>JAWNLJ010000414.1:0-1200000 GCA_035042365.1 Drosophila dives | reverse complement strand
GCTTTTAAATAAAAGTATCTCTAAAATATAAAAATTTTAACTAATTTGATAAAATGTAAATCAATAGTTAATTAAATTATTATGTAAATTTCTTATAATGATATTTTTATGCTCATCAGTATTAGTGATAGCTTTCAAATAAAAGTATCTCTAAAAATGAAAAAAGACAGGCACAAATTTGATTAAATGTAAATCAATTATTTTGGACATTTCTTGTAAGGACATTTTGTGCTCAATATTTAAGCTTAAATAAGTTAAAGTTAAAGTTTACTTTAAACAAATATTCAGTAGTTTAATAATTTTTAAACTTTAAAGCGAAACTGCTTTATTTTATTTTCATATTTTGTTCTTATGTTGCCAGCACTTTCAGGCAGATGGCACCAAATGTATTTCTTTACATTTATCTCAGCAGTTTCCCACTTGCAAATGTCCGCACGCATACAATTACATATATATATATAAATTTGTGTATATTTATATATATATATATATATGAGAGAGTTTGCTTTAGATGTGCATTCATGTTCAAGTGTACACATGTGAGTTGCATTCAGGGCGCAAATTTATTCATTTCAGCAGACAGGTTGCTCTAATTATGCATGCCATCTACGTTCGGCAAGGCGGAACTACATCCTTGCAGCCAAGCCTAGGCGGCATCATATTTTTTCCCTCGTTTCCTGTACTCATTAAATTGCGTAGACTAGGGCCTGTCATAAAGTTGCGCGAATATATGGGTTAAAAGTAGGCATATCTGGTTTTACAAAGTACTTGTAAGGACACTAACAATTATGTGGGTACACTTTCTGTGTTTTATATTTAATGTAATGCGTACTTCAGATACTTATTAGTGAATTGGAATCATCTGATTAATTGCAAATCAACCATAACTTTATACCATCAAATAAGTTAAGAAAAAGTTAACTCTTCTTGCCACACAATAATAACAACATTTTCTTCACTACCTTTTTCTTTCAGTAATTGTATGTTTATTTATCTATTTATTTATTTGAGAATACAATATGGACACCTAGTCATACATAATGTCATTAGTTAATTGAAAATCTCTTCAAATCACACTTGAAGAGAGTTTTCAATTCACTAATTTGCCAAATGTATTTCAAATGCTATTTTCAAGCTTCTTTCGAAACCATCTTGGTTTTTCGCTTTGCATTTGTTCCTTAGGCTTGAGAACAGGCATAAATTATGGCTGAGGCGTGGCAGTTTCTGGTCCATAAATCAAAACGCGCCGGCAACAAATAATTTACACATAAACAACATAAAGCATTCTCTGCCTTTAGGCCTGTAACGAGTAACGAGTATTTTTTGTTTTCTATACTTTGCAAGTTTTTTACTATCGCAAATAATTTATTAGCAAAGACCTTGCCACTTGAAGGCCATGAGCAAAAGAGACTGCCACATTGCCGCAAAGTCGACAGATATGCCACGCTTAGAAATAAGACAGAGCCAACTTCAGTGGCAACAACTGCGTTAACTTGCCGCACAATGTTGCAGTAATACGCAGTATTCAGTCAATTAGAAAATTTAATTGCGATAAATAAACAGATAGCTCCGCCCTGCCATGAATCCATCACAATTGATTAAGTAATTTAATTGAGCTTGCGGCGAATGCTGTTTAATCAGCTGCCCTCATCACCTCCCCCCTCTCATCAACGCCACCATCATCACCAGCATCTTCTGCATTTGAAATCAATGGAATCTGAACAATATGAGTTATCCAGCCAACGCCTCCAGGTACAAATCCAATTCTCGTACAACAATTCTTCAGCCTGTCAGTTTTTACTCTGTGAATGAGTTTTGATATTTGAAATAGGGCCGATGCCCCCCCTTGCGGGGTGGGGTGTGTTGAGGCGTGCCTAATCTTAAATGAAACACAATTTTCGGCATTTTGACTTTGGCTTGACTTTCGCTTGATATAAATTCGCAGTTTTATGCTTATTTATTTATGTATTTTTTTGTATTTCGGCCAGTGCGTAAATTGTTTGCCTTTCTTCAGCCTGACCCCCCCTCTCCCATTTTGGTTGTTAGCGTCCTAACTTATTGCCAGGCAGGCTGCGCATTTTGATTGATTAGCTTCATGGTGTGCCTTTCGATTTGGGCTTAATAAGTGACGCAAGGTTGCTGAAAATTGATTGTGAAATAGATTGAACAATGCTGGGAAATCCGAAAATCATTTACCGAAATAGTTTTCCAATTGAAGAGGATTTTTATAGCTGCGATTTTTCCAATTTAAATTTTCAATTGTAATTTGCATATTATTTGGCTTAATTCGCCAACATTTAGCCAACATTTAAGTTACGTTCATTTTAAAATTTCCTTTGTTGCGCAACTTTTGCTTTTGAACCCAGCACGTTCGCCCGGATAATTAAGTAACGCAATTAGGCTCAAGTAGCCTTAATTCATTGGCCAGCAAGGCAACTTGATTTAATTTCTAAATAAGCCCATGCAACAAAGCGATGAACCCTAAATGCCGTAGCACATTCATATTTTCAAACACGAAAATGCCTCAACAAATTGCTTGGCCCGGGTCAAATTTACCTTATCAATCAGTCCGTGACGCGAACAAAAACACAAACGTGCAAAGTGTTTTTTTTTTAAACTGAAAGTAAAAGTGGCTGTGGCAGTGGCTGTGCCTGTGGATGTTCCATAAATTTGGACGCGCCTAATCAAGCGCTAAGCCCGCAACAATTGAACGAAGGATCCTTTGGCAAAGTGTCGGACACATTCTCTTTTGCACCTTTATCTTTTTTGTCTTGGCCACCTTTTGACTTTTGCGCGGCATCTGAACAAAGTTTTGGGGTCCATTTCGGCGGCGGTAATTTGTTGTTGCACGTGGCACGCACCCCCCAAATGTAGCGAGTCATTAGTTGGCAGCCAACTGCCTCTCTGGCCCAGGCTTTGATTTTCAGCCGCTGTGTTTGGACTTCCGCGCCTCGGCCTGCTTGCCACCTACGATTTATTATTAATTGGCCGCAGGCGAAAAGTTTCGTTCACCTATTTGTTCAGCAAGTTGCTCTTGCAACAGCGTGTATTTCAATTATTAACACTTGTGTGGCAACATTTCTGCTGGCCACTTAAATGTTAAAAATTTGTTGTTTCCTTTTATTTGCATAAATGCCGCATAAATAATTTCTATTTAATTAAAACTTTTCATTTTCTAATTTCAGCGTCCAACAGGAAGCCACACAAAATTCTGCTGCTGAGTGCCAACATGATTGACGGTGAGTTGCACTTTAAACAAATAACTTATGAATTGTCTAAATTAATTCAAAATTATAATTAACCATGTAATTTATGACCTGTTGAAAATAATAGTAGCTGATATCTTAAGAGAAGTCATAAATATTTTATTCTGAAAGTGAAAGAGAATTAAAAATATTTACATGCGTTGAAAGTGAAAGAGAAATAAATCTTAATTACACACATTTTCAAATATTCACACGAGGTTATGTACAAGATAAATAATAGATAAAATATTATTTATATTTAATATAATCAATAGAATAATATACAAAATTTTTAGCACAGTCAATTTGATGTTCTTAAACTAAAACCATAAACCTGTTGTCTCTCACTCAATTAATTATTTATTAGAATACAGCAAATTACTGATATATATTAAATAATTCGAATTCAAATTTTCATTGAATTAATATGATAGTGTAGCAAAGCGGAATTTTATACATATTTCTATACTAACAGTTTCAGTTATACATTAAGATTAGGAAGGAATATTAAATTATATTAATATCCCAAATTAACAATATGGGAGTAGCAAATAAATTGTTCTTACCAATTATTGAAGGAGTTCGTAATCGTAATCCAATTTCTAGGCTTGGTAACTTTGCCCCTTGTGGGAGTGGTCGAAGCTCCCAGTTGTGGGCTTTGTACATTTAATATCAGAGTAAAAACATATCTTTAGAGCAATCGCTTTTTAATTAGAATACATAATAAAATTAACGAAAGAAACGCTGATATATAAAAATGAGTAATAATAAAATATTTTAATTAAATATGCATACAAAATCAATGGGGATCGATATGAAAGATGAAAAAAATAGACTGAATGTAATTAATTATGTCAGGCCTGCTGAGAATTAATTAATTTTGTCAAACGTATTTCAAATGAGTAACGTTGCATGATATTTAAAATGGCTTAAACACATACACAGATAGACACACACACACGCACATACACACACGCACATATGGCGCCATGATAATAAAATTAAAGCTATTTCGATTGCGGTTTAAAATTGCATTAAATTCCTGCTGCCGCAACAACTTTTATTTTTGTTGCCACAACTAGGCATTAAACAATTTGTTATGCATTTAAGCGGATTTACCCTGGTTAGCCTGATTGTATTTAGCATTGAAAATGCATTCCAAAGGCAACCTACAATGAGCTCATGCTTGCATGGGTATGCAGACACGCCCACATGCACGCACACACACACGCACACACACACACTCACGCACATACTACTCATAGAAAATAAAACTTCAGTTGCCTCATATAAACAGCAGCAGCAGCAACAGCAGCCATCTCTTTCTCGCTTCTGGCTGCCTCACATGGCTCTGGGTTTTACTATTTTGTAGCATACTTTTGTGCTGTTTGCATTTTGTTGCTCATCGCAGCTGACGCAGAATCAGAAGAAGAAGCAGCGACAGCAGCAGCAGAAGCTGAATGGAAAAAGTGCTCTGTAAATATGCAACCAGTCGCGTCGTGTAGTATTTAGAGAGACGTAAGTGCCTTCCCCCTACCCCTATAAAAACCAAGCTATAGAGTAGATGCTGCCACTTCTATAATTGTGACTTTCAGATGTGGGTGTGCATGTGTGTGTGTGTGTGTGTATATGATAGCGTCTTTTTATGAACTTGTAAACAATCTTACGACTTTTTATGCTGGGCTGCGAGTTTGTGCCTCTGTGTGGCTGGCATTGTTGTTGTTATTGCTGCTTCAACCAGGCAAATCATATATTTGTGCCTAGCAAATATTTGCCCACTTGTGGGTTCCTCATGGAAATAACATAATTTGATTCTGACGTGAGTCGAGAATGTGGTAATTGAATTCTGTGCATATGCTTTGATATGTTACCATATGTTGATGCTTATGAGCTCTTGCTTATAGGAAACGAACAAAAAGTAGAAGCTTTTCGATACATAGATATATAGAGAATGTTGGGCAAAGCTTGGATTGATTAAAAAAAAAAAATATATTATATCAGGTATCTGGTATTTATATTAAATTTTTTTTAATATATGAACTGCCTTTGATTTCTAGCAAAACATTTGTCATCTGAAAATAGCTAGTCGAAAGTTGCCTTGTTCATTTTTGATCTATTGATATTGTTTTAAATGCCGCACGAATATTGCATGAGCCCATTGTGTGTGACGCGCCTCAGAGCATGCCACACAATTGCAAGTAAACAACAATTGTTGCCAGTCTGCTTAAAAGTTCCCAGCAACAACAACAACAACTACAACTTCACCGGCAACGACAACATAAAACTCATTAATTATTCATAGTGTTCAGCACCAAAGTGTTTATGTGGCAAACGCCGCTCAGACTTCGGCCACAAAATGAACAGCAAGCAAGCAACCCATGCGCGCCAGCATCAAGGACACAAAAGGGACTCTCGACAACCTGGCACGAAACACAACACCCCAAAAAAAAGGGAGACAAGAAAAACACACAATATATGCAAATCGAACTTTTTCTCAGCATAAAAATTAAATAGCTGTGTGCCCACTCCTGTGCACCCTCCTGTGCCCCTCCTGTACACCCTCAAGTGGACAGAAAATTGACAATATTGTTAACAGCTTCTTTTAGAACGAAGCTGATTAGATCGAAATCGAGCAGGCGACCCCAGTCTGGAAAGGCCTACAAAGGGACAAATATTGGTTGCTCCTGCTCCCGCTTATGCTGCTCCGATACACAACAAATCCATACGTGCTAAACGCACATTTGGAAATAGGACAACATAGGACAAGCAACAACAACAACAAACAATAAACAACAAAAACTTTTGCATTGGTTTCGCCTGTCGATGGCCATTTGTAAACATTGGTCGGTTTTTAATGGTAAAATTTTAAACCTTATTTGCTTGGAACGCACGTACGATGTTGTGCCTGTTATGTGTGTGTGTGTATGCGTGTGTTTGTGTGTGTTTGTGCCTTTTGTGTAAATCGTTATTGAATGCCCGAAATTTGCAATTGCACCCTGGGCGGCAGTTTGTGTGTGTTGTGTTTTGCCAGTAAATGCAAATGGTCAACGTGGCAGCGGCTCTTTTCGGGCTAACCCGCTGGGGGGGCGTGGCCGGCGATGATTTGTGAGAGTGTTTGTGATTTGAATGCAGCAAAAGGATTTTAGTTGATGTTCAGCACTTGAGCACATCCAGTAAATGCCAATTAGGGAGTAATCTTTATTGCGGCAAACTGAGCAACCTATTCCCCATCTCTGAAGGACAACCATTTATTGAGATGATGAAACTGATGCTGACAAATGATCTGCTCATTTCGCTCACTGGATACAAGTTGATCCAAATGAGTTTATTTGTGAGCATGTTTATCCATCTATCTATTTCATCTGGCGATATGAAAAATCTATTTTATTAATGTTTCTCAGAAAATAATCAAAATAATTCTAGCATTGATTTATTTCGTAGCAAAGCCATAAATATTGTCTTTAAGTCCAGGCTCTTTATCACTTATATTAATATTTGAAATTTTTATTATTTTATTTTATTTATTATTATTTTATTTATATTATTTATTATTAATATTTATATTAATATATCGTAATATTTCGAATTTTTCTTATACCTTATATGTAAACTTATAAATATTCCTTAATTATTTATTTCGACATGTTCTAATTTCTATAAAAAAATAAGTAAATAATAAATTGTAAATATATAAGAAGTAAATAATTAATAAATATCTTTTCACAAATTTATTTTGTATTATTCAATATTATATTTATATTTTACTTTACTTTTCTATATGAAATTTAAGAAAAGGTCAGCACAGTTTTTATGATGTCTATCGGCCATAACAATATTAGGCAATCAGGATACAAGTAAAGTCAATAAACATAACTGGCTTAAAGCGAAATTTGAAAAAATATTTATGCATAGTTTTTGGCCATCAGCAGACGTTGTAAAAAGTTGAAATATAAACAATAGTCGCTTTGATTGGGGTCGAAATTTTGTTTATAGTCCCAATCAGATTATGGCCAAGTATTGCCAAGAGCTGCCATGTGGCCAAGTCCTTTAACTTTAACTTCAAATTTGCATTGGCAGCTTGAAGTTGCTAAGCAGCTTTTGGTCTCCGTCTGCATATATTAGGCCTATGCTGGTAACAATCCTACTAGCCTGGCCAAAAGTTTCAGCCTTAATAAAAATGTACTATTGCTCTTGTTTTTGGCCATATTCCATTGCACTTTGCTAGAACTTATAAGTTGCAATTTATTCCAGTTATGACAGTCATTTTTGGACTCAAAATATGCTTATGTTTATAAATATTATCATAGGCTTTTGGCTTTTGTTTTGATATTTGAAAATTTAAAACTTGAACATTGCTAAAATTTGTCTCGGCAAAATTTTTAATTGCTAAAAGATGTGCACAGAAATCGAATTTTATTGAGAATGCGTAATACGAATGAAAAACATTAAATTCATTTCAGATGTTTGGAAATAGACTCAATTTTTGGCAACATTTCATTTAAGAAAAAATTTTGTTGTATTATCATTAAATTATAATTCAAAGACTGTCCACTTTTAGTGACTCAATTCACATTCAATTTGATTAAATCAAGGCGAATTCAATTCGATTCAATTGCATTTGAGAATTGAGGGATATTTATTTTGTATTCTGCTGACCAAACGTGCATGTCCAAAAGTTTTTTAATCAATAATTTAGCACGAATGGAAAGAAAGACAACCCAACTTTACCCCCCTCCTTCCCTGCGCATCCTGTTACTTTGTGGACATTTGCACTCATTTAACAATTTCACGCTTCGTTTAGGCACCGTGAGCGGATCCGGGAACCAAGTCGATTCGCTGCTTTCCGTGCTGCGTTTTTGATTCCGATTGTGGTATTTGTGTCTGTATGTCTGTATATATTGTCGAGGCTTTTTGCATCAAAAGTTTTTTTTTTGTGGAAATAAAAATGGGGATTTGCATGGTTTGTCTTAGTTAACCCTTTTGCACCCGGCGTGCGCTCAGTTTTACTGATAACCCCGTCGACATGCTCGTTGTCCCAGTCGTCGTCCACGTCCTCGTCCTCGCCCACGTCCTAGTCCTGGTCCTGGTCTTTGTCCTTCGCCCTCGTCCTTCGTTGCGTTGACGGTTGAGCGAGCTCAGTGTTTCCCCAACGGAAATGATGACATTTCGTCTAACTTTGTCGCTGCGGTGTGTGCAGTCGCCTAGAAATGCTGAAAGGCGTTTGTCTGTGGAGGTGTCTAAGAAAATGTATAGAAAACATTTGCGACAGTTGCGAAAATGAATATTTTCACTTGCCGCCATCGTCGGCGGAAATTGTAGAAATGTTGCTGCTGCCACAGCTATTGCCACAAAATTGAAATTGTGGGCAAATGTTGTCGCCATCATTTTTATTGATTTCCCTTTACATACTTTTCTTTTATTTGGCTCACTCTTTTGCGGCGACTCGCTGCGGAAGGAAGGTAGCAAAACGTTATTATCAATTATCATTTATTATTGTTTTGGCTCTTTTTTCTTGTTCATTGCATTGTCGGTTTATGTTCTTTCTTTCAGCGTTCTGCTTCAATTTCCTTTACCACTTTCCATTTGTCTTTTGTGGTATTTGTTTTCTGTATTTTCAGCTTTTTTCTCATTTTTGCTACGGGTTCAGAGAAGTGGCATTAAGCTACTTTATGTTATTCATGCTGATTGCGTGAGAACTGTTTTTTATTTCCATTCGATCTGGCTTGCAATATGTCTTTTCATTTGAAAAAATGGAAATTTTTTATTAAATTGATATCAAAAGAAATGCATAAAAAAATGAAATCAAAAAAAATATAGTTTGCATCGGCCGGGAATCGAACCCGGGCCGCCCGCGTGGCAGGCGAGCATTCTACCACTGAACCACCGATGCTTGTGCTTGAAGCGAAACAAAGGTAGAATTTGAAATAACTTGTCTGCTAGTTTTAATTATGCATACAAATTAAAATGTGTATATTTACATGTATATACATATTTATAAACTACTTTAGCAAACTCAAAATTTGTATATTAATATATATATATTTGTATAAATTTGCAGATAAATATGTATATATGTATAAATTTGTATTTTTGAATTTATTTGCACATATTTCATTCAATTGTTGCTGAGTTTTGAAAACTTGCGGCATTTATGTCTACTCCAAACTGCCTTTCAACTTGGAGTTGAGCTCGTTGAAGATGTGGTTGTGTTAGCCAGCAGTCTGAGGCTTGGTATAAAGACATAATTGCACTTGACTCCATTTCACAATTTGCACAACGACCAAGACCGAAAAGTTCTGGTCGAGACTGTAAGGGAGCAGCAGCAGCCGCAGGGGGGGTGGGAAGAAGCAGGCTTCCTTTTGTTCGCTGGCAGATGCAATTTGCAATAATGTTGTATTCAAAAACAATAATGTAGTTTGTGTCATTTTCATATGCAGCATATGCTGGCTGCCACACAGTGCAATTATGTTGCATGTACATTGGTAAGATGCAAATGAATGTCAACGACATGTGGACATAATAAAGACTTCAGTCAGATAATGATGACAGCAGCACAAACTAAACTTGCCACACAATTGGACATTTGGACATGGTTGAATCTGTCTACAGACACAGTGCGTTATGCAACAGTTACTAACTGTGGCACTAGTTGTGCACACACACGCACACACACACACATGTGTGCACATGAATTGTAACTGTGAGAATTTTGTGTGCAATCTTTGCAAAGATTCGCTACGAGCCAAGTGAAATATTCGCTGAGAGCGCTTAATTGAAAATGTTTCTTTATTCTTGTTACTCGACCACCTTTCTGTGGGTGTGGTGTGTGGGTGTGTGTGTGTGTGTGTGTGTGTGTGTGTGTGAGAGGTGTGTATAGTGAGTGTCGCTGTGCTTTGACAACTCGACAAGTTTACGCTTCTAATTGAAATAGCGTAAACAAATAAGCTGATGCACAGATACAGATAGATGGATGGAGCGGGGAAGAGAGAGTGTGAGGAAAATAAATGCAGTGCATAGCTAAATCTCCCGTTACAATTTTGACTTTAAACAATTGTAATATCATTTTATTTACAATTTTTGACAAGCTTTTGCCTCTAAACTACTCAGTAGCTAAATAATTAAAAACTATTCATTTATGTACAAAATATCTGCAGTAAAATTATAATAATAATAATAATAACAACAATAATAATAGGCATTTCCTCGGCTGACAACTAAAAGTCCTTGTCCCAGCCGCTGAGCTCCTCGGGCGGCTCATAGTCATCGTTAACGCCGAGTGGCATAAAGTATTGCAGGTCTGTCCAGCTCTTCAGGCAACGCTTGATGGGCGACGGCAACTGCTTCTGGCGCAGTCGCATCCAATCCAGATTGTCGAACCAGCTGTGCCGCTTGATGTCCGCAATGCCCTTCCGCTGGTAGCCCAGACGCTCGGCGGGCAGCTGCTTGCACAGATGCCGGATCAGATGCTGGGCGGACTTGGGTATGCGTGAGGGCATGTGTATCACATCGATGCCACTGAGGATGTTCTGATAGATCTTGATTTGATTGACGCCCCGAAATGGGGTTTTGCCCACCAGCAGCTCGTACACCAGTATACCCAATGCCCAATAGTCCACGGATCGATCATGACCACGATCCAAAATGATTTCGGGCGCCACATATTCGGGTGTGCCGGCAAATGTATTTGTCTTCTCATTGGGACGCACATACTTGGCAAATCCAAAGTCCACCTGAAGAAACGGAATTGATATTTTTTCAGATTACAGAAAAGGGATAAAGGGATAAAGGGAAACTTTCTCATCCGGAAAAGTCTAAGATTGATTTGGCAACCTAGAAGAATTAAGGATTGTGGGACTATTATTCCTTATCTTTTGAATTGCTTACCAGCTTGCAGTAGCCATCGCTGGTTAGCATTAGATTCTCGGGTTTGAGGTCCCTGTAGATGAAGCTGTGCGCATGGAGAAAATCGAAGGCTTCCACAACACATCCAGCTATAAACTTGGCAGTCTTATCATCGAAATACTGTCGCTTCGACATCACAGTCCACACATCCCCGCCCATACACGCCTCCATCAGAAAGTAGACGTACTTCTCGTTGCGATAAGTGCGATATAGCCTGGTCAAAATCGGCACAATCAATGAAATTATTCTTTTCATGGAATTTCATTCAAATCTACTCACTGCACTATGAAAGGAGAAGCTCGACATTTGATCATCACATTTTTCTCATTGTAGACATGCTCGATTTGGTCCTGTTTGATCACCTCGATCTTTTTGATGATCTTCAGCGCGAATGTCTGTGTGCCGTGTGTGACCAGATCGACGCGACCGAAGGCGCCAGAGCCCAGGGTTGCCACCTTTTTCAAATCCGATATGGCTATGTGTGCATGCTCATTGTCGAACTCGGCGCTCTTATTGCTCGATCGCCCATTCTCCGCGGCCAGCTCCTCGGGTTTCTCGCGCAGCTGCCTAATGGTCCCCAGATAGCTGATGAATGCTCTGCGAGAGAGTTGGAGATATATATATAAAGATCTTTCATATTTGGCTGTGCTGCACACTCACTCTCTCTCCAGCTTGAGCACCTCGGTGCCAGGGGCATCCGCATAGACGCTGGCCTGTCGCACATCGGCATTCATCAAGGCCTGCTCCCCGAAATAGTCGCCACGTTTTCGTTTCGCCACTATTTGCTCCTGGCTTGCATCGTCCTTTTTCTTGATGGTTACTGTACCGCCACGTATAATGAAGAACTCATGCCCCAGCTCCCCCTCGCGCACAATGCAGCTGCCTGTCTCGTAGAATTTCTGAGGGAAAAGTTTTTTATATTTAAAGAGAATTTAATATTTAAGGTTTTATGGTTAGGTTACGAATGGCCTATTCGTGTTAGCCAAATTAAAAACTAAAGAGTTAGCCAAGAGTCATTTTTCTTTTTCAAGAATATTACTTTTGGCTATCGTAATATAATTTTCGTTAAAAGGCAAATTTTTCCTGTTGAAATCTTTGTTCCCTTTTTAATAATTTAAATAAAATTCAAGTTTATAATTTACCCGCTGTAGTAGATCGACCACTTTGGTGAGCAGATTCTCTTCCAGCTCCTGTAGAAATGGAGCCGAGCGAAGGAACTGCAAATTCTCCTCCCGTTCCCGGGAGCCAGAGATTAGCATGATAGCTCGAAATGTTTCCCGAGCAATCTTCCAAACGCGCGCATCCGTTGCAGCTATCAATAAAATAGTAAAATTTTGTGATACACTGTAAGAAAAAGGGGTTATCCTTTACCTTTAATTGTAGCTTTGCGTGGGGCATTGTAGAGTATGGCCAGTTCGCCAAAGACTGTGCCCGGGCCAAAGTTTCCCACATGTTTGTCCGCCTGTATCACGTCATAGTAACCCTCGGCGGAGACAAAGAACTCGGAACCCTCGTCGTGCTCGTTGATGATGTAACTGTTCTTTTTGTAGCTGGCAGGCGCCATTGCATTGATGACCATATCCTTGCGCTCCTTGTCCATTAGATTATTGAGGAAATCATTGTGTTCAATGGCATTGAGTATGAGATTGCGTGTACTACGGATGGGTTGGAATTAGTCGCATTTTTAAGTGTAGCCAATCTGGCAAAGAGATTTTTACTCAACTTACGCTTCGTCCTTTGCATTAAATTCGATTTCAATGTTTTGCTGCACGGGTAAATTTGGTCGCATATAGATGAGGCCACCTTCCACACGATGTGTTTTTGTGGCAGAGCTGCTGCTGCTGCTCCTCCGCAGACTCCTGCTGCTCCGCTCGCTGTGCTCCAACTTGGCCATTTCATCCTAAGTGATGCGGTTGATTTCATACAATTCCACACAAAATTAAACAAATAAAATGAAAGAAATTTAGTTGTTTGTTTATTCTTGACTCCCACTTTATGCTTTTAATGGTCAACTTAGTTTTGTGGATTATATGTTGACTTTTGACATTAAAAGTTGCTCCTCTTTCAGATTCTAAAAATTTTCTCTAACATTTTTCTTCCTTTAACATTTTTGTATCTGTTTGTTTTCATCTCTTGGTTTGAATGATCAAAGCAAAATAAACAAGAAATATTGTATAAATTTTTTATTTATACATTTTAATTATAAATGCCAATCTATTTATTTTTAATCTTAATATTTCTATTTTATTTTTTTAATTGAGTACATTAAATAATTAATAATTTGAGCCACTAGTTGGAGAATTTTCCCTACTCGAGTTGCGCATTAAAGACTTTTCGAGCGACAATGATGCAGTGGAGCATGTACATGAAACGGATTGTTTACCCGCGAGGTTTAACGGAGGCTATCCATTAAATATTTACCTCCATTTACACAGTGGAATCACAGCCATTATAAGCATTTCCGGAGGACAAACTATCGTCGCCACAGTCGTGGCACGTAGGCGGCTCGAAGGAGAACGGGGCAAAGTCGTATAATAAATAAGGATGCCTGCCATCTTCGAAGTCGCCACATCAGCCAAAAACTTGTTCAGCAAAATTCGCTTACTCAGCAGTGGGGCAGTTGTGGCAGTTGGGGCAGAGATGTAGACGAGGGACCACGATAGAGGTAAATATCAAGGGCTTTCAGCCACGTTGTCGGACGGGGTAGTAAAACACCGAAAAATGAAAGTAGCTGCAGCATGTAGCATGTAGCAGATAAATGGTAATGGTGAGCAACAGTGTTATCTGTGGCCAGGTTCTCTGCTCTTGTTGGCCAACAAGTTGGAGTTCATGTCGGTTGCCAAACAATTAACATTTCACTTGTAATTAGCAGCATGTCGAAAAGTTTGCCCCACAGCAACTAGTTGCTACATGCAACATACTTTTGCTTAGCTTTCTGCTTTTATTTTGTACATTTTTGTGTTAGTTAGTTTTGTTGCTGAGAGCAAATTATTTAATAAATAATTAGTACTTAATTGCTGCCACGCCCAGACCAACAACATTATGTTTTGCCTTGCACAAAGGTGCAGCTAATTATTTAGTTGTGGGTAGAAACTTTTAAGTGGTTTTGTGAATTCATTGGGAATTTAAAAGTAACTTTCATAATATTGACCCATTAAAGCCACTCGACGCAAATTTGGCTAAAAGTTCTAACAAAATTTCAGCTGACCATTTTTTTTACATACTTGACTGTTTCCTGCTGGAGGCTGCTCTGGTGGTGCCTGTGGCTCGGAACTGTGTTTCTTTCGTAGGTGCAGTGGTGTCGGAGGTTTCAGTAGCTCCAGTGGCAAGGGTGGCGGCGTTGGTATGTTAATATCGGGCATGGTTGACACACGGCGACGCTGTCCAGTGGTTGTCGACTCGATGGCAATGGTGCTCTTGGATCTCCTTAGATAATTGAGTGACACATTGCTGCAGCTCTTTGCGGGTGCCTTTGGCACTGTTGTTGTTACTGTTGACTCTGTTGGTTGTTGGCCAAATTCGTGTGCTTGTTGGTTTGATGCCAATGTTCCATTTGTCAGGTTGTTGTTGTGCTTTTTATTGTTGTTATCATCGTTGCTGGGCCGGGACAAAGTGTCATCATCGGTATTTAGTTCCTGTGTATGACCAATGAAAAATTTTACATTTGACTCGGCTGCTTCTGTCGGTGTTCCTGCTCCTGTTGATGTTGATGTTGGTGTGAATGTCGAGGGCGTTCCTATAGATGGAATACTGCCAGCCCCATTGTCAGCACTGTCATCAATTATGCCGTTCACATTCACTTTGAGTTTTGACTTGCCATCCACAACATCGACCTCCAACTCCTGCTGCACCGTTTCCTTATCGTCCTCCTCATCATCACATTGGTTGCCATTCACTCGGGGCGCCTCGGTAGGAAGGGCCGTTGGTCTACGCTCTTTGACGGGCTTTAATTTGGAATTGGTACGTGTGACATTAATTGCAGCACCACCGACTGTTGCAGTCTTCTCCTTCCCCAAACCATCCTTGTCTCTCTCCCTTTCCTCGGCCTGAAGCCGGCTCTTGTGCGAGCGAAACTTTCTTGGTTGTTGCTTTTGAGGTTGAGGAATTTGGTCCTCATGCTGGCTGTGGTCAGGACTGGCATCAGCTCGAGCAGAGCTGAAACCATTTTCGGCCACAACCTGCAGTACTTGGGCGGAGGAGGAGCTGGAGGGCTGTTGTTTTAGGCGCTGCAGTTGAGCCTAATGGGCCCCGGGGGAGGGAGGCACATGTGGACGGGACGAGTGTCCAAACATTTACAAAGACAAACAAGGGGGTGCGGGGTGCATGTACGGGTCCGTTGGCATTGTTTGTGTTGTTGTTGTTGTTATTGTTGTTGTATTATGTACATATTTACAAGTGTTTTGTTTGGTTGTTTGCATCATTTCGTTTGAAAGTATAAGAAAAAATGTGTACTAATATTAATCGAGTTGGACAAAGACAATCAGAGAGAAATAAAGATACGGTTTGTATGGCCGCCGGACCCGTGAGTTTTGTGCCAGAAATGTGCTCCACAACAGGTTAACAATCAATTAAAAATTAAATTCTTACCTCACTCGCACTGGGCGTGATGATGGGTGAATAAAGTTGCTTCTCCTCGCGTCGAATATAGAGTTCAATTTTCTGAAATGAACATTGATTAATGAGAAGCCAAGGCACAAATTGTATTTAAAAATTTCCATTATGAATTATGAAAAAAGAATATATATATATATATATATATATATATATTTTTTAGATAAAATACTTTTAAGTGTCAGCAGATAACCGCCGAAAAGACTTGAAAAACAACAACTGCTGAAATAAATGTCGGACATAATTTAATTTCAGTCAGTGTGGAAAGGTTAAGCGAGTCAAATATCAACAGGTCTGTTCACAAACGGAAAATATATAAAAATTTGACAGCCAAAAGAACAACAATTGCAAAAAAAGAAGCAATAGCAAAAATGAGATACAAAATAAAAAAATATATTGAAAAACGAAACAATCTGTGAAAGTAAGCAAATAATTCCAGTTGATTTTCTTGTCTGACTGCTGAATGTTTGCGCTGTGTTGTGCGTGATGGTTTGTGATTTAGGGAGTGTGTAAATGTATGTGTGTGTGTGTGGGTGTATGTCCGTTGGCTTTGAAATCAATCTGCTGCTGACACTGCTGATAAATACGGTGAGCCGTGCAGTTAAATGTTTGCCACAGTTGCCAGTTTATCCAGCCAGTGAGCCTCAATAAACAATGACAACAAATGTTCATTGTGCGCTGGCATTGTATCTGTGAATCTCATAAATTTGTTTTTATTTGTGGCAAAAGATTTTTTTTTTTCTCATTGCACACAAACAAAAC
The DNA here is from genome assembly GCA_035042365.1 of Drosophila dives. Classification (NCBI taxonomy): domain Eukaryota; kingdom Metazoa; phylum Arthropoda; class Insecta; order Diptera; family Drosophilidae; genus Drosophila; species Drosophila dives. The sequence goes on along the minus strand of JAWNLJ010000414.1, from coordinate 1,183,480 downwards.
TGTCATTTTTTTCTGTTTTTTGGAATCCGACTCGCGAAGTGTCGTCAACTGACTGTGCGATGGGCTTTGCCACACTTTTGATAATATGACAGCTGCGGATTTTAGTCTTGATGATGGGATTAATGTAAGTTGAGCTGCCTGCTTGACATATGTATAAATATTGCTGAAAAGTATAAAGAATATTGCTTTAAGTTTTTCAACTTTTTCTTAGCTAAGACAATGCCAAATGTGTTGAGTTATTTGCACAGTTGCTATTCGAATGAGACATAGAGTTTTAAATACGTTTTTAATTTCCTTATTTTGCCAGCCACATCTTGATATCTTACTGCAACTTGGCCCACAATTTTATCTACTCTGGTTTCTTTGCTTTGCAGCTTTTATTTACTCCTGCGTTGTGCAAAACAAAAACAAATAATGAAATGTTGTTTGTTTAAATACGTGCTATCGGAGAGGGGTTAAAGGGTACTGGAAGGTATTGGAGTTTGAGTTTGAGTAGTAGTTGTCTATGGGTATATTGTAACTTTAAATGGTTACCCATAGAAAATCGAAAGAAACGTAAAAACCCGTAGAAAGAATTTAATTATGAATGTGGCTTACTTTATTTAAAAAATATATAAATAAAATACATTTCAGCCCCTTTTGGAAAAAGTGCGGTAAGCCATTGGATGACAATTCTATAAAGACATAAGTACAGATGTGCATACAAATAAATACAAATATATATCTAAAGTAAACTTGCTCATAAAATTAACCCCATGATGCCGTTGACGCACTTGTATACACTTGAAATAAATTCAAATAATGATTATTGCTGTTATTTATAATAGTAAGAATAATAAACCAATTGTTCAAATAAAGATAATTAGTTATTTAATAAAAGTTTTTATCACTTCTTTGCTAAAACTAGTTATTTAATCAAAAAAGATTTCTAAGCTAAAAATTACTAGTTTAATCAAATATTTAAGAGATTAAACATACTCAAATTAAAATACTTCTCATGCAAATAGGTTTATTATTGACTTTAATTTTCGGCCATAACTCTTTGATTTTTAAATTCAGGCTTTTGACTATTTTCAATTCAGTAAAAGCCAATAATTAGTGGCTTTTACTGATATTTTACAATTGATATTAAATGATTTTTTAGTACATTTTAACGGCCCTTTTTATCGCCACCTGAAAAATGACAGGTTGCCTTATCTCTCAATTGGCAGACAGGCATGTGGCCAATAAGATATTCAAGCCAATTGGGAAAGAGTCAAAAATGTGTCAATGTTGTCGTTGTTATTTAAATTTTTTGTGATAATATCCTACGTTTTCCGGGAATCCGCACAAGTAAACACATGTCAATATGCAGGTCGCGTTGTTGTCTTTGACGCTTTGATATGTTAATCAGCCTTAAACATTTTGACAGGTTTTTCCGTTTCCCGAAACGGAACAGCCAAAAGTCGAGGTAGATGTGAATGTGGATGGAGGCAATCGGTCTGCTCGAATCTGCGAATGCCTCGAATTGGGTATTTCCAATATCTTAATCGTTGCGTTTTGGTATGCGGATGTAAATTTGTGGGTTGGCATATGAAAACTTGAAGGAGTACATCAAAAAGCAAAAACGAAATGTGTCCTTCACATAGCATGTTTTACTGTATTTATATGGAAACGTATCGTTGGGAATGTCAAACGTATTGCATTGATTGCGCCCTGGGGCGTTGTTTGTGTGGCAACATTGACTTTGAACTGTACGCAGAGTTATTTGGAAGCAAGAATGGATGTGCCCCATCCGTGCTGGTTGCTTGGATCTCTATCACGTTGTCATCTCGTCGCAGGCAAACATCCTAGCAGTAGATAGAGCTGGCCATATAAATTTCTGCTCATCTACGGATTGTGCATATTTATGTGTAATCTGCTCGGTGTTTCTACGTTATATGCAAAAGACTCATTCCTTCAGCCATTTTTATATCTTTTAATATTTAATGTCTGCTTGGCTGCCAATCCCAGGAAGTGCGGATGTTGCAAATACTCAAACGACATTTCAGTGAAGATTTTGTCATTGACACTGATAATTTGATAAATCCAATCGCATTGAAAGTGCATGTAAATCAGCATTTCGTGATAATAACAATTTCAGTGGCATTTGTATATATATATATATATATATATAGATATGCCAATCACTAAGCTCTCAACTGTAAAATCATACTATATACTTATGATTATTAGAGATATGGTTTGAGCCGTTGATAAATATTGCTACCAGCTATTGAGTTTTAAATGGCTTATATAGATAATAGAACATAATTTATGCTGATTATATTTATTGCCTAGTCTTGATAGTTATGCCTATTTATTTATTTATATGCATTATTTGTATACCCTTAAATATTTTTATAATTTCCATTTATTGTGCATATAATCCATTGAGAAATTTATTTAATTGAATGTAGTTATTATTTGTAAATATTATAAATAACAAATAATTAAATAAAATAAATAAAATAATTAGCAGATAATTTAATTTAATTACTGCAAACTATTAAAAGTAAATTTTCTAGTTTATAGATAGATTTATGAGTGTATCTTATTTGCGGTGCCTTAATGAAATTTTTACTTCGTTTTTTGTGATATGTCAGTGAAAAGTGCACGTCACAAGCGACACACACATTGATAAGATTGATAAGCTTTTTGTGGCACACGTGTTTTTTTTGTAACTTTTGTTTTTGGCTAGCTGCTTGGAGCCATTTGTTGTGAGATTTGCACGCTGCCCCCGCGTCTAACTTAATTAAGCACTTGATCAACTTATCAGTGCTGCTTATCGGCGTACAAAAGTAATGTATGTGTGTGTGTGTGTGTGTTGTGTATGTTTTGTATGTGTTCTGTAACAACTCACCACTGGACTATCTTGTGTGTTGAGTATCGTGTCTCTGTTCTCATCTTGGGCAGGCGTAAATTTGTTTTTACTCCGATGATGAAAGAGGCGCGGAAAGCAGGCCATGTTTGAGTTTTAGGGGCAGGGGGTAGTGCCGGGGGTGGTGTGTGTAAGCTCACACGTTGTGGCGCAAAGTTCGTTGAATAGTTCAATAGTTGAGTTTGGGGCACCGTTTACTGTCTCTGATTGTTGGTTGTTGCGCTTAGCAGCCAGCTATTAATTTAGCATATTTATCACACATTTTATGTTGCTTCTGTTGGTGTTATTGTTATTAATGTTACAGTTTCTATTATTATTATTATTATTATTGTTGCAATAATGATTGTTCCCTGCGAATATACCAGAGCCATGCAGTGCTGAGCTGTTAACAGAATCTAAACCGCTTTTAATAACCATTGCCCGAATCGTGATTTATGACTGCGCATTTAATTGCCGCTGTAAATTTGTTTATTCGGCTGCAATTGTTGTAAATCGCTGTTTATCGTTTATTTTTAGCACCCAATTCCAATACCGAATTGGCCCAATTTGAATACGTATGCGATTTTAGTACTCTGTCATCGAGTACTTTGCGCGTTATCTGCAGGGCCAGTGCCTTGGTCATTTATTCAAACTATATACGTACATATATATATGCATACATATGTGTTTATATATCTATATAAGTGCTACATATATATATCTTTTTAAATTGATTAGATTTATGGCGGCCTATTTGATTTGTTGCGCTTTTACGGCTAAAACATGTAAATAAATATTGATTCAATAGCTGTTTGATTTCCTTTAGTGGAGCTGTTTTTGTTTTTTATTTGTATTGGTTACATTTGGGTACAGAGTACAAAATGAAATTAGATCTGCTGCCATATCCATTACACACATTTCCCGACTTTTTACTGTATATAATTTTACTTGAAGTGTTAGTTAAATGAACAGATTTATTTAACTTATCATTTTTCTGTGTGATATATTTAAAAATAATATTTTTTATTAGCTCTTGTTACACGGAAAATGCTTAAATTTCAAGGCTAAACTTTGTGGATTTTTTGCCCGTATACAAAACTAGTTTTAAGTTCCACAGAAGCAAACTGGTGGGTAGGGAATATAGGGGTAATCCTTCAATCGCCGCTGACAAGTTTCAAGCATTTATGTCGAGCAGACAAACGCTTATCTGGTTCAATCGGGGCATGCAAAAAAGTTAACAGAAAATTTGCTTTTCATCAGATATATATATGCTCGGGTATAGACAAAAGTTGTAAAGTTAACAAATTTCATGCATCGCCAAATGGATGGGCTAATTAGCCGGCACTCCCCAGCCCGGAACCCTATTTACCCCCTTTGCCATTCCACTCCAAACGCTGATGAGTCACTCTGCAAGTGAATTTTAATATTTTTTCTTTGTTTTATCGTATATCTCTTATCGTTTGAAATGCCTAATTGTTTTCTATTTATGCGGGGGGATACTTCATTGTTTGGCCAATAGCTTTGGGGCCCGAGCATAAAGACCGCTTGGCATTTTCCAATAGTGGCTTATTCGCTGTAGTATCTTATCAGCGTAGCAGACGTTCTGGCCAACTGCATGGCACTCGGCCAAGTTTTGTCTTGATTGCAGCAACTGGCTGTCTCATGTTGCAAGTACACATATATATATTTCTTGAACAATAACCTTATGCATACAACTTGCTACTTATGTATTGTATTGTATGATATCGGTTTTTTATCAGTTTCCTATTACACGACATCTACAGATAACAGCGGGAGAACACAACAATTGTATATTGCAAATCGAAAACAGTAAAAAAATTATGCAGTTGTTTTTATTATTGTCTTTCGATTCGTTCCTCTTGTTTTAGCCACAACTTGTGTTTCACTTTTCTTGCCAACCACAACAACAACATCGACAAGATATCCACAAAAGTCACGAGTCCGTCATTTATATTATTTTATTGACATTTCGTTTTGCAGTTATCAGCGGAATGTTTTTTTCACTTTTTGCTGTTGTTGGTTTTGCTGTGTTGCTTGATTTTCTTAGGTTTACCTTGCATTTCTCACAATATTTTGTTGTTAGTATAAATTGTTAGTTTTTTTTACTTGACCTCATTATTTGTGGTTTAACTAGCAAAAATCTATGATTGGCAGAAGCTTTATTGTTGAAAACATATGTATTTGAGATTTGAAAGCTGATTTGATTTGATTTTTGGATTGAATTTAATATAAAACACTTGAATTTCGATTTAAAGCAAAAAAAAAATAAAAAACAACAGTTATAAGGCTTTTTTCTTTTGATTAGATATCCATATCGGGCGGAAAGTGATTGATTTGCACGTTGCTCTTTTTTTAGTATTAGTTAAATACGTGGAATTTAATGGCAACAACGGCAACAACGACATTTGACAGCACAGATCAGAGTTCTGGCAGCGACTGTGCGACATGGCCAATAGAAACAACTTCTTATCGAATTTACTCTATAATTTCATGGACACCGATAAGTCATGCACTCGTAACACACAAATAGTCACACTTTTACATATATATATAAATTTATATATATATACTTTATTTCTCGGTTGACACTTGTCGAATTTATTCTTTATTCCATTCAGTTTTGAGTAAACCACTTGAAACGGACACGGCAATCGCTCATGGTCACAACCCATGTGTCAGGGAGGAAGTCACACCAATAATAATATGATTATAATGCAATAATTTCCGTTCGAATGAAATAATTTACTTATTTTGCTTAATTCAGCACGTTACAATTGTCGCTTCATTTCTTAAAGAATGCAATCAAAACATTTACAAAACACACAAAACCACAATTTCCACTTTTATGACCCGTTCCGTTTCGATTCGCTTCGTATTCACACACAGTACCCGTACACCGTACGCCGTACACCTGCCGCCGTGGAGGCTGATAACTCGACTAATTTAACGCGGCCAATTTAAATTGGCAATTTGCTCGACGCGTCGACGGTAAACACCACTGCCGTCGGTCGCTGTCAACGCCGCCAGCCAGCTGAGCAGCGGGCTGGAACTAGAACCCGGGGTTCTTTATCGGTATCTGAGTTCAGTTTGAAGTGCTCCCCTCCCCTCCCGCCCACCAAAGCGGCGCTAAACGCCCGCTCCCATTATCAGCATACAGTTGGTGCAAGAGAACGCGTCACCTTTTTGACGTACATTCCTTTTCCATATGATTTTTCCTTTTTTAAAATATATTTTTTTACTGCTCCAAAATGCACTCTACCCGATATAAAAAAGAAAGTGTCAATATTCAAATTCTTCCTTTTATTGTATTTTTTTTTTCAGAAATTTAGATGTAATACAATTTATTTAATGCAGCCCAAAAACACAGTACATTTTTAAAATTAAAAATAAAACTAAAATCATAAACTCAATTAAAAACTATTCCAATTAAGTAATTAGATAAAAATTTATAATGGAAAAATGCATACGTATTTTCGTTTTTTAAATTTATTTCTTATATATAATTTCTTATATATAATAATTGAGAGTCCGTCATTGACTAAGTTTGAATAATCTTTCTTCAGGAGCTGTCACTCATTTTGTTATAATATTTATATTTGTACAGGATTGTCTCATAAATAAAGAATTTACCATAAATTTGTGTATATTTTTATGATGTTTCTGTTGAGCTATGAAATTTAAAATTATATATCAAGTAAACCAGGTCAAGTAATAATTTACTGTTCATAATAAATATGTAAGAAATTGACAGAAATATTTCATAGACTTGTTTATTGTTTATTCACCTGGCTAATTAGCTGAAATGATCAAGCTTTGTCAAAAGGTTTTTTTTTTGTGGAATTGTTTTGTATGTAGCCCAAAAGTATGCAAAATTGAATGTTTAAATAAAATAGCTGCATTTTAATGAACTGCAAATGGCTTTGCATACTTATTTAATAAGAAATATGATATGTGAACAATCATAATTAAGAGTTCAAAGTGTAACAAAAGATTTTATAATGTTGCATTTAATCTAGAGCCTTGAAGCCGTGCAGCTAACTTGTCTATATCTAAGACCCAAGCTTAGGCAATAACTTTATAAAACTCTCCTGAGACTTTATATATGGCTGGGCAAGTAAATTAACTTTTTGCTCGTACGATATACGCATGTCAAAACCCGAAAAATTATTCATTATGCTTAAAAAGCGTAACTGAAGTAATTTTCAAGTAAAAACGCGAACTCTCACGCACACCATGCAGAGAGGGGAAAGCAGCTTAAGTAGGCAGGGGATGGAAGCAATTCGGGGTTGAAGGACTACGGCTTTGCATGGATGCCAGGATGTGAGAATGCCAGGCTGTTGTCTCAGCCAAAAAAGCCAAGCAACCTCTTTGGGGGGGCTCAAATGTATGCACGTGTTACGACATTGTCATTTGATTAAACTTGTTAGCACACGCAGCATCAGCATCAGCATCAACAACAACATCAACATCAGCAACAGCAGAAGCAGCAGCAGCCGACAAAGTTTAGACACCTCTTTTTGGCCAACTCTCTCACGTTGCGTTAAAGCCAAATGCGACGTGTGCGTAACACATCCGGCCCCCTATTTAAGGCGACAAGTGAAACTTACGCATATCTTGCTAACCAAAAAAAAAAGGGATTTTCATCGAGAATCTAAATTTATACACATATAGGTATATCCAAGCTTCTAATGTTAAATCTTTCTTTAAAAAAAAAGTCGTGACTGCTAAAATACTTAGAAAAATACTTTTACCATTTGTTGTTTATTTTATGTATCTTATATGCAGATAAGTTAACAATCGATTTGAAAGTTAGTTCCTTAACTTTTCTTTAAGATGATATTAGTAAATTGTTATAGACAAATTTCAAGTAAATACGGCTTGAACAAATAGCACAAATAAATTAGGTAAAGATAACATAATTATTGTGATAAAATGAGGTATCTATCTCAACTGCAAAAGCTCATTGTTTATTTAGTTTTGTTGCAATTCACATTATTGGCCAACCTTCTGTGCTGATTGCACAATGACACAGCTTAATTCTGTCAATAATAAATTATTGACTAATTGTTCATATCATTTTCTAATGACATTCAAGTTCTACATGATTTGTGGCTCGTATTTTTGTTATTTACAATTAATTTGCGTATCTTGTTGTTCAATTTATTATTGCAGCTGATTTGTTTTGTTTACTTTATGCCATATGCTGAATATAATTTTGTAGCAATTTTATGTTAATTTGTTTGAATATGATTTGATTGTCTAGACAAAGTAAATTATATTTAACATAGAGTGCAAATATTCGAAGTTTATAAATTTTGCATTGAACACTGTTAAAATGTTGTCTTTAATTAAGTTATTGGATTGATCTACTCGAATTCATTGGCTGCACTTCGGGAATTTATTTCTCTTCCATCTACTTCAGATTTGATTGGAATTACTTATTTCACAGAATGCAAAACTTGTTCTCCTAAAGTTAGTAAATAAATTTATTATTCAATATTATTGTAAAGTTCCATAGTTAATTATGATATTATTTAAAGTACACTATTTGCCTGCGGCTATTTAAGCCAATGAATATGGTTTGATAAGTTCATAATTAATGTTCATATCGTGTTTCGTATCTTAAGTTTCAATATTTAATCATGTGGTAAGAGACATTTCTGATAAATATTGACATATGCCTACGCATAAGATGAACATGTATGATTTAGCCTGGCTTGACTTGTATTATAGCCACATACATATATACCTATGCATTTGAGTGCTTGCTTTTTGACCAGGCTTTCGGCAGAGGCTTTTGTAGTTTAGAAGCAAATCCGACGCAAAAACCCCACTAAAACAACAGAAGTCAAACAGTTGAAGAGCTCTTCCAATTTGACGTTGAGTATGGGCCCCAGGAAAATGCAGGCGTAACAAGAGCACCGACAGTGAGACTTGAGCAGGGTCGGCTACTGGAAAATGGATAGTAAAAAAAAAGAAAGAGAAAATATGGGAAAACAATTTGAATGTTGAAAAAGAAAGGCGCTCAGAGAATGGCCCTTTGCATTTCGGGCCTTTGTTTTATGAGCATGGCACGCTCCACGGCAGCCATGATTGATGCGTGTCGCTGCTCTCCATTTTTAGTGGATTTCCAAATTGCTTTTTCACGCTGACAGTTTACCATTTTCTAGTGTGTGTGCAAATGCAAGGCGCCATGTGTGTGTGAGTGTGCTTGCGAGTGTGTGTGTGTGTGTGTTAGGTATCGCGGGGATGTGTGGGGTTAGTTAGTGAAATCAGATAAAACGACAGTGGCAGTTATTCAAATGCAAACGACAGCTGTCAGAAAGGTTTTTGTGCTAAAAATTTCACTTCATCTCAGAAATTTTTTATCTCTCTTTTTTTTGTGCTATCTCTCATCTCGTTATCGCTCTAACTCTCTCTATCGCATTTCTCTGTTTTACAGTGTGCCTAAAGCCAATGTGTGGCTGTGACGGAGCTAGTGCGATTAGTGAACATGCTCAATGCCGATCGTCATTGGCCAAATGATAAGGCAAACCAGACAGCAGACAGCAGCCAGCAGCCAGGTGAAGGAATCCCAGTAAAAGCGCGAGAGAATTGATAACAAAAGAAACAAGTCTCAAATGTCGCTGCTGACAACCGTCAGATTGTTTTCAACGATATTGCTGCTGTTCATGCTGCTGTTGCCAGTGGCAACATTGTTAAAAAGTCAACAACAACAACGACAACAAGTACAGCAACAACAACAGCAACATGCTCGCCAACGGCGCGAGAGCCATGCGGATCAGAAATTCTCGCTGCCAGCGGTGCCGCTGCCACCTCCGCCGCCCTTTCCAGCGGCTAAGCATAATTTTTCCTTGAATGCATTTGCCATTGGCGAGCATGCAACTGGCTCCAGCTCCAGCTCCAGTCCCAGTTCCAGTTCCTCATCAGCGGGCTGTGGTGGACTGCTTAATTCACGCTTTGGCCTAATTCAAACACCGAATTTCCCACATCGCTTTGCCACGCCCATCGAATGTGTTTGGATAATCGACGCCTCCGAGCTGCCATCAACGGCTCAGGGCAACATCTCGATTGTGGTCTATCTGACGCAGCTCTATGTGCTGGGCGGGCTCAAGTTCACCGAGTTCATGTACTACTCGGATGACTTCAAGGTGCCCGCCCATCGCGTCTTCGTCCTCAACGAGGACGACGTGACGCAGGTCACCTGGATGCAGTTCAACAGCCAGTATCTTGAGATTCGCTTCACCATGTCCACGCTGGATGGCACACATCTGCGTGCCTTGGACCGTCTGCTCGACGTCTACGGCTTCAATATCACCTACGAGGTGACCCACGAGGTGAAGACGACGCAGTGCAACACTTTGCAGTGTCGCTTCCTTGGCGATTGCTTTGCCAGTGAGGATTATAGGTGAGTGGATAACACATAATTTTTTATAGATATATTGATATATAAGCAATATGGAATCATTACGTCCAATTCCTCAGTTTTTAGTATTAATATCTCTTAAACATAGTTGGAAAATAAAATTACAATTTTTTAATTTAATGCTTTTTATTTATTTATAGACTATAGAAATATTTAGAGATTTATGAACTCAAAATTCTGGTCCATTATTGATTTAAAAATATACCCCCAAAAATATAATAAAATATAAATGTTGAAATATTTCAGCAAAGTCTATAAATAAATTAATGGGTGCATTAAATTGTTTATTGCCTACTTGAGAAGAGCCAAAGTCTTAGCGAGATATATAAAGATATATATCTCAAGATATCTCTATTGACTTTGATTAAACGTAGCTGTAAACTTTAACAGTTAGCTATCAATTTTTGATAATATCGTGCAATTTTCTGGTTAACAATTCAATAGTTTCATAAAGCGGTTGCAAAAATTTCAACTTTTATGCAACACTTTCTGGCTGACAAACTGTGGGCATTTGACAAACTATGTGTTAACAATGGTAACGACTTCAACCTTTTGTTGTCGTTTTCTCTGCTCTGCTCTGGCCCCAAAATATTTCATCAATCAATCAAGCCAAGCAGGCAGCGCCCCGCTCTCTCTCTGAGCCCACTCCATGTAAAGGCTCCGTTCTACACAAATTCGCATGTGTGTCAAGCTCAATTGCAGAGGTTGTTCCTAAGGATCTACCCCAGTTTGGTGAAGTGCTAAGGTGAAGTGCCAAGAGCTAGGGGAAGCAGTACAGTGCATCATGTGATGCTGTTGCTACGTGGCTGCTGCTGCTGCTGCCTTTCAATTGACTTTTCGCGTATGCAAACTTTTTATATATATATATATTTTTTTTTAAAATATTTTTTATTGTGTTGGCAATGCCTTTTGCCCCTTATTGTTTGGGGTTTCGGTTTTACCCTGGGGAACGACAAGCGAAGCACAACGAAATGAAAGTTATTTGGCAACAGAATCAGCCACTGGAACATTGCAAAATGTATGGCTCCCACTTGGTTTAGGCTGGAAGCAAAGCGCTGATGGTCCCAAATCAGTAATACTACGTATTTGCCAACAGCAACGGCATTTGAGCCAGTTACTGAAACGGCAGCCGCGTCAAATACTCCGGCCAAAAGACGGGTTAAGATTGATGTGTAAACATTTTGCATACTTGATACCCGTGATTCTGTGCGCGATTGTCGGCAGCTACCAATTGCGAATGCTGGTTTCCGGACTGCGTCTGCCGGTTGCCATTGGCCCAGTTTATTTGCATTGACCGGAACTGAGGCGAAAGGGAAGCTCAATTCTGAAATTATCAGCAGTCGACACGCTGGGGCAGCAGCTGAGCTGTGTTCCCTTTTGAAAGGTCGTGAGAGGCAGACACACAGAGAAGAGAGAGAGAGAGGGGGAGAGTGGCGCAAAAGTTTTGGCATACCTCTTAAATATGCGTGGCAACCGGACGCAGGTGCAGCAATTCAGCTCTCAGTTCCCAGCACCACTGTGTGCCCATTGCCACGTTTACAGCTCTCCAAAATTACTTATAAATGGCGGCACATGCGAGCGGCAGCAACGCTAATGGCCGTCTAGTTGGCTAAAAGCAATAACACTTTGCCAACGTCGAGCATTCTGTGAAGGTTAAACGAATGACAAGTGTGATCCAGAACAGGAGCACACTCAACCCACTCTTAAAACTATTGAAACCTCTATCAAAACTTAAAACAAGCAACACGAAAGCAGCTTTTTTAAAGAAAACAAAAACTTAATTTATTAGTAGAATTTCTATGTATAAAATAACATCCTAAAATTTAATTTTTTAAATTATTTCATAGGAAATATTGTTCCACAATATAATAATAATATTTCATAAAAAAAATTAATCATATGTGAAAGGGTTGAATTTTGATATCATATCGATTTCTCAGAAATTGCTTTTAAATATTATTAAAAAATAATTTTTAATCATATATAAAATACTCGATGAAAGAATTAAATTTAAATTATTTATTATATTCGTGTAGTAAATCAAGAGATTAACTCAAGGGCTTTCGCTGAGACTGGCAGAGATAATTGTTAATATTCTTAAGGAATACAAAAATTTATAACATCAAGTTGATTAAATTATTGATGTAGATAAACCACAAAATTATATTTTATATTATGCATTCTAATATAAAAGACTTATGCATTATAATTACTTGATTTCTAAAAATAAAAGTAATAAAAATATATATTATTTAAGAGTGTACTTCAGGTTTCTTTATTAAAAAGCATATATTATTAGATCCCTTATTAAATTACAAAGTACCAGCATCAGCTTTTACCCAAAATAGGCGTAGGCGAAATGTCAAAAGCCGGAAGCGTGACACTCAATTAGCATAATAAACAGGAGCCAGGGGATTGGGGCGAATTGAAGAACTTTTTCAATAGCTATGTTAATTTGAATTTGAGCGCTTAAGAATTTGGCAATTTAATGGCAATTAGCACGCAACACAATTGCCACCATTTATGTAGTAGAACAAATGATTTTGAAGACGCTAAGAGAAGTTCAAGAGCAAAAAAAAAGCAGCCAAATCAATTTAATACTTTTGGGGACTGGGTCAAGTGTCAGGATTTATGAGCCTGACAAAATTTTTCAAAAGATGCACACATAAAACAAAAATAAAATATTGTCAGCAAATTTCCAGAAAACTTCCAAGTGGCGTCTTCTACTTAGCATAATTAACATTAATTGGACGGACTGGGGGTGCGCGTTGGCCTGGCTAATTGAATATTAATATTAATGTCAAAACGAAAGCGAAAGCGAAATGTGTTGCCAAGAAATTAAATATGAAAGTGACAGCTTCCGATATTCAGCTGTGGAGTGTTGAACCTGCCCCCGCCACCAATCAGGCACAGCTCAGGTGTGGCATGAGTGGCACGAGATGCTGCCTTAATTAACAATCAGAGACACATGAGCCACCAACTTGGCTTTCGGGGGTACGTGTTGTCAGGAAACACAAACACAAACAGAAATGTTGCACAGAAGCCTCGCAGCCTCAGCCTCAGACTGCCCCTATCTGCTGCAAGGCGTCGAAATGTGGCTGAAGTTGGTGCTGTCTTCGCTGTTTATAGTTTATGCCACACATCTCCCGTCTGTCAGCCAAATGCGAGCAACATGTTTGTTGTCAGCTGACAGCCCCCAGTCGAGGCTGTACAATCCCAAATGTTCCATTTCACATTCTCATTCTTATTCTTATTCTCATTCCCTCTCTCTTTTTCTCTTTTTCTCTCTGCCTCATCATTCCTGCCACACGATTTCTCATTGCATTTGTGTGTGCCTCGTTCTTGTTGCGCAATGTGCTCAAATACACAACATTTTAAAATGTCAAATGGCAGATAAGAGCTCTTCCTCGTGGGGTGCTTCAAACATTGCGTATACTTGACAATATTTTCCCTTTTCCCCTTTTCCCGTTTTACTGTTTTGTTTGTTTATTAATTTGCCTTGTGCAGACAAGCGGCGCAGCAATCGTTTGACTCTGTGTGCAAAATGTTAATAAGTGGAATATACGAATATATATCTCGAAGTGGGAAGAGAAGGGAAAGAAGGGAATGGAACGTATAGGAAACTGTTTAATTTTCATGTCTGGTTGTCTTCAGAGTTAATGAGTACCCACATAACAGTCGTATATCAGAGAAACAGCAGCGTTCCTAAATTCTAAATACTCTTTCAGTAGTTTGCATTTGAGACCTTTACCCTAAAGATGAGATCTGTTGCCAACTACTTTCAATTTATATTTCAGTTAAAATAATAAGAAATTTAAGCTGAATTACCTATATATCGTAAGCAGATTTTGTGCATTATTTCAAAATTCTAATATTGCAAAATATCTCAAATAATTATAACTATGCAAAGCATCGATAGTTATGCACATTGCAATTATACTTAGCACAAATTGTTAATGCATGATAATAAATTCATAAGTTTAACATATTGAATATTAAAAATTCATTTAAATAAAAAGTTTAACATATTTAATATTATAAATTCGTTGAATTTGCAATGCTGTGCTGACTTTTTCACTTAGCCATTGCCTTTTTGCCAACTCATTACAAGTGGCCGGCAACAAACTTTATTGTATTGCTAATAAAGTTTGCATAATATATTCAATGTTTGTAAATTTCAATGTTTGTCCATGGTTCGCAGGGTCATCTAGTGCTATCGGGTTTTGGCACCAAAGCACCACAAAAACTTTCCAAAGAACAGTCAACAATAAGTCAAAAACAATTGGCCCGGCAACTGGCTGGCATTTTGGTTTTGACTTTTAATTTTGCAGTTACTGCTTTTTCTTCTGGAAAATAAAAAATAACTTAAATAAAAAACGAGCACCATAGCAACGAACAAATTTTTGTTGGATTCATAAACCTCTCAGCGCATTTATGTGTTGGAATTCTCCATGGCGAACCCACCCACAACACATGTGTGGATTTTCGGAGTTGCATGCCGCAAAAGTTCGATACAGCTGAAAACAATTTATGTTTAAATATTTCGTAAATATTTCGTCGGATTTTTTTGTTTCCCTCATTTCACATGACACCCCCGTTTTTCCGGTTCGTACCAATTTATTTTTAAGAGGAAATTGTTAATTGAAAAAGTTTTTCGCTTTTCGCCCTCTTTTTTTCTCGAGGTTGCGTTAGCCCAAAGTTGAATTAAATAGGAGGCATTAATTGGCAAAGGCCTGTTAATGAATGACTACCAAAAAATTTATAAAACACTGTTTGTTAAGTGAAAATAAAAATTGTACTCAATTAAATTAATGTTGAACTGGCGGTATATGTGAGTAGCGAAAGCTGTGGGACAATTTGGTAAATTAATATTGTTTAGCAATCTTAACAGTTAATGTAATCATTTTCAATAAAGTTAGTAGGCTTTCAATTTAAGAAATCATTTTCAATATAGTTAGTAGGCTTTCAATTTAAGCAATCATTTTCAATAAAGTTAGTAGGCTTGCAAGATTTAAATATTAATTAATTAAATATATATTTTTTCTTAACAAAAAAGCAAATAATAACAAGAAAATGAGTGCACTATTCAATTTCCAAAGCTTACTTTCGGTTATCCTGTTGCTGACTTGCACTTGCGCCTATTTACGACCCATGATTCCCGACATTTTGTATGGCAACTCGACCGGTTGGAGGTGCACCCTGTGGAGGCTTGCGCGAATTGGAGAGCGACTGTCGCCTTGGGTTTCTGCAGCCTGCGTTATTAAGGCAGTCGTGGTGCTCTTTTCCAAATAAGACTGGAAGAACTTGGACAAGGCTAGTCGGATTTAGAATATGTTCTGCTATCAATATAATTGTGAAAGGAAAATACAGAAGACAGAAGGCTGCATATTTATCAAATAAATAAATAACACAAGTATTCACATGTGTCAATTAACTACACCAAGGAACAGACAGCAGGAGCAGTTTCATTTTTATATAATTGTACAGATCTAAGGAGTGCTTTCACTGCATAAAATAAAATACAAATACATAGCCAGCCATAAGTGACCCGGACGACAATCAGTGCGGCAGGACAACAGCGAGGTTAACTGGAAAAATGCCTCGTTCACATGTGCCACATGAGGATGAGGAGGCAGGCTTTACGGCCCGCTTGCGGCAATCAATGTGCAACGTTTTGAAGTTATTTTATTTTTACGTATTTCATAGCAAAAGGCAACGCAGTCGCTGCAGCTGCAGCTGCTGTTGCTGTAAGTTAAGCAAACAAACCGACAGCGTTAAATGAGAACAGGTTCAGTACGAGTAGAGTCAACAGAGTGCCAGAGACGGCCAGGGGTGGGCCAAATACTGGCAACATAATAGTAAAAGCACAATGTAGGGGGCGTTGCAAGTGCAATGAGTTGGTTGACATCCACCAACCGTGCTCGCATCCCAGCCAAGCCACAGGACCGCCTCGTGTCTGGGAACTGTGTCAGTGTCATTCGCATCGCATCTGCCGGGGTGAGTGAGTGGGGGGTTAAGAGTGCGTATATTGTTTGCCATGTCAAACATTGTCATCCATCCAAAGTCGTCGAGAGTGTCTGTGCAGGCAGCCACTAGGGATTGCGATTGGGATTGGGGTGAGGGTCAGGACGGGTGCTTGCATATTGCAATTAAGTTTTGTTTGGCCAAAATTTTGACCTGTCTTTGTCACATCATCTGAATGAATGTCAGCCTTCAATCCTCTCTTTCACACACACATACACACGTACTCTCTCTCTCTTTCTGCTCAATTAAAAGTTTTCCCTTTTTTGCAACTATTTTGAGTCAGTTTTACCTTTAATTTTCCTGTACAATATGTGGCTTAACTTGCCTTTTGCATTTACTCAAAAAATATTTGTCAACGCTCGCTTCTCGGCAGGAAACTATGCAAATATTGTTGGTTATTATTATATTTCTCACATATTCTCTATTTCTCTCTCTGTCACTTCCTCTCTCTCCAGCTGTCAAGCTCACTTTAAATTTATTTGTGCTTATGCAATTTCATTTTCGTTATATTTGGAAATTAATTTCCACAGACAATAGATAAAATCATAAAAATGCAAATGGTAATATGCTACTTTTAACAGCATTTTTTTACGATTGTCTGGCCATAAAAAAAAAACAGCCGTAAGGCAATTGTTACAATCAGCAACATTTTACACACTCGGCACACTCTGGTCTAACCCTTCAAACACACACGTCCACTTAGAGGCACCCATCAAATTTAATGGCATTTAATTTGATTGCATTAGCTGAATAGGTAAGGGCAAAAAATAACAACCAACATTTTTCTTCTTTTGCCCAATTTTTTGCTGCTAAAATTTTATTTGTCGGTCGGCACTCAAAACACTCACACACAAACACACACACACAAACACACACTCCAGGAACACCCATTGAAAAACGCACGCGAAAAACTCAATTTGTTTGTAATTTGGCATTTGGCATTTTGGCATTTCCATTGTATTTTACTAGGAAACCACTTGGCAGTTAGTATTCCACTCTACTCGGAGGCGCTAATGTTTTTATTGATTTTTAAAATGTATTAAAATTGATATTTTAACGACTGTTCGCAGTTATCAGGGTTTTGGAAATACTCAATTCTGTTGTGTAAAATATTTGTGATTTATTTGATATTTGAAATTGCTACTGCTACAACTTCAATTCAATATGTACAGATTAAAACAATTCAGCCAATAAATATATATATATATACATATTTTAAAAATTCAATTGCCATACATACATATTTATTGGCTCGGATATGATTTTCTCTGCGTTTTTAGCCATTTGAGATATTATTCGCCTCTTTTCATATTTTGCATGACTCTTGGCACTGCCATGCTTTTTGGCGTTGTGTCAAGAAGACTTCTAAAAATGTTAGACAGTTTCTCAATTAACCCAAGCGACCAGCACTGCTACAAAATACTCACCATTAAATATTGCATCGCATGTATAAAAAAAAATGTCAATATTAAATAGAATAAAATAAATGCTGAACTTTGGAGAAGTTCTTAGAAAAATGCAAACTTGTAAGAACAAATAAAAATTTTTATTATAAAAACTTTGTTGAATTAATTTTGCAGTGTACGATTGAAAATAAAATTTTGTGTGTCTTTTCTGTCTTCTGCTTTCTGTCGGCTGCTTGTAAGTGCAGCTCGCTGTTGGATCTTGGCTGCTGTTCCGAGTATGACATATTCATGGCATCCATTGGCAGACATGAACACACACATACACACACACACACACACATACATACACACACTTAATGTGTCTCATAGAAATTATTAGTCCTTTCTGCAAGCAGTCCTGCTGTCTGCACTCTGCTCTGAGCTGTCAGCATTTTTCGAGTAGCAGTCCATAAAATAAAAATGCATCAGCTTTTGGCACACAGCTTTAATTGTTGAACAGAGAAATGGAAATTTAAATGAATTTAAAAAGCTCTGCGAATAAATAAAGAAAACTCAAATAATAGCTACAAGAAAGCCAAAAGGACCATCAACTGCAGCACCCATCAGAATATTGCAACGTGTGTATTTTCTTTGAGTGCCCCTTAAGCTGCAATGCATTCAATTTGCCACACATTACTCACAATAAATTATTTGCACACTTGTTTTGCTCCATACTCTGGCTTTGTATGAATAAGAGGTACAATAATATGTAAAAATAAAACGAATATGTAAATTTGTGCCAACATTTCTGCTTGATGAAAAAAAAAAGATTTAAATCCTCAAAAAAAATGACAAAAATAATCGTGAAATATGCAGACAAATACTGCACACTGAAAAACAGCTGCAGGTGATTTTTAACGATTCGTAAAAAAAAAAATGGAAATAAAATACAGAGATAGGTTTTATTTAATGATCCCTTGTGGTATACACTCTCCCAGCACAATTTGTGCATGTAGATTTATAAAGAATAATAAATTGAATAAGCATATTAATTTTGTCAGTTTGAAATGAATTTCGGGATTTTAATAAATTTGATGGCGAACTGAAAATGTATATTTAGTGTAATTAAAAGTCGAATTCATTCATGTCAGCTGCATTTTTTTGGTAACTCTTTTGATTTGATTCGTTTTTTGTGGGCAACAGTCTGTGTTGCACAGCCATGTGGCATTTATTTGGGCAAGCGTTTCCGTCACAGGCGGCGCAACATTGGATGGACACGCATTTTATGTGTGTGTGTGCCACAGATGCTCGAACACAGAGGCAATTAATTTCCGCTAGACAAAGGCACAATTGCTTATATACTTAAGATACATAATTAGGAGCTTCTTCTTATACTAAAAGAAGAAGAAGACGAACAGCAGTAGGTCAATATATGTTTTATATATATATATATATAGGCATTTCCGTGCCTTACATGTATACATACCCAGAGGAATGTATGATATATGGCTGAAGGCAACAAAAGCATTTACTTACAGTAGTTCGAATTTAACCACAGCTTGGCTTTTGTGGTCAATAGCAACGAAATGTGCTTTTAATTTATGGCTAAAACAAGCAGGCAAGAGAAAGAAGTAACGCTTCAAAATGATTATTCCGTCGAGCAACGACCTCTAATCCAAATTTTATCTTCTGTCTGTCTGCAATGCCCCAGCACACATCAAGAATTCCCATTAAAACACAAGAAATCCTGGAAGCATTACAAAAACTTTAAGAGAAAGTTTTACAACAGCAAAAGAATGTGAAAGGAAAAGTTTTCTTGTCGCACTTTAGTTGTGTTTTTTTTTTTTGTTGTTATTTCTTTATATTTGTCGTACCCCTGGGCACGTTTTGATTTTTTCCGTTAATCTTATAGGCGTAGGCGAAACTTTTTCCCATCTTCGTCTTTAATGCCTTGTGGCTAACATGCCGCATACTTAATCTGCATTCAATATCACCATATGTGCCCGGCTATCAGCTAATGTGTATGGCCAATAGCCCTAAAAGCCGATCAATTAGTTTGGCCTTTATTGTGCTTTGATAGCCACCAGCCCTTGACATCGAAACAAGTAAAATATTGACTGTTAATTTGCAAATATAATAATAATAATTATACTTTTGGGAAGAATGAAAGTGAGTGAAGTAAAGCGTATAAATAAAATGATTAAAGTTTATCCGTAATAAGTGTCTTAAAGCTTGTTCTCAGATTGGGAAAAATAATACTTTGAGCTCTTAAATTTATCTGAATTTCGACTTAAATTTCCAGTAATATGTATTTTTTTTATTATTTAATTTTTTAAATTTTCGCTTAATGAGAAAAATTGACTAAAACACAACATGTTATTTTACACGTATTTAGCACATTCTAATATACCAAATGTAAAATACGCCTTCATCGAAATAATTTGAAAATGTTTCTATAAATTAATTTCTGTTGACATGTGTCAACGACGCAACAACCGCCATTGTTAGCGCTCAAAAGGGGAGCGAGGAGCGAGGGGCAAATATCCGTCTCCTGGTCACAGAGAATGTAAATCAAATGGCGAGGGATGTGCAATTATTTAACTAACAAATGGCGACCTTTTTGTTTATGTTTCATTTGTTTGTTTTGAGCTTTGGCTAAACTGCGTACCCAAATTAAATTGTCAACCGGAATATTTTGTTAGCGGAAATTAATATCTGTGATTTCAAATGCTGGAACGCAATTTGCAGCCGTTTTGTCCTGGCTGCTCGGATCAAATTTAATTGTAAATTGAATTTGATGTGAAAGAATTAAATAATCCAAATATTGTTGGCTTGTTAAATGGCGCTGGAGCCTCAAATACAACTTGAAATTATGTAGACACATTCAATTTAAATTGTTAAATGAAAAACACTTAAAATTTTTAACATGCCTTTTCACATTCAAGTGGGCACAATTATTTTTGCTTATTAGAATAACATTGAATGGCAAACACCCTTCGGCTTATGTTCTGTCTCAAACTGTCTACTTTAATGAGCAAATGTGGGGTTAAGGGGTGGCTTAAGGACTTCTCGGCCTGTTTGCGTAATTACTCGTAATTGAACCAAACAAGTGTTACAAAGCTCTTTCAAGGTTGTCCGGGTGACGTTGACTATTTCCAGCCGTATTTTCTCTTTTTTTTTTCTTTTTTAATTTTCTATGCCTCTGACGTATCCTTGACGCCAAGTTTTTCAAATTATTGCCTCGGGTTAAGTGTGTGACCTTAGCATTTAGCTCTAATGATGTTGATGCTGAAACTCTGATAGCATTAAATGAGCTTTCTCACAATATTCGCGTTGGCACGTACCAAAAAAAAAATTAAGGAAAAAAACTTAAATTTTCTACATATACACATACTTGAAAATGACGAAGAATGAATACATAGTAAAACTTGTTTATCTTAGCAACTGACAAGTCTCAATTTTGTTCCGAGCCGCAAGCTGCGAGATAAGCAGCTGTGAATCCTGCGCTGACAACTGCGCCACTGCCTATCTTTGTGGCAAGTACTGACAGCTTATCTGTGCCACTTCTCGAAAGTCGACGTTTGCCTAGCTTAAGCTAAATAAAATGCATAGAAAAACAAACAATAATGCAACACATTCGCATCTTGCAACCATATCTCATTGCAGCTCTTATGGTTGCGCCTGTTTCGCCGGCTTCAGTGGCACCGATTGTGGGCATGGTCCGCTCTGCTCGGATGCACACACAAATATTTGCCAAAATGGTGGCACATGCAAGTAAGTACAGTCATCGCAAAATATGTTTAAGCTCTCATTTTTTTAAACTTAAAGCGGAAATTTGCTTCAATAAAATAAAGATTTATTCTTTCAATTTTAAATTTTAATTAAATAGATTTTTAGTTTGTTTATTTATGTTCTTTTTATTTTTGTACTTTGTATTTCGATGTATTTGGAATTCCAAAGTTGTTAGCACTTAAAATAAATGTTAATTAAAGAGAGAATAAATTTGAGGAATTTGGACAGCTGCTTATTAAAAGTGTGCCAGAAATGTATCGTGCAAAGTTTTATTTTTAGATAATAGCAAACAATAAATTTTAAAACATCTGCGTAAATGTTCAATAAATAATGTCTAATAAAAATTGTATAAAAGATAAGCCAATATTTAGAAAAGAGGTTAAAACTGGCGCATAATATGTGTAACAAAAAAAACTAGCTCGAATAATTAGTAATGAAATGAGGCAACATAAATTGCAACTAGAATGCGAAATAATTAGCTCAACTTATTGCAATTTCAGGCACATTGGCGATGCGGCAATAACCTGCCACTGTACAACGGGTTACAAAGGCACCAGATGTGAGATTCCCGAAATAATCGAGTCAACGCAGGGTAAGTAAACTGCCAAAAAGCAACTAAAGCTTAATCAAAAGTAACAATCGATTTTAAATTGAGTATGTGTAATCGATAAAAGAAAAGGAAGAAGAGAGAGAGAAAGAAACAGAGATAAGTGACAGAAAGAGAGTGAAAGGGAAAGCTGGAAGCACATAAAAAAAAAAAGACACCGGGGAAAATATTTAATTAAGCAAATAATAATGCATTTAAATTGCCCTGTGCCAGGCTGCAGCAAAAGATAAGTGCTGGTGGGGGGATAGGGTACAAGGATTGAGTGCTGGAGAAAGGAGAGGCGACTTTGTCGCACAATTTAACGGACAATTGTATGCAAACTGCAGGTCGTTGCCAGGTGCCATGCCACGCAAATAACTTACTTTTCTGTTGTTGCAAATGCATTGTTGCAACTGCAACTGTTGCAAGCGCGCAAATGAACAGAATATTAAAAGATGCAGAACAGTTGTCATGAAACGATAAAAAAAGCTTTGGCAAATTAGATTTCGTAATTTCTTTAATAAAATTTATTGTAATAAATAAAACAATTAAATACAAATTGTTATGTTTGCTAAGATTAGTATTGCAATGCTCTCACAGAGGCAGTTCAACATTTACTGAAAAATACTTACATATTTATGTCTAAACAAAAAGTGATTTTTTTCTGAGCTGTTTGTTAACTTGGCTCTCATTGGAATAGATGTCCAAGCCATGCTATAAATATTTTGCTGTTAACTTTTCCTTCAAATGACAATGTCATCGAATTTGACATTCAGTTTTCAAGCTCAGCAGGGGTCAGGTGGCAAATGCACAGCAAATGTTTTGTGTCACGAAACTAAGCAAAACAGGATGAAAAACTGGGTTATCCTGGCCGCGTGTGAATGTTGGTCATCCTCGTTGCGTGTGTTTGGCACTTGACGCAAACATTTCAAACATTTTTCGTGCGCTGTAATGTCCGTAATTGCATTTTTTCCCAACCTCAACAAAGTGGGTTAGAAACCTTTAACGCATTGTCTCTGACTATGATAGTGCAGTTTAGTGGGTCTTCCTTAACCTGCTATAAATATATATATTTATATATATAGCTGAGAGTTATTAAACTTTTCCACTTGGCAGTCTCTGTTATAGGTGAATCTAACAATATATTTTTTGCACCTATGTTCATTTTACATATCATTAATTTTTTATTATCCTTTATATGCAGGATGCATTGGAAATGCCAGTGCAAGTAATTGCCATCGTGCATGTGAATTCGACAGCAACAACGTTGGCCATTTGGGTTTCAGTTCCGGCTATTTCAACGTGAGAAGCAATCGAAATGCGGCACGTACGGGCAAGACACGCTACGAGGTGACCATGCGTCTGGGTGCCAATCTCACCGGATACTATCGCAATTCGGAGCGCGAACAGTTGGCTGGCGTCATGGAGCGACAGGTGAGTGTGTTACATTCAAATACACTTAAACACACACACACACTTACACACACCTAATGGAGAGCACTCCAAGAATTGAATTAGGCTACTTCATATGGACTTAATGTGTTTTAGAATGCAGCACTTTGCAGGCCAAATGACCTCCTCAACAAAATACCCAAATACCTGTTTACGTGACTCACATGAGCCATTCTACCAGGCTTCCTCAGCTTCTTGGCAATGCTAGGTTTAAACGGATTAAATTAATGTTCATCTCCATTTAATGTCCAACACAGCATTCGAACAGCACTTTAATTAGCGGCTACTTTCCAACAAATGGCAGACACTTTTTATTTGGCCATTTATTTGCCACTGAATTACAATTCACAGGCCTGGGCATCATTACTGGGTGACAACCGCAACTGGCAGACAACTTCAAACTGCCTCCTTCATTACTGCCTCCCCTATTTGCCTTCAGCAACAGCATCAACACTCAGTGCTAGCTCCTCCTTGGTGGTTACTCCATGCGGTCTGGGCCACTCGGCTCGTATCTCAGATGATGACAGGCTGCAAACATCAACACAGAAATCATCATCAGTTAACGTTGAGTGCAGCTCTCCCCATCTCCGCCACCCCCCATCCCCCTATTGCTTCGCCAAAAAATTATTAACTGTAACTGCCAGACAGTTGACATTTAGGGGCTGCAAAGCTGTCCTTGTCCGACACTTGCCTCTTGAGCGGTCAGGATTAATTTAAATTCTGTGCTGCTAAATTGAATAAACTTGATAACATTAATAAATTAAATTAATAAAGTCTGACTTATAAAAAACCCAGACTTTACTCAATTTAAGAATATATATTTGATTATTATTGACAGTTGAAACTCAGTGAACATTTATAATTTTAATAAATTTATTGTTTAAAAAATATGCAATGGTTTTCTAGAATTTTATTAAATTGTGTAATAATTATTATATTAAATTCAACTAAATTCTTATACATTTATAATATGCAAACCAATCAAATTTATATATCTGAACATTCCACATAAGACCCGGTGACTCTCCAACTTGTAATTATTATTTATGCTCAAATATATTCACAAATAGAATAGGTAAATTAAATGTTTAATTAGCCAACATAGTTTTTGGTCAAGTTAAGTTGATCCTCCGGTGCCTCCGGTGCTGTATTGGCTGCCTGACCTATGTTGTGCAACATGTTGCGAACTGCTCGGGGCGTACGCTCCAATGAGGCAGTCCACGGATTGTGTGTCATCTGTTGGGCATTGTTGGGCGATGTGCTGCCAGCACTGCTCTCCATGATGGTGGGCATATTGGGCGTGTGCTGATTGAGCGATGGTTGCGCCTCGCTGCGATCCTGCAGCTGGGTAAAATTGCCACTCGCATAGTCTCTGCCACCAACGTCGCCACGCTTAAAGCTATTCACCGAGCGTGAAAGGCGGCTCCAGCGATTCAGTTTCTTTGGCGCCTTATGCTGTCCACTTAGTGACGTGCGATTGCCAGACTCCAAATTGAAAGTGGAGCTTTTGTTGCCACCGGCGCCTGCCGCATGCTGCTCCAACAGGCTGCTAACCAGTTTATCTAAGACCTTCAGGTCGACATTCAATTGCGCCTCGGGTATGGAATTCATGCGGCTCCCTGCCAAGCTGCTCGGCTTTGAACGCATCGCTGCCTCCCCATGGCGGGCATTGAGACCAGCAATTTCGGCCAGGCGTTCCGGTAGCTAGAAAAGATGTGAGAGGGACAAAACAAAAATTAAGAAGAATATCTTACGACATTTAGCAGAACTAATAATTAAAAAGTGTTTGAAATTTCTCTATTGCAATTTAAATAAAATGATTATATCACAAAACAGTTGCAGATTTTATTTTGAGCATTGAAACATTTTTTTAGTGTTGTGTTATTACTACTAGAATTTTCTACATTGCAAACACTTTTTATTAATACTCTTTTTTAGAGTCATACTTATTTAATGCGGAAAACTATGCCTTGAAAATTTTTACAAAATGAAAAGAAGTTGGCAGATTATTAGTATTATGTCAAGGTATATCATACAAAATTTGCAAAATTTTACATTATTTTGGTATTTGTATTAATGAGTTTACGATATAACTTGTATAATAAAATAAGATAGCAAATTCAGTGTTTTAAATTCGTTTATAGAAGCTACTAAATTGAGCAGTTATAAAAGCATAAATTACAAAAATATAATTTAAAATTTAAATTAAATTAAAATTAAAATTAATTTAAAATAACTTTACTAAGTAATAATTAAAATCTAGTAAAGGTAATTTAATTTAACAATTTAATTCAATAGAGAGCAGTCATTCTGAGCATTTGCATTTAATTCGATATATTCTCACATGAATTCCAGTTGAAGGCCTTTAACTGAGCAGGGATTTTATATTTTAATTGAAGCGAAATATTCAATGCAGATATTTTTCTCGTCCTGGCTCATGTCCTCATCGTGCCGCAGTGCGGCCAAGTGAAACATGCCGCTTAACAATACAATAAAGCCGTAAACTAACGAAAAATGCGCCTTTTGCAGAGACTTACAACTTACGACGCGAGCTGCCCAAAGGGATAACACAATCTGGGTACCCATACCCGTTTCGCTGGTGGTCGCAGTGGTAGCCGTGTACCGCAAGGATTAACAATGGCAAACGAAAAGCAATATATATTTGGCTTGGTTTTTTTTTTTTTGTTTTTAATGTTGGTTGGTGGTGGGAAAGGGGCTCAGCTGACAAAGCTGGAAGCGTTTCTCGCGTGGAGCAGGGCGCGACTTTAATTGATGTTTCATTTCCGTTGCAAAGTGCTTCCGCTTTCCTGTGCTCAACATCCGACATTTGCTTTGTGTGTGCTGTGCGCGTTGCCCACGCTTCTGGTCTGCCGCTCAAGTTCGAATAGCAACCGGAGAGGCCTGCAAACCCGGTAACCTGGCAACCCATTCACTGGTAATTGAGTATCAATGCGGTTTTAAGTGAAAAATGCTGCAAAAACGCCTTCCCCACTCATACACTCAAACAGACCACACAGAGCACTCACTACTCACACACACACACACACACACACACATTCTCCTCTATATTTAGGGCTCTTTCCGCTCAGCCCACTCAATGGCCGGCCATTTCCGTTTTTAATCTTTTGCCTTGATTTCTCTTTCTCTATTTTTATTTTTCTATCTCTCTCTCTCTCTCTCTCTGTTGTCTGCTGCTGTTGTTGCTATCTCTGTCGTTTTCAATTGCCTTGTGCTTCGACAAACGGGGTTAATTGAGTTTTAGTGGCCGCGGCTCACTTTAAATGGATTACAAGCCGTTCGGCATCTAGGCGCATCAAACCACCCCTCCCTCCCTCCCCTCTCTGGCAACTTATCAAGTTTGTTGTGCACTCTGCAGTCCGCCAACGGCTTAAATATTTGGAGCATGTCTCGTCTGTCACTCGTTCAAGTGTCTGCTCAGAATGAATCTCAATCCCATTCTACAACTCGGCTTTCATCATTCCAAAAATGAATTAATGTGAAAGTTGATTTGTGGCAATTCACGCTTCGCTGACTTTCCGCTACACAGTAACTTTTAATTGAGGCATTTATCTTTTTGGTTAACAGGAAATTGCAAAAGTTCTTATCACTTTATTCCGTGGGCGACATAGCTGCATATGGACTGTCTGCTAATTTACTACACTCCCGTTTATTTATTCTGCTTATATATTTTATATTTCTTAAAAATATTTTAAACTTAATCTTCATTAGTTGGAACGTGCTGTGCCAGAAAATACAAAACTTTTTCTTCAACTTCGCATAACGCATCAATTGTCAGTCAATTTTCAAGCTGCTCTTCTCAAATTCAATTTTCACATGAACCAAAAAAAAAAGGAAAAAACTGTAGGAAAAAACTGCAGTGCATTGTGTGAGGAGAGAATGAAAAACACATTTTGATGTTGTTTTTTTTTTCTGACTTTCTTCGTGGATGGCCACATTGCAATTGTTTCCCAGCGTTTGTTTTTGCCAGCAGCGATGGCTTCATCTGGGTTCCACCATAAATCTTAAACGATGCTTAGCTATAAACATGGAGTCTCCTCCCCAGTTTCTCCCTTCGCGACAAGAGCGAAACTTCTGCTGACCTTTTTCATTCACACTGTGCCACCCATTGATTTATGAACGCGTACTTGATTATCCGACGTGTGGGTGTAGCTGTGAGTGTGTGTGGGTGTGTGTGTGTGTGTGTGTGTGTCTGGGCTGCCAGCTTTTGCCTGTCGTTGTTTCTCGCGACTAGCTCTTACTTTTCAACCACTGCCGCGCTTATCAACTAATGATTGAGGTCAGTTCTTTGTGAGGATTGTTCTCCCCTCTCCCTTCTCGTAATTGCTGCTCATTTAGCTTAAATGCTGTCTTGGCCCATTTGTGTGCTTATGACCACTTGACAAATGCGATAAGCGGACGTTTATTGTTATTCTTTCTAATTGTTCTGTTTGTTTTCTTTATGTTTTTATGGGTCTGTTGGAAAACACCAAATCTTAAGTTTGGTTAGAGATTCCTTATCAAATGTGGACTTTTAGTTCTTACAAGCAGTTTTTTTTACCTCGAGCATCCTTTGAGTATTCGAAAATTAAATTCACTTTTGAGTGGAAGCAGACTCAAAAGGATCCTTGACGTAATGTACAGTATTCTTGGAAAAGGTATTTAATATCACAGGGCTTACCTCACCAACCGCATTGCTTGAGTAGCTCATCCGTTTGACCTTCTGGAATGTTGCATCATTCTCTGCCTGGGCGAGTGCCCGCTCCAGGGCTGTATCCATTTTGGCACTACGCGCCTCATCCAATCCCTTGTAGTTTGTCCCACTGCAGTGTTAATATAAGTTATAAAAAAAACTTGCTTAATTTATGCAACAATTAAAAAATCAAAAGTCACTTTAGTTAACCCCCGCATAAATTGCAAATCAATTTAACTTACTTAAATAATTTAACACAATTTATGAATTGTTTTCAGTCTGATTTTCTTGTTCAAAAGCAATAAAAACAATTTATAAATGTATATTTAAATTTTACTTCAATGAAATATTAATACATTTTTAATAAGCTGCCAGCAACGGCATCTACAATAGTCTTCTGCAAATGTGCATTTGGTGTGAAAATGAAAAACTTTTGTAAAAATTCCTCAATGCGCTTTTGTGTGAAGAATTTTTAACATTTTTTATGCTTTTAGTTTGAATAAACATAGCGTTTACTGAGCGTTAAATTAAAAACGCCAGCAGCTGCTAACTAATTTGCCACATGCCACATTCAAGGGTTATATTCATATTGTTTTTATGGTAATTTTTACGTAGAACCTACACAAAACACGCTCCATAAAAGTGGTGTTTGGATTTCTTTTCTGTTATTTAATGTAATATATTAATACGGTTTCATTGTATACTTAACGCCTTCCAAACCTGTCTTTTTTTAACTTCTTATATAAATATGCAAATTTAATGAACTTAAATATGCCTTTGCACAAAAGTGCCATAAATTTCTAGCAATGATTTCAATTATGTGATAAATATATTTATTGTATGCTGGCCAATTTTATTGCCGCCATCACAATTATTTATATCCTTGACGCAACAAAATGTGGAGAAGAGAAGGGAAGGAGAGGTATCCAAAAGTAAAAATACATTTGTTATTTACCTCACGAAAATGTTTTGAAACATCTTTTTCCCGTTCCACCGAAAAAACGGAGAAAATTGCGTTGGCCCCGGGGTGTGTCATGTACAGACGTACTCACACCCCCTCCTTCATATACACACACACACTCACACACACTCACCCGCACCATCTTATTCATGTTCGGTGTCACACATGCGCTCAATTACCGCCACAACAATAAACAACAATTGGAAAATCGTAAATATAAACGAGTTCGACAATTGGCCTTTCCAGCAACGCATTTTTCCCTTCACTGCACTCACCTCATAAGTTTATCAGTGCCCCCACCTCCACCCGCTCCGCCACCCCGATGTGTTCCTTGTCGATGATGCATTGTGGAGCGATTCGTTTTTCTCACCGTACGAAGATCTGTTTCCCAGAAGCTGCAAACAAATTTTCCAAAGTTATGCAAATTAAATCCAAACAACAAAAATGATTGTTAAATGTGCTCAAAAATTAATATTCTTAAAAAATAAAAAGTCCGCTCAATCTGACAGATATGTGATAAATATGTAGATAAATTAATAATGGAGATGAGATCAGATTTTTAATGCGACAATGAGAAAGTTGCAATGTCCAGCTGACAGCCAAACCATTAAAAAAAAACAAGTATTCAGAAATAACAAGCCACGAAACAACCACATTATGTCGCCAAACGAATAATATAAATCATGAGTTTAATGCATATTGCCGGATCCGGCGTGCTGGCATGGAAAACATAGTGGCATAATGTGCCCCGCAGCCATATGAATCCGCTGCCCATTCTCAGGCATTTATTTGAGCAGTGCGTTCGTTGCACTCAAGCGAAAAGCAAACACAAATATTGCATAAACAACACTTAAATGCATACAGACAACAGGATAATAATGCTACAGTTGAAGTGCTCAGCTGAACGATACCCTGTATATATTTATCCCTTACAGAACTGAATCTGTAAAAATCTTGTTGACTTATCGATATTTGCTCCCAGAGAAACTTCTTTAATTATTTATTTAATTTTGTACTTTCTTTTAAGTATATTGTTAATGTAAGCTCTTTATCCTTTTATGTGGGGATACAGGGTAGAGACGGGGTGGTTTGGTGGTTAAGCGAGCGTGCGCTTGCCTTAATACGAAAAATTGTGCAGACTGTAACAGAAATTCAGCGAGCAGTTTATGCCGTCAAGTGTTGACAAAGCTTTAGAGGAAAAGAATTGTTTTGTGTACTCTTCAAGCAATTTAATGCGTCACTTTATGAGATTGAAGGCCACATAGCCGACCAGACAATTGCCAGCCACCAAGTGGCTGATGGCATTAATGCGCACAGTCTCCCAGAGCCGGGCGATAACTGGGCGTGAGACCAAGTTAGTGGCGTCTCTGCGACTTGGATGGCAATTCATAAGAGCAGAACAACAGCAATAAAACTCATTAATTTTCATTTAGCCAATGTGCGCCACTCGACGTATGAGTAATGTTTAATATGGAATGTACCAAATATGCCAGTTAATCATGCGATTTGTCACCCTCCGGCTTATGGCTAATATAATATGACAAATGTTATTGACACAAAGACAAAAGTATTAAATTATTTCTTGTTAAGAAGATTTCATTTGCCATTATTTTTTTAACAGGAACTGTTAACGCTGCTTTGATTTTAAGTCGTATGTTAACGGACACTTGCCAATTGCTGGTTAATCTATGTTAATGGGAGTCGCACTGCTTGCTTTAACAGCGCTTTAAAGTTTCACTGAAAACATTGACTTTAATGAAATGTGATTTCATGTGTTGGGAATCTGTTAAGCACTTAAAACATAATTCAGCTTATCATATTCATGTTTAAGCAGAGAGAGAGAAAGAGACAGAGACACAGACAGAGACAGAGACGAACAAATGACTATTTTTGTTGTTGCGGCTGCTGTTATTAATTACGTTTGCAAATGGTCGACTGGTCATATAACAAGCGCACATAACGGAAATGATAAGCTAAAAGGCAAGTGTTCTCCCATTAAGCACACTTCGGTGCATAACACAGACTGAAGCTGATTTTATTGCTGCCACATATCGTTCTTGTTGTTGTTGTGGCATGCACTGAATGTGCCAGTGAAATTTCATTTTTTTTTTTTGCCGTAGGCAACTTTATTCACTTACCGCTTTAGATCCGGACTGGCCGTATATGGAGCCGATACCTCCTTGATTTTCAGCACTATAATTGCTGTGATAAATATGCAAATCACATTGACAATTGTCAGGCAGGCGGAGACAATGCCATTGATCAGGAACTCAGTGGGCAAATAGTCCGTATAGAGGAACGGATAATCGCTAGTCGAGTTCATTGCCTCATTTCTCAAGTGTGGTATTCGCTTCTCCGGATAGATGAGCCATATGCAGGCGAGTGACCAAAACAGACCCTGTAAAATTAAATCAGCACATGCGCGTGTTAAGTGAAGTGTATGTGCCACATACTTATTGGCCATTTGTGTTGGCCAGCCCACAATCACTGTGTGTATATTAAAGTGGAAGAAGAGGACAAAAGAAAGCGTGGATTTTCGAGGTCATAAGGTCGTCGCGTGCGCATTGCCAAATTGAAATTGAAACCGGCAAGAGCGCTGCTCTTAGCATATCAAGTAGTGATCCCGGCCTTGAATTGTTATAAATCTCATTCAATATACACACCCACAAGCACACACACACACAGAGTCACACACATGTATATATATTGGGGGCATAGATAAAACTTCATTGTCGCATTGTCTGCTCTCTGCCTTTTTTTTCAATTTCTTGCCCCATGTGCTTTGCTCTTATAAATTATAATGACTCAGCGCATGGAACACACAGTCCGGAAACATGTGTGCCGCCTGCAAAAGGATATCTGCGTGTGTATTTGTTTGCTTGTGTGTGTGTGTTTTTTTGCTATCGTATGTGATTTCGGCATCTTATGCTGGTCTATTTTTTTGTTATATTTATGGCAATTTTCGCTGACTTATTGTTAGTTCGAATTGAAAGTGTGGGATGACAAATAATGTGGACTCAAAGAAAATGTAGCTTTAATAAAGTCCATTAAAAGTCAATGTTAAAAGTATATAAAATTGCAATTATTTATTTAGAACTTGACTTTAGAGGCGCGTGGTTATTGCCAACAGAGAAATATGTCAAATACATAAGACAATTACAAAAAATACATAAAGTTTTTGATAAATTTTATCTAATTAATTGCAGCAATTTATTAAAATATTTGTCAGCGGCAACGGTGCGTATGAATAATGTGCATAGAATATAAATGTAATTAGTCATGCATGCAGGCGGCATGCAATTAATTGTGGCACGCTGTTTACGGCGATGCAGTTAGCAGATTTTAGCATAAAAACGTGCGGAACTCTGAAAGAGTGTGTTGTGTGCCTCTGATTTATGCAGCTCATATAAGACAAAAAGCAGAAAAGGAATACCAAACAAAGCTATAAAGCTGAGTATGAGACAAAACTTGGCTGGCCAGGCTGGCTGGCTGGCTGGCACACATGCTCGACCATGATTAAGCGATCTCAGCTCCTTTGTTTCAGCACATGCAGTTGCCCAAGTGCCAGGCCGAGAGCCCAGGCTCAGGCTGGAACAGAGCAGAGAGCAGGGAGCCCAAGAGTCCAGTGGACGTTTCCATAATTTGCTCTCTTGCATCATTTTGTCATTCTGACTTACCCACTGCCACTCTGCCACCCCGTCGCCTTTGTCCACGGCTCGCAGTCCGCTGCCCTCTGCCCGCTGCCCGCTGCTGTCCGCCGACCGTTTGGCATTGTCTTTCTGTCAGAATTGATAAATGTCAGAGAAAACTGTTGTTTTTGCTGCTCTTGTTTGGGAGTTTTGTTTGTTTCGGCTGTCAGCCTGCCTTTTCCGCAGTGCAAGTTTTTGCATGCATTTATTTCCTCCTCTCCCCTCTCTCTCTATCTTAGTTTGCTTAATCATTTTACGCAACATCCGCTTGCTTGTGGCCCACAGCGAAATTCGCACTTGAAAATTGGGTCAAAATTTATGCACTCATTGCGGTTAAGTGCCACAAAACTAGGCACAACCATTTGGTCCTCCAACTTAGACAAAATCAGAGGCAGAGCCCAGGCTAAAGCTGGAGTCATAGCCAAGTTACAGGCTAGGCGCAATCGGACGGATGGATTTATGACCAAAAGTTATTGTGGCCTACACTTCAGATTAATCAGCAAATTGTATTTTTGGCCTAATTTATGTTCAGGCCACACAACTTTCACTCTCAGCGATGTTGCATGGCTTTGGTCAGTTTGCTTTCGCAGTTTTTTTCCTAATCCAAGCAGACAAGCATTTGCTCCAATTTCCATTCAAGCCCTTTTCTAATTGCCTGGCATATAATGCTGCAAAATGGCATTCACAAATATATAATTATAAAGGCATTTAACAGTAAATAATGGCAGATAATTGCTTCAAAACTGAATAGTTTTTTTTTTCTATAATTAAGGAGTAGTCAGAGATGTTAAATGCCTTTTACAATAAACAAAAATTTTATAATATTAAGGTCTGGGGTATTTAAAGTGGTTAAATGTGAAATAAACCTCAATAAAATGTATATTTTAGCATAGTAAATATTCTTACAAATTGATTAAACATTTTTATATCACCGAAGGAAACAGTTTATACAAAAAAAAGTGATTGAATTCTTTCATCTGTATTAAGATATAATTTAGACAAATGGACAGCTGGAAATAGCTATATCGATCAAGAATATTAATATGTAATGAGTTTGGTTACAACATGCTTTCTAGATTCGTTAATCCCGAAGTTTAATTAAGCTGAAATTTTTAAATGTAGCAAATGCCTATTTGCTCATAAATATATATAATGTATATAAAGGAAGAATTTTGGTTTTACTCACGCAATTTACGACGGGCGGCAGCAGGGATGCTGATATGGCGACACCAATCAGCGGTCCTGCCGAGCCTTGGAGCAGGGCTACGGCAACGCCAGTGCCAGATGTTAGGGCCCAGAGTACGCCCATCCACAGGGCACGCACATTGCCTCTGTAAATTGCAAATTGAAATTATTGAAAATGGAGATTGCTACACAAAGAAAAGAACAAAAATTAATTAAAATCACAAACAGCGGCCAAATGACAAATGCCAACAGCGTGCGACCGGAGCGAAACGAATCCCCAAAAATTTAGTTACATTTGACGCTAATAATGCGGGCCAACTTTAGCTATATAGAAACAGTTATCTTTGATGCTGCCTGGCTGCTCTGTCAGCTGGACACTCCGCCAGGTGGCGTCGCTTTTCGCTTTTCACTTTTTGTTGTTATTCTTTTTTTTCTGGTTTTGTTTCCTTTGGCGGTGTTTTTGCAACTCGCAACTTTGTCAAGTGTCAGCGGCTTTTTGTTATCACTTCCGGCAAGCGACCTTGTCGCCGCTCCAGGAATTACTTCGTTATAAAAAATGTTTGTCAAACTTTTCATTGTGCTGCTATTTGATTCATGCACCTCATTTGGACCACCCAACTTTTTTTTTTTTTTTACTCCAGCCCAACTTTGGCTTGATTAATGGCGCTTGACTTTGGTTAAAATTTGTACCTATGACTTTCACAAAAAATTATACATTTCATTTTTTATCACGCAACAACTTTATGCATTGCCACAATTTACGCTCAATTATTGTTGAACTTGGAGTCAGACCCATAAATTAGCGAATGCATAATGTTAACTCAAAACACATACATTATCAAAGTGCTTTCCTTTTGTGAGGGGTAAAATCTAATAATTTCAAGCATGTTTTTCACTCAAGTTTTTCTATTAGGCTACTAAACATTTTATAGCAATTTATGTACCACAAATAAATTTGGTATTAAATATTATAAGAGTAGCAAAACAATTATAAATGACATTTACACACAGCAGCTGAATTCGGGAAAATTAGCACTAATTATTTTTTGCTAATTTGCATCTGGCAAAGTCTGGGATTTCATTTGTCAACTGTCTGAACTTTGGTAAGAAGAGCTACATCTGGAATTAAAATATTCTAAGAAATGTGGCTTAAATAAAATATATAGAACTTTTTAAGAACAATTCATTTTTGTAATTGCCAATGGATTATATATGGATTAATAGAAAGATGCTTAATTAATTGCATATTATATATATATTTCTATATATATATATATATATATATATGTAAATTATTTTATATTTAAGTTATGGGCCTAAATAAAATTGAAAAATATATATTTTTACATATACATATTTGTATATTATTTAATTGTTTAGTTATGGGCTTTAATAAAGTTGGAAAATGTTACCTTATTCGAAATTATTGTGTCGGAAGTGTCAAATATCACTGCACATCCATATTATTATTTTTTTTAACATGTATGAAAATTAAATCGAAGGAAAATTAAACAATTTCCTTAAACTGTTATAAATATTTCACTTTTGCTCAATTTAGCAGCTACAAATTTCTATATATTTTTGCACTGTTTTTTCATTGAGATTGCAATGAGAATTGACAGCTTTGACGTGCTAAAAGTATGAGAAAAAAGCATTTGAGTAAATGTAATCAGTAATCATATATCTAAGCCAATATTAATATACTGTATTTTTCTTTTGCCTGCTGTCGCCAGTTGATGATTTGCCAAACAAATGTACCTAATTTACTGGGCAGTGACAAAGCTATTTTCACGCGCAACGTGCCACAATTACTCTCGCACATAGAAGCAGCGATCGAAGCGGTTGCAGAATGATGTCCATTCCCAACACATGCGATGATTGAGATACATATATATATATAAATATATATATGTGCATGTATGTATGTGGAGCATGCTGGCTTTGGTAATCACGCAATCAGAGGCAGAAAGCAAGCTTTCGGCTTACATTATTATGATGTGTATTTGCACATTTGTGTGGCCATTGTGTTTTGGCCATGTTGAGTTGTACATTTTGCTGTGTTAGGTTTGGCAACACTGACTATCTCTTGTTTTCCCTGTCTCTTTATCCATGTGTCTATTGTTGGGTCTTTACTCTTCTTTTGTATTATTATTTTAACAATTTATTTTGCGCAATTAACACAATTGCCGACACACATTCATTACGCACAGCTTCCGGCGAAATTCGTCTGAGCTTTATTTATTGTGTAGGGGGGCGAGACTGTTTAGGCCATAAGCCTACTTGGCCCACTGGTGCAAGAGATTTACGCAGGCTGCGCGTGGCAAATGCTGGCAAAAAACGATGGCATAATAAATGTGTGGCTCATATACTAGTGTGTACTTGCCTCGAGTCTATGCCACACAGTCTCTGTCTGAGTATCTCAAAAGGAAAAGCAGAAGAAGAAGAGTGAGTCGATGGGCAGGAGGGGGTTTTGAGGAGTGCGGGCCAAAGAGTGTTTGCCTAATGAGCACACGCCTCACATTTCGGACGAGCGGATCAGATTAGTTGAATTATTTGCAAGTAATTTATTACGTTTTCGCTCATAGATTCCCAGCTGACTTAAAGTAGCATCTAACTTGAACATTTGCATGAGTTGACGCGTAATTAACATTCTTAATGGATTTGCCTTGTCTCAAAACCGACGCCCCTACAAAGTCTATCTTCCTATTCTCAGCAGCTCAATAGCTAAGCCTGTCTAAAAACCAAACTTAACTTTATATTCATCCTTTTAATATTCGGCGTTTTCAACACTTTAAAGTGCTTGTAAGCTCAAAGTTCTAAAAGAGCTGTTATTAGTTAGATAGCCACATCCAAGCCTAAAATTAGCATTTGATAATCCCATCAATTAGTAAATAAATGCATTAAATATTTACATTTTTGTATTACAATATTTTCATTTATATTAGCTTAGCTTAATTTAATTTAATGTATATCGCTTACACAACTCGACCATCGTCCTGCAATTTTTCTGATATTTACTTAGTTTGTTAACTTATTAAATATCAAACCGATATTTATATCATCCTAATTAAAAAATTAAATAAATGAAATAGCTTATTTTAAATAATTATGACTAAAATGTGAAAACTTTTCTGAGAAAAAAAGAATGTTTGTTTTTTAAATTAAATGAACTCAGCTTACCTGCCGCGCATCTCCTCCGTGGGCCAATCTGAATTTTGGCCCCAAGGCATTTCCGTGGTGCCAAGGATTAGGCCGAAAAAAAACCCGAAAGCGCATGAGATCAGCATGCCCAGGCTCAAGCTTAAGAATCCTACTCGCTGTAAAGATACATAGATAAATAATTATTTCCAGCTGTGAGATAAAATATAATTTACCATTAAATACAACAGTGCAAAAACCCACAATCCAAAAAAATTTTTATTTGTATTTCGCGTAACGTAAACACTTACAAAAAATTGTCGAACTCATAGAATTTGCTTATTTGTTCAGCTGGAAAAGTTCTTTACTTAGTCTACTACTTCAGTTTGAAGTACAAGATACATAGAAAAGAAACCTTGAAATTCGCCCACATACAAAATACACAATATACTTGAGAGCACAAGAAAACATTTATAAATTACTAAAATGCTGAAACCTGTAGCACTAAATTTAATTTTAAAGATATATTTTATAAAAAATTGCTGAGATGTTTAGGTGGCAGTATATTACTTTAAAGTGATTTAAATTAAATGATAAATGCTATAAATTTACTGAAGTTTAATTTAATCTGCCATAATAAATTAATTGCGCTGAATAAAGACGTGCAGGAAAAGTGAAAAATTGATTTTAATTCGATAGTCTTATTAGATATAAATATTATTTAATCAAATTAAAACCAGAGAACGTTTATTAAACAGATTTAGAAATTTTTGTTTAATTGTTTTGCATGTTATTATGGACAAGCAAAGTGTTTTAGCTTAAAGCAATAATAATATCCAAAGTTTAGAATATGTAATCGATCCAAGTCAGTAAAACAGTTGGTGCTGATTAAAA
Organism: Drosophila dives; assembly: GCA_035042365.1. Classification (NCBI taxonomy): domain Eukaryota; kingdom Metazoa; phylum Arthropoda; class Insecta; order Diptera; family Drosophilidae; genus Drosophila; species Drosophila dives. Next base: position 1,145,359 of record JAWNLJ010000414.1, on the reverse strand, counting down.
ATTTGCATACTTCTACAATTTTGACTACTCCTTGCAGCATTGTGCATTGTGGTCGCAAAAAACTCAGATGCAAAGAAAGAGTGAGATATATATATATATAAAATGTGGAGAAAAGGAGAGCTAGATTTAGATATATATGTTGAATGCCAAGTGACGTCAGTCAGCGACACTTTTAGCGATAATTTAACATATTTTCCAGTCAAAACGGAAAGTTAAATGTGAGAGAGAGAGAGTGTGAAATAGAGAAAGAGAGAGAGAGAGAGGGAGAGGGAGTAGCTGGAACAAAAACAGAACAAGAAGCGAGTGACATGTTAACCCAAATTTGCAAACCACGCAGCGTAAACTGTTTTTGGCAGCTGCACACAAATCTAAAATGTTCTAATGCCAGCCAGCTGATGTCCTCCTCGTCGTCGTCCTCGTCGTCGTTGTCGTTGTCGTCTTAGAGTCCAACCTCAACCCAAGATTAAAATGCAGCGCATAGAGGACAACTTGTCCGGAACAAACATCTTGACAACTGTTTAAGTTGAATGCGCTAAAAAACTTTGAAATGAACGGCGTTAAATGCAGTTTAAAGAGACTCGCACAGCGATTTGCCAGCTGACATTAAAATAAACTGTAAAGATAAGTTGCGTCAAGCTAATGTTTTGTGTTTTTTTTATTTGTTTTGGCTTTTTTCCTGTTCTTTGCCCTTGCAGGTACGTGTGTAAACGCGAGGGGAAATGGCTGCCGGGCGTATGATTAATGTGGAAACCAATTGCATCAAGTTTAAATGGAGTGCAAATATTAAAAAAAAAAACAGACATTCAACGCAGTGCTTAATTCATGTGTGTGTGTGTGTTTGGCTGTGTTGCCTGCAGCCGTTGAAAAAATTGAATTTCAATAACATTAAACGATTTTTGACAAATGGTGCCATAAATATTTATGTATATAAACAAACCATTTAGTTTTCATTTTGCAACATTCATTGATCTCTTTTTTTAATTTTGCAATTTTTTATAAATTTTTATCTGCAGCTGCATCTGCTTGAATAATTTGCATTTTGTGCGAAATAACAATTTTTGCAAATTTCATCAAAATACTTTTCAAATATTTACTTAGTTTATATTTCACAATCTCTGCTGCCATCTAACTTGCTGCACTGATACTATTATTTATTTTAGAAATATGAAAATATGACATTCTAATCAAATAAACAGGCATTTGGGCGATTAAATTAAATTAAATTTTTAAGTAAATGCTGCAAACACTGGACTAGAATCACTTTTAACTTAAGAAAATAGGCTAAAACACAACTACAACAAATTGTGGCATAGATTGCGCTGCTACTTCACAAAAAGCTGACAAAAATGTTCTCGTATATTCATTTCAATTAAAATTTAATTGAAGTACACCGCACATAACAAGATATGTGCTCTCGCACTGTGAGTGTGTGTGGGAGTGTATAAGTGTGTGTGTGTGTATTTGTGTGTGCACAATCTGTAAAATTGTGTCAGCAGACACCAAGTTGCACCCTAGGGCTACCTCAGATACTGAACTAGTTGTTGTGACTCCGGCTCGCACTCATTAAAAGTGTTAGCAAAAGTTGTTTGTATTTGTGTAGATTCTTTTTTGTATTTGGGCAGTTTCTATTTACTTTCAATTATGATGTCTGACATGTTGTGAATAAGTTTATGATAAAGCGCACCGGCGATATTTACAAAGTAAAACTCACTCTTAAAATACATTTGCCAAACAACAAAATCTTATCTTCTTTTGGCCTACCTGCTGTTCAAAATTATGGCAATAAAAACTGAGGAATTGCGGCAACAGGAAGTGAAATATCAACAGTAGTAAAAGAAAATGCTGCAGTTGACGTTAAGTTTTATTTGCGTCAAGTTTGGATAATTCGCTGAGTGGTTCTTTTTTTTTAATTTTAAGAAGCTTAAGTTTGTTTTTGCCCACTCTTCCTGTTTGGGTTTGCTTTACTGGTCAACAGACGAAGACGATTTCCAAGACAGCGGACAGAAAACAGGAAGTTGTGTTATAATTTACGAGGACTGTTCAAAGAGCAAAGCCTTGGGGCTGCACACAGTAGAAATATTACTTTTGAACAAAAAAATACAAATTTGCAAAAATTTATAATGCAAATAATAATAGAATAATTTTACATTACATTCTTTGTGCCTTGAGCAACACATCAAATAATATATTCAAGAAACTCAGATTATTGAATGAACCTTAAATTTTCTCTCCTTTTTTTTAATTCTTTAGAATTTATTTAAATATTCACTCAACGACAGTCAATCAGCAATTCAATTATAAGTAAATTCAGAGATTCATAGAGATTCACTGCCTTTGTATAGCATTTGTGTAAAGCTATTACTTCATTGACAATTTTGCGAAAAGTGGCGAAAATACATTTACTCGCACATCATCGAACTGTCAGCAAAGAATTTCAAAAGCTCCAACAATTTCCATATAGAAAAGTGTTGAAAACATCTAACAAATTCGCATAAAAACTATCGCTTTGCATTTGACTGAAGTTCTTTGGGGAGTCGATGCTTTCAATTCCGTAGAAAAGCTGATAGCGGGCAGAGGACAATCGAAGTGTGCCAACGACTGACTCGCACAACAATTTTTAGTAAAATAGCATTTTTATTATTTTCATCTGTCACATTCCCATACATAAATCACGCCACAAAACGCAGGAGTGTGCGGCCAAATGGGATTGTTCAGCCGAAACTGCATTCAGTATTTGACTCGGGCTGCATTTTTTTTTGTGTGCAGTTGATTGCAATGTTTGCACCATGCTCTCTGCTAGAGAACTGCACAATTTGATGATTCCCATGCACACAAAAGCGAATCGAAATTGTTTTGGCCAACCGCAGACACAGGAGCAAATGCAGCAAAAGCAGCAAAAGCAGCAATAGCTGAAATAGCATAAATATAGCTGGAGCAGCAGCAGCAGCTGCTGCACCACTTACCATTAGCTCTCTGTCCGAGATAATTGCGCCGAATGTAATCGACATAACGGGCCCCATCAATGGTGAAACCAACATGGCCGCAACAATATTCGGTGAATTATTCTCGACCAGGCCAAGTGCGGCCAGAGAGCTGCAAGACATCCACAGATTGCACACATATCCACACCCATTACCAATTCCGAGCAATGATAACAATCTGGCGCTGTACTTACTCGGCGGTTACAATTAGCAGCAGATAGTCAAAGGATAAGGCACCACCAGCTCGGACACCGTCCACAACCTGCTTAACGGTTAGTTTGGATTTAATTGATTCCACAAAATTGTTCCACCTGGAAGCCTCGTCCGCATCGTCGCTGCTATGGGTGAAATAAATAAACACAATTACACAATCATAAAATGCAATGGCATGTGGCATGTGGCATGCTGTTTGTGGCATGTATCTAATGTGGCAGCAATGCACATCTGTGCATTTCTCTAAATGCCACTTTTATTCGCAACTCTTTCTTCTTTTGATTACATTTATTGCATTTTATCCTTTTCTAGGGCTGCACATAAAGAAACCGCTTCAAATAGAGATTTAATTTGTTGAATAATCTTAAGCTGGACTCAAAATCAGTTTATATATAATTTTATTAGGATATAAATTGTATTTATATTAGCTTTGACAACTTCCTATCCCATATATATGAAACATTGTGCGTTTTAGTAAAAATTAAGAAATTCGAAAATTAAAATTAGAAAGCAAAAACCAAGTTCATCGAAGATGAACCTTTCAATTTTATATTTTAGTTTCTTTTAATTCAAAATATTTTCTTAATTTTGCATATTTTAAAAGCATTTAAACTGATTCCGAGTCTTAACTGATTATAATAAAATTTTAATTAGTTGCTTATCATATTCATGCCACTTTACAGCCAATGAAAATGATAATTAGCTGAAATGTGAAAGAACGAAAATAATTATTAATATGCACCGCACAAATTCGTTGAAAATCAATTGCTTTCATATTTCAATTTTATCATTTTTGATTATTAAACAAATGCGTGAGAGCAAAGCATTGCCGACCAACAGCGAGTGAAAAATTAATGAAATTACAGATAAATTCGGGTGAAATTAATAATATAAATAGTCAACTCAAAAGCCATGAAAAACAAACAATTCGCAGTCTGAAACAATAATGTTCAAATTAAAAACACAACCCATGCACATAATCAAATTCATGCTCATATTTTCATCCTGATGTTCATATTTACGTACAAGTAGTCATCCTGCAAGTTGGATGCATCTGTGATGGCATCGTAGCTAACGCTGCAAGGTAAAACGCTGTAAAACAAAACCAAAAAACCATAATAAAAAACTACACATTTGAATATGAAAATACATATTTCAGTTGAGACAAGTCATGTTCACATTGCTGGTTGCATTGTGCACTTGGTCGACTCACTTGACTGAAATGTCTTGGCTCATTTCTCCCTTTCTCCCTGTCTCCCTGCATATCAATCTGGCAGCTGTGAAATGCTAGCTGCATCTTTTGCTTAATCCTGGAGCTACTTCAGGCTACAAGTTGCTGGCTACAGGCCACAGCTGCTCCAAAGGGAATCCGTGTGTCTTTAGTAGCTTCTCTGTCCTCGTCGCCGCTTTGAAACTTAATTGCATTCTGTGCACATTCAACAGCTTAAATATTACTTTACCCGTCGAAACCAGGTCCGCCCTCCTGAACTGCCATTTGTTCCAGGGTAAACAGATGCACTTCAGAAGTGAGCTACCCTTACTGCTTAAGCTCATTTGGCCTCTGTCCGCCCCTTAACAGCTGGTCACACCTTTGACTGCATTTTAATGCACCTGCTTAATGCTATTAAATGATTATCACACCTGCTCCTCTCCCCCTCTGCCCCGTCCGTCGCTACTGTTGCCAACTTGCTTGCTAGCGTCTTTTGTTCTTTGCCTGTTCATCTTTCATTTATTTCGTAGGGCTACTTAAGACACTTGATTGTTTTTGCTTAATTCCTAGCCAGCTCTGTTGCTTAATTCAGTTCCAGGATAAAAGCGAGGTGGGGTGGGTTGGGGTGTAGCAACTTGCCGGATATTTTCAATTAGCACGGTTGTTGTTGCTTATATAGAATGAAAACTGTTTAGCACACTTATAAATTACAATGTTTTAAGCATGGAATAAATGTTTATATTTTGTATATGTATATTTAAAAACATAAATTCTCTACTCATATTATTAACAATTTAAATATGATTCGGTAAATTAAATTACAAATTCTTTACTAATTTTATTAAAAATTTAAATATGATTCCTTTAACTAAGTTACGAACTGAGTATGCCATATGGAAAATGACTGCTGATATTTATTTTAATTATACTTATACTTATACTATAAAAAACTGACTGCTATTATTTATTTTAATTATACTTATACTCGACATTTTGACTCTATATATATATGTCAATACTTTCCACTTCAACTAGATTAACTTAACGTTTCACAGTTTTTTAGTACTAATCCAAACAACTCTTATTCCCACTCTATTTTAATTCCAACTTCATCACTGCTAGCACTTTGCGATTATTTCCACACTTTTTTTTTACTACTCTTTTATCGCCCACTGCAATTACACTTGATAAAAAAAACCCTCCCATTTTTAACCCGTTTCTGTGCAAAACAATCCGATTTGAGACCAGCCTTCAGCTATAGATATAGCATTATTTGTAGCTTTTCACTTCAACCATTTTGGCCTGAAGGCAATCAAAATATGAACTTGCTTGGGCGAGTTAGCCAAGCCCTTAAGACCCTAACAACTACAACTGTTGAGCTGAAGCTACGCTGAATTTTTTATTAAAAACTAACCGAGTAGTGGCAAAGAGAGAGAGTGAAAGTGAGAGAGGGAGAGGGAGAGGGAGAGGGAGGAGGAAGAGAGTGAGCCAGAGCAGCTGTTGCATAAAGTGGCGACTTGTTGGCTTGCCCGGCACGTTTGCCGTTTGCCGTTTGGCGTTGCCCTTCAATGTCTCAACTTACCTGACACTGGAATTCAATTTAGTGCCAATACCCAGCTCCGTTAGACAGTGGAGTGTCGTCTCGCAGGCATCGCCGGCTTGCAGCGGGAAAACGACGTGATGGAAATAACCTTTTTTGCTTGTCGTCCAAGTAACATGCTCAATTTCAAGCTTAACAAGTAACTCCTCAAGTACCTGGCAAAGCAAAATGAAACAACAATAACAATAACAGCCAGGCGAATGGATCTCAATATAAACAATAGCTTGGACTTAATCTATGCATCTGATTGGATTGCCTTCCAGTTGAGCACCGGTTACAGTTCAAAATCCCCATCGGTGTCTTAATGCCGCCTTTAAAGCGGCAGTCATCAATCTTTAGTTGCCATCTTGCCTTATCTTGCTGATTATTTGCCTGGGACTCAGTTGTCACTGCCAACTCCAACTGCCAACTGCCAGCTGCTGACCTTCATTCATCAAAATCATCGCATGAGCTGAGCTCTGCGATTGGTCAACCACTCAACCACTCAACCGCACACATAGACAATTCAGTTGGCATTTTACATTGTTAAGCCCCCCCCCCCCCCCCCCTTTTTTTGCCACCCTTTTCCACACTCCGCGCACCCCTTAAGCATGCAGTGTGCTTCAGTCACGTTTCTTCTGGTTAAGTGCATCCAGGACACAGAGACACACAACAACAGTCAACTTTAAGTGTTACGAGGGACACTTTTCACTGTGGAGTCGCCTCTCAGTCTGCCCAATGAACTCACCTTTTCAAGCGGCACCACTAAATTTCGCCTGTCCAGTGGCACAGTTGTTGTGCCTCCGCCAGTGCCAGCTGTTCCTTCGCCTGACAATGCCCTCTTGGCAGCCGCCGTTGCAGCACCACGTCCGGCGGCAGCACCACGACCAGCAGTCCCAGTGCCCCCCCGACCACCGCGTCGATACTTGGGCACATTCTTGTCACGTAACTCAACTTCGAGTCGCAGTATTGCGTTGTTATTTTCCGGAAGATTGATGTTCAGATTATTATTACTGTTCACTGGGTGATGGGCGTGGCCAACAGGCACAGCCCCACTAGCCGACTCAGATAAAGCATGATTTGAAGTGCCTGCGAGTAAATAATAAAGTGATAAAAGTACTTCATTTTTATACAAAAATAAATAAGTTATGATTATGAATTAGTTGTTTGTTTAACAAATGCCATACAAAAAAACAACAATTTGTTTAATGAGTGAGAAAAGTAAAATTTACCTTAAAAGCTGAGCAAATATGTAAAAATACCTTAAAATAATAGTTGAATTAATAATACATGTAATTTGTAATAACAAAGATCAACTTAGTATTCAAAAGTTCTTAAGAAACATTTTGCTAACAAAAGATAATTTTTTTAAATTAAATACATTTTATAAATTTAAAGCCGTAAACTGCTTAATATAATTATTTTACAATCGTCTCTCACAATAATAATTTTTTTCTAATTATATTTATGTATATTATATTTATATTTATTATATTTATTTGTGGTAACAATCTATTTAATGTATATATATTTAAATTGTGAATTTTAAGGCTTCTAAATTACCCACAAATACATTTTAAAATGCTTTTAATTATTTATTTGTTTGCTCAGCAACCATTTAATTTAGGCATAATTTATGCAATTCCGCATAATTGTACGATTTTTGTTTCTAATTAACGAAATTTGGTATGTCATTCAACTAAGCATTTTGTAAATATTTACTTTCCGCCCGAGTGGCTAAGAATTAAGCCTTATTCAAAATGTATTTGACCACAGTACGTGTACATAGCGCAATAAACTGCGATAATTAAATTGATGGCTGAAATTCACAAACAGCCGCTGTTAATTAAATAATTTATGCAACAACATTTTCACATTTAATAATTTATTATTTGTTTTTGTTTGCATTCCTTTTTGGGTGCTGCAATTAATTAAGAAACTTCAGATTGCCATGTGGGCCTAAAGTCCACTTGAGCTAAGCAAATAAAATCAAATCAAAGCCTACATAAAAACCACACAAGGGATCTCAATTTATTATAGGTTGGAATGAAAGTGGGGGAGTGGGGAGGGGAGGGGACAGATATCGAAATGCTGTATAAGTCTCAAAGCATTGACAAATGCCAAAATAAGGCTCAAATAAGCTTTGGACAGGGCACAGCATCAATTTTTGCTATAAGTTTCCAAGAACATTTCAGGGCCAACTCGCCACTCCCCCTCTCTCTTTCTCTTTCTTTCTCTCTCTTTCTTTCTCCATACTGAACTTGAAGACTTTGCAAATTTGGGAAATGCCTTGGCTTTGGCATGGCAATGAGCTCCGTGATTTATGCCAGACACCTCAGCCTATTGCTCAATGACTTGACACAAGTATCAAAAATTTACACGTCAAGTTTTTGGTTTATTTTTTCTATTTTTCTATGTTCGATGGTACTTTGGCATTTTGTTTAACTTTTTTCTGGTTTTTTTTTTTTGTGCCTGAAAGTTGGTTTTGCACTTCTTAAGCTGTTGTCAACGCATGTTCATTGCCCACTTTTGCATTAGAAAAAGTCATTTATTTTACTTTTACTATGCGCAACTTTGTTCACGCCCTGCAGCAGTTACCAAACCCTCCTCCCACCTGTTCCTCTCTCTCTATCTCTTTCACTCATAAGCTTCATTGCCATTATCAGCAAAAACCTCAATATGGTGACAAATAAAATTAATGATGATGCTCCGACTTTGTCCCACTTTTATTTGTGGGACTTTGTTTTTAAATAAATATTTGATTAATAATCGAAACAAACAACAAATGCACCGCACTTCGACAGATAGAACCAGATAAACTAATGTTATTTAAGTTTTTTTTTACTGTTTTATAAATAATGGTTCTTGATGGGTTTTTATTGTTGGCATTTTTGTGTTTGATTATGATAAATTAACTTGATGTCCCAGTGGTCCTAATGACATCTGATTGTTAAAGTTTTGACAAGAATTGATTTGCTTTTTCGTATGGTATTTTAATTTATTTAACATTAAAAATAAAAGTCTAAGAATTTAATTAATCCTTCATATGATATTTATTCTGCTTTAATAGATTTTTATCAATTTTTAACTCAACTTCATTTTCCTAACTCAATTAAATTTGCTACGTTTTATAAATTAAAAGGAATAAATGTAGGGCAAGTTCCTCAAATTGCATACGGCGAAGGTGCTAAATTAAATTCAGAGTAAGGCAATCGTATTTCCTAATAGCTTAAAAAAAAAGAAAATTAATTTGATGTTCTTATATACAGCCAACAAATTTGATTAAGATTCACATCGTTTGTTTGAACACGACCGCTTTGCCACACTTCCACCCTGACCCAGTCCCAGGAGCTGCCCCAGAATGCCAGCTAAACTTTAACTTCTAATTTGCATGGGAACTTGATGTTTACACATCCCGTTTGCCAGTAAATAAACATGCCGCAGCTCCGTGTTGCGCCACCATTCCACATGTTAACACTTAACCCCTCTCATTCACGCTAATTAAAATTTAATATTCAATTTTTAGACAGCAAAATGTTGGCGTGTAAACCTCTTTAAAGGGTCGAGGAAAAAAGTAAATAGCACGTATGTGTGTGTGTGTGTGTGTGTAATAGCTGTGTGTTGTGTGTTGTGGGCAACTTCCGAGGCATGCTTTTAGGTGCCGTTAGCAGCATTTCTATACTTTTACGATGTCATAAAGTAATTAATAACGCCACTAAACAACATAATTACGCGCCTAAGCACCACCACATGAAGAAGACCATGTGTACCTAGGTCGGGGGCAAAGGAGGTGTTGAGGAGGCTGCTGGGTGTTGGACATATTCTGCACTTGTAGGCATGGGGTATATGTTGCAGCTTGTTCGACGAGAGCGGCAAACAAATTTGTAACTTTCTATTTAATTAGCTCTCAGCGCTTATTCAATTTAGCGCTTTTCCCACTTACCGTAAATCAACTCCCGTTCAAAATTCGCCGTTGGCACGACGATTAGGAAGACAACGCCCGGCATTTTCGGGATGATATGCCCCTTATTCCAAGCCTCTTTAGATGCTGCTGCTGTTGCTGCTGCTGCTGCTTCCCCTTGGCTGCTTTCAGTTGTGGCAAGCAACGAAACTGTGAATGGCTAAAAGCAAGATAGACAAGTGGCCATTTTAGTTTACAAATTGTGTGCTTTAGCTCGGAAAAGGTGGCAATACACAGATAAAGAGAGAGAGGGAGAGGGAGAGAAAGAGAGGGAGAGGGAGGGAAAGAGAGGGAGAGTGTGTGTGTGTGTGTGTATACTGTACTGTACTGGATAGTTACAGTCAGGCCGAGTACATTAGCATAAAAGACGCCTTTTTAGATACGACGCCTAAATGTAGTCAGCAGCACAAAAACTTGGCAAGCTCCGAAAGAAGCCAAATTGTCAAAGTCAAAATGCAAGCTGATTTCTTGAGGTCATTGCAAGCGAGGGTTAGTCATAAAGTTGCAAATACTCAAAAGTCAAATAGATATATTCATTTTCTCTCTTTAAATTTATACATTTTATAGTCAACATTAAGTTTCATTTACTTTATTCTTACATTTATGGCTGGCTTTTTTACGATTCCCTAATTACATCCTAACTAAAAATCGCTTTTCTTTGGATTCCGCAATGGAATTACAAGTTTTGCAAACAACAAAAAACTTTCAGCTTGACTAATTAAAGGACCCTCGGGAAAGTTGGTCTGCGTTGACGACTCTAAACTTTCAACTTTCTGCAGTTAAGCCCTATTAGGTGGCAAGTTTGCAGCTAGGTAATGACCAAAAAAATTTTGTCACTTGTCAGATCCGAAACAAAGTTGGCTTCAAATGTCTTGCCACATTTTTTGTAGTTGTTGGCCGTATTCCGTTGCAGACGTTGCCATCTTGTGGCTGTTGCACTCTTCTCAGCTGTAGCTTAATTTAAATGTGCTACGCTTTTTAATTATACTTTTTATACTTTTCTTGTCTTAATTATTTCACTTGCGGAATTTCCATTGCAAATATTTCTTTATCATAAAATATGCTGCTCTTGCTCTGCACACATATGTTAATCCCATGGCGACTGATTTTTCCAGCCACCAGGCTGCTCTCTCCACTCTGTCAGATTTTGAAATTAAAACGCCATTAGCCCAGAGTTGAGATAAAAATGATACGAATAATGGCAGCCGGCAAGAAGTTGGTAGCAGTCAAGCTGTTTCCCAGTCTAGGATTAAAGGCATAAGCTGCCAGGACCTGTTTGTGTGCAGGATGCAAACAAAACCAGATAAGCAACTGAACTGTGATAGATTCAACTTTTAGGCCAGTAATCAGTCAAAGGAGGCTTTGATTCACAACATAATCCCTTAAAGAAAAATCGCATTTAATACTTTTGAAGCTCTATAAAGTATTTTATTAAGAATTAAATGTGATTTAAGTGTTTTAGTATCATGCAAATGCTAATGAAAAACTACAAAGACATATAAATGAATTAAATCCAGTTTAAAAATCACATTCAAGATACAAGCCAAAAATAGTAGATTATATTAAAAATAAAATAATTTTAATAAAAGAAGACTCAGCTTGGTTGAGCTATAATATAAATCTCAATGGGCAAGTTGAAATAAATCACAGCAGGAGCTATTTAAAGCTGATTGCCATTTTATATTGAAAGCAGCAGTTTAATAAGAGCATCAGCTCAACTTGCCAGCCGTTGTTGAAAGTTTTGAGCGAACAATGTGCTTATTTTGGTTTTCCGTGCTTTTACTTGAACAATTTTTCCCCAACAGGCGCAAACAGACGTTCTGCCCCGTATGACAGCAGAGCGCAGAGGAGTCCAACAGGATCAGGCTGTTGCTCCGATTTCCCCCCATCAAACCCGTCGCACTGCACGCTTCTCTGAACTTTCAACGCCACTTTGCAGCACATTGACTGTTGCACATTTTCTGCCCATCCCTTGCCAGTTTTAACTTATTTATTAAAAAACAATATTTATAAAAAAAATATATATAACGTGGAAAGAGGACATTGCAAACGCGAAATTCTTTTATATTAACCGAAAATATTTATTTTCTTACCCACGGTTTCGGTGTTTTCTTTTCCGCTTTTCTTTCTATACCCTGAAACTATACAAAATGGTTAAAAAGGCTATAATCAAGGCAAGAAACTGCATGCAATGGACAGCAGTAATTATCTCCAAGTATATATTCCTGATCAGATTCGACAGCCGAGTCTATATAGCCATGTTCCTCTGTCTGTTTGTGTGACCAAACGAATATCAGCGACATTAAATATGGAATATCAGTGTTGAAATACTGTTTACAGATTAATTATTTATTTGAATAAATAACTCAGTTTCATAGATCAATATCTGATAGGAATACCTATATCAATGTAAAATATCAATCTTCTTATTTACCAAATAAATCTAGAAAAAGTAATTAGTTTTGAAGTGAACTTAGATAGTGATTTAAACACAGGATATCTGCTCGTCGAGCTCTCTCCACTAGAACAATGTTAATTATTTTTTTTCGCACTTTTTAAATTAATTCGTAACTATATATTTACGTAAAGTGAAGTTGGATGGCGTCGACAACGTTGACGGGCCCAGCTGAAGTGGATACTCGGAAACGTTTCGGGCTTTACTTAACACTTAAATGCTACAATTCCTTTTTTCACAGTATTGTTGATATTTGTGCGCTGTCGAACAATGTGGCACGGTGGCAGCTAATTTGATCATGCCACCCGCTAAGGCTGAGCATAAGTTGAGCACTAATGAGAGCCAACAAAATTGCATTACTTTTGCACTTGTGCCATATAATTACAAAGTGCACAACAACAAAAAGTAATAATACTAATAATAATAATAATAAATAATTAAAAGCTAAAGTGAAGCACAATTCAAGTGCAGCAGCGGCATGCTGAGCACGTTTTTTGAAGGCGTGAACCTAAATATTGTAATAACTACCAATAAATGGCTGATTGCCGCCACGTCTTTCATAGTATAAGTTTCTCCACTTCCACTTCTTCGCCCCCCATCTCCCCCTCTGCCACTGTCGGCTGACTGTGCAGCAACCTTGAAGTCAACTTCCAAAAGGCAATTTCGCTCATGTTGTCAGCTTTGATTTCATGGCTGGCCTCCTGCTGCTGTGTCTTAAAGATTTTCTGCTTTTTCTGCCACATTTTGAAATGCTTTAATGTTGTGTTAATTAAAAGTGCTAATTGCTGACTTTCACAGTGCAACATGAGACTTGTGGGTGTGTGTATGTGTGTGCTTGCACATTAGAGCTGCAACTGTTTAGAGCACATGGAGCTCTTGTGCTAAAATACTTGAGGGAGTTGTACTAATTCCAGTTGTCTGTTCATAACAGTTACAGATATATTTTTACAACACAAATGCAGTAGATATTGATCTGCTAGAAGATACCCTATGCTCAGATTTAAATTTAAAACTTTATAATTTTTCAAACATAAAATGAAGCCAGCCGTAAAAGTAATTTTTGTGCAGTAATAATAAGAATATATTTTTAGTTGGCTTTTAATGCTTATAAATATTTTTAGGTGGTTATCAAAACAACTCTTTTTCTCAATTAATATTTAATTATGGCGCTTAACATATTTTTTAATAAATACTTCACATTAGTAAATAAACTTACGAACATAAATTTTTCTTCTTGAAGACCACGAAATGGATTAAAATTACCATTTTCCTAATTTAAAGCTTAACGTTAAAATAACTAAAAGTCTTTCAAGTTTTGCCTTCTAGACTAAACTATTTTTTTAGTTGTTCCTTTTGCATTTTCTTTTCCCATCGCATTTTTCTTCATTTTTAGGTAGGTTTTGTACTTGCCTCGGTTCGGTGGAACATTTTCACATTTTACCCAGTGAAAATGTCTCAAATTGCATTTGTGCTGGTTTCAGCTTTTTGGTCGCCCGCTTTATGCTGCTCTCGTGGCAAATGAAGCGTTACCATATTGGCCTTAACTTGCCAAGTTAATAGTACTTCTAGTGACAGTTACCAGCTTACAACGAACGTGTGCAACCACAACTCTTATCCCATCCTAGTGTCTGCAAATATTTGGAAAAATTTTATACGTACATCGCGGTTGCCTCGGCAAAAAAAAAAAAAAAAATGTTGGATTTCGTTGACTCCAATGGCCTGCACCATGAACAGTAGATAGCTCAATAATATTAATATTTAAGTAGACAGTTGCGGTCCTCTGGTTCTATGTTGCTGCCACACACTTCAGAAGTTTTTAAAAACTTGTGACCAGAGAGCAATGACCCTCGGAACGGTACCAACGACCAGCCGGAGCAAAAGACCTTAACATAATACATAATCATTTGAATATGGACAGGGTAGACACTGCCACAGCACAATAAACCCACTCTTGCCCCACAATATGACACACGATGGTGCATTGTTGGAAAAAATGAGGAAAACTTTCGTTAGGCAAAGGCAAAATTGCATTTCATAGCCAATTGCAAAGGGAAAAAGGAAAAACTTTTCACTTTTAGTTGGCTAGATAAGCGAAGAGCCAAAGAAAATGTACATGAAATGCACTTAATGTGCTCCCAAGCGTAGAAAAGCACCTTTTGAGTTTCTATATATAATATTCTCCAAGAAGCAACAAATTGATGAATGATTATTTAAGTTTGAACTCAAATTAATTGTGATTGAAAATATTTAGCCTTCAAACTTATCTTTATAACTTATAAGCAATAGACAAATAATTGATATGGTTGACTTTAAATTGAGCAAATGCCTCAAATTTGAATTCTAAAAAAATTAGGGTATCTCCTTTCAAGTTTTTATTTGCTCACAAATTGTATGGCAGCAACTTATTACCTTTTGCCGTTTATCACAATATTTTTTGTTACGCTTGTGCGCAATTTTCATTATTGCCATTTACTTGAATATATTATCATTAATTTCGAATGATTTACGTAAGCTTTCGAGCTGACTGCAAAACTAAACCAAACTATATCCCATAAGCTGTGTGCTCCAAGTTTGGGTAAGAAGCAATGCTAGTTGGGTAATAAACATAAATGCCATTGGCTCAGAAATCGATATGTTGTCAATTGGCCATAATGGACTCCTAAATGTGTTTTGTATTTTTAGAAAAAAAATGCTTATAAATCAATGCAATTTATGTTAACTTTACTTAAGTATCATTTCTATTCAATCATTTATTTGCAGTTGACACGCGTCTTGCGCAACTTTAATATAACAAAAATAAGCGATCTGGAATTAATATCCAATACCACAGATCGTTTGGATATAACATTTCATTTCTTTGGCATCAAAGGTGATTCACAGCGCATTCGGGAGGCCATCACTCGTATGGTGGAACGTGGACGTATTGGAAACTTTACACTTGTCTCAAATTTTCATCACTTTGACGAGAACCCACCGCTAAATATGTTGGTGAGTAGTCAAATTTTAAGATTGGGAATTAAATGCCATAAAAATATAAAGATAAAGTTTCTACAAGCAATGCACATAAATAATAAATAATAATATATAAAAGCGAGAAAACTTCCAAATACATTTAAAGGATTTCTTTAAGAAAATTTAATGAGAAAAGTCAAAAATGCGATTTAATATAAATCCTCAATTAGTGCAAAACGGGCTCCATTTGCATATGCAACTGTTTCAATATTCACTTCATGAAATGTCATTAAACTTACACTTTGACACTTTTGAAAGGCATAAATGACTGATGCCGTGCGTGTTCAATCAATCAATTCAATCATTCCATTATTGATCTTTGCTTCCCGTTGTATTTATTAACAATAAAAAAAATGTCTGTCTAGAAATGCAAACATTTCATCCGTGAAAGTGTCTCTGCATTTATATTTTCGTTATAAATAAAAACATTAATTTATTTACTGTTGCCACATACGTGTGGCAGTCACAGGTTCAGTAAGAACAATACAAATAATTAAATGCAATAACAAAGAAAAAAGCAACAACAACTACAACAAATGATTGTGCAAGTGCAAATGTAAATAAATATATGCATAAACATTTCAACAATGAGGAATTTTCCACTTGCCACTAGCCACTTGGCTGGAAAACAGTGAACATAATTATTTATTAATTGTGGCAAGCGTATGAACAATTGGCCCCATCAGACGGCCATCAGGAGACCTGACCGCCACAGCCCGTAATTAGGTTGCATTAACATAACCGACAACCCGGAAACCTCACCGGCGCTGCCAAACGACACAGCGCAACATTTGTGTCGCTTGACAGGCGCCGTGGGACCGGAACAAACCAATAATCGTCCGCCTTCAATGCGTCCGTCTAATTAGTGTACGCATTGTGGTCTCACTGAAATGTGTGTGTGTGTGTGTGTGTGGTTCGCTTTCGTTGCAGGATCTGAGCGTCAATCAACCGCAGGCAGCTGTACGCGAGGAGAGCGAATTTATCATATCCTGCACCGCCCAGGGCTCATCACGCATGCACTTCCAGTGGTTCAAAGATGGCGCCGCTGTAAACGCCACCAAGGCAACGAGGTAAGTTCAATCTTAATCATAAAACCCTGCACCAGTCAAACTGTGCCCCATTCACAGCTGTCTATCACAGTTGACCAATCAAATAGAAAACTACGAGTAAAAAACAAATACGGCCAATAAAATGAAAACTTAATTCGAATAGCCGACTAAAATACACCCTGCAGCTGTCTTATATAAAACTATGTATATGTTTTCTTCGCGTGTAGAGCATATTCCAACTCACAAATTGCTTGCTCTGCATTTTTTGTTAAAATCAAATAAAATATAAAATGTTGGTAGGGAAAAAAAATTGAAACTGTAATAACAGTCTGCGCCGAGGGTTGATCGATATATTTTTAGAATGATGGTGTGGGATGGTTGTGGGTTTTTGCCAGCACAAGTGTTCAATTTGACTTTATGACTTTTACACATCAATAAACATGACATAAAAAGCCCTGGAAAAAAATATAAAAATGAAACGGGCAAAAAGGATAAATAAGTCAGGGCACAGATAAAGATTTGTCAGCGACGGGATGCGTCGCAGCAGCTAACCAGGTTCTGGTGGATGGACCATCCTAACCGCAGTTAGCCAAGGCGAATGATTGATCATAAACCCCCCCCCCAAATGAAAGGGCAGAACACATCTGTCTGGCATACACACAGTAGGTATACGACCACTACTGCAAACAAACCCAAATGATGCTCCCTTCCCCCAATCTTTATCCTTGTCTTCCTCACTACACATGTTATATAAAAAGCATATGGCCGTAACTAACGAGGGGTTGTTACTTGGACGACTGCTCGACTATTGGGGCCTCTGCTTAGGCTTAGGTTCAGCCGCAACTAACGGGCCACAGAGCCTTGACAATTTCCAGGGGCAACATGGGCCCCTCAAAGCTCGATGTTCATCTTTGTTGCACAATCATTTCGAGGGGTTGAGAACTATAGTGCCAAATTAATGCATGTTGCCAGTTGTGGCAACAACAGCAAAGAGCATATTTTCATGCAGAAAAGAGCATATTTTCATGCTTAAAGAAAACAAGTTTGGATTTTAAATAATTCTATTATATTTTTTAATTGGATGTAAATATATTACTATGATAACTACTATATACACATCGGATTACAGCAATATTGTAATTTGCAATTGTATATGCATTGCAGATTTAGCTTAAGTTTAATAAGGAAATAGATTTTACTCATTTTTATATTTTGATTAACAAAATTTTAATAAATTGATGCGTGTTCCCCAAACTTTAAAATATAATAGTAGAACATTTTATGCAGTGAATTATGTGTGTTTTTTTGTGTTCCTTATCGTAGGACGAGTGAAACGCATTGAAGTGTAAAAAATAGCTGTTGTAGGGAAAGCCACAAAAACACACATTCGACGACTGGGTGCAAAATATGTGTAAATATTTTAACTAAAGTCAAGTGAAGTCATTCATTTGGACATTTACTAACTTCGCATTACACAAGCGACTAAGCATTGGGTCACTTGACGACCACATCTACATCCAGGTTCCCGTTCCCATCGCTAGTAGCTGGGCTTCACTTTGCGTACTAAAATAACCGGAAGTAAGTGAATTTTTAATGCTTGATTTCACTCGACTGATGGGTCAGTTCAAAGCCCACAGCTTAAAAGCTTACAGCAATGGGATATTTATTATCTCAGTTTCTCACACACAGCTTTTTTGCATACACCTGCTAAATGGTACTCCAATTCCAGCTGTAAACAGTTAAAATTGCTGTAAGACAAGACGTTAACTGCCAAGTTCTGACCCAGTTAAGAAGAGTTCAAACGACAATACAGCTTCAGTTTCAGCTTGTGTTTTGGGTAATTAATGCAATTACTTTCCAATCACATCGTTAACGCATCCCTAAGCTATCACAACTTAGTCAAGGCCGACACTTTAATTAGCTTGCACAACACCCCATCATTCTATTACCCCCTCTCTCCCATCACAAACACACACACACACACTGAGTCTGTTCACATTTGTATGTTGAATAATCTGAGGTAGACACCGTTTTAGGGTCATTAATTTTGCCTCTAATTGTCTTGGCCCTTAGATTGTGCGTCTCTCAAGATGCCAACTGAGGAGAGAGAAAGTAGGGAGTAAAGTTTCCTTTAAGGTGTCACCGATATTAGTTAAGAGTTAACTTAAGAGTGTTAGCCCATGGCATTTAACAAATAATTCCCAATCGATTTTACAAATAAACTGCTTAGCAGCAGTTAAATATTAGTATTAATAAATAAGATTAAAATATTTAAGAACAATTTAATTGGAAATTAATTACACTTAACACTCACTTATTTAAGCCGTAATTAAATTGCTTTTACTTAAACTTAAACAATCTTCGACTTTGTTGGCTTTTCAATTGAATGGCTCCATAATAGAATTATTGTCCTTTTTCCTTTGTACTGAACATTAACTGAGAATCCGAGAAGTTTGTTTTCAATTCTGCATCGCTTTGTAAACCGCATCAAACTGAATCCAAATTGCAATACAACTTGACTGGTAATCTTATCCCAGACACATGTTAATTTCTCAAACACGTGCGGGAAAAATACAAAAAAAAAAAAAGCTAAGAAAATTTACCAAAACACATCGTCATTTGCATTTTGGCTTGAAAATTAACATATTCGAGATGATTTCTTTGATGTACTTATGAATAACTTGTAGTCTTTGCCTTCTTCGTTTTAATTTCAAAATCCAAGAGAGCAATTCAATCAAACAAAATTTACTTAATAAAACATAATAAATATTGTATTATATTTTAGAATGGAAGCCAACTGTGAATTTTGCATGATTTTATTAAATTGCAAACCATTGCTTAAATAAAAAAAAACAAAAATCTTTAATCTTTTTAATAAAGACGTTACTTAAAATTTAATCCAGTATTTCTTTTGACTCGTTGCTTTTCACTCAGTTAGCAGAGTTTGTGTTTGCTTCGACACTTTTAATTAACTTAAAATAAATTGGATTATTATTAAATCGCTTGCTGAAAGATCTTTTGTTTTAGTAAATACTTTGTAAGAAACCTGTCAGCGCAATTTCAAACTTGGGACTTCCTTCTTTTCACTTGTCACTTTGCAGCCAATCTGTTAAAAATCTCTCCAGTTTCATTTGAGAACACAACATTTTGCCATTTTGTTGTGTCAAGCTGTAGTCACTTTTGGCTCGTTTGCTAAAAATTTGTCAAACTGAATAGCTGGCAAAAGAAATTCAATTTCACCAGCCAAGCTGCAACACTGTCTGACCCCCAGTATGACATAAGCAGCATAAAGTACGTATATACATATCTGTATATATATATATATATAAATATGTATTTCGTTATTTTACAAATTGGCTCAACCCGGGACCAGCAACAATATCAACAATAATGCAATGGCAAATGTCTTGACAACACCAGCGTTGTCTAGGACAATGCTACTCAATGTGTTCTTGTTTGTTGTTTCTTGTACCCCGAATCTGTTATATTTTCTTGTGTATCTCGCATACAGGGTGTTCAAGTAATCACTCGCATAAACTTGCACAATTTAGAACAATAAAAATGACAAAAGTTGTCGACACAAAGCTCTGGGTTAACTCTTTCTCTGGCCAGCTGTTATTTTCCTTGAGATTTAATAATTCTGTTGTAAGTATAAAATTAAAAACTCCTTCAATTTGATACTGTTGCTGTCTGGTTAATATAAAATAAAATAAAGTCATACAAGATTATTTATTTAAATATTTAATTTACTTAATATTATTGATAAAATTAAAATAGTTTCAATACTTAGTTTCCAATTAAAAAATTAATATTCATGTTGATAAATTTATATATTTAAATATATTTAAAACTTTTTCATTTTATATATTAAGTTATCAGCAGAAATGTTATTAGCTTTAATAATATTTAAATATATTTAAAACTTACTCAATTTAAATATTAAGTTATCAGCAAAAAATTTATTAGCTTCAATATTAATGTTGCTATTGAAAAATAAGTTAGAATGCAGCACCCTGTATGTGTTCCACATGAACATCCATGCCATGTATGTGTCAAATTCATTCTTATATGTGAGACGTGCAAAATGGGGGTCACGATTTTCATTAGTTTCATTTGCCAGAATGCGTATATAGAACCAATGCCTGTGTTCGCATTGGAGTCCAGCGACAATGCCACAATTAGTTGCACAAAGTCGTTGTCGTTGCTGGTGCCGTTGACGTTGCTGCTTCATAATGTTATTGGGGCATTATCGCATAACTGTTTTTGGCTTGTCGGGTAACTTGTTTCCAGCTCATTGGCGCCTTTTTTTGTGTTGGCAAAAATAGCTGCAACCGTTGCGCTTGAAGTAAAAAAAAATATATATATTGATCAAACAATTCGACTAACGGGTCGCTCTACTTTTGTGCCATTGTTGGGCGGTATTTATGCGTCCCTTGCTGGGTGGGGAATGGGGAGGGTGAGTGAGGGACCACTGCAGGAGTCTTGAAATATTTATGCGAGGCACTGAAAAGATTTCACAAGCGACTTGGCGCAGTTGCTGCCTGGCGCAGGCCAGAATCGAATCGAATTTGTCTTGAATAACTTAGCATATACTCACACGAGGAGTGGGTCTGTGCAGTAAGGTTAAGTTAGCCAGGGCCAGTTAGTTAGTCAGTTAGTTAGTTAGTTAGTAAGAGTCGAGCAGGGTGGAAGATAGCCGAGGACAACGGTTTTTTTGGCGCACCTAGCCAAAAAGCAACGCGTTTGCTCCGTGTGCAACGAATCACATCGCACGAATCACATCATCACCATACAACAGGACACAACAACGAATCAGAACCATAACCATGCCCATACACTGGGACTGGGACTGGGAGCACGAGCACGAGCACGGTCACGGCGGTGCACATTATCACTTTCCGCCGGGCAGGCATTGGTCGGCGGGTGAGCCGAAATGTCGACAGCGTCGCTACTATCTCTCCCACGAGATGGACGTATGCGCCCGAGAGTTCCATCTGCGGGTGGATGACAGCGCCTGGTGTCACGGCTCCTGTTTGGTAGGCCGCGTGGTCATCGAGACGGGCACAGAGCCCGATTCGTTGGGACGCGGCACCTTTAAGGTGGTGCTGGACGTGCATCACTTCCAGCTGCCCGAGCTGACGGTTAAGGCCAAGAACAGCGACACCATCTGCGTCGAGGGCAAGCAGTCAGATGAGCGGGCCAACCAGGGACCGTTGTGCATCACGCGTGAGTTTACGCGCTGCTATAAGCTGCCACGTCACTATGATGCAACACAGGCGCGTGCCACATTCTCGGCGGATGGCATACTGATGGTGACGGTGCCAGCACCACCCAAACTGGATGACGTTGAGCGTGTGGTGGAGATTGAGTCCACGGGCAACTATTTTGGCAGCATTGCGGATCCCAGTGCGGCCAAAGCCATTGAGGAAGCGGCGGCGGCCAACGCATCATCCCCAGATGGTGGCACGGCAGAGACTGCTGGCACAGCGACGGACAAATGAAGCTGGCGACGTCTGGCGGTTGCGCGTGCCTGGCGTCCACTCCGCAAGTGGAAGAAGCGCCTCCTGCACAGCGTGTAGCCCGTCAGAGTCGGTCGTTCAGCTTGATAGAAGCTAAATTAAAAGGAAGTTGAAATAGTAGCAGACGCAGACAGCATTCGTGGCAAAGCCAATGCTTCACCCACACAATCGTGCACCTTCAATGATGGAGTCTCAACTCCATCCCAGAAAATAGTCAAATTGTTCATTACTTTCTTGTTAACACCTAGTGAAATTGTTATAAGCGTTATCAAATATGGCTCCTAGAATCTTTAACTATATTAGCATTAGTCTTAAGGTTTTTTGTGACTTTGCTCTTGAAACTTATTTAATGCCAATAAAGGACTTTATCATAAGCACACCAAATCAAGCTCAAGAAATACTTACTAATTGGACAGATTTTCTATAAAAAAAATTTAGACATGCTTTTAATCAAATCCAATTTTAAATCCGTATTCAATACTTTCACTTCTTTTTTTATTTATGTTATATTTATTTATTTTTAGCTTTAGGCTTTTATTCCTTTTCTAGCAGATATTCTCCAATTTAGTGTGAACTTTTTCCTTTATGAACTGCAAATATATAAAAAAAAATATGTATTTGTTTCGATATTGTCGATGTCTTTGGACAAGCCTGTCACGTGCTATTTCATTAGTGTCAAATTTGAATAAAATTCACTAACACCTAGATCCTTCTGCAGACAAAAGTGCCTTTACCCCGCCAGTCCCCATACACACATTTCAATAAAATGGCAGAGTCGCAAAGGCAGCTGTTTGTCAGCAAAAATAAAAAAAAAGAAGGAAATGCTGCCGCAGGTTTGACCTAAACAAAAAGTGCTATTCCGACATGATAACAATAACACAATATATATATATATATATATATGTATATGAGAGTAGATACGTATATACAATCGTTATATGACAGCAATATGCCAAGGGGCAAATAATATGAGAATTTGTTCATAAATGGAGACCAACTGGGGGACGACAATCCAGCAAAAAAATTGGTGGGGCGTTTTTTTCTTTTTTGTGGAAGGAAACAGCAACTCGAATTGACAGCAATTCTCAGTTTACAGAGCAGCATATGCTTAACAGGCCGCTGTTAAGTCGATGTTGTTGAACAGCAGCAGTTAAAGCTGCTGCGCCTCTGTAAAAAGCCAATCAAGCCTTTGGGCCATGGATTTCGCACAGTTATGTGCAATTTTTGTCTCTGCTTTGGCATTTGCAATTTAGTTGTTGAGACACGTTTTCTCGTTACGATTGTAATGAAATTCGTTACAACTTGAAGTGAATTGTGCTCAGCCCAAGTCAAAGCCTAGAAGAGCAAAAAAAAAAAACAGAGAAGAAAAAAATGCCAATGACGCATTCACACAGCAGGACAACCAACTGGAGACGAAACTGAAAAAGCGTCGCGTACTTTGTCATCGTTTTATTTTTATGTGTAGTTGCGTTTAATAAAGTTTTTATATGGCTCTTGGACACACACAGGACGAACAGTCAAATGCTGTGCGTATTTGTTTAGCTCTTAAATTGTTAAGGCGACCTTCTATCGTATTTCTAATCAAGTTACGATTATGGGCTCCCGCAGCTTAAAGGCAGTCGTACAGATATTTCTATATATATCAACTTATTCATATTTACGAGCGTTGCATAAAATCCTTAGCTGAAAAATAAGTTCACAATTTCAATTTCCCACAATACTTTTTGAGTATTCCGCGAAAAATAGAAAAAAAATAAAAATAAATACTGTGAGAGTAAACACCTATAGGCCAATTTTATGAACTCATAAAAGCGCTGGATTTGTCTACTGAAGCCCAAAGGCTTTTGCGGTGTTGGTCATATAAAAATATAATCCGTGATGTTGCTCTTTGCCTCCATTCATCCATGTGACAAGAGGAGAAACGAGCCCAAAGATAGCTTTGAGCTATTGTTGACTGTTCGTCTCTTTGATTTTTATGGGTCTGGGTTTTAACATATGTTTGTTATTTATGCATATTTACTCGTTCCAACAAGCTGATTTTTCATGTATGTTGTTCTTTTCGGAAAATGTTTTGTATGTGTATATATGTGTGTGTCTGTGTGTGGGTGTGTGACTTA
The DNA here is from genome assembly GCA_035042365.1 of Drosophila dives. Taxonomy (NCBI): domain Eukaryota; kingdom Metazoa; phylum Arthropoda; class Insecta; order Diptera; family Drosophilidae; genus Drosophila; species Drosophila dives. The sequence continues at coordinate 1,121,263 of JAWNLJ010000414.1, read as the reverse complement.
TTTTATTACACATCACATTTTTCAATCAAAGTCGAGCGAAAACGTTGAGCAAATCATATGAAAACCAATAAATTCAACACACCAACTAAAAATACGAGAAAACGTTAAAGTTTTACTGTCTGGGAACACCAAATGACAGCTCTGTGTTTAAATTTACGACTCTCAAGGGTAACACAGCAGTGTTGTAAATTATATTTTTGTTCTTTTAATAATTATATTTTGTGCTAAAAAAAAAAAGGAGAAAAATTCACAACGATGCGTGTCTGTCAAATGGAGCTGCCTCATTTTCGTTTACGACCACACAATTGGCATTCACTTTTGAAAATTGTGATAATTCAGTTAGCTTTATGGTTAAAGCTCTTTTATGGATCGTTTCGTTCAGAGTCCAAAAATCACAGCAGCTTTCAAGTAAAGGCACACTAATATAAGAATCAAAGCAAGCCTGCATGCCAGCAACGACACATGTGGCAGAAACTGTACGTGTACAGTACACACACTTGCCCCACACACTTGCCACCTAATGCACACTCTTGTGCACACATGCCACTGCAGTTATCGTTGCATCTGCCTCTTCCACACGAGCTACAAGATTACAAACACAATCGAGCAGCTCAGTAAGAACCCTACAAATGCTGATATTACTAGAGAAGGATCTGTGTCCTTTTTGCAATGCAATGCTGATGCGAGTTGCTTATTTAAAAATCAACTGATTAATTCAATGAGTAACAGCTATAAAATAATATTTATATTTATTGACTGTATATAAGAAAAATTTATTGGGGTTGTATAGAAAAAGTATATGAAGAAATACATGAAATATGTATAAAGATGAATGTTTTTTTTTGCTGCACAGCAATCATATTAAAAAAAATCATTAATATTAATCAGGTTTTCTTCTTATTAATAAATAGCAGATCAATCCAATAACATTATTAGATATTTCTTATAAATGTAATCCTTATTATATTTACAAAACACACATCGCTTTAATCGACTTCCAACTGCTGATGTGCTGCTTTTCACGTGCTCATCTCTATTGGTGCGGATGGATTCTGTTGTGGCTGCTTGGGTTGTTCATTTTATCTTTGTGCTCATGCCCCATATACGTGAATGTGTGTGTGAGTGTGTGTGTGGTGGGTGTGTGTGTATTTGCTTAGTAGTTTAGTATGTAATTGTATTAGACGAGGAGTAACCAGCTTTGAGGAGGCATCCTGTGCGTCATAGTCATTGTTGGGTACTTGTTGTTGGAGCTGTTGTTGTTTGGATGTCTGTTTCTTGGATGGTCGTTGGCTGGATGCTGGTGTTGTTGCTGTTGTTGTTGGTGTTGTTGGTGTTGCTGCTTTTGCTCATTTGCCGTAAACGAGGAATGAGTTTTGCTGTTTTTGCGGTTGCTGGCAGTGCTGCATTTAAGCGTTACGCACTTCCTGCACAGAATGTTATTACTTCCGTTGGCATTTAATTGATTTTGAAGGTGCGTTGCTGGAACAGTCACTGTATGCTGGCGAAATCTTTCACCGTTACCCATTAGCAAATTGTGGGCTAAGTGCTTTGTCCACCACCCACTTTTAGCTATTGCAAGCGTAGTTTTGGCCGCAGCAGCTGGGCAAATTGCTTGACGCACTCTGTTAAGGCCCGGCTGTGGTTTATGGTTATCCATGCGCAAAAGTTATTAGTGGAATGCACTCACTAAGCTAGCGTTCGAGCACGGCCAACTGACAGGATGCGCCAGGATGCACCGCATCCTGCCAAGAACTCAGCACCCATTCCCCAACCTAAAGCCCCAAAACAGCACTTAAGTTCTTAGGAACTGCAAGTGTTTGGTCTTGCCAGCAGCTTCACATTTGGCTTGGAGTAGGACTTGGTGTTCACTTTACTCATTTACTCGGCCAGCTTGTTGCCTAAGTAACCGTTTGGAGCAAACAGCTCAGGTAACCACTAAAATGTTCAGACAGTGTAAAAGCACGCTGAATAGTTTCCGAATACTTGAGTTATTTGCCTTATTTGCAATCTTATCAAATGCTAATGACAGCAACACTTATTTGACTACTAAAAGGCTAATTGTTTTTTTTCCACTTAATAGCAATTTTTGGATGCATTGCATAAGATAAATAAAGCTAATAACTGAAAACATATGTTTTGGACAAGCACATGTTTTCTATTTGGCTTTCTACACTTCCAAATTTATTATTTCAATTAAAATTGAATTAAATTTGTAGATTCCTTAGTAAAATCATTGAGCTATTATTTTTTTGTTAAGGTTTTTGGCATACATGCCCTAAATTAAAAATCTTCCAATTCATTAGTAATAATAAAATAGTCATCATAACAGTTTTATTTATTACACTCGAGCAGCAAAATGTGTCAGTAAAAAACAAAAAAAGTAGTAAATCTGGCGACAGTTGTGACTGACAGGCACAAAATGGCACAAACACATATAATCTGAAAAAATACTAAAATAGTCAATTTAAATGTTAAACACTGAGCACATTAAGCTGTGGCATATTGTTGAAATAAAGACTATTAAATAATATGTCAATAATCTTTTGTTAAATGTAACACAATATTTATAGACTTTTTTGTGATATTTGATGTTACTTCTGAAACAGATAGCGCTTTTACTAAAAGTTAATTTAACTTAAATTTCAACTTAATGGTACAATGCATACTATCAAATTCAGAGTTTTAAAATCAACTATAACTTTAGGTAAATTAGGGATCAAATATCACCATCTGTATTACTCAAATGTTTCTGTACATTTGTTCATTGATTTACTTAATTATATCTTATGCTTTAATCCAATCAATGTTGCAAGTATCTCTCAATTGTGTGACTCGATAATTACTCTTTAGTCATATTTTTTTTAATTAACCACCATTATAAAATAAGAGCACAGTTCAAAGCAAAACAAGCAAGAATAATGTAGTCGACTGAGTTTGACTATGACATACCCTGAACGCAGTTATTTATTAAATTATAGATTCGATTGTATGCAATTAGTATATATCTACCTACATATATAGAATAAATATGTATAATTTATTATCTCACTCAACAAAAAAATCCATATAATGACCAACTTACTTTTCCTAAAAAAAGAAAGTGAGTGGAGTGAATCGAATTGCGCACCTATACTAACTCAAACAAATAAGAGGCTTGTAGTCGAGTAAGCTCGACTACGAAATACCCTGAATTAAGCTGTTTTATGTATCGGTTATCGATAAAAATAAAGCAAACTCGATCTGTGCGTATATAAGAAAGTTCATATTTAAAAGTTTAAGTCTCTGAGATCCGCGTATTCATACAATCAGACGGACATGGCTATATCAACTCGGTTATTGCTCATGATCAATAATATATATATTCTATGGAGTCGGAGAAGCTTCGTTCAGCCTGTTACATACATTTACAAAAGTCTATTATACCAACCAGTTGTAATGGGTTTAGGGTATAAAAAGAACATGTACATGTTTTAATTATGTCTGGCCGGAAGGCAGTCAAACAGAGTGGGCAGCCAACTAGTGTTTTGACCTAGTTACTCATATACCCAAATCCTCTTCTAGGTATTTCAACAACATTTTTAAAAGCATTTCAGAGCGAGTCATGCTGCCTGCTAATTGACTTCGAACTGCAGCATCCGCGATTGTTTTCACATTTGCAATGATTTTTCACATAAACACAACTACACACACACACACACAACTACACACACACATAGCTACTGGGTTCATTTTAAGCCCCGCAGTGATAGGTGAGCAGCTGTTAGTGGGTCAATTAGCGGGGAAGCTGCATTTGCTCCAATTCATTTGCTGAATAATGTGGGTGTTTTGGGTGTGAAAATGAATGCAATGACTCAATCAAGTGCAAAAGCGAAAGCAGCATACATTGGACTTTGTCAGTTTGACTACAATTGCGATATAAATATATAGAAAATACTAACTCTGATATTTCAATGCTCTTTGCAGAGAAATATGGACGACTGTGCTGCCACCGGAAACAAAAGATGTCTACACGGCCATTTTGGGCGTAACCAAAGCGAGTCGCATCGATGAGGGTGTCTACAGTTGTAAGGTAAATGAAAATATGCAACAATGACATAACATAATATTGAGTTATATATACAAAGTATCGGAATCTGTGTGCTTGGGATATGATTTGATTTATAAGCACCTGAATCTGTAGCTAACCCTATTAATTGAATTACCCAATTATTTATAACTTACTTCATAACCCAAACAATTTCCCTCGTCAAAGTCATAAACATGTACTTTGTACTATAAAGGTCCTATGGGTCCTTCCTGCTGTTGGGTTGATATTGTTGTATTACATGTCAATATTATTTACAAGCCATTTGCGTAATCTATTATTTGGCAAGCCATAAACAAAAATGGTTACTGACTTGCCGCAACATTATAGGTTTAATGGGCTGGAACAGTTTGAAGACTTAGTAAGTGCTACTAAACCCGAAAAATACCCGGATATTTACTAAGATGTCTAATCCACAAAATAATGAACAGTTCAATAATTGTTTGTAACTCATAGATCAAAATTTAATTGAATGCATATGAAACTGCTGAAATTCTGAAAAGCACGCAAAAATCTACATAAATTATATTCAAAATTATTTCTTTCTGATTTGTGTATTATTTAATTCTTTCATGTTCTCACATTGTGCGCTTTTTACTTTCGCTAATTAAAGCCACGTTTCCGCTCAATGGAAAAACTCCGCAACAAACAGAAAGAGGGGAAAATTTAAAAATAAATCCGTGCCATTTTAGATAGGATTTTAATGGTTTGGATTTACCTCCCACCCGATGCCTGACAAACCGAGTTTTTGTTGATATGGCAGCCTAACGCATGGCAATTTAATTTATTACTTAGCCAAAAGCCAAAGGCTGTCAGGCAATAAAAAGTGAATTAACAACAACACGAAATGAAAAAGATTAACCAACATTTTACCAAGGAAATTAAGTCGGCATTTTAAAGGGACTTACGAATGCCATTCCTGCCATGACACACACTCAACTGAAGTAGTCTTTGTTATCAGAGTTAGTCTTCAAATATGCTTAAAATAAAACTCAGGCAAAAAAAAAAAACAAATTTAGCTAATTCAAGAGCACAACAAAAAAAAAAAACGGAATAAGGTAATATTAAATACATAAATAAACAAAAAAGCTCCAGGTTTAAGGAATAGTAGATAAAATATCATTAGTCGTATCTTATTAATTATGTTATTAAGTTTTCAAATGAAATTTTTGAGTCGTTCAAAGAGTATTAAAAATTTAATACGAGAATTTATTTTTAAAAAATAATTAAGATTGAAATTATGCTTTTTTTTTGTTTTCTGTGACAATTTTATACCTTCGCCTTTAAACTGCATTTTTACTGCAAGTTTGCAAATAGCTGAAGCTGCAATTTCAGTTGTGTGCCACACACATATTGTTTGTTTAAGACCACAAGGAGCAGCAGCTGTTGCGCCACATCGAGTCGAATTTAGAGTTAACGAGCGAACATTTTCTTAAAGCCCAGCACCAATTGTATTTAATGACTTGTCCAAGCACCCCGAGGGGATTCGCTTGGGGTATTCGATGGGGCTTTGGCTGCCTGGCTACACCCCAACACTTTTTAGCTTGACTGCTGCTTTGTGCCCTTGGAATGCCTTGTGACTCTCACTTATTACTGTCGCTGTGTGGTCCACATAATGATGCCATCAGATCAAAGCCAAGTGCTGGCGCTGTTGCTGGGTTGCATTCGCCCTTCTCTCAACGGTTCTTTAGCAGCTCGAAGGATTTCCCCCTCTGAAACGTACTGTTTTCGCATTTTCTATTTTTTTCCTCTGTGGACTTGCCTAATGCACAATCCCCAATGGTTGATTGTTGCCGTCTTGTGGCTGTTGTTGACTTAAAACTGAAAGGAATAAAGCCTTTACGCTAACAGTTGCCTCAAGGTTCGCCGTGTTTGTGAGCCAACTCAATAATTTGTGGCAGGGCCTGTCAATATGTCGTTGGGGACTTCATGTTCATGTCATTGACTCAGGCACAAAAACACACACACACAAAAACACACACACACACTTGGCAATACGCTCATGGGACTATAAGCGAAATGATTAGTTATTTATTGATATTAAGTCGCAATTACTTCATTAGCTCCAGGGAGCTGAATTGATTAGACTTTCAATTCGTCTAAAATTTAACGCAAAATATAAAAATATATATCGATTTTGGGGCAAATTTATAAATTGTTTAAATTGTTCTAATTTCAATTTATTAGAATAGGCATCCCAAGTTCACATTTTCCAAGCACAACATATCCTTATGCCGCACAAATTACTTGTGTATAAACTGCTTTAAACAATGATTTATAAATAACACTGATTAGTACAAAACGTAAAAAAAAATATAGATAAAATACTAAGAATATGTAACTAGATTGGAATGTGATACTCACAACATACTTGACAAATCGTGGCCATATAAAGAGAATGTTATTTTATGTGCTCGAAAGTTGCAATTGCAGATGTGAAATGGACTGCAGTTGTTAGTAAATCGAAAAATAGAGAAAATAGATATAGAATATATTAAATTGACAATTCATTTCGACCATGCACTTCTCAGATCGTAAAGAGACTTTTATCTAGTTGACTATAAAAGACAGATATATTTTGAACCGTCAGCGTCATTAACATTGCAAATTTTTTTTGTGGCATGAGTGTTGCTCTTAAACCATTTTGTAGAGCAGCCACAAATTTTATTGACTAGATAGAAGTTAAGACGGAGACTAGATGGATATTGGCGGGAGGAATGAGTGGGTTCTATGAGAGACCAAATGACATTAACCGTGCTCGTACAATGTGCTCCTTAACGACTTTGCCTGTTAATGAGTCGCAACTTTGAGCTTCAGTCGGGGGACCGTAAAATCACATTTGGCCATAAAAATGCTTTTGCTGGTTTGGGTGACTGCTAAATGAATTAATTGCCAATTGGATTTTGTGGCTGGCAAGGATTTGTGGACGTGGCACAGTCATAAAACAAATGCCAACGCATTTGTAATCGCCTACGGCCGCAAATTTAAAATTAGTCTCAAAGCAACAAAAAAAATAAGTGCAAATGCCATAAAAACTGCAAAATCTTTGATTTTGGTTATGCCAAAGTTTCTGTCTATCAAATGTTTCCGGCTCAATTGCAACAAAGTTCCACTCAGCAGCAGACATGCCAAATACAGACACACACTCACTCACGCACACCCACACAACCCTTCCAAGGCAGCTTCAATGCTTGCCACATGCCATGCCACATGCAGGGAATGAAGACCCCGAGGTGTGATCATGACGTCGTTGCTCGTTAGTTTGTCTGCTTTTTATAAATTTAAAACGGAAGTTTACCTCACGACTGACTGACTGCACATACAACATCATTAACATCTTCATCATCATCATCATCATCCTCATCCCTATAATAATCATTGTTATCAACATTATCTTAATGCTCGCCGTTGTCCTCAGGCTTGAATCCCTCTCAAAAGGCATTCCCATGGAGCGACTATTTACAAACAACAAAGTTTCGCAGTAAACTATTCTACGACTAGTTGCACAACATTTTGGTGCCACATGAAGCTGCAGCTTTAAGTAGCCACAGCAACGTGTAATCCCTACTTCAAAGCGCCTTAAAGGCTTTGATTCCACTTTGCACACAAACACGTCCCGCGCACTCAGCCAAAGTCATTTCCAATCAGCAGTTTTAACAGCCTAACACAGCAAAGGACACACTGTGTGAGAGAGAGAGAGAGGGGGGGAGAGAGAGAGAGAATAAGATGAGTATATTAGATTCTAGTAAATGCTTCAAGCAGCAGCTGGCAACAATTGTTGACACTGTCAACCAGCCAAGTCTATCTGTCTATCTGCCTGTCTGGCTGCTTGTACAAACAGTTCTGTTGTTATATTCCCCACTCACTAAGTAAACAGGGTATAAAAAAAAGTTGTCTAGTCTTTCTATATATATATAGAGTATAATAATATATAACCAGTCAAATATTGTGCAACATAATCCAAACAAACAGCCAATGCTGCTTAGAGTTTAGGTTCTATAAAATGTGAAGTGAATAAATCGAGGAGGATTTATTTTATTATTTAACTATGTGTAAGCAAAATAACTTTGAGTATTATTAAATTAAATATTGAAAAAATTATTTATATTATTATATATAGTATTATTGAATTAAATATTAAATAAATTAAATATATAAATTTAGTGTCTAATTTGGAAAATATACATATTTGTCGGACCTTTTAAGTATTATTAGTAAAATACTCAAAAATAAATTCTATTACCAGTTTATACATTTAAGTGAGTATCTTCAGGTCGAGCACTGATTATTCTTGTCCCTGGTGATTATCTGTAGTACTAAATTTTCGAGGTACGTCTGAGCTGGAAGCAGTCTGCGGTTGTTCTTGTTGTTGTTGTTGCTCTGAGCCAAGAAGCCTTTGGCATTCTGTGACCTGTTTCAGTTGGCATGGCCTGGCATAATTTTGTAAAGCCAAATAAACACCAACTGACAAGGCAATCTTCTGGTCTATGCTTACAGGTTACCGACTGGGGCGTGGAGCAGTGTCGCTCACTGCACATCCACATCAAGTCGCCGCCACGTCTGCGCGTGGATCCGGCAAGTGTGACCCTGCAGCGAGGGGATTCGCTGCGAGTGCGCTGTCTCTCGCCGGGCAACGATGACATCAAGCGATATGCCCAGCTGGGCTATAGTTGGACGCGGAATGGGGTGCTCTTTCAGTCGGATGCTGCGATGGCCATGTGGGAGGATCTCTATCCGGATGGCAGCATACTGAAAATCAACAACATTCAAAAGTCGGCTGAGTATGCTTGCCTCGTGTCCAACAGTGTGCGTCCAGTATCCAAGAGTGTGTACATCAATGTCATCGAACGCAACGCCATTCACGTGTGCACATCCGAGTCCAGCTATGGCGTCCACTGGCCCACCAGTGCACCCGGCTCACCCATCATCACTGACTGCCCCCGTGGCTTTGAGGGTCACTCGCGACGCATCTGCGAGCAGCGGGATGCGGGCAACTCCAGCTGGCTGCTGCCCGACTTCTCAAGCTGTGTGCGCGATGAACTGTTGCTCATCTACAACAGATTCCGGGCACTCAGTGCAGGCTTTCAGCAGACCAACTCGTCAAATATCCTGAAGGCTTGCTTTGAGTACACTCTCCAGCGACGCCACAGCTTTCTGCCGGGCGAAGCGAGCTTCCTCATAGACATGCTGCACGAGGTGAGCTGTTCCTAAAGATATTCATAATAATATTAAGAATGATTATTAATTACAATACGCAAATTTACAATTTACACTGATTTCTTCTGATTCTTAATTTTTTTTTATGTTGTTTTAAAAAACCAGAAAGTAAATTAAATTCATATATGAAATAATTTTTAAATAAGCGAATAACAAAATGTTGCTTTTCATAGACAAAATGTTGCTCTAAACTAATTTCCACTTGAGTTCAGTTTACACAAACTTATGAATTTATTTGATTTATCGTCAATTTGTAAAATTTGCAAAATATTATAAAGAAACAAAAGTTTTTTAGTGCTTTCTTATGCTCAAAATTTAATTTAGACAACTAGTCTAGCTTCTTGGGACACGCCGTAAAACTCTTGAACCCATTTAAGCCTCGACGCAGACGAGCGCAAACGACTCAATGGTGTTACAAACTACCTGGACCTGGAAGATCCATCGCCGACTCCACTTGAGTAACAGGACCAAAGAGTCCGCAAACAAGCTTGCCAAACTATTTTTACAGGCAAACGAATGCAAAAAGTGGCGAGTGAACAACTGAGAATTTGAGCAACTGAGCAACTGAGAAACTGAGAAATTGAGAAACTGAACGAGTGAACGCCGTGCAATTTTTCACACAATTTTCGGAGCCAACTATAGTCAAAGAAAACTTTACTGGGCCGCACGGCAACAATTTTTCATTTTAATGCGCACACAAATTTTCCCAACTAACGAATGGCTCTGAAGACTTTCCGTTGGCCGTATTTTTCTTTTACTTCCGCACTGTTTTATTTTTTTATTTACTTTTTTTTGTTGTTTGTTTGTTTGTTCTCTTTTTCGTTTGCAACGATTTGGGGGCACTTGTCTGATGCTGTAGTATTCCTTTGCCTATTTTGCAGCTCGACACCTATTTGCAGCTGAAAGGCACACAATTGGAGCGTGAAATGGCTGCCGAGATAATACTGCGCATTCTAGATAAAGTCATGCAGAATGCGCAATCGCTTAACAGTCAACAGGTAAGCAAAGCAGCTCTTTGTGGTTTTCTCTATTATGTACTATCTCTATCTCTACATAGATATGTATATATATATATATATTTATAAGTATGTAGCATGCCCTCAAATTTGTGAGCTGCCACTTTGGCTGCATTCGCGCATAAATTATTCGAAAGGAGGCAGTCGTGCGTTTGGGTGCCATAATTTATAACCCACAGCCATATTCAATATTTGCCAGACTGGTTTTGCGGCTCTTTCCAGATTTATTACACACACTACTCACACACACACATATACACACACACATACCAGTCTCTAAATTGGACTGCATACAAAGTGTGGTTGCTGTTGCTGTTGTTGTTGTTGTTGCTGGTTCTACTTTTATTTAGCTTGTAGTTGGTTTGTCATTGGGCCGCAGTTTACATTTGTCTACAACCACACATTTCCACAGCGAGTGTGTGCGGACTACTAAACCAGCCACAGAATTGATGTTCATGTTTGCTGGTAATGAATACCTTCTGCAAAATCTATGAATTTGAGGGTTATTTTTTCCAATGGGCACGGGCTAACAGGCCAATTTGTTTATTGGCCTGTTCCTCCATTGGTAAATGGAGCATATTTGGCATTCAGATTGTTAGCTGAATATGTGATTAGTTACACATATTCGAGGAGTTAGTGGAGATAGTGGCAAAGTGCAGAGTTTATATTATATAAGACTAATAATAATGCAAATAACTAAAGTTATTTTTTAGCAACCAGAACTCTAATAAAAAAAATGTAAGAAATTTATAGGATATTACAATTATTGAATGGTGAGCCAATATTCTTTACTCATTACTTCTCTAATGAAACAATGAGCCACAAAACAGTCTATTTAATTTGACCCCAAGTTGCTGCTAATTATCTCCCATCAAGCTGAGCACTTATGGTGTGGTTAATGAATTTGCTGGGTGGGGCAACTGACACCTGAGTGGACCGCAAAATAACCACCATAACATAGGAAATCCTTATGGCCAGCCACAGACAATGTCGGAAACTACTTATGAGCTTGTGCCGGAGTTTAAAAGTATGAGTATTTGTTATGGTTTGTTTGGCCATTTTCCATTATCAGATCCGTCTGTAGTTTTTCGTTTCACACCCAACTTATATCAGCTTTTAAGTGAGTTGCGGAGTGGGAAGTGGGGAGGGAGGAGCTACGGTTGGCAGAGGCTCATGTTTTATTCCTCGAGCACACTTTGCTTTCGCGAAGTGAGGCATTAAGGCAACAGCAGGAGCAGCCGAAGGCGGCTGAAAGGAGTTGTATGCCACATGCATCACACTTAAATATTGGTATGCAAATTTATGTGAGTGTTGATTGCAGCTGTTGCTGTATTTCTTCACCTTAAAAGCAAAGCCTCCTTTAATAGTAACAACAGTCTCAATGTCAAGGACCTCAAGCAAGCCTGAAGTTGGCTTTACTGCATAATATATATTTGGTATCTGCTCGTTTCCAGTATTACCTATTTAAAAATTCATCCCTTAAAAAGGAGGCAAGCCCGAAAATCAAGCAAGTTTTTATTGAGCAGTTCAGAGATGATGAGGCGATGAGACGACAAGTTTTGAAAGTTTATAATGTGCCGATATTAATTTTGTTTCCCCAGGAGTTTGGTTGAGTTATGGCATTTCAATATAATGCGCCATATGAGCCAGAGAGAGTTCGCCGAATATTTTTTTATGTTAAATTTTTATTAGCTGACGCCGCGTTTTATTAAGGAAAGGAAAACTTTCCATCATAATTGGGTCGATTAAATGCCAGCATTCCAACTTCTCTCAACTTTCCAAATAGTTGGCATCGTTTTTATTGACTGAACAGAAACTTTGAGGTACGAAGTAATGTTTTAATGCATTAACTTTTAATTAGCAAAAGCAAAGAGAGAGAAACGATCAGAAAAACGTTGGCTGGAATCTTATTTCAATAATCACAAAATTTTGTTTTCAATCGAATTTTATATATCAAAGTATATAGACATGTTTTTAATTAGTTAGCTTCATTACACATTGCAGAACTGAATTATATGTTTGCTCTAGATTTAATTTAACTTCACAGGTATTTTTTTTTATTTGTTTAATTATTATGTGCAGTTAATAATTGCTCAATGATCAATGCAATTTTTATAACAAGATTTTCACGGAATATATTATTTTCAACTTTGATTACATTAATAATTACAAAAATGTGCAATGTAATAATGCTTACATAATGTGTGCACATATTTCGCATTTTGTGAATGAAATGAACTTTTTATGTCAAATGAATCATGTTCGAATTGAATTATTTTGCTGGTTGACAGCACAAAATGTTATTGAAAATGTGCAGAAATATTAATTTGCTTAATCAAGTTTTCATTTATTCTTGCTGATTAACATTCATTTTGGTCTGTATTCATTTTCCGCTCTTGTGGATATTGCAATTGAAAAAGTTTTAGCATAAAAGTGCAGCTGCACTTCAATATTAGAATGTAAAAGTTTATTAAAATCAGTGGGGCAACTTTCAATGCCTATTGCCTTATTATGGACCGGGCAATACAAATGGCAAATAAAGTTAAATGACCTAGTTTCAAATACCTATTTACTCGAATTTCCAGGGCCGGACTTCACAAAACTACAAAACAAATCATTATCAGGCAAATGCGATGGCTTTCACTTTTTAACACATTTATTTAGAAAATTAATTTTTTTATGTCTTTTTTTTTAAATATATTTGTTTTTTCTGCTAATCCGCTTCTGTTTAATTCCACACACTGTCAAACTTGACCAAGAAACTTTAGCTGGGATGCCAAGACTGCAGATATGGCTATTCAAAAATCAAATTTGTAAAGTTCACGACAAATCACTTAGCAAAGTAAAGTCAGTGAAATGAACGTGCTCTAAAGTCACAGGCAAACTTTTAAGTCAGCAAAAAAGTTTCACACACACGCGCACACACACACACTCACACACACACACGCACACACTCTGAAACATGTGCAGCATTTAAGGCCAAACGGCCACGCCCACATTGTTGAACGCCCCAGTGATTTGCCGGTAAACTGTTAAACGTGGCCAGGTCGGAATTTCAAACTTTTTTGAGCAATTTTTTTGTAGCATACTTTTTGCAGAGCTTTGTCTTTAATCGAAATCACACAAATGCCACAATTTGCATGGAAACATGGGCATGACATATGTAAGTATCGCATTATGCTTGACTGATGTTGCTGCTTTTCTGTATTATTTGCAGCATTTTTCATTTTTTATGGCCACAAAACTTGGAACAGCAAACTTTTCCAATTGAACTTGTTTTTTGCTCTCGACTGCAAATGCACTAGAAAATTTATTTATGCTTATGTCCAGTTTCAATTCTGCTTGTCGGCCCATTGTAATTCTTGATTTGTACAGGAAATTGCGTCATGACAGCACAAAATATTATTAAAAAAAATAAAATATATATATATATAAATATATATATAAATCAAATCCCAAAAAACAATCAAGGAAAACTGCACTTTAATGGAGTTTTGCATTACAAGTTTGGTTCGTTGGCCGCTTGGCTGCTGCTTAAGTTTATTGGGTCAGCGTATTACCCCACTAATACTGCACTACCCACCCCGTTCCCTATCCCCATTTCCAGTTTGCGTACTACCACTCTTAACCCCAATCGACAACAGTTTCATGTAGGTTCATTGACTTATTTCATATTGTTATTGTTTATGTTGTTATTGTTGCCAACATCAACCGAATGAGTTTGGCCAACTCTTCATATTTATTTTTGCATCGATTTGTGTGCAATATGTTGACTTATACGCAATTGTTGGAACCCTGACTTTTGAATGAAAAAATACCATTATTGGGTAATTATTCCAATCAATACAAATACTTTTTTAAATACAGAATAGAAATTACTTAGTCTTAACTATAGAAGTAATCTATAGCAACGGGAAGCATTACAATTTATAATATTTGTATATGTTGTTTACAAATTGTAATTAACCTTAGAGATTTTGTCCCATTCTAACTGAAATCATATTAAGGAAGCTGCCCTTCAAAAGTCTTACCTTTCAAAAGTCTAGTTTATTTTGGCAGCTTTCAGTCAATTTAATTATATAAAGGTCAAAGCAATTGGCCACCTCTCGATGCCAATAAGCTGGTAAATGTGGAAAGGAGCCAAATGTCTTGAAACGTATCAAATATTGATTTGCTCAAAGTGTAATAATAAATCACAGTTGAGGAAAAAAAACAATCAAAACTGGCTTTGGAGGGAGTTGCCTGGGCAACAGACCTGTTGACGGTCATCGACTGACCTTCAGCCTCTTAAACTTCAAAGCTGTAATTTTGATTTCAATTCATAAAATAAATGTGTAAAAATGTTTGATTTTTGCAGCAAATTAAAAAGTTGCAACTTTTAACGCAATCTGCGGCGCTGAACCGCGAGACAATTGCGGCCTCGCAATTGGCCACATCGACAGGCAACAGTGGCAGTGGCAAGCAGGCGACATCCTCGGCAACAGCTGCTGACAGTTCGACAACTTTGACCGCACAGGACAGAGGCAGCAGCAGCAGCAGCAACAGCGGCAGAGTCAGAGGCAGCAACAGCGACAGCAGTGGCAGAGGTAATGGAAATGGAAATGAAATTGGCGAGGCAGGCAACGCAATCGGCGACGCTGCGGGTAAATTGCAGGCCAATCGAGTCAGTGGCATGACCATTGGAGACGCCAGCGGTGGTGCAGGAACGACTGGTGCTGGTGCCGCAAGTATTTTGACAGTCGATGAGGATACATTGTCGCTGGATCGCCTGAATTCACTGCGCATTTATATGACCTCTGTGAAAACTTTGCCTTTCAATTTACGCATTTATGGGTGAGTTGACAAGCGAGTCGAAGCCAATTGCTGCTCAATTTCTTCATGTTGCATTCATCGTATCGAACTTTTAACTGTATTTCAATTCTTTAATTTTTTTCTAAATCGGTTTTTGTTGTAATTGAAATTTGAACTTTTTGAAAAAGCTATTACGACAACCCGAATTCTAAGTAATTTCTTCAGCAACTACATTTGCTTAAGTTGATTTTGCTCGTTTTCTTTGATTTTAATAAGCATATGGAAAAACAAAGTTTGTTAAAAAGTTATTAGAGCCAATATCTGCATTAGGTTGATTATAATCTCTTTCTTTCTGCATTAAAATAAGTACTTCAAGAGAACTTTAGTTTGATATTCTAAAGTTCTGCCTTGTATAAGTCAAGTGCTTTGCATATTATAATAATTAAAAGTACAAATAAAGTGCAAATTTTCTTACCCAAGCGCAACATAAACTTCACTTTAAGCCCGCTTGATTAATATACCCTGTCAAGGTTGAAAATTTTTGCATTTGCTTTTAACGGAAGGTTGGGCAAACATAAATAAAAAAAATATAATAAAAAAAATACGAAATGCATACAATATCATCAGCTTGCAGGACTTTATACCAGCTCTAGACAGAGCTGAAGAGTAAGTCCTTCAAGTGTCTTATTAGGCTAATTAAGTTTGTGAACTATTCCTGCTGTGATTTAATCTTTTGTGTGCACTTTTTTTATTTAGCGACGACTTATTTTCTGATCAACTTTATATGGACATTGGACTGTCACCACGTCTGCTGCATATCATGGCAAACTCGACAATATTCGCTTCTGTGATCTCCTACAAGAATCTGAAAAGTTTTCTGCCAAAAACTTACTACACGCGTGGCAGGTGAGTGCTCAAATTGAAATGCAATGACAATAATTATATAACTAAGATTATTGTTGTGCAGTTTACTCTATGGGTTATGTAGGACATCTTTGAGTAGTTTAGCTATAAATTATGAAACACTTGCGAAAATGTATTTCCTATTTCCGTCTCTTGCTCGCAAAGCTGCTAGCAGAAGAGCACAAGTTTAATTTCTATGAATATTTAAATCTCAAGCCAAGTCCTTGAGAAGTGTGTGTCTGTGTAATGCCAACTGTTGCCAATGCTGCATGCCACAAATTCCTTGTATCATAAGCGCATTACAGCTGTTGCAAGATTGCCAACAACAATGTACTGCTCAAATATTGTAAATAAAATGCAAATATTCAACATTCAAATTGCAGCAAATACAAAATACAAACTTGTTGTTAAAGCTAAAAATTAAATACCACTAGAATTGTTGTCAATTTTGTAATACTCCACATAAATGTGTGTGTGTGCTTATTTTTTTTTTTATCCTGTGTGTGCGAGAGCTTTAATAAACATTAAGGACAATTCGTCCTTGGGTCCGTTGATGAGATTAAATATTTGTAGTCGCAGAATGAATAGTGCCAGCTGTTAATACGTATTATATTATTAAAAACATAACATATATTACTAAGTAGATTTATGATTTGAAAACATGCAAGCGAATCTTTAATAAAGATGAGCCGATTATAATTTAAGTTATTTCGTTATTTACAGCGATCCCAAGGACTCGGACTATGTGCTCGCCTCACGCATCATACAGACCTGGTTGTTTCAATCGAACCGCTCGAATGACAACTTTCGAGAGCCTCTCGATTTGTCCTTTGAGGCTGGCCATGTGGAGATCATCTTTCAGCACGAAAGTGTGCCCAAATCTGGTGATTGGGTAGCTATCTGTGGGTAAGTTAAACGACAGCGTAAATTTACTGCCATTTTTAAGTTCAAAATCCATTTTTACAGTCATGACTACAAAGCTTCCTTTGACTCGACTTGGCGCTCGGATCTCTGCATCACAAAACACCTCATGGAAAACATAACCCGATGCGTTTGCCCACTTTCTGGCACCTATGTGGTTATGCTCACCAAGCGGCAGCTTCATGTGAGTAGTGTAGGATGAAGCTAAAAATATTAAATTAAATATTTAAGCATTTTTCGAAAATGTCACTTTTGTATTATTATTTATTTAAAAAGTTGTTTTTGCTTCCTCTGTTCGAGATTAGCTCACCACACAATTTTTTTAGCTGTCCTTAGCAGTTTTTTAATATTAAGCTAATTTACATCAAATATTTATAAAGTTTTCCGCATTCCTTTGCCCCTTGCCTCGTTGCAGTCGTCGCAGTCGCATGCCTCACAGCGGCCAATCTTTGTGATCGTCAGCTGCGCCTGCTGCCTCCTCCAAAGCTGTTCTGCTTTCCTCATCTTGCTACCCATCTGGTGCAATCGCAAGTGTGCCGTGACCTTCCTCAAGATGCAGTTCTGCATTTCCACGTCGAGTGTGATGCTCATCTACTTGCTGGGTTTCCTGAAAATGCTACCAACGGTGAGTAAATAAAATAATACTTTATGCTTGAACTAATAAATCAAATAATTAACTAGTTAACAGTAAAAAAAATATATATATTTAAATATATACATCAATGGACTAGTAGGACTAGTCGTGAAAGACAGAATAGAAAATACCAACACATCCATCTGTGTAACTTTTACATTTTTACTTATTTATATTCAATTGATGCAGGAAATTATAATATAAAATGGATTTAAAAATATTTACTGAGTAAGCGGAAATCGATTTGAATATTTTAAAAGTGTGGATGCTCAGAACAGATAAAAATAGCTTGCATTAAATTGATTTGCATACTTTTCATTTCATTTCATTCATACTCACCTCCATTTCTTATCCACACATATACACACACAAACACACACACACCAAAATGAACATTCGCGCGCCGCCACAATACACTCAAAAAAACGTAACATTTAATTACATTAAAGCAAACATATAAATAAATTGAGGCAACAAGCAAACAAAAGAAACCATCAGAAAAAAAAACCAAAAAAATTGGCAAAAAACCAAAAACGTTAAAAAGTACAATTTGCAAAATATTTGTGGTATTCCCTTTGCAGTTAATTTAAATTTTGCTGAAAACACATACTTTGTTTAACAAAAAATTGACTATTGGTCTGGTAAGTATAATTAAAATTCAGCCCCTTCCTTAAACACAAAATTTACCTGTCTAGACCCTTTAATAACAATCATCCTTTCACCTGGGGAACGCAGCAATAATTACCAATTTTCGTAAACATTCAAGCATGAATATTAGCCAACTTTTAATGCCCAAAATATATATTGAAAGTAATCTGTAGAAGTCACAATTTAAATAATAATCATGCTGAAGCTCAACCACAACAAATTAACTTGGCGCCTAAGCAAATAAACTGAGCCAGGATTTGCGAATATTATAATTTACAGTTTGTTATGGCAACAGGGCCATAAAATGGCTGGCATGGGATGCAAAAAATTTATGAAATACAAATCCCATTTGCACACCCACCTGTTGCCGCCGCAGTCGCCCAGTAATTGCGAGAAGAGGAAATTAAAAGTCAACAGCACGGAGTCAAGTTCTCCCGAGAGTGAAATCGTTAAAGTTCATATTAATATTAATATATGCCCAAATTTTCAATTTGCCCTGACTCGGGGCTAAGGCAGGCTAAAAGGATACCAAAATGATAGCATATAAAATGCGGAGATCGGTCCAAGTACCGCGCAACCGAAAATGCTTAAAATCCCAAAAGAATCTGGCAATCTGTTCAAATATAAAACGTAAAATTCGCGTATAAACAAAATATAAAAATTTGAGCATCATAATCTCTTGGGTCTTGAGAAGCTGCATTGTAAAAAAAAAAAGCACCAGTTTCGTTAAGAAAATAACTCCAGTAAGCTTCTAGCATGATTTTTGAATTAGTAATAAGCTGGGCCTCTGTAGAAACTGAAGCACGATAAATGAATGAAAAACAAATAAAACGCGAAAAAATAAACCAAACAACAAATGAAAAAGGTTTAAGCAATTGAAAATGCAAAAGGAACCGAGTCGCGGGAATTTCACAAAAGTTGACATTGGAATCGGGCAGAGGAAACAATGAAAACAGAGACAAACTCAAAGGCAAACTCAAAGTTTTTGGACAATCATCCAAACTACGCCAAGGCCAAATTGTTGAAATGATATAAACATATTTGTTCATCTTTCTCTTTGCTCAAGAAAACAAAGTTTCCATTATGTTGGCTCAAAGGGGAGCGGAAATTATTTTCCATGCTGTCGTCGTTGTCGTTGTCATTTTTAGTGTTGTTTTTCTTAACGCATTCGATTTGTTTGGCAACAGCCAAAAGCTCGTCTGAAACGGTTTCATTCGTTTCCAAAAGATCCTTAAAATTGAAATTCTTGTTTGAACTAGTTTGAAATTTCATAGACAAGGGTTGTTAAAAATTTGCATATTTTGTTCATTAGTCTCTGCTCAGGTGGAGCCTCAAGCTCAGCGAGCTTTTCAATTGTCGCCTTGCACTCGAGATCGGCTGCCTCGCGCTCCTCGAAGCGTTTGAGTGTGCCCTGGGCATCTCCCTTTGTGTCTCCTGCTATTTCTTTTCTGTATCACGGAGCGACATCAAGTCCAGTTTACAATTTTGCCTGTCCTTTTGCGCTGTCCTTTTGGCCAAATCCTTTATTGGAAGCGCACAGGATTGCTATGTTTTTGAGCACTATCGGAAAACTCTCATTTGCCGTTTCAGTTTATCTCCGATTGTCTTTAATTTCGAAAGCAAGCGTTTTGAATAACTCAATTCGCAGAGATGCTAAGTTGATAGTTTCATTCTATTAATATGTTTTAAAAGTGCTGTTAAATTTCAAGTTAGGATGTACTCAAACAATGTAAGCTCTTAACAGCTGCGCATGCGTGTATATAAATATACACAAATATACAAATTTCAATAGCAAAAAAAAAAATGATGTGCCATGTCCAAATTTTTTTTCCACAAATCACAAGATGCGATTTTCTCGGCTTGAAGTCACACCAAAATTGAAACCGCCAGAACCATGACATGCCTCACTGTTTTCTGAAACACATATAAGGGAAACAAGTAAGCAAGGCCAAGTCGGAAGAGACAGAGAGAACTTGTCCAGTAAATACCCTAACATATTAACAAATATACTCGGACTGGTTTTTATTTTGTGTTTTGCTTAATTTGAACATACGATTTCTGGGACTACTCGATCAAATTTATGCAGTTGATCAATATGATCTCAAGATATATTCCTGGCTTTTCTTAAAAATTGTCGCTTGTTTCGCTTTCGCTTATTGATTTCTATTAATATTTAGGAAGCAGGGAAGTTATCGATTACAATCAATAAACTAATTCTGACCACTTTTATTTACAATTTCTCGTCAAGATTGTATAGTCTCTGAGTTCGTCTAGTCTTTTGTTGCTGATCAAGAATACTTACTACTTAATGGTTCGCAGATGCTACAATCTGCCTCTCATATGCATTTGCATCATCAGACTCTTCTGGCTATTTGTTGATAGGCACAGGGTATAACCACACGGCAACAGGGGCACGACACACCGCAGACATATGGAAATTGTATTGTTGAAAACATGTGTCGCAGTCGCAGTCACAGCTAAGAGGAAGCCATGAGCCGCAGGCTGACACGCCCACCGCCCACACAATAAACCACTGTAAATTATATTAAAAAAATTCATTATTCTTATTCCGTATGTATTTGTGGTTTTAAATAAATACAATTTCGGCAGCAGTTAAAAACGCATAATAAATGATATAAGAAAAATATATATTTTGTACGACAAACGACAGAGATGGGCAGTCAGTACGAGAGAGACAGACAGAGAGAGAGAGGGAGAGAGAAGGATAGAGAAAGTCATATGAAAGGCAAAAGCTTTTAAGCGCACTTAACTCATAATTTCGCGAAAAACAAACCGACGCCGCAAAATATTCGCGTTGAGAATTGAAAATTAAAAAGTTAACAAATTTGATTTTCTCCATCTCCTTTAATCCAACGCATCGCTGACCCCAAAGAAGCCAAGAGCAACTGAGCTGAAAAGAAGCAACCGAATGCCGAGTTCTTTCCTTACCTGCATATTTATATATATATATATATATATGCATTAAGAACAAAGTAAAATGCTGATAATGTAATGAAGTGTGGCAGGAATATTAAAGCCACAACGTCTTGTTTTACAGAAACCACTTCAGTTCACTTTAGCTCTTAAAAACAACTTGCATATGAAATCGCATATTTAATCAGGTTGCGTTTTTTATTTCGTTATGTGGTGTTTCTTTGCCGCAACAGGCAAAATTAACTCAAATCCATTTTTATAAGCACTCAATCTTGGTTAACATCCTGCTTCATGTTAATGTATCTTTAAGTTATAGTCTGCTTCGGTCGGTCGGCGACTCCTGAGTATTCGCAGCAAAAAAAATAAGATATATGACAAGTTGAACCAAATAATATTTCAAGCTAAGCGAATACAACTTGTACAAAAAATGAGTAGATAAACTTGGCTAGATTATGTCAAGACAAAATTATAATAATTATAAATACTAGGTATTAAAAAAAATTTAATCGACAGTACGACGGACAATATCAATGATAAATCTTTAAAAATGATTACCTTTAAACGCGGCAAACAGTCAATTAAATTAACAGGTGAATTGAGAACGCAACTAATCTCGCTCATGATTCGCAATGCACTCGTTTGTGCAACAGTGTGGAGCTGTTGCTTTTATGAACCCATTCCACAATACTGAAGTGTATTAACTTTTAATTTTGTTAATGGTAATGACATCATACCACAACGTAAGCCAAATTCAATTAAATCTCCTTGTGGCTTCCAGTTATAAATTAATTACACTTAGCTTTACACAAACAAGTAAAAGTGGTGCAGAAGAGTGAGCTGGACTATACCCAGAAGAAAGCTGTTAAATATATTAAATAGTGTTATTGGCAAATTTCTTTTTAATTAAACAAGATCAAGCAATCTTGATTTACGAGAAAATATAGATTTTAGCTATATATATTATATATCAACTCGGCTGTTGCTCCTGTTCAAGATTATATATACTTTATCGGGTCGCAGATGCTCCCATCTGCCGGATACATAATTGGGCAGAAAACCATCAAACACTTTTTCGGGGTATAAAAGTCAAGTTTTCAAACTGCGCTAATTGTGTCCCACACAATATACAATTCCGTTAGGTAAGCAGTAACGAAGCAGTGCTAAAGCAGTTCAAGTGTTTAAACATTTCTAATGATAATTTTCATTGTAAACATTGTTGCCTCAACATTAATTCATATATATTGGTTCTTCTTCTTCTTCAAGTTGGCAGTCACACAATTGACGTCTATAGATATCATTGTACAGATATTATTTTCCATTCTTATTACTACGTTACTTATAACCTGTCGTCTACATTACAAGTTCTATATTTCAATGCAACTCAAATACACAGATTCAATTTACGCAGCCTATAAAAGGCAAAAAAAAAAGAGCAGAAGCCACATAATAAAGTTGTGCATCCTCCGACGTAATTCACAGGAAAGTTTTATAACTTTTTAATAAGTAATGTCCAGTCACTGACAAGCAGTGCAATGAAATAATTTATGCTTCAGGCACGCGTCAACATTTTGATGTCATCTTTATGGCGCACCGACAAAGCATGCGAAATCCAAGTAAATAGCTGCGAAATACATAAAAAACGAGGAGAAATATGAAATATATTTACTTGGTCGTAAATTGTATGCTGGGTGCTGTTGGCGTTGCTGTAATGTGACTTCAACTTTTTTTTTATATTTAATTAAAAATAATGATGATGCAGCGGAGTGGCCGCCAATGTCCCACTTAGTGGCGTGTTATTAATGTGCCCCATAATTTCCTGTCTTTGCAGAACTGGCATGCCATAATCAGCAGCACGTTGGCATCGCTACTTCTGCTGGGCATCTCCACTCTGATTGCCGTTGCGTTGGTGGTACACACAGAACTGGTGCCGAAGAAGTATCTGCAAATCGCTGCCAAGCCTGCCACACCAACCAAGCCGAACAAACGCCGCGAGAGTCTAAACAATATTACGCAAATCACAGCGCAGTCCCCAGAGAGGACAGCCGTGATGAGCGGCGGAAGGGGCAGACGGAATCCACCGCCGTCCAACAACTCCAGCAACTGCAGCAGCGCCCGCTCCTTGGCCCTTCAGAGCGGCTCAGCGGGTATACGCGGCGCCATTGGTATTAGTTGGCTGCTGCCGCTGCTGTTTGCGATTGCTGCGCCTCTAATCTGTAGCATCATTGGCAAGTGGCCGCGTCACTGGTGGCTAGAGTTGCTAACCACCCGACTGCCGTTGGATTCGAGCAGCCCCAACAGTGGCAGCGAAACGGATGAGATGGAGTCCACAGAGTACGATGCTGGTGTCTACTATGCAACGCACACGCTGCTCAATGGCGATAATTTACTGCTCGAATCGGAGGCACTGCTGGGCAATGCAACGGCCAGGCGGCAACCGGCCCTAACTCAAACGTCATCAATGAGCAGCAGCAGCAGCAGCAGCAGCAGCAGCAACAATAATGTGGCCACATCAGCGTCATCAATCACAGACAGCAGCAGTAATAGTAGCTCGTCCTCGAACTTGGCTTCTGTGACAGCTGCGGCATTGACTTGGTCGCAACAACAACAAAAACAACAGGAACAGCAGCCGGCTGGCGGTTGGAATCGTCGCGCCTCCGCCTCTGCATCTGGACATGCCGAGGCAGCGGCATTCACATCCGGCTTGGGTGGAACGTCGACGACGCCTTCGCTGAGTTTCATCCTGTTCGTTTGCATTGATTTGCTTTTCGTTCTGCTCTTTTTTGTGCTGTTTGTCATTTTAATGAAGAAACTTTTGTGGCTGTGGCACAAGAATCGAAATGTGCACGCGCATCCGCTGGATAAATTCAATGTGGCGCTGCGCAGGCGGTGAGTTGCACATAGATAAATAGAGATTGCATTCCGTTAAGTACAAATATACAGATGGAGAAGAGCAACAAATCGAAATGTATTCTATATTCTGTATTCCGTCTGACTGACACAGCTTAAAAGTGGTCCACTCCAAGAATTTAATTTCCCTTTTACTGTATAAGCTGAGTATAGAAAATTAATGCGGCCAGAAAAACGTCAGCCATAAAATCAGTTCGCGGATCAAAGAAAGTGCTTTTAATTTCCTCTGTAGCTCTTGCTCTCTCTCTCTCTCTCTCTCTCTATCTATCTATCTCCTCTTTTATAAGCCATCTCTCATCTTTCTGTTCCACAGACTTGGATTACTTTATCGGGCAGGCGGTTTACTCCTCATAAAACTCTGCAGCGATGGATGCTTCATAGTCTTCGTTAATTCCACGCCGGTTACTTGGTGGGCATATCCGTTTGGCATATCGTGCATAATATTGGTAAGTCCAGAGTCAAGTCACCATATATATATCATATGTCATACAAAGTCATCAGTCAATTTAGATATAATTTAGCTGCTGAGTGTATTAGTGCGGACAACGGGACGAATGCTCGATTTGATGTGCAAATTTGATGGCATTTGCTGATTTTATGTTGATTGAGTTGTTCGAGCTCAAACTGGGTGTCTTTTGCAACTTGTCAACAAAACTATTAAGAAACTGCTCCCCTGTGGCTCCACATTTTATGCAAATAACATTCTTCTGTCTTGTTTTTTATTTTGTTTCACTTTCTGTTTGGGTTTTATGCTGGTTTACTTAGTGTTTCGTCTTATTTGGCGTGCATATTTCATCAAAGTGCAAAGACTGCATATTTTTACGCTTGCCACACAAATTATGCATGCAAAATCAACTGAGACTTTTAGAGCAACAGTAACATTAACAAGAAGCCAACAGCAACATGCCACGCCTCTTTCCTGCCTCCGAAACCACTTTCACTCGTTGCAATAAGTTTCACTTGCCTGTTCTGAGGTCGCCCTCGTCTCAAGGTGGCGAAAGAAGCCTTTTTTTTTGTTGTTTGTGTTTACTTTGCACTTGACATCGGTATCCACTCACTGACTCACTGACTCACTGGCCCACTAACTAACCCACTCAATGACTGACTTACTTCTTTACCACCTTGCCAAGTTTTTTTATGTAGCTGCTTCTTTCTGCTTCGTCTGCTTTGGTTTTGCATTTTTCTTTCCTTTTTTTTATTTCGCAATTTGATTTATTGTGTAAACTATAAAAAGTGCCTTTCAGAGTACTCACTTGATGGCTCCTTCTGTGCCAACCAGCTATTTTAATTACATAATAAGTTTCTTTAAGTTCATTAGCTATTGAGATTTTTTTTTATACGCTAGTATAGATCATATTTTTATATTATGGTATATAACATAACATAATAAGAAAGACAAAGGAGACTACGGAGCTGGGAAGATATACCAGGCCTCCGACAAGCCAAATGTGTGTTGGACGGCTATAATAAAAAACGATTTAAGCAAGTAATATCCATGGGTAGGAATAGGCATAGGAATACCTATCTAAACTGGGTATTTATATTAATATTCGGTGCCGGTTTTGTGAAGGTGAGGAGAAGTGTTCAACTCACATCCTAATAGAATTTATTGCATTATCCAAAAAAAAAAACAGCATCCTATGGATGCATGTTATGAGTGTCAATAACATAGAAACCCTCAATCCATCAAAGATTCTGGCATTCGAACTTGGGTTGATGGAGGAGCTATAAACTTAGAAGGGGGCACAATATATCTAATAGGTCGCAGTTCAGAGCCCTTAATTTTATAATATTAATATAATAATAATCCCATAAAAATCTTCATCTATACAATATAGAATTTCTATAAATCTTAGTTATTGCATTTACTTTAATATATATATGTTACGACTCATCGGAGATAGAATTCGCTGGTCATATTTTTTAGATCAATTTAACCATTTTCGCAACTCTTATTTCCCTTATTTCCACTAAGATATTAATTGATAATTAAGATGCTACTGTTCATTTTATTTTGCTAATTTTCTTTACCTTCTGCCAGATTAAGTAACTAGGCCCATAATAGCATTACATTTTTTGTTTTTCTAACTTACACATTCGCATTAGATTCAACCAATTCTGGGAATGCACAAAACATCCCACTCAAAGTAGTCGACGTTGCCACATGCCACACACACATCTTGTCTGCTTTTGCGGCCTGAGGCTATTAATATGGCCATCGATTGGCATATACAATATACTTTGCTCAGACTAGGCAGTGGATCTATTTTAATTATTTATATAAGCATTTGAAGGGCAGACACACGCACGTCTTGGAACTCCTTAATGGAGGATAGCACTGGGTAAATTGGAAGATTCTGCTAATTATGTAATTAATTTCCCTGTGAAACCAAATCTGGACACTATACATTTGTCAAGAAAGTTGCCCTGGCATCAATTCAAGAACATCTTAATTTAATACATACACAAATGAAACATTAAACATTCGAGATCCTAATTATGCACTTC
Source organism: Drosophila dives (assembly GCA_035042365.1). Classification (NCBI taxonomy): domain Eukaryota; kingdom Metazoa; phylum Arthropoda; class Insecta; order Diptera; family Drosophilidae; genus Drosophila; species Drosophila dives. The sequence continues at coordinate 1,094,700 of JAWNLJ010000414.1, read as the reverse complement.
AAGTGCACATTTCATTTGAATTCTGGATTTCTATGTATTTTTACCTTTTTTTCTAATGAATTTTCTCTCCCAATAATCACTTTTCTCAGCAGTTAAGTTTATTTAGTGCACACAATATATTTATTTATTTTAAGGGTGTAGTATATTTTGTAGTTAATACATTTGAAATTATTTCAGTAGTTGCTACAATTAATTTTTGTGTGCTTGATTTGTATTCATTAAGAGCAATGGTGCATTGATTATATAAGATCATAAATACAGATTAAATTTTAGTTTTTTTGTTATGACATTCTTTTAATAGCTGTTGTCCATCCGAAATGTATTAATTTTTTATTGATACATGGTGCGTATTACAGCGAATAATCTATAAGTCATTTTCAAGAACTACATAGGATATAAATTAGTAATTACCAATGGATATTTAAGCCTAGATTAACTCACCATCGCCATTGTCTCCATTGAGATATGTAAGTAATCAGTGGCCTTTAAGCAAACTGGTTTTTGAGCGCGTTGAGCAATCAAAATGAGCATTTTATTCAATCGCAGATCGCCATGTGGCCAATTCATCTCGTAAGCCGCTGCAGACACGCCTGTGCTCTGCAAGCCATGTTAATGGAAAATAAAAATCATCAAAGGATCTTTGAAACGATTACCAATACACACCGACACAATGAGCAATTCACTGAAGAAGCAAATTAGATAGATTTCCAATAAGGACGAAATCAGGAACATGACCAATTTTATAGTGTAACCCGCACTCACTCCAAGGGTCATCTGAAAGCCCACAATGCACACCAAGATTGAGGAGGTGACAAAATTTAAAAGCAACGGCCTTCCAAACACAGTGTTCATAATATCCAAAAGTCTGCAAAAGGAAAAGTGAACTAAAACGAAATAATTATATAAGTACAACTTACCTAAATAACTTGTTGTGAAAAATAATCAAACTCTTCAACTTGTTTAAATCCTTTGCATAGCCATTCTCCACATGGCCGGCTTGCACCTGGAACTCTGCCAGACTCTTTGAGAGGTACTCAAAGTGCATGACGAATTGCGTGCTAAACGCATAGATGGAGAGATCTGCCGCGATGTCCCCAAATGTGGCCATAAGGCCACACAATATCTGCATAATATATATCAGATAGTAGCTCCAGTTGTCGGTGCAATTCCATGGGCATGTTGGGTAAAAGGGCAGTGTCTTATCGGGATCGGAACTGTGGAGTATCCAGCGCTGTATTTGATAACGAACAATGTTGAAAAAGCAATATGTGGTAACAACAAACGTATAAAAAAAACTGAAGCCCCGCATAAGATATCGGATACGTTCGAAATAGTAGTCAACTTGATACTTCTCCTGCTGCTCGCGGATTTTCGATGGGAAGATTGCCTCCATTTCGGTCACCAATTCATTCAGCTCGTATTTCTTTCTCCAAATACTGATTACCTTTAGTTGACTGGTAGTGATAAAGCTCAAATAGCAAATAATCATGCAAAGATCCAAAATTTTGTCCCCACTCTTGTAATATTCCACTATGAGCACCCATTCCAAGCCGATATTAAAGCTTATATTGGCAATATTAAGCAAAAATATAACATGTAGCCAACGATTGTGATTTGCCTTGGAGTCGGGTGACTCGTAGGGATCCACGCCGATTATGTGATAGAAAACCAGAGGCAGACTCAAAAAGTCATTGAAAGTTACGTATGCTTTTTGCATCTCAAAATTGGTAAATTATTGACCAATGCTATTCAATTCAAGTTTTCAACTGAAACTTATTGAGGCTAAATGCGGCCTACTTATATGTCCCAGTAAATTGCTTGGCATTTTCACAAAACCGCAAAATAAAATATGTATCTGCACTTCTCTGCACTGTTTGAGTATAAAAATTAAAATGAAGGAACTGTTTTCTTAGGTATAACGAATAATTTGTACCCTTAAAAGCCAGCATATATCTTAATTCTGATCAAAACTACGAGATATTATTATATATACCTAACGGGGTCAAAAACGTTTCCTTCAATACGACATATTATTAATATTTTGAATACTTTTTTATTTATGTCTTTCCCCTTTTACTAATCAAAAATAATATATATACCCTAAAAAGTAAGGGTGTTTTATTCAACGCATTACAAACTTCCTCTCAAAATAATTGTTCACTAAAGTCAATTTCTTTTCTTATTAGATGCTATTGCTTTTGATAGTATCAAAATATGTCTCCCTGAGATGTGATTTAAACTTAGTAAACAAATAATAGTACCCTGCCAGTATGTGTCCAATATCAATCGAATATTCCTTTAAAACCGCATAGTTTGCTTAGAGGAAAATCAAACAATGTGGTTTTCATTTCAGTTTTATAGCTTTATTGCAACGTAGAATTTGATTGCGGTTTAGGTTCTTGCATGATTTATGCAGTTAAATATTGTTGTCGTTATGGGTTCAAGCTTTGCAAATAAAGTCATTTGAGAAAATTACTCAATTGCCTTTTGATTTATGAATGTGACCAATATGAAGGATATCTGAAAAATTGCAGCTGTCGAAGGCAACATTTAAATATAATGTTAGGTGAGGGTAGCTATCAGTTAGTCGAAGTACTCTGTGTATATTTTCAAATTCCTCAGAAGTGCATCGCTTGAAGAACAATAAAAGACTTGATTTTATAACGATTGTGTGCAAAATATATTTTTAATTCCTTTGGTGAATAACAATTTAATGTGCCACTCTATGAAATTATCTACCTACAACATCATAGAAAATATACTTAGGAGATTTACTCCAGTTATGTGCAAGGTGATTGTGATTTAAATAAATAAGTATAATTTTCTGCAATTGAGTAATTTTTAAATAGCAAACTTCAGCTTCAGTTAGCAAATCTCGTTTTACTGATACATAGTACGAAGCATACAAAAGAATCTATAGCTCATTTCCAAGAACTGAAAGGTTTAGAAGTGAAATACATGAAACAATAAGAAATATTATAAATAGCAAACAAATAACTAACCATAGTCATAGTCGGCATTGAAATATCCAAGAATACAGTTGCCCTCAAGCACACCGGTCTCTGAGCCCTTAATGCTATAATAATAAGCATTTTCTTATAGCGCGGATCTGCGTCCATCCAATTCATCTGATAGACGGAGGCTGCCAAGCTGCCGCTCTGTTAAATATTAGTTATTATATTATAATATATTTATAAATATTATATTATATATACGTACTGCAGTGATAAGCATATCGCTGAAATAGCATATGAGATAGATTTCTAAAATTTGGGCCACAAAGATGATTGCCAGCTTGGCGAGTTGCTCTGTGCTCAGGCCAAGTGTCATCTGAAAGCCCACAAAGCAGACAATCAGTGAAGAAGCCAAAAAGTTCAAGAGCAGCGGAACACCAAAGACCTTATTGATGACATCGGTTAGTCTAGGAGAACATTGGGATATCAACAGTTAATAGATATATATATATAGATTCTGCCCAACTTACCCCAGTAGTTTATTGTGATAGGCGATTATGTTCTGCAAAAATTTGAGATCCTTGGCATAGCCGTTGGCCTCACGACCTGCTTGGATGTCCACCTCAACCAGCTCCTTTGACAAAAAATCATAGTGCATCACGTCCTGAATGACCACCGCGTAAATGAGGATATCACTGGAAATATGGGCGGCTGTGCTCGTGTATCCAGCCATTACTTGAAGAGAGTACATCACACAGAAGCCCAGGCTGTTGTCCACACTCCATGGCGATGTTTGGGAATATGGCATGGACATTTTTGCACCTGGCAGCTTCATAATGAATCGTTGTATGACATACTGGCCGATAATGAAGAAATTGTAGATAGCGACGAGCACCAGGTAGAATGCAGTAAAACTCTTAGTAAACATACGACAAAGTTTCAGATAGTGTTCAACTTGATATTTGCGTTGATCCTCAGCTGTGGATGATGGAAATATTAACTCCATTTCACGCACTAATGCGGTCAACTTGGTCTTCTGCCACCAGACAGTTATCATCTTCAGCTCGCCCACGACACCATATCCAATGTAGCCAATTAACATGCAGGATTCCACCAAGTTCTCGCTATTCCTAAACGAGACATACACAAAAGTCACCTCCAGCACAATTACAAATATTAGATTAAACACTTGGAACAGAAAGATGGCATAGAGCCAGCGATGCGAAGTTGCCTTGCTGCCCCTCGATTCAAATGGATCCACTCCAATCGTGTGATAATAAAGCAAAGGCAGACTCATAAAATCATTAAAGGTGACATATTCACGCGGCATTTTTTTAATTTCTACATTTGATATAAACTTTAAAAAAAAAGTGATATTTAGGTATAGGAAATAGCGTCGATATGCTCAATCTTTTTTATTTGTATTTTAGTTTTTTACTTTATTTCTTTTAAGCAGGTTGCATTAAATTCTTTTGAAGAATTGATTCAGCATTTAAGATTATACTTTGGGGACTACTACTTGAACTCGTGTGTGCTAAACACCTCTGTCAATTTTCAACTAATATCGAAATACAATTTATTTGAAAAGGCTGAGTTGAAAGAAATACATATTTCGCATTAGGTAACTTGTAATGGACTTTTAATTGCACGTTGGACTTTTTCCCATCAAAAAACTCTGCTGCTCAGCGGTAAATAAAATATGGGAAAATCAGCAATCAGTGGCTGAAAGTAAAGACTGTTCACTCTATAATATGGAAAGTAGAAATATAAAGCAATTTAAATTTTAATAATATTTAAGATTTTTCAAAAATGTACCCAGATTTATTGGCTGTTATTCTGTGCTTACATTTTCTCAATTGAATAATGCTTTAAGAAAGTTTTAAGTTCTTTAAATATTTTGATAAATATAATTTATAAATTCAACTATCTATTAAGCCTAGTTTATAGTATATTTTTTATGCTGTGTGAAGCCTAAATCATAATATCAAAAATCAGTCATATGTCTTCAAGGGTATTTTTTGTTGGGATTGATAAAAGTCATCAAGTATTCATCTTATCATATTTATTTACTTGCAAATTTAATTTCAGGGCTTTGGCATACTCTTCTGTTTTGTGATTAAGGCCGAGAGTCAGCTGCGCGGACCACCCTTCCTGAGTAGCAACGGCAGCAGTCAGAGCAGCTCGCTGAAGCAGACCAAATTTAATACGAGCAAAACTAGTCTGGATGAGAACTACTGCACAACGACGACGGCCAGCATCAATAGTCCACTGAGTTGTAAGTATTTGGGTGGGAGTCGAGGAAGCTTGTATCTGCAACTCTCACTCCATTAACCATCGCTTGCAGTCTATACCAATCATGACAAGGAGAAAGAGAGCGAATGCATGGCAACATCAGCAGTAGCAGCAACTGGGGCAGGGGCAGGAGCTGGGGCAGCTGGGGTAAACTCTGCGGGGACAGCACCGCTGCAACAGAAGCAAGGACTCGAACTGTCAGCGACAACTGGAACAGGAGGCGGAGCAGGAGTCGGCGTCGGTGGGGGAGTGCAGCTGCCGTTGACAATCATCTCGACGGCGCCGCGATGCCAGGCTGCCGTTGTCAGCACAGCAGAAACACTACTAAGTGGACATCCGCATCCACATTCACATTCACATCAACATCAACAGTTGCCGCTGACTGTGGCAGCCTCGCCAGCCACACGCTGTTGTGCACTGCTCAGCGGCGGCAATGCGGAGGCAGCCAGTGCCCTGGGCTATGCCTACGATGCGTACACGATGGGTGGCTTGACCGGCAGTCTGGGCAGGCGCATGCTGCACCACCCACAGGCAGCCACACATTATGACGAGTTTGTCGGCGTTGAGACACTGGATATATTGCAGGGTCTAGCGGCAGGTAAGTGACCGAGCGGCACTTGGTCCCGAGTGCTGCTGTTGCATTGTAAATGAGCCACTGGCTAACCACAGACAACTTATAGACAGCATCATTGGCATACGAACCACTAGCCATGCTGGCACGCCCCACTATGTACCGCTTCAGCATAATCCGTATGTGGACTTTGTGCCCAGTCCGCTGGTGCTGAGCCTGCCACAGGGACCCCGGCTGCCACCACCACCCACCATTAGCGGCAATCTGAGTGGTGCATTGACTGGTGGTGTCCTATCGAGTGCCACGTTGCCAACGCCCAAGACGCAGAAGCGTGTGACCATCATGGAGCCAACCTCACGCACCACCTTCGATCCACTGTTGCCCACAATGGTGGCTGCTGTTGTATCCACCACAACCACTGCAGCCACAACGAACCCTGGTACGCCGCCGACGCAGAGTGATGGAGTTGACAGCAGAAATAATGCAACCCTGGATCGCATCACTCACGATCTGGACTATTTGCTCAATCGGGGCGGCATCGATGTGGACACAACGGCGACGGCATCAGCACAACCACCACCACCTCCACCTGCTGTGATCAGCAAGAAGTGCGAGGACTCCCAGCAGAGCAGCAAGTTGTAAGGACCCCGAGTTAACTAGACAACTAGAGTATTCAATACTTTGGATTCCTAATTATAAGCAGTGGCATTTAGTAAGGGTATCACTGTCCGATGCTTCGGCATTTGATGGTGCATAAAAAAAAACAGAATAATGTACATATTTATATCCCCAAAGAAATAATATTACTCTCATCTTGTAAATAATTACTTGTTAAAATATAACATGCAATATTTAACTAATTCAATGTTGCAATTTAGATGGATTTATTGTGAAAAGTTGTATGTTTAAAGTTTCACAATGTTTTGTTAAATATTTTGCTAGCATAGCTCTGATAAATCTATGTGTTCTGTAAATACCAATAGTCGACTTGTGAATATGCAGTTTATCTGTTGCAACATTTAGTTAAGATTCCATCAAAACAAATATGGCAACTCAGTAAAGTGATTCTTAGACATCATTCCAAACTGCATGGCTATTTCAGATCAAACTTCAACTCATCTAAATCAAATAAAAGAATTTAAAACTAAACAAAATTTTTTAGCTAGATTTACAAATAAGATCAAACAGACGCGAAAAGTAACTATATATATATATACATATATATATATTAACCTTAGGTTAATTAAATGTGAGCACACCGAAAAGAAGAGTGTGTTTAAGTTTTTGATTCCATTTCTTTCTAGACCTAAACAAAAAAAAAACAAAATTAATGCATAATTACAATGTAAAACGATAAAATCTCTACCAAATACAATAATTGTAAAACTAAAGAATATAACAGAACTATTTCTGCAACAAACAAATTATACATACACATACATATATCTTTGAATAAACTCAAGACTCTTGTTATAAAAAATCTCTCAAAAAAAAGGAAAATAATATTATTTTTATTATGTGTTGTTTTTATTGCATCGTTGATGAATTTTGAGTTTATGTGCAAATTATTAATAGATTATTATCAGTATGGCATATACATTATAAATCTCGTTGACTCTTTTCCGCTAAAAACTAACCACATGCCCCATAAAGTGGGTCACGTACTCCCCGCGTATGGCAAAGAAAAATGGATGATCCGCACGAAAGAACTTTTGCCGTGAGGAATTGCTAATCACAATCGGCTTATAACCTTAAATAAATATTTAATATCAATTAGCGGGGTTTTGGCATTTCTTTTCTAATTAACTCTCACCTCCTGCCGGCTGAGGCGACTCGGAACCTGATCCGGACTCGTTTAAGTCAATCCGCAGCTTTTGGAGAACATCGCCAATGGGCAGGTTAGCGGCTGTATGCAAATGCTTGAAGTTAGCTAAGGAACCAAAAATCTCCGTAAAACCCAGCTAAAAATGAAAAATAATATTTATAACCATAAGTATTTATAATTTACAAAAAAGTTAATTAAGTCACTCAGCTGTACAACTAATTTCTAATTTTACCACGTCGCCGAATTTTAAATTAACAGAATGTATTTGGCCAGAAGCACTTAAAAAAAATAAATGAACTTTATTTGTTGCATAGTTTCAAACGCAAGAAATTATAAAATATGCGACACACTTTTATGTTGTGCCACTAAAAATTATTGTTGCTGACTTTTGTGCTGCTCACAAATGCCACAAATGCTTCCTGGCTGCCGCTGCAATACTTTGGTGACCGCAAAAGTATGCAGGGAAATTGTTGAGCTGTCCAAAAATACTTTCTGCTTCTGTTCACTTGGCAAAATGTTACTTACATTGGATACGGAAAAGAATACCGCAGGTGCAGTGGAACTTTATTGAAACGAATAAAATCCACACAAATTGTGACAAGTTTGAAAACTCTAATTTATTTTGTCAAACGGAACTGAACGCAATTTAGTAAATATTTTTTTGTTAAACATTTTAATCCGTTTGTCAGAAAATGACTTTAAATTAAAATAAGTTTGCTAAATGGAGTCGGTTGAAAGTTATGATATTTTGACTTATACACACATATATATATATATATATATATATATATATTATATATATATATATATAATTTTAGTGTCTTTTAAAGCAATTAGAATGTGCATATATTCAACATTATTTTTAGCAATCCTATCTGTTTTTTTTGGTCAATAAAAAACTGTGAACACCTGTTGACTCACCTGTTTTAGCGCCTGCCGTAAGCTGCACTCAAAGTCCATGCTGAACTTGGGCACCAGCACCTGAACGCTCTCCATTTGCATGCGCTGCTGCAGTGCGCCCAGATCCACGGTGCGCAGTTGTGTTTCCAGCTCTGCCAAGGCCGATGCATCGCGCTTGTTGGGCAGGATTAGGAGCATGGCCAGCTCATCGGCATGCTCATAGGGCAATTCAATGGCGCGGGCGTTGAGCTCCCGCAGCTCAGCGTACTTCACAAACATATCCTCGTCGAAGAGCATCGGCACCTGTTTTGGTGCCTCCGAGGCGTGGCTGTAAAATTCGTATAAGCCTGTGCGATACGCGCTAAATGGCAAAAACCATTTGCTTTGCAGCCGTGCAGCGAGCAGGAGTAGCAGCTGCGACGCGTCGCTGCTATTGGATTGGAGTGACTGGCCCCAGTTGCCGCCGCCAGTGCTGGCCAAGATATTATCGCTTATATAGCGGCTCAGCTTCTCCGACTGCTGCAAGTCGAGGCACTCGGCCGTCGCATGGAAATACGTTTGGGCAATCTTTTGGAAGTCATCCGCAATTTGTGTGCCAACGCTGGCCTGCAGCAGCAGGCGATTCTGCAGCTGGATGAGGGTATTTTGATCGGCGGTTGCTGCGGTTAGCTCAGCGGCATAGAAATTGGCCATTTTGGCATTGTTGGCGAAGCGTTGCTTCAGCTTCAAATGCTTCTCCAGCTCCGCGGCTGTAGCGCCATCGGAGCCCAGATAGAGCAGCGCCAGACTCGCCTCCAGCAGTAATGGCGATATAATTACATTTTCATCAGCGGCTGCGGTTGCAATATTGTGAAAAATTTCGGCTCCAAGATTGATTTCTTGTGGCACTCCAGGTGCTGTGGAAAGGGGTGTAGCACTCATACTGTTTGCGCAACAGGGGTTGACTTTGGGGAGCTAAAAAATACAATAATAAACAGCTTTTAGCGGTTGTTTTTAAGATTTTTCTATTAGACTGCTGGAGGACTATTAATCATTTTAGGGTAAAATAAAATGTAGAATTTTGTGTGCACTTTAAATGATTCTCAGGTTAAAGATGAGGCAACTTGTTTATAATAAAGTTATATAATAAACACAAATGCGTATCCCTTACATACATAAATCGTACTTTGTAAACAAAAACAATTTTTGTCTCGTAGACAATCTCTAAACTGATCAAAATATCTTTTCCGGTACATAGATCAAAAATGAATTTCAAAAATTTAGAATGTACTAACTTTATATGAGTGCTTAATTTTAATGATATGAACATATATGTAAAATTCAATTAATTTACGTTAGAAGTGACCAGATGTACATTGTTTCATTAGACTAGTAGCACAAATCAAAATGCCCTTCAAGTTTAATGCAAAACACATGTGTGCAGACAAAGATCTTTAAAAAAATTTAGATTTTCTTGATAGCATTCAGATCAAACTTTGAGATCTCAACGTGACCGTGTGCTTTTAGATACAAGACATATAGATATAAAATTAGCAAAAAGTACACAACAAAATTATTATTAAGCTGCAAACGTATGTTGTTTAGCCTCTACTTTTATATATTTGCTGATATTTTTATTTATTTTAATGCGCACAGAGTTTCCGTAGGCATTAGATGTCATGATATCTATTAAATTTTCTTTTCAATTGCCCAAAAGTTTGGCCGTAGCCTCAAAACAGCTAGAAAAACAATGTATTTTAATTTATTCCACTTCACTGGGAAGCAAACAACATCAAATAAAAATTGTTCCTTTCTTAAGTGCACAACTTACAAATACCCTGTACTATAAGACATTCGTATTCATTCATAAAAACTTTTACAGACAATTAAAAGTGCATAAGCATAACTAAGAGTGATTTAATCGATAATGAGCGGCTAATAAATACCCTGTACTGTAAGTTTCTTAAAAGTATGGTTTACTTTTTCAGAAGAACCATTATGAACAGTTTATATTCTCTTTATATGCTCATTACATAGTCAGAATTTACTTATTCTGCTCATATCTTATTTTACCATTTATATTTTATTAGGAAGCACACAGGGTACTTTCTGACATTATGGCAAGAGATGCACAAAAAATAAAAATAAAATAAAGTGAAAAACAATGAACCAAGACAATGGACAGCAAACACAAAAACTTGACACTATTCTCGGTTAGCCAACCAAATACACAACAGCCCAAAACGAAAAAACTTTTTGACATTGCTCTGATAAACAAGCAAACACACATATATAAATACATATATAAATAAGTATATATACATATACATATATATATATACATATATGTATATTTCGGCAACTTTTAATCTGACGCGTACCTAAAATTTCTCGCATTTATAGTTCGCATGCTCAGCTTCCTCCACACATAAAAACAGTGAATACAATCTTTAGAATGCACAAAGTTTGACTAAGAAAACGAAAAGTGAATCAAAATGACTTATTTTAAAGAGTTTACAATATAAAGAAATTAATTCATTTTATTAAACTACTCATATTGTTTTATGTATTTTTTATATAAATCTGTATAGAGGGTATTATAAAAGTTTTCCATTCTTTAGCTGCACATTTGGCTGACTTTATAAGTAGCGCTACTCGGCGCACTCAGCTCTTAAATGTTTATTGTTTATTTTGGGTGTGCCAATTTTTGTGTTTTCTTTTCGGATTTTAATTACATCATGAATTTGTCAAATGTGTTAGTGTTTTCCAAGCACGTACAAATGTATATTGTTATTTGAATTTGGCAAAATTTGGAGCATGTTTACTACTGACGCTTAAGCAAGTGGCAGATGGTAAATGCTCACTAGATTTTCAATGGCTAAGCGATGAGGTCACAGAATCATTTTCCTAGTGATCATAATTATCATCAACGGTAATCATCTCAATTGTGTATTAAGAGCAACATGTGTTGGAGATTTTCATTAAACACGCACAGAAATGAGAGCAAATTTTTTATGTACAATTTCATTCTATAATAATTTTAGTCATTCTAATAGATTTTTAGTATTATTTTAGTTTTTTTTTTTGTATTTATTTATATTACTATATATTGGGTAATGCAGAAAATGTTGAATTTAATATCGAATTTTCTTTGATTTATTAAAATTTTTGGGTATGTTTTACAATGATTAACAAATCCATTTTTATTGTTATTTATATATTTAATTATTATATTGTTTAATTTGTTTTCTATGATCACTATTGTAGTTGATTAAATTTTAGTTTTCTTATCACTCTCTTCCATCATTATTTTTTTATATGTACCTATTAAATTTTCTGGCCACTTGGCAATGCACACAAAGTATAACAAAACGAAATACGAAATAAATTAACAAGAAAATGTATAAAGCGTATGGCAAAACAAACAAAAAGGGAAAAGTTAAGCGAATCGACGCCCGCACGCAGCTTCGCACAGAATGGAACTAAAACCGTATTCGCTCTTAGACTATGAAAGAATATAATTAAGTTCGCATGACGCTCTGCTCATTGATGACGACACTTGGACAAGCGAGTCGGAAATGGAAAGCTCTGGCTAAGTTCGAATTTTCTGCAAATTCTATTTTTTTTGTTTTTTTTTCATCAACGCTAAAATTTTAATCTATTTTTATAATTTCGATGCGGACGCGACGCCAACGACAGAGAACTGCACAAAATGATGCTGGCTGCGCTCGCCTCTCTTCTGGAACCATAATGCGTTGTTTTGGCGCTGAACCACTAGAATCGTCGCTGATTGGGAGGCTGCTGCTTCTGCGGCTGCTGCGATGCGATGCTTGATTGATTGAATTGAGTCATCTAGTGAGTGCTTTGTTTTCATAGTTCTATTGTTTAATCAGCTTATCTAATCTGGCGCATTTGGGTCGTTATACATTGGCGCTTTAACTTAAGAGACCTCTGCTCAACAGTAGAGATGGCATTTTAGTTTATGTTCATTAATTTTATACATACACAAACTGCATTTCTTCAATTTTTAAATTTTCAGTTTAGTTTATGCACATGCAATTTTTAATTTTCTTAGATTTAAAGTTTGACTCCTATTTAACCTTCACAATTTTCTGTTAAAAGCTTCAAATGAATTAATATTAATGCATTTAATTACAACATATGAGTAAAAGGACGAGGACACAGTGTAGAGTGCCGTGGTTTGAAGTGTTTCTGGGTTCTGTTTGCTACATGACAAGCAATTAGTTTAAAAAAAATAAATACATATATAGAGCCTAAATACAAACTATCCGAAAAAGAAAGGGCGAGGGGTTTTTTTCGCCATTAGCACACTAAGTAAATAGCCATGCGAACGCAAACAGGCTGCATCCGATGAACTAAAGTTTCAGTGTCTTAAACCAGCACAGCTGGGCCCTGGCATTTTTTTTCTTGAATCTGATGGAGAGTTTGTAGTAGGGGGGAATGAGCCTAGGATGCGTTTTCATGGCCATACTGCTGCGGGACAATGTGAAAATGTGCACCGTATCAAATGTTAAATATACGCGTATAGGGAAAGGCATTGGCTACACACTAATTGAGTGAAAGTGTTGGCGCGGTCGCATAAGGAACAAAAAATTATATGTATGCGTGTTAAAACTTGTGTGGGTGTGTGTGTTGTGTGGGCTGTTTTGGTTGAGTTATTTTTTCCTAGAAGTTAAAACCGCCTTCGGGCGCCTCGGGCTGTGCGGCATTAAACTCGAGAGCGCCATTAACCTCCTGTGGCGCTAGCTGCTGCTCAGCCTCGTCGTCGCCATTGCTGAAGTAGGTATCTATTATGGTAAATGCCTTTTTGTAGACCTCCTCGTTTTCGTGCTGCTGCAGCGCCTCCAGCTTATCGAGGCCACCCAGCTCCTCGACCATCAGACATAGATTTTCAGTGCCGCCGAGCTTCTCGGCCAGTGTGAACAAATTGCATAGACCTGTTTGCACCACTTTGATGGTGCGCGTATCCTTTGCATCCAGCAAGTCGATGAACGGCTTTAATATCTTATGCTTCTCAATAAGATCGACAATCTGTTCGGAACTACCCGAGGTGGTTGCATTGGTCACTGCCCATGCAGCCTCCTTTTGTGCCTTGAAATCGCCCTTCTCAAGCACATGGCGTATCGGCTGAAATAGCCCAGCATCTATAACGGCCTGAATCTGTGTCTGATTGCCTGCAGTAATGTTGCTCACAGTCCAGGCAGCCTCCTTTACTATGTTGCCCTTGGTGTGATGCAGCAAAAGGCCAAGCTTTGGCAAGCCACCAGCAGCAATAACCACATCGGTCTGTAAATAAGAATTGGTTAGCTTGGTCGGCGATACTTAAATTATTCAACACTATTAAACCTGTTGATCCGTGCCAGTTACAATGTTGCCAACACTGCGCAATGCCGGCACAATAATGCTTGGCTCATCGGTTTGCAGTAGATTTACAAGGCGTGGCACTGCTTCCGTCTCCACAACGGCTTGGATTTTGTGATTGTCATCGTCCGTCACGTAGGACAACGCCCAGCACGCATCGGCCAGCACCTGTATGTCCTGGGTAAGCAGCAATTGGGATAGCACTGGCAGCAGGCGCTTCACCTGATCAAACGGTGGCGACGGATTCTTGTTGCGGCACAAATTAGACATTAGCCATACAATGTTGCGCAGAAATGACAGGGGCGTATCATTGTTAATCAGACGCAAAATGCCATCAATGACATTGTTCTGGATAACAATGTCTCGTGCTGCTGCCCCATCGCCGGCAATGTTGCCCAGCGCCCAAACGGCCTGTTCGGCTAAATTGGTGTGCTTGGACTGCAGAAGGGCTACAAAATGTGGCACTGCATTCTCTTCGATGACGCAGCTCGTCTGCTGCGATGTGCCCGACGCAATGTTGGTCAAAGCCCATGCGGCCTCGAACTGCAGCATATCGCTAACAGAGACATATTATTATAAGAGGGTATTAAGATCAGGGATTAGCATTAACTTACTTGCTGGAATTTTGCAGGAAGCGTATGCATATTGGCACAATGCCATGGCCAATCATCAAATCAATGGGTGGATTACGTTCACGACTAAGCATTTTGCGTGCCTGCTGCATGCCGACAAACTGACGATCAGCATCCTCACTGTTCATAGCGGCCACAATCTCGTCTACGGACAACTGCACCGGAGACTGTCCATTCAGCTCTTTGAGCGGTGATGTTAGATCATCATCGTTAATGTTGCGACGCTTGAACATCTGATCCTCCTTCTTAGATTTTCGCAGCTCGATGGTAACCTCATGGCGACGCATGCGCGAATCCTAGCCGCCAAAAAAAAAAACCAGAATTTTGAGGTTAAGTGCGAAAAGGAATAAAAAGAAGTTGTCACTTGCCTGCGTATTCAGAGTGTTGGCCTTGTAGTGGCCCTGACGAGCGCTTGCCTCCGACTTGCTCATCCTGAAACTCTTCACTGAACAGCTGTACTAAATACTGTTGGAAGAAAAATATTAGAAAAAAATTGCACACACACACACATGCGCACACGCACGCAAAAGTGCGTTTGTGTGCGCACACTTGTTGAATTTCTTTGTGCCTGACGATCTATTCTTTTTCCCGCGCGCAGAGCCGGCTTTACAAGGCCAAACCAGCAACAACAGCTGCGGCTGCATTTTGCCGTTTGCCTTGCTTCTGCATAGCGCCCATTTTTTTTTAGCAGAACTTACCTTTTTTATGTGTATGTATTTTTTATTTGAATATGATTTTCTGAATAGTGTGCTAATAATTTAGCTAGACAAATTTTAAACAACAAATTTTACACTTTATTTGAAATCTAAAAATTTGGAACACCAAATTTCCTGGCGTGTTAACACTATTAAAATCGGATCAAGACTGTGAGAGTTTTTCAGATGTAATACACAATATAGCTGTGAATTTAATTCCAATGCATGCTTTGCGCAAAAAAGTTCCGTTTAATTTGAACAAGATGCTCGACTTGTCTGCAATGCTTCAGTGGTATCGATACTATCGGAAAATCTACCATTTACGATATTTACTCATTAACGTACAGAGACGAGACACTAACTAATAACTCAATTGTGTTGATTTTCTCGCAATTAATATAAGTATTTTACTAGCAGAATAATTATTACTTTTATTAATAAATAATATATTTATTATTTATCATTTATTTTGTTAAGCCTAAATCAGGCCACATATCAGCCGGCGTCACTGGGCGATCATGCGGTAGATGGCGCTTTCTAATACCTAAAATCTTTGGCGCTTTGTAATACCTAACATTTTTGTATTACCTCTTAATATCTAAAATGAGAGTTAATAATTTAAAACATTTGTATATACATTATAGATATACAATGAAGATAAGTTATATATTTTTGTTTATGTTTCAGTTTGAGCGGCCAGCTTGAAATACAATCCACACGATTGCAGCGCAGACACTTACCATCCAAATGAGCGGAATCTGCAAAGCCAGCTTATCAATTCGAATGCTTCAGTTAAGTGTGCTGTTTTAAAAATTTATCGCGAATTATCGACAATGAGGAGCAAACTTCGGTATTAAATTTGTTTTATTTTACAGTTTTGTATAAGACATTCGTCGATAAATTTTGACTACAGTTTATTTTCATTTCTTATTGACCAACTTTCGCATGGCTTGCTGTTTGCTTTCGAAAAATAACAAATATTATTTTCAAAAATAGCATTTCTGTTATTTGATATTTGCAAAAATCCTATTCAATCGGAATAAAACCAATAAGCCATTGCAATCAATATTACTCCTCTATTGATAAAAAGATTTCTGAAACTGAAGTAAACGTGAATTTTGGCTTTAAATGAAACACATTGATTTTCATTAATGGAATTTAGAGATGGCATTTTAGTTTATATTTATTAAGTTTATAAATACACAAACTGCATTTTTTTAATTTTTAAATTTTCAGGTTAGTTTTAGCAAATGCAATTTTAAATTTTCTTAGATTTAAAGTTTAACTCATAATTTTCTGTTAAAAGCTTTAAATGAATTAATATTAATGCATTTAATTACAACGTTTTAGTAAAAGGACGAGGACACAGTGTAGAGTGCCGTGGTTTGAAGAGTTTCTGGGTTCTTTTTGCTACATGACAAGCAATTAGTTTAAAAAATAAATACATATATAAGAGCCTAAATACAAATTATCCGAAAAAGAGAGCGCCATTAACCTCCTGTGGCGCTAGCTGCTGCTCAGCCTCGTCGTCGCCATTGCTGAAGTAGGTATCTATTATGGTAAATGCCTTCTTGTAGACCTCCTCGTTTTCGTGCTGCTGCAGCGCCTCCAGCTTATCGAGGCCACCCAGCTCCTGGACCATCAGACATAGATTTTCAGTGCCGCCGAGCTTCTCGGCTAGTGTGAACAAATTGCATAGACCAGTTTGCACCACTTCGATGGTGCGCGTATCCTTTGCATCCAGCAAGTCGATGAACGGCTTTAATATCTTATGCTTCTCAATAAGATCGACAATCTGTTCGGAACTACCCGAGGTGGTTGCATTAGTCACTGCCCATGCAGCCTCCTTTTGTGCCTTGAAATCGCCCTTCTCAAGCACATGGCGTATCGGCTGAAATAGCCCAGCATCTATAACGGCCTGAATCTGTGTCTGATTGCCTGCCGTAATGTTGCTCACAGTCCAGGCAGCCTCCTTTACTATGTTGCCCTTGGTGTGATGCAGCAAAAGGCCAAGCTTTGGCAAGCCACCAGCAGCAATAACCACATCGGTCTGTAAATAAGAATTGGTTAGCTTGGTCGGCGATACTTAAATTATTCAACACTATTAAACCTGTTGATCCGTGCCAGTTACAATGTTGCCAACACAGCGCAATGCAGGCACAATAATGCTTGGCTCATCGGTTTGCAGTAGATTTACGAGGCGTGGCACTGCTTCTGTCTCCACCAAGGCCTGGATTTTGTGTTTGTCATAGCCCGTCACGTAGGACAACGCCCAGCACGCATCGGCCAGCACCTGTATGTCCTGGGTGAGCAGCAATTGGGATAACACTGGCAGCAGGCGCTTCACCTGATCAAACGGTGGCGACGGATTCTTGTTGCGGCACAAATTAGACATTAGCCATACAATGTTGCGCAGAAACGACAGGGGCGTATCATTGTTAATCAGACGCAAAATGCCATCAATGACATTGTTCTGGATAACAATGTCTCTTGCTGCTGCCCCATCGCCGGCAATGTTGCCCAGCGCCCAAACGGCCTGTTCGGCTAAATTGGTGTGCTTGGACTGCAGAAGGGCTACAAAATGTGGCACTGCATTCTCTTCGATGACGCAGCTCGTCTGCTGCGATGTGCCCGACGCAATGTTGGTCAAAGCCCATGCGGCCTCGAACTGCAGCATATCGCTAACACAGACATATTATTATAAGAGGGTATTAGGATCAGGGATTAGCATTAACTTACTTGCTGCTATTTTGCAGGAAGCGTATGCATATTGGCACAATGCCATGGCCAATCATCAAATCAATGGGTGGATTACGTTCACTAAGCATTTTGCGTGCCTGCTGCATGCCGACAAACTGACGATCAGCATCCTCACTGTTCATGGCGGCCACAATCTCGTCTACGGACAACTGCACCGGAGACTGTCCATTCAGCTCTTTGAGCGGTGATGTGAGATCATCATCGTTAATGTTGCGACGCTTGAACATCTGATCCTCCTTCTTCTTTCTAACACCTAAAATCTTTCTACTGACTCTTAATTACCAAAAATAAAAATTAATAATTTAAAACATTTGTATATACATTATTGATATACAACGAAGATAAGTTATATATTTTTGTCAATTTATGTGTGTTGTGTTTTAAATATTTATCGCGTGCTGCGAGTTATCGACAATATGGAGCAAAGTTCGGTATTAAATTTGTTTTAGTTCACAGTCTGACTACAGTTTATTTTCATTTCCTTTTGACCAACTTTCGCATGGCTTGCTGTTTGTTTTTGAAAAATAAATATTATTTTCAAAAATAGTACTTCTGTGTTAATTGATATTTGCAAAAATCCTATTCAATCGGAATAAAACCAATAAGCCATTGCAATCAATATTATTCCTCTATTGATAAAAAGATATCTGAAACCGAAGTAAACGTGAATTTTGGCTTTAAATGAAACACATTGATTTTCATTAATGGAATTTACGCATAAAAAGTTTTTAATCTCAACAAAATGTGGGCAATAATCAAGAATTTCAATGGATCACAATTTAGGCAGACTTCTTGTCCTGCTCTAAGTTCTCCTCGTTAGCGGCAGTTGTAGTTGCAGGTGCGGCTGTGGTGCTGCTCGGCTCCTGGACGGAGCGTGCCTCAACTACATCGGAGTCCGCTTCGTCGACAGGTCCAGGTGAAGCCGATGGAAAAGGTGGGTACTGCTGATCCTGTGGGTAAGCCTGTTGTTGCTGCTGCTCCTGTTGCTGCTCTTGCTGCTGCTGCTGCTGCTCAGAGTAATCAATGGATGCCGGTTCCTGATCGGGTTGCTGTGGCGCTTCCACAACTTCGGTCTCCTGGTCTGCAATAATTGGTTGCTGCTGCTGCTGCTGCGGCTGGAAAAGTTGTTGTTGTGGCTGCAGATATTGCTGTTGTGGATAGTAGATGGGTGCGGGCAGACTTGCAACTGGAGCAACTTGAGCAACTTGAGCAATGGGAGCAATGGGAGCAATAGCAGCAACTGGAGCAACTGCAGCAACGGCAGCACGGGCAGCCAGAACCGGTTCGCGATGCACGACCGCATTGAAACCGTTAATGTCATCGGCTGTGTAGGTAACGGTGCGCTTATAGCCATCAGCATCGAGAACGCTGTAGGAGCCAACCACATTGCCGCCGTCGCGGCTCTCAATCTGGCTCTTGACATCACCAGTGAGGGAATCGTGCACACCATACGAGAACTCATAGCGGGGAGAAGACTCCAGCTCCACCTGCTTGACAACTGGCGTCACAGTTTTTACAACGGGTGCAACAGCGACAGTAGCGGGAGCTGCATAGGTTTGCACAACTGGAGCAACAGGAGCCACTTGCTGAACGAGGGGCTGAGCATAGGTCTTGGTGTACACTGGAGCAGCCTGGTGGTAAACTGCAGCAGGCGCCGCATGGTAAACAGTCGGAGCTGCATGGTAAGTGGCATAGCCGGGATGGTAGCCGGAATAGGTGGCAGCAAAGCCGCCCAAACAGCAGCCAGTTAGCGCCATTAGCGAGAGAGCAATCAAAAACTGGGAATGATAGCAATAAATAGAAAGTTGTCAATATTAGAATATCCAAGAAAATTAATGCTAAAATTAAAAATATATTCTTGACAAGCAATCAAACAACCAAATTTTGATTCTTATAAGATTTGAGATATTAACTAGTAGAAATAAGCATTATAATAAATTAAATTGTGATAGTTCTTTTTATTTATTATTTGTAGATAATAATTAAAATAAAATTAGCCTCTTTATTAATTAATTAATTAAGCCATTTTAAAACTTTTCTGCTATGAGCTGAGATGTGTTTTAAGTTGAATATTTTTAATTTTTGAATAATTCTTTCTTATGTGACTTCCGTTTCGCTTTCATAAAAATAATTTTTTTTTGTATAATTATAATATTATGAGAAACTGAGAAAAATAAGATAAAGGTGCCATTTGAACACCAACTAACAACAAATGTATTAGTTATGGTAAATATAAAAATCATTAAGAATTAAATATCTAGATAAAAATCTATAATAAATACATGTCTAATTGAAGGATCACATACTGATCCTCAGCGAACCAGCAACTCAATATCAAATCAGACTGAATAGATTTAAATATAATAAAATGCAGCTTTAACATTTATAAAAACATGTAAATATATTTATATATATTTTGTTCAGAATAAGTTTCTTTTTATCATTCTAGCTGCAGTCTCTGTCCATAATTGCTCTTTACTTACTTTGCTGGCCATTTTGTAGTTAACTTGGCTGCTTTGCTTTTCACGACACGACACAAACACAGATTCGGATTCGGATTCGGACTTAGATACACAAACACACTCGTTCAGAATGGTATTTTAGACCGTCGCGTTTTATTTTGGTATTTATCCTTCGGTTGTCGACTTTGACAGTTGGCGCTGTGAGCGACGTTGGCTTAATGATGTGGTTTGGACGGCGCGCATGTCACTTTATATGGAGCGGACTTGTGCCTAGAATTGGCAGTCGGCCCATCGGCGACAGACGACTTTGTCCAGTTGCACCCACACACGATGACAATAAGCCAAAACCGGTCATAGGTACAGCGGCACACAAAAGATACAAACGTATCTCAGTTGACAATTTGACAATTGCAAAGCAAACTGGTTTCGCTTTTTTTTTAAAGTGTGTTTGCTTTGATTTCGATTATTTCAAGTTCAACGCTATCGGCGCTTCCTTGTAGGCCTATTGACTAGCATTATTTAATTAAGCCTATAATGGTCAACAATGCTTACTATGAATTACAGCGCCTGCAGCCCCCTCTCCCGTGCCAATTCTCCATTCAATCATCCTTCAGCTAGCTTGGCTTACATCACTTTTTTTTATCAGTATTTCTTACCTTTTTTTTGCACTTGAAATTCAAAATTTACGGCATTTTTGGCTGTCAGGCCATTCTCTACTGTTGAGGAACTGCGCCAACAGCAATCGACCGCGCCCTCCTCCACAGCTCAGAGCTGACAGTTGCCTCGCCCCTCGTCTTGCCACGACTCTTGCTCTTGCCGTTAGGTGATTTGTCACCATCTGCTCCCTCTGTCAACACCTTCAACTCTTTTTTTTCGGCCCCCGTTTGTATGTCAGCCACATTTGCCTCATTTGCTGCATGAGTTTCAGTTTCGGTTTCGGTTTCAGTTTCGGTTTCGTTTTCAATTTTAGTTTATTTTTTTTAGGGAATGTAATTGTTCCATTTTGGTTTTTGTGTCCATGCTCCACATGCTAGCATGTTTACTTACTTGTTAATTGTTGCATTGTCTGTGTCTTCACTTTGAATATGCCAGACGTGGCGCAATCGATGCCATAAATATCTTTAAGTCAGCTCAAGTTTAATCCAAACCTGTAGTTGCACAGGTTTAAGGCATTATTTAAATAATTATTCAATGACTTATTATTATTATGAATAAAATATAATTCAATACCAATGCCCTGCTGATTTTCAAGTTTTCTTGTGGCGTTGTGCAATATTATTATAGTTAATTTCAATTGTATTAATTGATTATTGATTAATCAGATATGTGAAAAATCAGACTGTAGTTATATTACAATTTCTTTCGATATATAAAACTACACACTCTGCAAATTTAAATAAAAATAAAAGTATTAAATTTAACCTAAATGCTTTAATTAATTTAATTATAAAGAACATTTTTTTATATTTGTATTCCACTTTTTTTAAGGAATTTAAAAAGAACCAAAGACTGCCTCCAATGGACAGCGGATGTTACCTTCGTTTGGTCTTAACAATTATCGCACAATATTCGAACTTAATTGAGTGCAATGTTCATTAAAAATCTAATTCATTCAACACAAAAGATTGAAGGTTGACCACAAAAAGGTTTCTCTTGCTACAAGTGAACTCAAAAAGGGCACACAAAAAATAAAAATAGAAGAAAAAATGTCAACTCATTTCTTTGGTTAAATTAATGTAATTAGGGGGCAAACAAATTCAAGGAATTTTCGAGCCTATTATTCTATCGAACACTGCTTTTCCATTCAACTTACTTAAATTAAAAGTGCGTAAAGCGTTTATAACTGAATTTCATGTTCAACAACGGAGGTTAACGCATTCTATTTTGCATGAGCATTAAATGCCAATTACGACTCCCAGACACGTAGCTCCCAATGAACATAAAGATGCGTAGGCAGGCAGGCGGATTCAACCACTGCCTGCAAAAATATGTAAGAGTAAATGGATGATAAGATGGATGGCATAAATATGCATATCCATGTGTATATCTGGTACTCTGGAAGGCTTGAACTTGAACTCAAGCTACGTGGGATGAAATGTATTGTTTAAGAAAAATGGTCTCAAAGATTTTATCAACGAATTTGAAATTTAAAATTCAATTTCTTTTTGCAATCGATCATACAAATAATTACCAACCCATAAAAGACTGCAAAATGATAATATAAAAGACAACAAAGCTGTTCTCCCTTGCTCCGTCGATATAAAAACAAGAAATAATACCAATAATTTTTATTCTCTATTTAAAGCATGTATATGTTAAATAATTATAATTATAACAATGAAGCTTATATTAGTTGTATTCAATTTTGATTCAATTTAACATCAAATGGTAATCAAACATAGTCAAAAAGTTAATTGAGTTTTAATCAACTTAGTTAAAGGAAAATATAGTTAATTATATGAATTCAGCGCACTTGAATTATCCATTTTTCGTAATTTCAGTCACATGGTAAGTAAATAAAATGATTTCTTATACTTTTATTTACTTTTGTGACATGGAAGCTTCCATTAATGACTTCTGCCACGCATTTTGCATTGAATGCATGCAGATGGCAGCGGAAATTGCGGCAACGGAAATACAACGAATCAACGAGGAATGTGAATAGTGCACTGAAAATGTAATCCAGAAGAGTACCAAGGCAGACACTTTGACAACTGACAAATACTAAATACTATTTGCCTGGGTTAATAAGCTCGTTTTCAATGACTTTGACAACTCGTCCAAAACGGGTAAAAGGCGCACAGCAGGGCAATGGAAATTGAAAAAAGATCAAGCAATGACTACAGGAAAAGGGTGTGCGAGTGGGTGTGCGAGTGGGTGTGGGGTAGTGTGTGAAATGTGTCGGTCTGTAAAAATAGCAGAGATACGAGGATGGCAGCAATGATTGATTGCACGTTAAAGCTCGAGAGCATCACATCATTTCCTTTTCACAGTTGATAGGAAATGCATTTTTAGCCAGCGAAATGAGCAACGTGTGTATGCCAAAGGACCCAACGGGACAGAAACAGAGACGGAAACCGAGACCGAGACTAAGAGCAGAGGCGGAGTGATTGAGCAAGAGATAGAGTGAGAAAGAGGGAGAGAGAGAGAGGGAGAGATGTAGATACTTTGAATTCAACGAGATATAGAAAATCCCAGCAAGTGGCGTAAAAAGGTAAAAAGTGTGTGGTAGTTGCACAAAATAATAAGACACAAACACATTCAAAGGCAGTTCCACAGTCGGTTCACACAAAAAAGAAACCACACACTCACACACACACACACACACACACAGAAAAGGCATTGAAATGGAAATACTGTCAAGTCTCTAAGCTTTTGAACTTGACTTTAAACTGCATGCCATCAAACAGGAACTGTGCCAATTCCTGATGTTTGGTAATTTAAGCCAATTAGTTAGAAGGCGTGAATACCAGCTCAGAGATATCAATCAATATTTTCCATTCACAAGCAAATCAAAATCAAACCATAAACACCTTTCCGCATTCACATTGTATGAAGTATTTATAGTCCGACCGCAGAGCGGCATAATTGAAAGTCAGCTAGTCGCCAGTCAGCTGGCAAAGACAAACGAGCTGAGACGAATCGCATAAATGGCAAACATTCTGTATAATGAATGAGTTGACATACCTGCCAAGCCCCAAACCCCAAACCCCCAAACCCCAACCCCTAACAGATTTGTTTGTCGCCAATATGTCGGTCGAAATAATCCATCAAAATAGTCGCTTAGCAAACCAAGTGTAGGAGGAAAAGAACGAATGAGTTTGGGTTGAAGATTGGGATTGGGACTGTGGTTGCGTTAAAAAACAACATAGTTATTCATCTACTCTTTGGCTACGCAGTTAAGCACTTAAGTCATGAAAATAGAAAATACACAGCACAACTCTCAAAAAGCCGATGAGTAGGAACAATACAGAAGGAGAAGCAGGACTTGAGAGTTCATGGGAATATCAATAGCAGAAGAACTAAAGCAGGTTGTTAAATTTTTTACTAATTTAATTAACAGCCAACTATCTGAAATAAAATAATTAGACTGACTTGTGAGCAATAAGACCCAATGCTAAATACATGAAAATAGTTTATATGCCAACTCTGCACTTTAGCAATCAGACTAAACATTCCATTTTTTAAATGACATTTAGCTCTATTGGCTTAACCCGTTTTTTGGTCATGACAAACAGTTTGTTATAAAAATAAAATATTACACACAAATAAAAAGCAAAAATCATAAACAATACATTTTGTGTACCAGCTGTCCAAATATCAGAATAAAACAACGAAAATGCCAACGAAGCACTTTTTAAATGTGTTTGAAAAAAACTATATTTTTCAAAAGAATATTTAATTGCTTTAGGCTGAATAGGCTATACAAAAAAATAGTTCAAATTTTCCTAGTATTTTTTCACTAAGCCCTATCAGGGAAGTCCATATCAACAGTTTTACATATATGTGTGAAATTTATTTTACTTTAAATCTATAGAAAATATTTTATATAGGAAATAGATGTAAATGAACTATCAATATTTTGTTAAAAAAAATGAATACGTATATAGATATCAATATACATATATATAAAAATGCGGCTACAAATTCTATTTTTTGTAGACACAAACAATGAAATTAATAATTTGTCGAATAGTCAAGCGATTAGAATCAAATGGCGACAACAAAGTGGACCCACAAAATTGGATATTGAGTGCCCAACACGATTTTGGCAGCTTTAATTCAAATGATACAGAAACCTAGGTATGAATGAATGTGTGTGTGTGTGTGTGTATGTCAGTATGTATAGCTCTAGGTACATGTTTGTGTTTGTCGCCTGCCACAGCCAACTAAGCCTCTAAGATTATGCAATCAAATCGAGACCAATAAAGAGAGGAAAAAAAAATACGAATTTGTGAAGCCGAGTGTCGACCAGCTATGACGATGACGAGTTTTTGTGGCTGTCAGTTTGAATCCAACTGGCACCCACACTCTACGAGGGCTAATTATAGGGTTGCTAAGCGGATTTCATGCTGAACTCGATCTAGCTCACTATAGAATTGAAATTGTTACCATTGAACTTGAGATTGATGCCTAACGACATACAGCTAAATTGCCGCAGTTGAGATAAGAGGATTAACAAAGTACATCCCCCTCACCCCAAAAAAATAAATAAACATATATTGTAGCAAATATTCCATATTTTCGACACTCTAATGTCAATTAAAGGAAAGACATGTTTACAAGTATTTATGTTTAAAAGCTTTTATTTATTTAGAACTGAAGTTGATTGTGACTTAACATGTGCTTTTTGTTTTGAGATTTACCTATTTAAAAATTATAAGCTAGATATGTTTATGAATAACATAATAAGAAAAAGTATTTTATACAACAAATAAACCTTTTACAGTTCGTTCGGATATTAGCTATATGATATGGAGAGCCTATTGAGGCGAATCTAACATATGAATAAAAATCAGATCTATTTTATTCAAATATATATAATATAGGTCACAGGCGTCTCTCTAAATTAAAAAGTTGCTCGTTTAAGAACTCATCTTAGCTGAGTAAAAATTTATATGAAAAAGTGCATATATATATATAGTTTTTATACTCCATTATGTCTTAGGCATCTGCCTCAATGCGTTGCAAACTGCATTTTAAATACTCCCTGCAAAGGGAGCCTAAGTAAAAAAATACGTAAATTTCCAGCCTTTTACTCATAATACTCATTTGATACTCCAGTTGGTGTTGGGCTGCCAAGATGTAGCGTGAGGATATTTCTGCACCAAGCATTTTAATTAAAAGCAATTTTTACAATGTCAAACAATGTCAACGCGCAACGCATAAAATATTTTGCATAACCATAAAACTGCGTGCGGCTTGAACTCCCTTGATATGCCCCAATCCTTCATATCCTTCATATCCCGTATCACGTAGCCGACGCGGGGGCCTGTGAGCAGCTGTTAAAACGTCAACAAGTTGATGATGGTAGGTGTAGATGACAAGCAGCTGGGGTGCCTGAACAAGAGCAGCTGTAGCAGCCGTAGCTGCAGCCGGCACAGAATTAAATCCTTAAATCCAGTCAGTATTAACGCCAAAAACAAAACCCAATCAATATGCAGAGTAGTCAATATTTGAAAATTCAAAAGTGCAGTGATTTCCACTTGACTGACAGTCGATTGGGTGTCTGTCCTAAACTGCTATTGTTTAACAATTTGTCTGTAAAATAGTCCCTGATGATGGCGCTGGGGCTGATGCAGCTGCAACTGCAGCACAGGATGTCGACGCCGGCCCTCGAGTGGCATCCAGGTTCAAGAGCTCTACACATTTTTAGGCATTAGCAAGAAGTATGGTGTAGTCCTCACACACCACCTCACCGCCCTCGAATCTCGTCTATGCACTTGGAATGTCAACGGCATTGTTAAAATGCGCCTCTTCACCTCCAGCCTGGGCGTGACTGCTGTCTGCCAGGGGCAAACACAATCAATGCTCCCACTTCATGTTGTTCTGCATATTGAATTTGATGTGACTCTTCTTGTTGACGCTTAAAACAATAAGGGGAAGCCAAAACAGCATTCATGATGTGTCAGACGACGCGTTTCCCACTTTTGCCAGCACTTAGACGCCCTTAAATATGCAGCGTTGTCAAGTGAAGTCGCACCAAGTCGCTGCCAAGCTGCAGGTGCCACTTTCACATCGACCTGGAGCACAGATTTCACTGTACATATGTATAAACATATGTAAATCTGTAGGCATTAAGGAGTTGAGCACACCAACTGATGCGCAACTTGACGCAAGTGGAGAAAGTCAAATCAACTTCAAGTGGCACCTCCATTCCCAACGCACTTGCTGCGTCACTACTCGAGCCTCGAATTCTATTTTCTGATGGCATTTGAAATTCAGAAAAGAGCTTTGTTCTCAAAATCACTTCTTTATTCTAATTAAAAATTGACAAAATATACCATTTTAACATTTGCTTTAAATTTAAGTATACAAAACAAGTATATACAAATGTGTATGATGAATTTAAAATATCCGTAATACAGAAAATCCATTGAAGTGGGCTATTGAAAATTATATTCAATATTAATGTTTATTCAGTTGGTGTAAATTCAATTCATAGCCCTAAATTTATATTTTTTCTATATGTTTTCATTCAAATGCGATAAGTCGTATTTATTTTACAATAAGCAAGACAATACAACAATTTAACAATAACATTAAAAACCTTCCTTTTTTTCCAACCACATATCGATTAATTTATTTTACATATTATCTACATATATATATACATAAAAACTCAAGCACATATTTTTTTGCAATGTGTCGTCATTCAATAGCATAAAGAATAATTATTGTTGGAAATGTATTATCTGCAAAATTTAAATTTTCAGCTCAGCGGACGCAAATCAGTAAAATCAACGAATTTTGAATGATGACACCCCAGATTAGCTATTATTAAATATTCTTTATGAACCGCACAAAAATTCGCTGCTTTTTTTAAAGTAATTATTTAGAATTTTGTGCAAAATTGCCAACAAATATGACACGCAAAACTCATTGGCGTCAAAGATTTTTAAATGCTCCCATTGGCAAAAAAAAACACAATTTATCGTATAAGTTGTGCCAAATTTTACTTGTGTGAAAGATCTTTAGAACGTGTGAAATTTATTTTAAATTGAATCAAACACTATAACACATAAAACATATTTTATTTGGTTGAAAAGTAAGTCCATACATTCCAAATTTTACTCAAACGTTTTTTTGCCTGTGATTCAGAAATATTTCCGAATCTAATTTTTTAATATTTAGTATTAAGTGTATCAAGTTTCCCTAAGCACTATTAGGTATCCAAAATTTAGCAATATGTCAAAGCGGTCTATCTGATGATGATATTGATCACAGTAGTGTGCACAACTATAATAAATACATAATCGGAAGGGCAGAAATCGCCAACGCTTCGCGATAAACTGTCCCGAATACTAATTGCGTGGAAAATGATTTCTGTTTCTGCGGTATTCACATTGGCAGTAGACAAAGCACAGCGGAGTTAATTTCGTTGCTGCATTATGACCCAAGGGCAATATTAACATGAAAATTATGAACATGACGGACAATGAATAATGACAGACCCCACAACAACCGCACAAAAACCAGAGAATTAGATACCTAAAGTGTTAGAAAATGGGAGATACCCTGCACAAATTTATATATCCAATATTTAATGCTTTTTAAAACATTCACATAAATTACACAGCATTTAGATTAAATAAAATAATCAGCTAAAATAATTTATTAAAGAAATAAAAATATATCGTGATTTATGTGCATCTAATTTGTAACCATACTTAAAATAATAGAACACAGAGACTTTAACACTTAAATTTTTTAGCAATAGCTGATTAGTGAAAATGCATTTGACAGACATAAAGTAATTATTGTAAATTGAAAGTCCCTGTCACTCGATTTAGTGCAGGGTGTAACGAAAACAAGGCACTTAAAGCAAATTGCGAAACCGACAGCACAAAAGCAACTACTGCAGTATTCAGGGATGCCTGCTAGTTGCTAGTTGCTGGTTGCTGCCTGGCGCAAAAACAAGAAAATAATTTTCATGCAACAACAACAAATTTTTAGTGATTTTTGAGCAAAGCCCCAAAGGGGTCTGGGGCTTGCCGTTTGTTTTTTGGGGGACAGTGTGAATTTCGTATATGGGGCCACAGCTGTCCGAAAATTGCGACGCAGCGGTGCATTTTAGATCTGGGCAAGCGTTGACAGAGGGGAACTCTCCTGATTCCTGGTGTCCTGGTGCAGGTTCTGGGTTTGGGTTGTCCACTGCCCGCTTGCATTGCATATTTTGCGGCATTTAGAGAACGAAAACAATGCCCAACCGAGAATAAAAAAATAATAACAAAAACTCTACAGCAATTTTATATATGGGCCCCATGATTTATGCCATCATCATAATAAATTTATGTGATTTATCTAAGGCGAGCAAGCATCGAGCAACTAATTTCTGGTGCGGTAACTGTACCACTGCAAATTGCCTGCACTTTAATTGTAATGCAATTGCCTTAGCCTTATTGTGTCAGTGTGCGTGTATGTGTGTGTGTGCGTGTACCATGCCAAATTCATAACTTTTGGACAGTTTTAGGTTGGCATTTTGTTCACCCTTTTGAGTAATGCAAAGACCAAAATTTTGACACTGGCTTGGCAGTTATTTAAATCATTCTTTACACTGACTTTAACTACTTATAACTCATAATCATAAATTTATTTAAATATTATTGTGTATTGGAGCCAGAAAAACAGCTCTATGATTTTATAAAAAATTCGTAAAATTTAAAGCTTGAATTCCAGCATTAAAGTAAATATTAAATATATATGTAATTAAATTTAGAGTTAATTTGAGCTGAAAGTTAAAATCAGCTTCGAATGTAAAAAATATAGTATACTTAATAACAAATTTAAATTGATTGGGGAATAATAGACGAGGCAATTATTTTTTTTTTTTAACTGGTAACATTTGGGCTTACATTTTGGTAGAAAAATATTTTGACCATTGTGAAAATTGTTGGCTGGCAATGTGTACATCACAAACAAACATTTGTATTTTTATAACTATAATTTAAATATAAATGATATTTTTAATTTCATTTGTACTCATAGCAGTCCAACAATCATAATAACCTTTTAGTAAATACTATTATTAAAGCAACTTATCATAAATGAAATTATAATAAATTTGAGTTTCCATTGAAATTTATATAAATCTGCAAAAACTAACTAACTTTCCACTTGTCTGCCATTCAATCATAAAATGGCTAAGACGCCATAACTTTGCCAACAAAGTGGCTGTGAAATGATTCAAACGTCTTTCAAGTCCAACTGTGGCCAGTTTTGGGCTTATGAATATGCAAATTGGGCGCATGGCGACGAGATCTGTCAGGTGTGACAAAGTTGAAGACAGTTTATTAAACTTGGGCAGCCCAAAAGTGTGCAGCACTTAATTAGCTAGCGGTATTTGTTGCCCGGACAAAAGTTTAATGAACTTTCTGAAGAAATTGTGGGTGGCTGTGGGTGGCTATGGGCGTCATTGCAAAAATCAAAGTGTTGTGGGGGCAAGGACATCGCCCCAAGGCGTCTGCACAAATTAGTTACAGAAGCAAATTCACAAAAAGGAAATGCGCAAGTGGTCAACAATTACGAAAGACCGCGTCTGAATCAGAGGCACAGACTTATGCCACAGACTCCGTGGCACAGAATCCGTGGCAAAGGAGGAACACTGGCAGCAGATGCTGCACAGCAGCGGCGGGCCGAGCATAAACGGCAAAAGGACCTCAATGAATGACATTTAATTATTTCATCAAGAAAGCAAATAGCCCAAGGAGCAAGCAATCAACTCTTGTCCAGCATAAGGCATTGGCATATTCTTTTCTTGAAATTTTTATTTTTTTGTTAGTCTTCATGTTTTTATGCCCACATTACTCAGTAAGCATAACGAAGATATAACAGTTTTAAAAATGTAAAAAAAAGCGAAAAACATCAATATCTTCATTATTAACGAAGATATGACTCTTTTAAAAATTTAAAAAAAAGCGAAAAACATCAATATCTCCGTTATTAACGAATTTGACAGTTTTAAAAATAAATCGAAATTTTGGTTGATTTCCAGCCCCAAGTACCAGGCGGACAGAAATCAGCAGCAAGTTGCTGTTTATGTGCCAAAATAAAAGTAAAGCATACTTTCAGGGCCAAAATTTAGCAAATACTAAAATGCATTGCATACTTTTATTGTACGTAAATTTAACAAAGATAAATAATAAAATAAAAAGTAAAGCATACTTTCAGGGCCAAAATTTAGCAAATACCAAAACACATTGCATACTTTTATTGTACGTAATTTTAACAAAGATATAACAGTTTTAAAAATTTAAAAAAATTATAAGCGAAAAACATCATTATCTCCGTTATTAACAAAGATTTGACAGTTTTAAAAAAAAAAATCGATATTTTGGTTGATTTTCAGCCCCAAGTACCAGGCGAACAGAAATCAGCAGCAAGTTGCTGTTTATGTGCCAAAATAAAAGTAAAGCATACTTTCAGGGCCAAAATTCAGCAAATACTAAAATGCATTGCATACTTTTATTGTATCAGCAGCAAGTTGCTGTTTATGTGCCAAAATAAAAGTAAAGCATACTTTCAGGGCCAAAATTTAGCAAATACTAAAATGCATTGCATACTTTTATTGTACGTAATTTTAACAAAGATATAACAGTTTTAAAAATGTAAAAAAAAAGCGAAAAACATCAATATCTCCGTTATTAACAAAGATATGACAGTTTTAAAAATGTAAAAAAAAAGCGAAAAACATCAATATCTCCGTTATTAACAAATTTATGACAGTTTAAAAAAAAAAATCGAAATTTTTGTTGATTTCCAGCCCTAAGTACCAGGCGAACAGAAATCAGCAGCAAGTTGCTGTTTATTTGCCAAAATAAAAGTAAAGCATACTTTCAGGGCCAAAATTTAGCAAATACTAAAATGCATTGCATACTTTTATTGCACGTAATTTTAACAGAGATATAACAGTTTTAAAAATGTAAAAAATATGGGAAAAACATCAATATTTCCGTTATTAACAAAGATATGACAGTTTAAAATAAAAATCGAAATTTTTGTTGATTTCCAGCCCTAAGTACCAGGCGAACAGAAATCAGCAGCAAGTTGCTGTTTATTTGCCAAAATAAAAGTAAAGCATACTTTCAGGGCCAAAATTTAGCAAATACTAAAATGCATTGCATACTTTTATTGCACGTAATTTTAACAGAGATATAACAGTTTTAAAAATGTAAAAAATATGGGAAAAACATCAATATTTCCGTTATTAACAAAAATATGACAGTTTAAAATAAAAATCGAAATTTTTGTTGATTTCCAGCCCTAAGTACCAGGCGAACAGAAATCAGCAGCAAGTTGCTGTTTATTTGCCAAAATAAAAGTAAAGCATACTTTCAGGGCCAAAATTTAGCAAATACTAAAATGCATTGCATACTTTTATTGTACGTAATTTTAACAAAGATATAACTGTTTTAAAAATGTAAAAAATAAGCGAAAAACATCAATATCTCCGTTATTAACAAATTTATGACAGTTTAAAAAAAAAAATCGAAATTTTTGTTGATTTCCAGCCCTAAGTACCAGGCGAACAGAAATCAGCAGCAAGTTGCTGTTTATTTGCCAAAATAAAAGTAAAGCATACTTTCAGGGCCAAAATTTAGCAAATACTAAAATGCATTGCATACTTTTATTGCACGTAATTTTAACAGAGATATAACAGTTTTAAAAATGTAAAAAATATGGGAAAAACATCAATATTTCCGTTATTAACAAAGATATGACAGTTTAAAATAAAAATCGAAATTTTGTTTGATTTTCAGCCCCAAGTACCAGGCGAACAGAAATCAGCAGCAAGTTGCTGTTTATGTGCCAAAATAAAAGTAAAGCATACTTTCAGGGCCAAAATTCAGCAAATACTAAAATGCATTGCATACTTTTATTGTATCAGCAGCAAGTTGCTGTTTATGTGCCAAAATAAAAGTAAAGCATACTTTCAGGGCCAAAATTCAGCAAATACTAAAATACATTGCCTTCTTTTTATTGCAGATAATTTTAAGATCCAAATTTTTCATTGCATACTTTTAGGTGCCGAAAAAATGATTTTGGCATGCAGTAAAAGTATGCTACATTTATTTTAGTAATATTTAGAAACCGCCAGCTGATTTCTGTGCGCCTGGTTCTTGGAGCTGGAAGTCATCCAAAATTTGTTAATTTTCCTAGATGCATGCACGAAAAAAAGCGACTGGCTTCGCGCGATTGGCAAAAAAAGATTGCTTTTGAAATAAATAATTTGTGAGGCCAATTTTAGAATACATATCCAGCAGCGGCATCATGTCCAAGATGCCCCTTTAGCGCCAGGAATCCTGCACAAAAAAAGATATGTATTAAATTTGGGTTAAGCTAAGATTCTTAACTTACGAGTTTATAAACAGATAAAAGCAGAATGGGAAATATAATTTACTTCAATTTAAAATAATGTTATATACTATCTACTTTTGCAACACGAACACGTACACTTATATCCTTTAAGTGTTTTTTTCCTTAGGAAGAAAACATGATGCATAAAATATTAAATTAGAATGGAAGATTAATACATTATACTATAAATATTTGTAATTACGATAGTTAGATAGATTGACCAACTTATTATGATATGTGTGGTTCAATCTTTGAAAGATCCACAATTGTTTCTCCTTAACACAAACTTTTAAAGAAAAGTGTTCCACTCTGGTTTGCTTTATACCCATCTACTCAAAAGCATATTGTAAATATTGCAGTTCGCCGCAGTCAAAACTAAAGCAAGCCAAAAGCTTAACTTTTTTGTCATGCTGATCTGAAGGCATCCCCCACTTTGGGCATCATCATCAATTAGCCAACTCACGCTACCAAACTAACAAGGCTACAAAAACAGAATGCAGAAAAACAAAAAGAATGCTATAGGCGAATGAACTCGACTACCATATACCCTGAACCCAGCTGTATTAATATACTATAGTTTTAAGACATTGCATTGAGAAAACGATATGATTCTATATACGAGTAACAGATGCAATTATCAATATAATGAAGAAAACTTTTCTATTATTATTTTCCAAATATTACATTCAAGTCTTCATTATTGCACAAATTTGCAAACAGCAATTACACTATTTTTGTCCATTTCCAAAGGATATGGAAAGAAAAGGAAGAAAACATGTGACGTCATTTAAGAGGTTGCCTAGTAACGGTTAATAAGGACTCAGGACCAGTTGGGAGCAAACAACTATTTAAACTGCGATGCTGTTGACTGTGATAATTACGCAAATTGTTGTTGTCATTATGTAAACACTTGTTTGTGTCAAACTGGACATTTAATACGAGCACCATAAGGCTTCGCTCTCTATCTCTTTTTATACATATACCTCTCTCTCTCTCGCTCTCTCTATCTGTGTGTGTTCACGTTCCGTTTTTTTTAAGACTGAACAAGAGTTGCTCTATTTGGGTGTTTATTTCGCGACATGGTTGTGATCTTAAGCCAATTCCGTGCGACTACAAATTTTATATTTTGGCAGAGTTAAACTAAAAAAAAAATAATTGATTTGTTTTATTAAAGTATTTTTATAAGTTCTTATCACTTTTAGATCTTACTTGGATGTAAAGCTTAAGGCAAAAGAAAAAATTACATATATTATACATACATACATACATACATAAATATATTATATTTTATACACTTTGTTAATAGAAGTCTTATAAAATAAGCTACAAAAATACAGAATATAGATCTCATTTAGATAAGTAAATATGCTAAATTAATAATTAATTTTCAAATATAAAATATAAAAATTTTAAAATTGAAAGTCGTGCATTTTGTTTTGGTTGAGCTTTAATTTTGTTTCAGTTATTTGTGGCGTGTTGCATGGACACGCGCAGAACACTAGTCCAAGCAGGCAGCGACTTGGGAAGGAGGGAATGCCCTGGCGTAATCTGCCAGGTGACAGGCGTGCTCGGACATGTCCATGTTACAGTTGATTAAGTAGGCGCTGAGTTCGATGAAATGCCTTTTAGATGGCACCGCAGCAGCAGGTGCGCCGACATGGACAAGGAATGGATGTGAAGGCAATGTTGAGCGTGTCACAGGTCGGTCCAAATTATTGACAGCATGACGCCAGTTCGTTCAGCATGGCGACTGCTGGCAGTCAGAATTACTTGATTAATTAGAAGCCAACGGGCTAAAAGGCTGACCTGACCCCATTGTGCCGGACGTGGTCGTGCGCCAGAAACGGCATCATAAGTCGCCTTTGGGTGGAGTTGTCTCAATTTGAGTCGAGTTGAGTTCAGCTGAATTGAGTTGTTGATTAACACCAAACACACACAAAACACGCACTGCTCCGGTTAAGGCCTTTATCCATGGTTGGACAATGGCACGCTTTGATGGTTGGGTTAAATTTGTTTCGTTTTGTACGTGGGTAAATATAAAGTTAGGTGTTAAGTTAAGCAACTGATTGTGTTGTCTTATATACATATTGCTAACGAGGCAATAAAACAGAAAAAGCCTATCTATCAAAAATGGCCAACTTAAAGAGCTTTTAGATTTGTTGGCTTTCGTTGATTTGTTTTCCAAAATAGTTTTGTTTACGAGTTTCTAAGTTCTTCTGTTTGTCTAGCATATGTCTCGGGATCTATAAAGTAAATAATTAATTATGTTCGGGGGTCCTTCAGCGAGAGAACTATGCCTTAAATGCCTTATGAAATATCTATTGAACTCAAGGATTAATAATTTTTGGCAGACTAATTTGAATATATATAATATACGCTGTAAATTAAATCACCAACAATTTCAATCTGAACTTCAAGTTAAATATTTATTCATTGATGGTACTTAATTAATCAGGTCACTTAATACTCCTGTGAACAGAAACCCAAATTCAAATAAGTAAATAATTCAGCTTGTAAAGAGATTTGTCCTTTAAAGATATTTTCTTTAAATCGTAAAGCGTTCAACTGGTTACTTTGATCGAATTAACTCAAATTCAATATGCTTTTATTGACAACAATTTATCCTCTTACCAATGCCAATTGTCTTTCAATGCAATGCGTAAACAAATGCCTTGGCAAAAGCCAAGTGAAATATCTTATCGCTGTCGGAGATTTTACGTTTGCCACTTAAGCAATACAATTTACGAGTTCACCGCCGCCACCTCCCACCGCCACCCACCGCATCCCCAGCCATAAACAGCCGCACACCCTCCTCTTATCCGTCCTGGTAATGGCTTCTCTAAATCTCGAATCTCAACTGTTCACAGTTTTCACAATGCAATTCGATACGTTTTATCTGCCAAGCGTCATACACATGTCCAAGAGTGTGTATGTGTCTATGTGTGTGTGTGTGTGTGTATGTGTGTGTGTGTGAGTGTGTAAATCTATGAGTGTCGAGCTGTTGCTAGTCTGTTGCATACTTTTGTGCACGCTCAATGGCAAATTGAATTTATGCTCGAGCGAGATAGAGAGAAATATAAATGCAATGATTTTGTTTTGAAAAAGTATGGCAGAAAGGGGGAAGACCCCTTTCAAAAATGGAATCCTCCATGTTGTCGTCTAGATGCGCATTCAAATTGTGTTATTCTGGCAACAGCTAGTATTGTGTTCAAAGAATCTCAACCCATATGGGTTTTGTGTTGTTGACCTAAACGCTGGCAAGAAATCCAAAAGACTTGAACATATTTCTTGCCATTGTTGCATGGCTAATAAACAATAAACAATAGATAAAGAATATGTATACAATTTGTTAAATATGCTCACAACATATATACAGAAAATGTATAACAACCTTAACAATTAAATTTATACTTCGAACATATGCAGAAAAAGCCTTAAACAATAAGATTTAAACTTGTGAGGAATGCAGGTTTAAAGGTCTGTTTTATTCGTAATCAGGAATGACAAACTTAAAACTAAACAGTCGACACTTTGGCCAGCTACCCCCGCCTTCTACTCCTCCTCGGGCTCCTCCTCTTTGACCACTTTCGACTGCGGCCTACGTCTGGAGGCGCCACGCACTCGAGCTGGCCGTTTGGTGGTCGTTGACTTTGGCTTGGGATTCTCCAGATCATACAGCTCGGCATCACTGAAGCGATCCTTATACCAGTCAGCACTAAAAACAATTTTTTTAATAGCAATTTCAAGGATTTGAATTTTGTGCGCTTATCAAACTTACCAATCCGGCACAAAGCGTGCCCAGTTGCACATTTTGTTATCATCGTCGAACACTTGGCCAAGTTTGCAGCCATTGCGACGGGGCAGATCACCATTTACACACACATAGAAGAACTGACAGTCGTCGGGATCCGCATAGCGTGGATGTGTGACGGCAATGCTTTCGTTCACCTTGGGGCACTCAAATTCGAAGATGTCCTCCGACTTGCAGCCAGTGACGCCAACCTCATCGGGCCACGTACAGATGCCAGTCTTGGGATTGAAAACCAGGCCAACAGGACACGTTATCATGTTGAATTGTCCATCGACGCAGAAGTAAAACTTGTCACAAATGCCTGGCTTCTCATGGCCAAAGTACCCATTCTTCCGTGGACAGTGCTGCGATGGTTGTGGAGTTTCTGTGGACATTTTATTTAAATAAAGCGAATTTAATAATTAATCACAATATGCACTTTAATATTGCTCCTTAATGGAAGACCCGCCCATGTTTTATAATCATAATTATATTTATTTTTTTAAATTTGTTGTAAAATATAAATATTATAAATACAAAAGTATCATTTAGTTCATATTAAGAATAAAGCTCTTAAATTAATTAGCAAGACTATGAAAATCTCAAATTAATCTCTAACTTAGAACAGAAAAACCTCCATAAAATGTATATAAATTGTAATATTTATTCTTATTATCTGTTTGAGACTGTTATATAAAATTTATGTTTTGAATAAATGATTTCTATACCAAAAGTATACAAAGCCAAAAACATATTTTAATTATTTTTCAGTTGTTGCCATGTACTTTATTTAAAAACTGCTGCAGTTTCTAGGAGTCGTCGCTTGTGGTTTATTTCTTAGTCCAGTTTGCACTGTGCCAGGCACATTCCACGCCAGGACATTTTTATTCTCTAGAGAAGTTTATTGCCACAACAGTTTGGCAACAGTGCAAAGTACTATAAAATCGCCAGCAGAATGCATATATATATGCATAAAAGTATCTTAGACTAAAATAGATTATGTAAAGTGCCTGACACAAAAAAAGATAGAATATTAACTGGACTCAAAGACAATAGACAATTATCGGAATAGGAAACCAGTTTTAATTGAGCCAAATATCATGGCAAATAATATTTGAATACTTAATGAGAATTTAATGCAGTTCAAGGAAGAGAGCACTAATTGGACAATTGAAAATTGAAAATTGGAAATGCAATAAAATTTAAGCCTCTTTTCTTAGATTGCAGTATTATGCAAATTAGCTTTACGACTGATGTCAATTTTTCAGCTGTCATGCGGAAGATACGAGAGCAGTTGAAGACCACGTGTCGGGTGCACATTAAGTCATATGGAGCGTGACAAAATGAACTAATAAAATCACAAATAAAACAAGTCTACCAAGAAATAGATAAAATAAAACTGAAGCACCAAAACAAAGCCCAACTCTAACTCCAACCAAGACCACAAAAGGCCTATCGACGACAACAATTTGGGTTAACCACCTCCGAGGCTATGCCGTTTGCATATTAAATAACTCTGGTTTTCATGTATTTTTTTCTCTTGAATTTTTAAAACGGCAGTACGAATAACGAGCAAATAAGTGCGGACACGGTTCGCGTTTATTGGGCTGATTTTGGCCAGGTTTAAATATGGCACAAAGCGTGGGATTCCTCAACGCTTTTGCCCC
The DNA here is from genome assembly GCA_035042365.1 of Drosophila dives. NCBI lineage: Eukaryota > Metazoa > Arthropoda > Insecta > Diptera > Drosophilidae > Drosophila > Drosophila dives. The sequence goes on along the minus strand of JAWNLJ010000414.1, from coordinate 1,055,714 downwards.
TAAACAACATGCTCTGCATACTGAAAACATTTATAAAAAAAAAAATGCAAAAAACCAGAACTCTGGTTTTATACTCACGCAGCTTGGAGCGCTTGGTGCAATCAATGTTATAAGGCAAATCACATTTTTCCTCGATGGGTGTGTAATCATTGAAGACCATTCCGTCCGCACACAGCCTTTCCGTCGGCACACCATCCCTGTAATTAAATAAACCAATCAAGTTAAATCCAGTTAACTAAACAAATAAAAATGCAAATATACTTTTATAAGGTAACTCAGCAACAGCAACAGAGTATCTCAGTGCCAATTATATTTAAGCCAATGCATGTACACCAATAATTTGAATATATCCCAAAAGTGCTAACACATCAACTGGATTCAGTCATATTTTAACACTTTCGTAGAACGGCTGAATTATTGATTACGCTCACTTGGGAACCCAATGGTGCGAAAGATAAGCAAAGCGCATTTATACGCATCATTGGCCACAGGAAGCAAAGCAACTCCCCTAGGTGTTTTCAACTGGATGTTCCAATCAGCTGCCTGCTGCCAAGGCTAGATGGCTATTTACTGTGTATAAACAAATCAATATACATGATTTGATGAAGACGTGATTTTATAAATATTACTTATCAAACTTAAACATTAAATATGATCATTTAATATTCGTGCACATTTGCAGTGGAACTTACAGGCACGCATAGTATTTGTCGCACTGTTTGCCATCCGGATAGAAGCCATTTGGTTCCGGGCACTCTTCGGTGGCCTCGTACTTCAATGCTGACTGTGCCTGTTTCCGTTTGGGCTCCACTGCCGCCTCCTGGACGGGATCACGTGTCCTTGGTGGCAAATGGCGTTGGGATGGCGGATGACCAGCTCCAACACGGAAATTGCTGCGCTGAGCCAGGGTTGTCCCTGTGAAAAAAAAGAAGATATTTACAAATTATTAGTTATAAAATTCATAAAGTAAATAAAGAGAGAGAATATGTACTAAATTAGTGCTTAATGCTAATTAAAATTATTTAATATCAGTTAATTTTTATTACGATAAATATTATATTTAACTAGAATAATTAAATTCGAATATTCATAATTTCCATTGTTTATGTAATATACATTTAACATTTTTTATTACATATTTTTTTTGGTATGAATTGATTTTCTGCATAACTTTGCTATTATTGTTTAATCTGTGTCATTGAAATTGAACACAATGAAGATTAGCCTCCAAAGTTAATAAATGAATGATGTATCCTCAACATTTACACATTTTATTTATTTAAATATATTCATGTAAAAATGAGGCTTATTTTTTTTTAATGCCGGCTGGTTACTGCAGCCATAATTTTGTTAAGTGTACGCGTTAATTATTTATATTTGTTTCATTTTCAGACGCTTAAAACCAGTTATACCTTACCAACTTAATATATGTCGACTGATTATGCCTTACTGACTATGGCGGGACTGGATTGCCGCATTAGCAAATTGAACGTGTGACCTTAAAAGTGAAAGTTGCGCTGAACACCTCAGCGTGCTCAAGCAATATTCACAAGAACAGCTGTTTCCAAAGTGCCATCAGCTGTTTTTCCACTACAAGCAGATACAAAGCCAAGGCAGGCAGTTTCCATGGGTGCGACTGGTTCACTTGCGACTGGTTCACACAGTTCAATCAAGAGCAATGCAGAGTCAGTCATGCACTTCCGACAGAATGAGCAACAATATGCACTCCAAGGTAAACCACTTTAATCAGCAACATGGCGCAAAAAAAAACACACTCACACACACAATTGCAAGAAATGGCGAATTCAATTCAATTTCAACACACAACAATGTCGACAAGTGGCTTTCTGTGGCAACGGGGGTTGGTGTGGGTGCGGCTGTCTGACATTCGATTAAACGTTAATAAAGAAACAATTCCACAGAGCAATTAGTGCGTAAAGTGTCAGGCAACAAGAAACAAGTTGTTGCTTTTGCTGTCTTTGGCTCTGCTGCTGCGGTTTGTCATTGAAACACGTTTCGTGGACGACTTGGTCAAAAAAACAAAATAAAACTAAAACACATAAGCAGAAATGTCGCTTTGACTTTCGTAGTTGATTTTGGCTATACTCTTTTGCGCTGTTCAGATGCCATCAAATTTGTCAGCAACTAGGCGACTTTATTTGATTTTTTTCAGCTATCTCCAATTTATATACTTTAAGCCTTTAGTTTCCTTTTCAAATGTAGCTTTGCATTCCGTTTTTTTTTTTGTCGTTGCAGAGACGGTTGGCTGTGCGGTTTGAGTATTTTACGTGACTCAACCGTCGATCTGACAGTTTGTCAACAAGTTTGGCATAGAATACAGCTCTCCGACCAGTGTCGCCGCGGTCCCGGCCCCTTGTGCCTCTTGGCTGCCAGTCCGGTTAAACTAGATTAATTGAGTGCCTTTGCCTGTCATCGTGTTGAAATTTCACCAAAAAAAAATAACCAAAGTTTTTGTACGCTTTCGTCGAATTCAATTCGAGTCAGCAAGTTTTTGTGGGTGTTGTGGCTGTCGTCGCAAAAATAAATGCGCGTCGAACATGCGTGTTAAGTTCATTGAACATTAAAAAGATTAAAAATAAACAAGTTGCAAGCACTTTTTCAAGTCGCTCACTCAACTGTTAGGCAAATTAATGGAGCGCATTGAAATTGTCTAGACTACGTTCAAAAGGCTTATATTATTTTTTTTAAATTGATATAAGTAATAAAAATATAAAAATATGCTAATACAGTAATATCAATATATGCTTTATAAAAATTGTATGTAATTATAGTGCATATATTTTTATTTGTATTATTATTGGCACGTTATTCTAATTTAATCAGCTAATTGACATTCTGCACACAGTAATTTTACAAAAATATTTCCACATTCGCCAAATTATTCGCACATTTAATTTGAGTGGCGCGCAAACAATTGCCAATAATTTTCATGGTCATTTTAACATAATTACAAAATATGTTTAACACCCATACACGCAACAATTGCTTAAATATCAGTTAAACAAGACAATTAACAAAATAAAATTTTAAATATGTTTTGCCGTTGCACAGCCGTATTTGGCCATTATGGGCGGCAACCAATATTTAATGAGCTGCCACACCACGCATATGGCAACTAAAATGCCTGAATTTTCATCTGTGAAAACTGTTAAACAGCGACTGCAACAGCAACATTAGTTAAATATGAATTAAAACAAGTAAATGCATTGTAACATATACATTAATATGCTGTCTACATATGTCTATACAATTAAATATATTACCCGAAAATGAACACAAACATGAAAAGCAATAATATTGCTGAAATTCTGTTGTCGACAGTTCAATTTTGCAGTTGAATAATGTGGTAAAATGTTTTCACAGTTATTAATATGCATTTGCCGCTCTAAAGTTTCAGCTGGTACTCGATTTAAGGCAAATTGATGGCGATTCCAACCGAATATTTGAATATAATTGTTAATTATGTTGATGTCTGATGCCATTTCACTAATTGGCATATGCAATTAAGTGTTTTACACTTACCCACAAGCAGCACAAATATGCAAATTTTCATAGCCGCCATTTTGTAATTATTATCAGCTGTACCTGTGGACACAGAGAAGTTTTTTTCAATTTTAAATACACAAGTATGTTGAAAGAATTCCTTTAATTAGAATGCTCATTCGTATGAAATAATTGTACAACATTTAATCATATTTTCACATTGCTGGCACTTTACACCGTTTCAATTTCGCTCGTTTCAGTTGCAAGCAGCACTATTTACCGTTTCGTTCCGTTCGTTGTGCGCACGCGTCACCGTCTCGAAGCCAACTGTTCGCTTTGAGCTTGTGGAAAATACTTTTTAAATGTGCTGCGCCGATCGACCAGTTTGTGTTGTTGTCATTGCCTTTTCGTTGCCCCATCGCATCCAACGAGGCAAATTGTGTTAAAAACTTTATGCAAAATGCATCATGACATCTTACCAAAACCGGCTTTGATCAACGGCAACACAACAACAATGTAAAAAGCTTAGTCAATTAAAGCTTTCGTCGCATTTCAACAACTTACTCATTACGAGCATAAATATATATTGGCTTTAGGTCTTTTAGTCGAATGAGTTAAAAATATATCTGATTTTCTAGCTCCAACCGAAAACAATATTTTTCTATTAAACAAGGCTCACAAATTAGTTATACACATTTAAATTATATACTAATTATAAATGAAATGTTAATAAATAATATGTAAAATAAATCTATATAGATGAGTTGCCTATCTATAGGGTTACCCTTAACAGATAAATCTCATTTTATTAAATAACAAAATGAAAAGTAATATACGAATAATTTGGCTAAGAGAAGTTGTTAAAGCAGTCGTCCCGTTGAGCACCTACGATACCAATATCGATAACAGAACTTCAATCAAAACCACATTTTCCACATCCTGTAAAACATCCATAAGGGAACATCACTTGATAAAACTCTGAAAAATGTGTTCACTCAACTCCAAAAGACTAAAACTGAACTATGTATTCTCATGCCCAAAAAGAAGCACAAATAACTTGCTGCAAGCCAACCAAAGAGAAAACATGTCCGTAAGCATTAAGGACCACAACGGATGCCCGGTGGCAAAAAATTTGAATATGCCAGCAGTAACAAAATGGAAATTCTACACGAAACGGCCCTTGAAATATTGCATAGTTTGAACGAGCGTGCATCCAATGAGCAATGATGCCAAAATTTGTCAAAAAGCTGACACTCGTCCAACACCAACACCAGGAAGCAGGACCAGGACCAGGACCAGAACGTACAAGAACAAAAGCCATTACTGAGAGTGAGCCCGTTGCCAGGCATCGATGATTTGCACTTTTGAAATTAACTAAAAATTATGACAAAATGTGGCAGAACAACGTGTTCAGGTGTCCTTTCCTATCCTGCATACATACTCATGTATATATAAATATATATATATTTGGAGAATGTTTGCTGCATCATCGTTACACTTGTCGGAACAGAAACCTCACACCCAAATCCCTATTTAGTAGGCCCTGGAGCTGTCTTGGCTTGTTTTCCAGCTGCTTGGTTTTCAAATGTCTGTCATTTTGTGTGTGTAATAATTGTGATTGTGACAAATTGCCTTTTTGTTCACAATTTACTTGCTCCTGGTACATCCGTTCCGGGAACAATAACATTTATGTCGTACTTTTGGCCACACACTTACAAAAATATTTATGCAAATGGCTGACTCAAATGACAATCGTAATATTATGTAAATACTTTCAAATAAATGTTTAGAAAAACTGATTATGGTCAAATGGAATGCGCAAAATAAGCTCTACATATTTTCAACAGCAATTTTTGTTTCTTTTTTTAAAGTCACCTAGGAAGAATTTATATTAATAACGGTATTGAAATTTAGAATACCGTTGTGCTCAAAATAATAAAAGTTATGACGGAAAAATTTAAATATTTATATGCTTGCATCATTTTTTTATAGAAATTGCCGGCTTTAATGTAGTAACAAATTTAATTCAGAATTATTTATTATTATTAAAACCAAGGTTTACAATAAATATAATTCCGCAAATATTGGTAAATATTGGTAAAATTTAATTTTTTGTTTTCGAACGTCATTTCAAAATGCACTTGAAAACTGCAAACAGACACAGCACTCACAATGACATTTTTTTTTTTGTAAATGTCGCAGCCAAATTTCACAACTTGTCAGCCAAAAAGCTGCTGCATTCAAAAGAGAAAATTATCATAATTTTGGGGCGCATTATGAAGCGATTACACAAAGCAGCCCACACAATGTGCCGCGGACCATTCGACTGAAGAGTGAAATGCCAACGTTGCAGAATTTAGACTCTATTGTTACGAAGTGAGTACGTTGCATGCTGCATGCCGCATGCTTTGACTTGTCCACGCTTGAATAGCAATGGCGCCGCAAAGTGTGTATTGTGGCAGCTTTCAAGTGGCTGCTGACTGCGTCGAAAACTTTACCAAAACCTAATCATAATTTCTCGCTGATAGTTGGTGGCTTGCCACTTGCCACCCTTCCTCGCATTCTCACTCTCTGTGTGTGTGGGGGGGGGGGGGTCATTCAGTTATGCACGCGGCACAGGAGCTTTAGTTTAGCTTTGGCTTGCAGTTTTTATCAGCATCAGCTTTATTTTTATATTCAATTTTTGTGGACCGCAGCGCCATAAGCGCCACGTTATTGTCATGTAATTGAATTTAATGGCAATACGAATGGATCCGCATCCGGGGGCGGTCATTCATTGTATTAGCTGGCGATTATCTGCCATTTTTGTGCTGCGCTTGCAACACTGGCAACAACGCACGCGCCTGGGGATATGCTAGGGTCCCGTTTTTTTTTTTTTCATATTATTTTAAAGTTAACCAAATGTTGACAATGCACCCAAAAAGTTTTAGCTTGTCATTAGGCGAGCTCTAAAGTGGTCGTTCCGTACATAAACAAAATAAAAAAGAAAAACACTAAAATGAATATAAAATTTTGTAAGTCTTAAAAACCATTTAGTTGACTTTTTCGACACTGTGCGTTCCAGCACAATTATGCAGCGGAAGGATTGCGAGCGAGGCGAGGCGAGCCTCGTGCATGGAGTTGCCATAGAGTCGGCTATGATTTATGTAAGGCCGTAAGCATAATCCTGTCATACGCTTTAGTGATTTAATGCATAAGTTTCCAGCAGGAGCTGTTTGGATTGAACAATCAGCGGCATCAACGGCATCTGCGGCAATCGCTGCCTGTCAGTCGGCGCTGAAAGGGCTCAATATCGTGTCACAGCCATTTCACACACGTGTCGCGTGTGGCAGCCGCAATAACATTGCAACAGCTTGCTGTTGTTGTTACTCAATTTTAAATTAATGAGTAATGGCAGTATGTGGCACAAAATTTTCACATGCCACCGCTGCTACATCGTCCCCCCTCACATACATTTATTTATCCCTGCAACCACATACAGCGGTTAATGAACATTTTGACGCTAAGCGGCTTTTTAATCATGTTTTGTCCATTTCGCATTAGCCCTTTATCTGGCCGCATTTTTCAGCCCATTTAATCAGTTCAGTTTGATTTCGATATGTCGAAAATGCTTTTACACTTTATATATAATTTGTAAGTACCTTATAATTCGTAGAAATATAATTATATATTGTACATAAAATGTACATTATTTTATTATATATATATTTACTATATGAGACTTTACCAATTATGTTAATAGTTTTGTTCTTATTATATGTACAAAATATAACAACGAGTCTTTGAATAATTTTCATTTTTGATACCATTCACAAATAACTAATACATAAAATAAAAGAGCCACATAATTTATACAATATTTTCATTGTTTATTTAATCAAATATTAAAATTAATGTTAGTAAATAGATTAAATTAAGCTGAAATTCATAGAAAATGTATTTAGATTTTAAGCTTAAGCTAAATTTGCAACAATTTTCAATTTTCATTTAACCGAATTCTGTATGCATATAGCATATTAAATACAATATACAAAGTTGACAAATACAGCAAACAAATGCCAATTAGGAATTAGCTGAAATTATAAGACCAGTCGGACAAATTCCAAAACATTTGCATTGCAAATGGAACAAAATTCAGTTACGCAACTAAACTGGCCACAGACTCGAATGAATAGCTGTGCAACTGTGGCATGATTCGAGGATATCACTTGTTGTAGTTGTTGCATTTGTTGCATTTGTTGCATTTGTGCGTTGTTATTGTTTGTGCTTAAAAACTCATCAGACAAACGACAATGCGGCAATGCCACAAGAGAACAGAGCAATTGCAATTGCAATCGCCACCAGACGGCTGTTAAGAGGACACTTTTATCAACAGCTGCAAAATACAACAAGCTAGAATGTTGTACTCGAGTGAGCTCGACTACGAGAGACCCTGAACGCAGTTTGCATTTACAGAAAATGCTTGCATCGGCTGTTAATCATGAGACCAATATGAGATTACTTTTGGGACTTTACTCTTGTGTTTGCAATTGATTAGCATTAATTGTAGCTTTTATTGTTATCGAAAATCGATTCATGTCCAAATTCCCGTAACGGAAACAGTTATCTATGACATAAAGTAAGTTTGATCTGCTCTCGTAAACGAGCATATATATTTAATAAAGTCCCAAGCCTACTGTCTACTTTTGCACAATATTATCATTCCCTTTTTACCCATTTTTAATTGGTTAAGGGTATAAATATATGGGTTTTGTGTAATTGTGGTTTCTTAACTGTGTGTTGTTGTTTCCAAACTGTAATTACGCCTGCCCAGAGACGCAATGGAGCGAGTCTCATTTTATTTCAAGTTGATTGCAGAAAGAACTTTCTAGTTTTTATTTAGTTAGTTCTTGCTGTGCATAAGCTAACCGCGCCCTCTAAATTGCCAGTCCCAAACTGCACTCATTAAGTGTCACTTAAGAACCACTGACAAAAGTATTTAATCAACGCACACAGCGCAGTCCAAAGCGCCACACGCCCAGCGGGCAATTTGTATATGATTGTAGTATGAAGCTGAAAACACAAAAAATTCAGTCTGCATATAAATTAGGCGTTGTCGCATAGAAGGAAAAAATAAAATAAAAAATAAAATAAAAATTGTGGCACAACTTTTCTAATGTGCCTGATGAAGTGAAGTCCACTGTGCAGCAGCGTTTGTGGCAAGCAAATTATGTATTTGCATTTTTAATGGTGCCTAAAACAGGCTACACATAAATTAAATGTTACCCCAGATGCGTAAAGTTGTAATTTACAGGGTCGTATAACACCCAGTAAATATTTCAACTTTTTATGATTACTTGTTGCATTTACAAAAAAAGCAACATTTTAACTGCCCAACATTAACATCAGCTTAACAGTTAATTAAGACTTTTCAATCATGTGATTAGGAAATATTTGTAAACATTATTTAAATTATGAATGAGCTGAATTTTTTGTATAACACGGCCAATGACCGCTCTAAAATTATTAATATACATAAGTGGTAAAATTAGCATTGTAATTTGGTACAGAAGCGCCTTTTTCAACTTGGCTAAAATTGTTACCAAGCTGCCAGCTGCAAGAGACAGCTGCAGAGCAACCAACTAAGGCAACAGCGATGAGGCCCGCAGCCAGGCTTTGAACTTAATTAGCTGCGCATTAGCGAATTTTTACTGCATGGTAGATGGTAAAAGGTAGCAGATAGCGGGTTATGGGTAGGAAGTGCTAGATGGGTAGATTGAGAGAAGTGGTAGTGGTAGTGGTTGATGCTTGCGACTGCAGCCAGGTAGTTACTTGCCACTTCCTTTGGCCATTTTGCTGCACGGCTAATTTTTGTTTTCGACAACGGCAAAGGGCTGTCGCAGTCCAAGGGGACAACTCGCTATGGCTGCTCGTTGGTCGCTGGCCACTGGAAGGAAATGTCGCACCACAAGCTCCCAGCCAAAAAGGAAATGTTGCCGAGATTAAATGCCCGACTGGGTGGGAGAGTTGGGAATGCGGGTTAAGCAAACTGTCAGCACGGACAGGTGAGCTAGTCTCGGTCTGGGTGTGATTACGGTGGCCAGCCACAGTCGGGCTTTGTCTTTGGTGTCGACGCCAACGCCACCAACGTTGCCACAGCGTGTTGTAATAAGCGAAATTATTTTACATTGCACAACATTTTTATATTTTTTTGCTGCAAAACATTTTCATATTTTCATTTTAATTTTTTTTCCCCTTTATTGTATTTTACTTCAGCTTTAATTATGCTTAAAAGTCGAGCACATAATTGTCCCGTTTAAATTTATTTCGTACTTATTTCAAGCAGCACTTTTATGGATTTTACTTAAGCAGCGATTTCTTAAATTCTTTTTAGCTGAAAAAAGTTGTTGCACATGATTTATGGTGCTAGAGATTGAGCACTTTCTCAATATATAATATCCAGATCAAAGGCCACAATACACGAGGGAGCTGCACATAAAGAACATACAAAAACCGATAAGCACTTTGCCTTTGGGTTGCCCCAACAGCCCATAAAGCAGGCTAAAATGTGTTGACAAAGTTCAGCTTCCAGTGGCCGTTTCATATATTTTTTACCTATATTGCCAACGATTCTTTAAGGTAGTCCAAATGGTGTCAGTTTGGCAGGTGTTTGCAGCTCTGTTGTTGACTTATGCGAAATATTCTGTGACACAATTGAAAATACAATAACGAAAGTATATTAAATTACTGGAATTTAATACAAGAGCATTCTTTACCTAGTCATTCGATATATGAATAAATACGAATAGAACCTAACTATATAAAGCGTAATATAAGCACGCTATTTATCCCTAGCAACTACTATTAAATTTAATTTAAAAATAAATTCAGTTTTCATTAATTTTGGTAATACTCAATAAAATTAACAACAGAAAAATCGATTGTATTGTCAATTATTTCTATATAATCTCTCAATAGTTGATGGAGCATTTATTAGTAGACAATATTCTTTTTCTCCATCTTGTTTGCTAAATAGAAGAAGTATATTTTCTCTTTAAGATGCCATAATCCAACACATACAGATGTATACTAACCCAACACAGATGAGTAACAAAACGCTTATTTGTTGACGTTTTAGCTTGCAAAACAATAGACCAGATATACTATGCATACCTCAGGAAAGAGCGTCCACCCACCGACAATTGAAAACAGATTCTCAGATCCAATCCCCCTGCTCTATTATGAGGTATCACCTACAATGCCAGCTCCCCCGTTTGGCAAGCAGCAACAGAAACAACAATAACAAAGAGTCGTACAAAAATGGCAAAAAAGAATGCAGCTTAGGATGGACAAAAAAAAAAAAAGTAACACATTCTATTTGAAATCAGCATTTCCGTTGAGGAAGCCAACAGCTTCCTGGTACATAAGTAGTGGTAATCATATACAAACACCGACGCACAAACAAAGAAAATAATCTAGTGCCTGGCTGGAATTGAGTCGAGGCCAGGACGCACGCCTTTTTGCATGGCCTTAACTTGCCACTTGGCAGCAGTGAAAAGGTCTGTGCTTGAGCAGCTTTTCATGGACGTTAAGCTAAATCTGTAGCTCTGGGGTACCTCGACCTGCTACGAACTTTCATAACAAATAAGCACGGTCCGATACTTTGAGTAGCCAAAAAGTTAAGCTAACTCCAAGCCAGGAAGTCGGACAGAATGCAAACAGCTCTTGTGCACCCAAAAACTTTGTGCAGTCAAAAAAATATTGCTTATTCGCCGCATAGTTCAATGCCAATCTGCCGCTGCACAATTTCTTAACACATCAAAAGCAGCGCTTTCCGTGCAATATTTAATGAGAGACTTATTTTTCGCAAAGGCGGCAAACTTTTTATACACACACACACAAAAAGAAGCCTTTGAGCCACTGCCATTGAAAGACTTTTTAAAAGTGGACTGGAAAAAAAATCGTTTTTCTCTTCTATTTACTTTCATCCTTTTGATTAAAGTATTTTATATGAGTGTTCAACTTATAAAGATATTTTAATTATTTTTCTTGGCTAAATTAAAAATGGATATTCTTAAAAACTTTGGCGAAAGCTATGAAAAAACTATACCATAAAAAATACAGATAAAGCTGGTAGCTAAAAAAAAGGAAGGGCCATAACTCAAGAATGTGAAAAGTCCACGAACTTTCTTTATAGTTCAGGTACGTAATTTCTATGTTTGGGGCACATTGCAAATTCTAATTTACTAATATTACTAAATTAAATTAATATTAATGCATATGTGATAAATTAAAGGCAGGAGTTTCAATGCAAAATTAAAATAATAATTAAATATTAAATATACGCTCAGCTTAAATAATTTCTCCACTAAATTTTCCACATAACTTATTAAAATATGCAAGATTTACTTTAACTTAAACTAAAACATATAAAATGCAGAACACACCGGTTCCCGCTAAGAATTTAACACTTAAGCCAAGGAGAATCTTTCGTTAAGTAGCTTTTGAGACCCACGCAGTTATTTGAGAAGTATTTGCAACACATATTTCTTTTGACACTGACTCTAATATTTATGGCCTAATGTACATGGGTTTTTAGAGGGAGTTGTTGTTGTCAGTTATTTCGCACATGTTCAGTCGACTGCCAGAGCTAAATGCACATTGCAGCCACCTCTTAAAATACACACATCCACACACACACACACATCCACACAGGCAGACTGACTCCCCGTTGTCTTTCTGTTTTGTTTTGTGCAATTTAACAGCTTTTGGCTAAAATAACAAGCCACCCAACAATCTCAAAATTCCAGGCGCAGCCAACAAAAAGTCAAGCTCAACGTTCACTGCAAGTGAACGTTCTAAGCGGCAAAGGGGGAGGGGGAACGTTGCGACTATATACAGGGTGTGCACAACAAACAGGGCATGTTGGAGTGCAGGTTGTTTGGGCAGAATGCCTCTGCATATTTTGCAACACAAAATAAACCGCAACAGCAGCAAATTTTGCTGGTTATTTTGGTGGAACTGCAGAAGTATACATGACACACAGATACATACACACATGAGTAGACAGACTGGCTGTGCGTGTGTCTGTGTGTGTGCATGTTGGGGGTGAGTAACTGTGCAGCATTGCGCCATAATAAAATGAAATATATTTTTAAACAATTACCTTTAGAAGCACTTTTATGAAAACGGAAGTTGCTGGCCAACCAACAAAGCCTCAGCACTTGAATGGCCAAACCAGCAAACCATCGGTCCATAACAAGGCCAAAACAGCATTAAACGTAGTCTATAAGGAGCACTTGTGTACAATCAAGAAGCCTTTATATAATATTTACACCACAGGAAGCTTAAAAAATGAACGAATAAAACGTCTAAATTCGAAATATTAAAACAACACTAAAATAATAGTCTTTTTTTGGGTTAACATTTTGAGAAGACTTTTTTTTGCCCAATATGAGCTTACATTATAGGCTCCAACTTTAGGGAATATTATTTACTGCTTATCAATAATATGAGAGCTTATACTATCCATCAATTTGAAAGCTATATTGTTATTTAAAATCTACACGTTTTAGCTTTCGTTTAGCAAACTTTACCTGCGCTCGATATATGAGATTCTATATTCAAAGTATGATCTAGAGTATCTAGTCTCTGAGATCTGTATGTTCAAGCATGCGGACAGCAAGAGAGAAACAAATTGTTTAATGTACTCTGCTGATGATCATGATCAAGAATATATATACTTTATGAGGTCGGAATTAGTTTTCTCTGCCTGTTAATGCAAATGCAAAAACTCTTTTGTTTACATTAAACTAAAGTGTATGTGGATGTGTGAAAATGTGGCATTATTTGTTGAGTGCTTTTCAAGGTTGTCACATCGCCCAAGAGACTCGAGTCAGAGCAGTTGCACCATTTCAATATATCTGACAACAATTTCCACTTAACGTAACAAACTTTGAATGACATTCGGAGCCAGAGCGAAAAACAGCAGAGGCTGCATATAAAATTCTATTAAAGAAGAAACATTCAACACACCTAGCCGCCCCAGGGCGTGACGGCTACGCATGCGTGGCAGCAACATTCGGTGCCAAAGCAACATTTCCCCCAGTGCAGCTTCCAGGTAGCATCTTGAATTATGAAATGTACAAATAGTGTTAAATAAGTAAGCAGCTGGTGCGTTGCACATGTTGCACACATGCTTTCTGATGCATGAGCTACATGCCCAGACACACACACAAACACACAAAATTCACACAAGTCACGTAGCAGCCACACTCAAACCAGGATTGAGCTGGAGCAGACTTCAGCCAGCTAGCCAGGCAGAAAAAGTGCTAGACCACACCCCTATCCCTGCGGGTATGCCCAAAAAATTCCATACCAAACTCTAAAAGAGGTGTACACTTTAAAAAAAAAAAGCTCCCTTCTATCAATTATTTACAAGAAGATCCTTCAAAATACGTAAAGGATTTTTTGACCCTTTATAGAATATTTTGTATCTATTTTCTATTTCAAAGAAGATAAATTAAGACATGCTTAATGAATGCTTAATGTTAATAACATATCTTTTATTAAGACTATCATAAGAAAATGGTTGATAATTTTTTATTTATTTCATTGTTTTATTTTCATTTTCAGGTGTATTATTTGATTGCAGATAGCTAATTTTTCCTAGTGTACTTATATGAAAAATGCGCTAAACCATAGCGGAAATTGTGTTTATTTAAAATGGCGAAAATGTTTAATTTCAATTAAAATTCAGTCTAATCCTTGGGTTGTGCATCTAAAGCTGTCTCAACTGATTGTGGAGACCACCAAAAGCAATACAAATTTATTTTTAGATATATCAATCTCGCTAAAGCATCTTCATTCGATAGCTTTAAAAGTTCTTTAACCATTTTTTGATTGACTCTTGCCTTTTTGAGGAAAATTCATTGCCGTACCAAGACCACGCCTCTTTTGTGTGTGTGCGTGTCCTCAATTGCTGGCACACATTAAATTACTGCTGTCCATTTGCGTTTTAAATGCTGGTCAAATGCAATAAAAGCCAAGTAAAAGCCACGACAACAAGTAAAGCGAATACCTACCAACCAGAAAAATAAATAAATAAATAAAAGCACAGTAAAGGAAACCAACTAAAAAATGCAAGGGCGAAGTAAAAAATTGCTGCAGAGGAACGTGAAAAGTATTTCAGTGAAAATGCATTAAAATACCAGCGCCAGTAACAAAATTATTTCGCAGCACAAACTACTCCCCCCTACTCTAGCAATATCAGCAGTTAAAGATATTCCCATATATATATATATATATAGATACATTTTAAAACAGTGCACGATTAGGCGCCAATATGATTGGTTCATAGTCGGTGCACAACTAATATGACCCATACATATATTATTTAAAAAAAGAAAAGAGTATTTTTATGGGCAATAAATCGCATAAATCCTCAATAGCTGACTTGCAATTCAAAATGAACGCACGAACGTGCACAGTGGTCGTATAACGACTTGGATTTATAATTTATAGTTATGCTTGATTTGGGTACAGACTCCGATTCGTATATAAATTCGCCGTTGGACGCCCGAAACTGTGCAACGCCTTTTGCTCTCAAATGAGCCGGAAATGCACAACAACGTTTCACACAATGTCGGAGGCCAATGCGCTTTTAATGCGTTCTTTGACTCTCGACGGACTGCAAGTCAAATTAAGGATTTGGAGCTAGGCGGACTATCGAAGGATTGGCCAGCGAAATCGAATTAGAATTGCACAAATTCTGTTTTTTTGTTAAATGTATTTGCTGCATAAATTGCATTAATCAGGCGAATTTATTAAAGATTAAAGATTTCAAATTGTAGTTAGAACTAATTTAAAAAACAATCATTTTTAGAAAGTGCATACAAGTTAAAGAACAAAGAACAAATAATTAAAGTAAGAACAAATAGTGAATATTCAAATAATATTCAATTTAATATAGTTTAGATTTAAGATGTTTAAAATTAATAAAAGTTAGTTTACATCCAGCAAAATAATTTATAATAATAATTGTGTATTTCAAATTGTCAAGTTCAAAGTATTCTCAGTAAATTATTTTGAACTAAAAGTTTATAATATTACTCTCAGTTTTCAGCTTGTGAATTAAATACATGTCTAACATGACAAAACACTTAGCTTAACATGCAACTGGTGTGTACATGTATATTTTTATATATATATTTATTTGTATAAACATATATATTTATATATATATATTTATATAAACATATATGTGGGTTGGCTAGGACAGTCGGAGAATTAATTAAAATCAGTGAAACCAAAAATGTCGTCCGTATAACTTGTTTGTGTCCTGAAAATCAAATGGTGTGATATTAAATAAAACAAAATTAAATATTTCATCAATCTGCGCCCTTCCAGATTTGCAGCGACTTTACAACAGTAAAACTAAAGTAAGTGTGTTTTAAATTTAATAACATACAATCAAACAAACTTGAAAAGGAGTATTTCGAAAAATCATTTAAGTTGTGTATAGGGTGTAGTCAACACGATGAGACGGCGTTTAGAATCGAACTGTTTGCTCTGATGAGCATTTCATTATTTTATATAAAAATCTTAAACCCAAATACATATGAAGCCGCTTGTAAGGCGACCTCATGTTATGTTTATTTATATTAACGGAGACGCTTGTAGGGCGACTCCATGTGAAGTTTATTCTTAAACTAGCTGAGCTTTGCAGCGTTTGTAGAGTGAGTATATGTGTGGTCAATTCTTCTTAGAATATCTGAGCTTTATTCTTCTAAGAATGTGATGGTTATTTATCTTAAAACAGCTGATATTCATATTTGAGTAACTTCATGTGGACTCTATATGATATTTTATCATTAAAAAATAGCTGAGCCTCGCAGCGTCTCATGTTCATACTTAAACAAAGTAAAGGGGGGAAAAAAATGTAAATAAATATTTGTGTTTGAGCTTTCATACACAGAAATTCAAAATACTTGCCTTGCAACACTGGACTCAAATCTTTGTATGGGCAACGCAGTTGGCTTTGCATTTAGAAAAAATTATTTTCCCTAAACAAAAGACAGTAAACTGCTTCAATCAAACCAGCACGTTTACGAATACAGCTAGCAGCAGTCATATAATTTCTGGAGTTTTTCAAACGCACCGAAATAAAATAAAAAAAATAAAATAAACAAAAATTGTTTACTCAAATTGTTTACTCAAATTATTTGCTCAATTTGTTTCCGTAAATGTTTCGCTTCTACGAACTTTACTCGCTGTATCTGAAGAAAATGTCCGTTTGCGGAACAACGCCGATGTGGTGTCTCTGCGAAAAAATGCCACGCTCAATGCAGCACATTGAATCGGACTCAAGTCTTTGGTGCGATGTGTGTGGACGACGTCGTAGGCCACGCACCTGCTCCAGCTCCTCCAGCGATGAGGAGGAGAGGGCAGCGATACGACGTCAGGAAAGGCTGAGGAAGCAACGACTCGCCGAGGAGGAAAAGGCGCAGCCGGGCCAAGTGCGAGTCACAGTGGCCAGGAATGCCAAGAAGCCAGTACTCAAATCCGTGTCGAAACTTAAATGCAACAGCAATAAAGTCTATGTGGGTCGCATTGGACATTATCGCAAGCCGCAGGGGATGCAGCCCAAAAGCAATGATGAGAGTGATCAGTCAGCAGTCAAAGGAGACATGCTGGATATAGAGGCGAAGGTACCACCAACGCCGGCATCGACACCAACTCGGAAAACCACCGAATCCTTGTGGCATCTACCCAGTGATAATATGTCAAAGCTGCCACAGGAGGTGTACGATCAACCGCTGCAACTGCGCCAGCATCTGCCCATGCTATATGACCACCTCTTTAACAGAAAACTTGTCCCACTCAACCATCCCATAACAAATCCGGCAGGTGGCGCCATCTCCAAGCGGCAACGCAACATCTTTGGACAACCACTCCGTCGACACTTCAGCGATCCGCTGCCACCGCTCTCCGAGATTCTAACAAAGCAGCAGGAAGAGCGAGCCAAAGGCGGCGGCTTGACTTCCAAAAAAAATCATGTCAGTGATGCAGCCAGTCAGTTCGAACCGTTTGACAGCTACGATGGACCATCGGAGGATGCGCTGGTTGCGGACAGCGCCTGGCTTTTTCTGCACAAGTCTAACTCGTCGCGCTTGAAGCAGCGGGCTTATTTGCCACCCATACAGCACTCCACCTTCAGGTTGGAAGCAAGAAGCAGCAGCAGCTCCACATCGTCATCCTTTGAAGAGCCCACGGCGCCGCTGGAAGATCATGAGGATGCTACTGTGAGCGCTCCATTGCAACCGGTGGCAAAATCAAGTCTTTCGGAAATCCGTGCATCCAGCAGCACTTCGAGCAGCAGCAGCTTTAAATCCAATACCCTACCAGAGTCGGTCTGCAGTCGGGGCGGAGATGTACCCGCCTATGAAGATCTGCTGGCCATTGAGGACATGGATAAAATGTTGGAATGTATGGAAATTGCAATGAATCCAATAGTTAAGGACGAATTGACTGAGCTAACCCCAATGGCCAAACAGGTCGAACCCGGTGACTTCGTCAATGAAATCGCTCAACAATTAGACAATTTACACATTACCGAAGCCGGCGACAGACAAAACAAGACTCCGACGAAAAACGTTGAAGAAGAGCCAAGGATCGAACCGAATCATTCTAATGACATGTCAAATGAATTACCTTTAAATTCTGAAAATAAATCAGCAGGTGATGCAAAGTATTTTAAGCGTTGCTCCAAAGACGGGAATATACAATGCCGAAAACATCGCGCTCAACGGGATCGGTGGGATGTAGGTAAATCGACAGGGCAGATGCCAAGCAGGCAACCAATGTGGTCTATAATCAGAGATTTGTTTGTACCAGTCTCGTGCAAATCACTTGTGTCAGGCGATGAACTGAAGCCCTTGAAAGGAGCACAGAAATTCGACTATGGCACCATAGAAAGTCAAAAGCCAATAACAAATCCAAATAATCAGTGCTGCCAAAAATGTGGCTTACGTAAGCGAAAGCAGAACTTCTTGTCAAAAGATACCTCAACAATCAATCGAAATGGAATCCATAAGTCAAGTTGTATTTACTATAAATCTGCTGATTCAAATTTCATTAATTCTACTGCCAAAAACACAACAAATTTGGGTCTAAAAGGTAATTCAGAATGTAGGCAAAACAAATCAAATATTGGCATCATCAAATCGGATGAACTCAGAAATAATGTCGAAAAAAGTGTCAAACTTGATTCCGATCGGAAACAATCCGCTTCTGCTTCAACAATTTTTGAATCATGTTTCGGAAACACAACTCCGATGGTTAAACTTTCCAAAGAAACAAAAAATACTATCTTTTTAGATGAGCAGCTGAAAATTAGATGTCAAAAAACGAAATACTTTGAAAGAGTTCAATATGCATGCAGTGAGTTAATTATACCAAAAATGGTCTCATTTACCAAAAACGCGACTTGGAAAGGACAGATTATAAGACATATTGTAAACCCGGCTATTACAAAAGAACCGTTAGATATATTTGAGTTTAAAACTCCAGATATACAAGTTAACGAAATATTTGATTATCTAAAGGTTGAAGATAATCACGGCTCAGTGTCGGAAAACTGTGAATCATTAATTTCACAGTACACAACTTCTCAGCTTACTGAAGAATCGTCTATAACTGGTAAAATCATGGAAATTAAAGGGCGTAAGTCGACAAAATTCAATCTTCCAGCTTGGCCATCTCATCCATTCAAGCTCAGTAAACGGCATATGAAATACAAGCCACTGCAGTCCAGTGATGAAAGTATGATTATTGAAAGCATTCCACAAGAATGCAATGCTAAAAAGAAAAAAACCCTAAGGAGTCGGAGAAGTGGCAAGAACAATGACTTGGGGATAGCAAATGAGGAGGTGAATCAGAAAATCAATGAAATGATGACGAAGCCTATTAGGCTGCTAAACTTATATTAGCCAAAGTTATCGTTGTCAAATAGATACATAGAAGTAATATCCAAGTTCACAATCAAGAAATTTAGCATAGGTAAATGGATTACAAATGGATTATAGAAATGTTCGCTTTAGAAGTATTATTTACAAGCAATGATTTATCAACGTACGAACTACGAAATATAGTAATTAACATATTATTTAAAAATACTAAACACAACTTTACAAAAAATTCAAAATTTCAATTATTTATTGCATATATATTAATTTAATTATTCCAATAATTTTATTGTTTTTTCCAATTAAAGTAAACAAGTATATTTT
This sequence comes from Drosophila dives, assembly GCA_035042365.1. Classification (NCBI taxonomy): domain Eukaryota; kingdom Metazoa; phylum Arthropoda; class Insecta; order Diptera; family Drosophilidae; genus Drosophila; species Drosophila dives. Next base: position 1,035,942 of record JAWNLJ010000414.1, on the reverse strand, counting down.
TGAAAACATTTTCAAAACAGTTAAGATGATTTCAATAAATTAATTTTAGTTAAAACAATTCTTTGTTTTATTTTTTAGAAAATGTGCAAACCAGTGGAAAAAATGAAGTCGGCAGCATCCACTAAAATACATTATCGAAATCCTTCACTTGCCTTGCTTAGTGGCTGTGCCAGCATAACTTTTTGGGTAATATATTGGTTGGCATATTGCCTGATTTTGGTGAGTAAACGTTGGATATTGAAAATGATTTATTTCTTATTAAACAGTTTTCTCCAATTTACCAGTTAGCCGGAGTCGTTGTGGTATTTGGATTGGTCTTTCCACGCTACGCCTGGTATTTGTTGAATTATTTTCTAGGTCAATATCATATCGAGCAACATTTTAAAGACGAGTTATAGGCAATACATATATATATATATTGATATATATATTATATCTTAATTTCATTATAAATAAAATCTATTGTAATTGAAACGAGCGGTGTGTTTATTATTTCTCATATCAGAATTGCCTAGCTTTATTTTATTTAATATTTAGATTTATACACTACTAATTTCAATGCTATTTTTGTATTAATTACATATTAAAATAAATGATCGTACATTAAATATATTGTAAGTGTATATTTTATTCATAAGTATATTTGCATATGTATAATCATAATCATGCACATCATAAGCATTATTATCAATAGCAATCGTTGCTTGCACTCAATTAAAAAAAAACAAACACTGAGCTGCACGAAAATTCCTATAAAATTTATAAAATATAAAGTAAAAACAATTTGAGAACTCATTTGCCATTATTCAGCAGACAACAAATAAAGAAAAGAAAAAAACACAAAACCAACTGCAGCTGTATTAAGCGAAATGCTTCTTGTCATATTTTCTATTTCAATATATATGCATTATGGTAGGCAATGTTATGTATCAGGCACTATATCAAAAATTTAAATCGTTATCAGATTCAAAATATAAATAAAGCTGATTTACTATTTGTGGACTTTTGCGTAATGTGCGGAAAAGTCCGGCACATAATTTATCTGTTTGGAATAAACCTGAATTATTTTTGTTCTCGTTAGTTAGTCTTATCAATTAGCTAGAAATGGATTTTGTGTTTATTTAAATACATTAAGTTTAAAATTTTGTTTTTTGTGTTACTGTTGTTATTTTTTATTTTATTTCGCCACTCAGTTGCCAGCAACGTTTTGCACTTCACTTGAACTAATTATTTCGTAATCTTTGCTCGAGCTCTCCGAATCCGATCCCGAGTTGCGTGGCGTGCTGCAAAAAGAGATCGTTTTTAGATTTAAAACAACAGTCAAAAGTCTCACAACCAAAACAGACCATAATGTAAACAATGCAAATTTTATAAGAAAAATAAAGGCAACTTTTTACCAAAAATTGTGAAAGATTTATGAGGTGTGTGCGTATGTGTGGGTGTGTGAGTGTGGGTTTGTGTGTGTGTGTAATTGTGTGAAACAATAACAAATTGTAAAACTTACTCAGCAAATGGGTTAATCTTGATATTTGATATCCACACTCTACGAAGAAGCTCAAAATCAAGTAATCAGAACAGACTGCAATCGAGCTGCTTGAATGAGTTTCAATGGCAAATGGAATGGATATGATACAAGGAATTGGTTGGAAATGTTGTGACCCAATTTCACAATGCTCGCCATGCGATATGAGTTTGATATACATAAATACAAATATGTACAAGTTGGCACAAAATCATTTTACTCTAAGTTCTTAATTAATTGACTAATCATTATATTCCTGTCTAAAAATATTAAACATTATATATTCAAAACTGATCAATTTACATTGTTTATGAGGAAATCCTTTTGCTCACAGTTAAATTTAAAATAGCCGCAATTTAAATTAATTGTTATGTATGTAGTTATTGTTCTTTACCAATTTACTTTTTAATATATTCCTGTTACCATTCCAAGTTATATGTTAACCCTAAGTTAAGCAAATGTTGGCCAACCACATTTGTTCACAAGCTTGAGAACCAACTACCAATTGAGTGAGTTATGAATGAATTACATGCTTTAAGAGAATTAGATGAAATTCAAAAAATAACAAACAAAAATTCGCAAAACGAACTTATGAGTAATAAAACTTAATACATATTGAAATCATACAATATATAATTTATTAAGGAACAGAAATGTACACAAGTAACATCTAAAGTTAAGCCGACTTGAATTGCATGTTAACAACAAACTCAAGGCCATTCATACGTTCAAATTCGAGCAATGATTTGAATAACGAGATTCGTTCGCTTCAAAAATCAAATAAGCGTCCTGCTTACCCAGCTTTGGTATCCTTGGCTTGCGCCACTGCATCCACTTGCGGCGGTGAAGTCTCCGCTCCCTCACCATCAGCCGCCTCATCATCATCTTCGTCGTACTCATCGGCGCCAACTTTGCGACGTTTGCGCACTTCCATGTCGGCATCGTGCTCTTTGATTAGCTCAATTTTCTCGGGTTCCAGTGGCAACGAATCCGCGTCCGCATCACCATAAGCGTCACCATCAGCATCACCATCAGCGTCACCGTCAACATCGACAGCCGTATCCTCTTCACCATCACTGTCCTTGTCCTTTTTCTTTGATTTTGACTTGGATTTCTTGTCGGATTTAGAGCCAGATGTGGATGCAGATGCATCAGCAACATAATTGCTCTATAAAATTAAGTTAATTAGTTTAGCAACTTGGAGACGTATTTTGTACACTTACCTCATACAGTGGCCAGAAGGAGGCAAAGAAGCCAACGTCTTCAGTCAGATTCGGAAAGATCCAGAAATGCAGTTTGCCGCCGGTCAAGGCCCAAACGATAGTAAACACAATCAGACGAATGATGGTCAGAGTTAATATAAAGACGAGGAAGCCCGCTGCTGCAATGGACAAATAGTAAACGCCTTGGCGCAACTGTGGCGGCCACAATGGGAACAAGCAAATGCCGATTGCGCCTAGCAGCAATGTGAATCCAATGATCCAGTAGTGCAGTGGAATTGGATCAAAGATCCACACATATGCCTCGGACCCATCAACGAATATCTGCTCGGGATGCATGTCCAGACGAATTTTACGTTTCTTCTTTTCCTTCTTATCAACGGCCGCGGCACCACCGGCTTGTGCTGCGTCTCCATCTGCTTCCAAATCCGTATCCTTTTTGTCTGACGATGAGGACGCCTTTGCATTTCCCTTGCCGCTTACGTCCGTTTTGTCCTTTTCCTTGTCCTGCCCTTTGCTCGATTCAGACTTCTTCTCAAGCTTGCCACGCACCTCGTCTAGCGTAACGGGCACTTTTTTGGCGCGATGGAAAAACTTATGCTCCAACATAATGTCCATGAACATCATGACCTGCTCCCGTGTGGTGAACAATGCATCATCGCCCTGGGCGAATTTGGACTTCAGCAGAGCATCGATCGCTTTGCTCGAGGTGAAGTACTCGACAACGTGACTCAGAAACTTTGTCTTCTTTGTCTTAACATTCTTTTTTAGCCATTTAGCAACGTTCTTTTCATCCTTCGATGGCTTCTCAACTTTCTGTTCTCCAGGTTCGGTGTATTCCTAAAATAAAATAGGCAAATTAATATAGTATTATTATGTAAATAAAGAAAATGCTTAAAGCAATTCTAAGTATAATTAAGTACATATTTACATAAATTTAATAAGTACGAAAAAAATAAAAGCATGAAGCAACTTTTACTTTTAGCTTTACTTTCAGCCAACGGATTTAGGCCACGACATCAATTTCGTATTTCGTCACAACGTGGATCGATTAACATATGCACAGATTTTTACATATTCAACAACAATAACAATAATTATAACAATTATACCGTGCCGTCGTCGAAGATTTCCTGCTCTTCTTCCGCCTCAATCTCAGCTTGTTCCCTATCGTCATCTCTCATTTTTGTAGAAAATGTTGCACTTGCAATATGTGTGGTTTATTAAGGAAAATAGAACGCATAAGCAATGCCAAAAGAAGAGAGCAGCAGCAAGTATTATTATTCTTGAGATTTTTATTTTTCCGAGCTGTGACGTGTTGCGTTCCCTAAGCGAGTCTAGAAAGTATTAAATATGAGCTGTAACAGTAAACAGGCAGTTGGCAGTTGCCTGGTCAAACGAGTGCTGATTCGATACACACATGGCTCACGATCTACGCACACATCAATCTCTATACTAGTATAGGTGTTTATATGTATATTGCTTTGTACTTATTTCGTTGAAACTTTCCCAAACAACAACAACATCATTGAGCCAAGCGCAAAAGCCAAAGCCACAACAGAATACAAACTAAACCGCTGATAACTCGGTGCACCTAAGATCGAGCAAGAGAGAGACAGTGAGCGAATAAGCGATCACACTCTTGAAGCTTCAGCTTCAGCTTTTACAGAGTTTTACAGAGCGAGAGCATGCTAACAAAGCACGCATACCTGCAAACATTTGCTCACCTTAAACAACACTGGATGTTTCAACGCAAACTTTCACTTGATACACTATGTTGCCAGATCTGCTCAAATATTACAAGCTCTCTCAGCAATCACAGCTGTTTGATTATGCGATCTTCGACTTGAAATGGGGTAGGTGGATACACAGCAATTATAAGTTAATAATAGCTGAAAGGTGCATGCATGCAGGGGGGCAGCAGACAGTGCACGCATATACACACACATACAAAAGGAATCACAAAATGCTTATGCCGACAGGCCGCATGGCAGCACACTTTACATCAAATTTAAGCCGCAACCTTTTTGAATGGTTGGAAATTGCGTTACTTCAGTTTAAATTAACATTTTTTATATGATTCATTTAATATTTAGGTCTATGGTAAGCAAAATGAAAACAAACACGCCAGTTGGACTGTGTAAGTCACACACACATGCTCATACTTAACACATGCACACATCTTTGCTTGTCGCGATAATTTTGTTTTTGCGACGCACTCTGAGATCTTAGAGGGTTCATAGTGGCAGGGACTTACATCTTTACGGCGACGTGTTCGTTTCTTTTCCGACATTTTCCAGTCAAGTCGGATACAATTTGAGGATATTTTATTAATTAATTGTGAGTATTCTTATTTGATTTGCCACACACGCACGACGAACTCACAAGAGCACGGCAAGAGGAAGACTCAAATAGTATAAAGTAAATATGAAATGGACCAAAAAATACCGACAAAAATACTAAGATGAGCATGTGAATATTTTATTAGGCTAGTAAGCTGCACACATTTGCTAAAATGATAACTAATTGTGCCACGAACCAATTTTCAATTATAAATAAATACGATATTTGCTCAGTCGATTATTTCACATTCTAAATCTATTTTAAAATGCAGTAAAGATAAAGTATAAGAAATCCATTGAAACCACTTGATTTTGAAACTAAAATACCTTGTCAATTGGAATATAATTTAATCTATACAGACAGTAATAACTAAATAAAATAAATTAAGAACGTTACGCATATCGAAAAAAAAAATTTAAATCACAAAGTTTCGATTTAGTTGTCAGTTAGAAAATTTATTAATTAAAATACATAAATGTATCACAATACACACTTAAAATGAACACAAATCTTGAACCTTACAATTTAGCTTAACAAAGAAAAACGGAATACTAAAATTGACTAAATTTACATTTCCTAAGAATTAAATGCTCGAGCAGAAAGTGAACGAAATTGGTAAGAACACAACTGTAAATGAACATGGGGACCAAGGTTTCGTATTCCACCAGCCTCTTGCGATCCTCGTAGACAGTGTTGGGCGTGGTGCGTCCAAGCAGGCAGGCACAGATGCAATATGTGACCATTATTTTGGTCATAAAGATGGCAACGCGCTCGGCACGCGTCAGATTGTCGTGGACGGCGCTATCCCTCCACTTGCCTGTCAACGGCTGCCACAGACCCCAGTTGATCCACTGCCGCTCAAATTCAGAGGAGAAACGATGCCGCCTACTCTCTACGGCACTATCGTCGCCGACTCGAATCAACACCGCCGAGCTGAGAAATATGATCTTCTGACGCACCCAGCGATGCACGATGAAGACCTGTGTGACCTCCGTCTGCAGATCCATAAGCTCAATGCGTCGCAAGAACCAGGTCGGATAGCGTCCCCCACTGTCCTGGGAGACGGCTATGCGGGTGGGGATGCGTATGTCACGGGTGCGTAGCCACAAAATATAGGTGGAGTTGCGAGTCAGCTTGGGATGTTCCGGGTCCTGCATCAGCGTGAACTGCAACTCCGTTCGCTGTGTTGTCTGAAAGATGATGCGTACGGTGGCTGTTGTTAACGCATTGATCCGTCCACCGGTCTTAATGAACACCAACAGATCGTGCACTTCCCGATGGGCATTATCCTCCAATCCGGTCATGTCGCATACGACCGTCTTGCAGGATCGCCCATTGCGAAAGATATAGAGTGCAATCAGCCATAATATCAAGAGGAGAATCGCAAGGAAAAATATGGCCACAAATGGCCAATTGGTGCTGATGACCATGTTATAATTGGTAGGCACAACAATGGCAGGCACATGGAACACATAGCTGGTGTAGGTGCCCAGCACTGTGCATGCGCAGTACATGGAATCCTTGAGCGGAAACTCTAGTCCGGGAAGGCAACGGGTGTGCGACCAGTGCGCCATCTCCTCGCCCAGCGAATCCATCCAATAGTCACAGCTGCGCATCTGGAAGGCAAACGAGAAAAAAGCTGGTCCACCAGGAATCGGCGTAGAACCATAGTCGTCATGGATGTATTCACTGTCGACCTGTACCGCCAGATAGACACGATGCCAGTCGAGGCAATTGTTGCGCATCAGCAGCGTTGAATTCCTTGAATCCGCCGGAACAACGCAGCCATGCTTCCTAATCGCCTCACTGATCAACAGTGGTGTCTCATCCAAAACGAGCAGCGCTCGCAGTCGATGAGTTGTGTGCTGGAAGCGCACCACCAACATGGAATGCTCATCAAGATTGGTGCGATAAACGCGCACATCCTGCATCGTCTGGAGCTGCGCGTGCTTCCGGAAATTCACATATTTGCCAGTGTCAGCAGAATCCTCGTCATAAACATCTTCTTCATCATCATCGTCGTCAATCCAGATTCGTCCTTCGCTGTGAGCATTTCCTACAATAGAAAAAAAAAAGAATAATATTTATTATATTGTTAACATTATTAAATTTGATCCAACAATAAAAATGGTTTTCATATTGGTATATAAATAGATATATATTAATTATATTTTCGCTTACTTGAGACTTCCGGATAATCCTGGGCTGGCCTGTACTTGCTAACGACTGTATTGAAGCTCAATTCACTGTGAGCCAAATGAATCTCATGCTTAAAATTGTCCTCTGGCAAGTAGATGCGCACAGAGAGGAGCACAGCGCTAGGCTGTTTGTCTTCCGGATACCACCAGCCCAGCTCACGTATGGTCGAGATGACTTTGATGCAAATCGAATCAGTGCCCGGTTCCATTACCTCTTGGAGCAACTCGGGCTTCGTATAAACGGAATGCATTCTATCCCTAGTCTTGGTCACATACGTGCGATCCGGCTCTACTTTAAAGCAACGGATATCGAGGGCAACGCCAACTTCCAAACCATTTGGCTCATCTGGTTCAAGGCCATGTCTGCGGGCCATAATCAGGAAGCGATGGAGCCGTTCCGTTTGCCACATTGAGTTCAGCCAGTTGAGGGAACGCTGTTTGCTATCCGCATTTTTGTAATTATTGATCCGTTGCAGTAGCCGGTCAACTTCAAGCTGATTCAGGTTGTCAAAATTGGCAGCCTGATTGTAAGAACTATAGATCTCTTGCGGAGGCCGTGGTAACTGCTTGTTCAAGCTCGTCATCATGTCGTAGACGAGGACACAGGACATCGTTACATTCAAATACGGCTCCTCGACGAGTGATCTTTCCATTTCGTTTACGTAAATTTTCATAAATATCTCATTTAGTTTGGTTAGAGAACGAACCAAAATCTTTTCACCTTGAGGATCAATGGGCGTTAACTGGACAGCCAATGTTTTCGTTAAATTTGCCAATTTGCCCAGTGAAGCTATCGTATATGGATGTGCTTCCTCCAAGGCGTTCATCAAAATATTGCCCATCTCGGGGCTGACGATGCGTGTGGCCACGGAATGAATGTACGCCAGAAGGCGCTTCATGTTGCCAGTGATCGCCAGATGATGGACATTGTGCGGTGACGTTTTTAGATAATTCTGGACCTCCTCCGATGTGTTCAGTGTCACGTTGGCCAGTGGGGTAACTGTGACCGGCACTTGACTTCTGCTGCACGTGAGCGAATGATCGCAGATAAAGACATTTACGGTTTGCACATCCTTTTGCAGATGGATGGTACATGCACAGTTATGGCATTCAGTCAGCAACACCCGATGTGCATACATCAAGTACACAAGTGGCCCATTGTGTGTCCGAAATCTCTGGCAGCAAACATTGAATTGGGTTTCAGCCTCTACACCTTCAGTGGGCTTAATTGAACATTTGCCTTGCTTGGGTGCCACATTCTGACGAAGAATCATCTGCTGACTACCAATGCGTCCATCGGCTGAGCGCACATCCAGCCGAATGTTCGCCACAGATTTCGCCGTGTTTATTTGTGTCGCCAATTCCTTTGTGTTCAGCGTAAGCTGACCCATCACATACCACGCATACTTCACATCTTGCAGAGTGTGGCAGTCAAAGCATTTGGCCATCAGCAGCACCTTCTTGTTGGCATTGTACTGGCCCAATCCGCAATTCGACAAGCATTTAATCTCAATATGCAAGGTGCCGTAGCTCACAATGGTGATCGTCTGAAATGCTACTGAAGTTTTATTTGGATCATCATCGGCCCTCAGAGTCAGCGAGAATACATATTTTTTGTGTAGCTTGAAATGATAGCCAGGAATTGTGAGTAACGCAGCTGAAATTAAGAGAAATAGATTTTAAACTATAATAATAATATAAATAAATGGGTAAATATTCTCTCGAGTAATTATAATCTGATAAATTTGTAAAATGCAAAGAAATCACATATTAAATTTAATAAATAAATTCATGACAAATTTATCTATAATTATAACTTTGGTTTTTTACCTTTAGAAGTGATGGCATTCTGAACAAATGAATTATCTGGATCGTCCTTTGAGTGGCATTCCCAATTGTAATACCTAAATTGCTTTTGTCCACGTGGTTTGGAGTAATCGCGACTACTCCTACCATCTATAATTACATCGGAATTGTATTTCAACTTTTTTTCAGTGCCTCCACTAATCACTGCCTGTAAATGCTCCGGGTTCACCTTCACATAGCAGCGTGCCGCATATGTCAAGCCATTGTACTCGCCCTCAACAAGAATCATGTACAGATTGCGCCACATCTCGAATTTCGTTGTATAATGTACAGAGTAACGCTTCAAGGGAAACAATTTCCGTTGGTCCTTATAGGTTCTCAGCACAGCTGGAACAGAAACATTGTTCAAACTGACATTGAAAACTGATGATGTAAACAGTAAATTAAACTCACTTTTCCCCATCAAATCCATAATAGTCCAAGTCAGAATTGTCTTATTAAGATCGCACGATCTTACAATGCTCGCACTTAAAATGATTGTTCGCCTCACGCTCACAACTAGTGGATTCTTGGGATTTGAGCATTGCTGTGTAACTATTTGTGGCATACAGTTCGGTGGCGTTATGATGTTTAATTTGATAGATTTGTTAACGGGATCAATGCCACTTTTGCCCGGCGCTCTGCCTTGCAGGGTCAGTCTAGTGTAGCCCGCCTCCCAGAAAGTTGCCATTATCACCACAAAGAAGCCGCTTTCATAAGGCACCGGCTGTTCTTGAGGTATATTGTGGCGCTGCAACTCGTCGCTGATTCGGTCGCTTTTTTTAAATGTGGGACTCATCGGTGTAGATCCTATGCCGATTTCCTGATACATCAGCAAATATTTTGATGTGCTGAGATGCAGCACAACTGGATGATTTGGATATTTGGCTAAAGTGACCATCACAGCTGTCTCCTTTCCGTGTGTGACCTCAAAGTTGCAATAGATCATCATATTTGCCAGCAAGAGTTCATTTTTATCTTGACCACTGGCAATCCAAGCGTGCAGCAACAGCACGAACAATTCCAGAATCCTTGTGCACTGCATGATTGAGCTGCGTGCTGAAATTCTATAAACTGAAATTTATTTCACTTGCTCGAAGAATACCAGAATAACTTCCCTTTCGCCTGGAAATAACTTAGCAAATGATGTTTGATCAACAAAAGCATCGCCTTCTCAGTTCTGTAATATTATTAAAAATAATAGTGAAATGGAAAAGAGCGGGTAAATCCGAATGAAATTTAAGATAGATTAGATTTAGTTAAGAATTAAGGTTTTTTTTTATTATTCTTTGTTTTACAACAAAATACAGACTAAATAATAAGTAAAATATATTTATTTATTTATATATATGTATATATACACATACATATACACGTATATATTTATTCTTATTATTATTAATATAGATCCCTCGAAACTCTCTTGGCTCTAAAAGTTTACACTAATTTTTTTTGTTATCATTTTTTTTATAATTTTCTTTAAATTTCTTATTTCGGTTTCAGTTGTGTGTCTTGTTGTTTGTTTGCTTGTTTTAATGATTTCGAACAATGAAAACTACTAAATGGTGGTTGATATTGCAGTTCTTGCATAGGGCAGTAGGCGTACTAGCTTTTATGTGCAATTTAAGTAAACTAATTGTAAAATAATGTAAAAATTATATTTGCTTGCTTTAAAAACAAATCGAAGACGCAGCCAAAAAGCAATTGCTCTTCTCGAAATGAAAAGTTTGTCAAATGTTGCAATTGTTTCACAATATGTATAAATATATATATATATATATATCTCGTTAAATACATGTTTGTAGTATGTATATTTGATACACTTATATTTGGGATGCAACATTTATTCACAATAACATCAGCTCGTTTAAGAAAAGTAGTCGTTTCGTTTTTCCCCCCCATTTGATTTTAACAAAATTACAGACTTTTATTTACGACATGCTCTCTTATTGCAAATGAACTGATCTTCTCGAGGGGACCGGATTGCGTCTAGTATTGGCGGCTTGGCGTCAGCTAATAACTAGGCCAAATATAAATGAAAACAATAATTATAAAAGAATTTTAAAACAACATTTATCAAATTGTATTATATTTGCACGCACAAGGAGTAATTAAAGTGACTCGCTTTTTCTACACTTTTTTCTTCTCAATTAATATATAAATATATATCTAGAATTTTACATGCGCCCCTTTTTGATCATAAGCGATCTTTTCTCTGCTCGTCAATAGACATCAATCAAGTTCTGTCAAGTTTTCTCTGCTCTCCTCATATATTCTTCCTCCTCTCTCACTCAATCAATCACATCTCTCTCATCCTAAGCGCTGGCCCAGAGTGTCCGCCTCAAGCATGGCGAAGACGTCTCCAAACGCGAAAGGTCGATACGTTCACCAATATCTTGAGGGGCTTGAAGTTTGGCCTTAGATCTGCATAGAAGTTACCCTAGTTTTGTTTGCGATTGCGGTAAGGGGAGTTTATGGTTCTTGGGTAGCGAATAGATGGCATTTGGATATGACATGTGGGGAGGGAGGGAGGGGGTAGAGATATGAATGGATAGAATTCGTGTTGCAATGACAAAAAAAATGTGTCCAGAATGGGATTCTATTAATTCTCGTTTGTGCACGAATATTGATAAAAAAATCCATTGCCTACATGTGTATTGTGGTTATTGCCGTCGACGCGTCTCGATCTGTATGTATGTCAGTTTTTAATGTATATGTGTGTTTCTGTGTGTGTGTGTACGCTTTAAACTAAATGATAAAGTTAGTTTAAATGGTAGCTGTGTTAACTAAATGTTAAAATCTGGATCTTACGAATACAGCACTCGAATCGTGCTCGCTGTACCCCAACCGTTTTGTATGCTTGAACACCTCATTTGTGATGCTCGTCACCGGCATTGACTGATCCAAATTCTCAGCCATGTTGAGCACCAGACGCAAATCCCTCTGCATATGACATAACGGTTGCTGCGGATTAAAATCACCCTTGGCCATTTCTGCAAACAAGCATAATACAATTATTCAATAGATATATATTTGAAAAATAAATAAATATATTTAACTAATCTTTATCTACTAAGCTGTTCACACAGATATGTAAAACTGCTCCTTAATTCGGATTTGGAATTTGTTAGACTTACCTTTGCCCTTAGCCAGCAGCAAAGGTGATTTCATAGAAGTTAAGTCGAATATATCTATGATATCGTTCAACGAAATGGAAAAACGATCAGCTGAAATCAAATCATTGAAATTTTTAGATACATTTTATAAACGAGAGTTAGGAGTACATACCCAATGCTAACGCCTCTGCCAGACCGACGAGACTGACGCCCTGAATAGTTTGCAAAATGAGGTTCACCTTACAGGCGTTGCCAATATCTGCTAGATACGAACAATGAAAGAAATTTTAGTATACGATGAGAAAGGAAGCAATTGTAATTTATTAGCAGTATAAACTTACTGCCCAGAAAGAAGGTGTTCTTGGCAATAGTCTTGAAGCAGGAATGGCACTCCTCAAAGACTGATCGATCACCGCCGGCCAATAAGATCAGCATGCCTTCAGCTGCCTCTTGTCGTGTGCCGTGGATCTGTGCCTCCAAATAGCGACCATTACACTCCTTGATGGCCAGTCCAATATCCAGCGATGAATCCGGATCAACTGTTGACATTTCCACATACGCCTTGTTTCGCAAATCCTTCAGCTGCAGGACACCACAATTGCCAAAGACGAGCTGCACACAAAACGAAACGAGCGTATTAAAAAGAAGAAAATATTTTTGACTTGACAAGTCGTCCTCATCAAGATACTAAATTTGAAATTGAGTGAGAGGGCCTCTATCAATGGAATTAAAACTTACGTCTCTGGCACCTTTTGGATCTGATACACAGCAGAATATGATGTCTGCTGCTTCCACCACGTCCATTGGCGTGTCCTTAACCTCAGCGCCTGCCTCCACAAAAGGTTGACACTAAACACACACACACAGAGCGAGAACAATCTTTAAATGACAAAGCAATATAAAATAATATTTAATTGAAGTCACCTTATCAATGGTGCGGTTCCAGACCACAATCTTGTGTCCCGTATAAATTAGGTCCTTGACAATGGTCGAACCCATCATGCCGAGACCGAGAAAACCAAATGTCAGATCGGAGGGCTCAATGGAGCGATCGACCAGTGTGTTCGTACGTGTCTTCATATCAACGGCCTTTGTCTCTGGGCGTGTGACAACCGGTCGATTTAGCAGCGCAATTGCGTTGGGTGTACGCTTCGACGGCGGGCTCAAGAAAGTCTCTGGATCGATTCGCGTCCGTACAACGAACGAGGATGAGCTGGCCTCATCGTAATCGCCCCCTTCTGGACTGTCATAGCGTATCATATCGCCCGAGGCAGCGCGTCGGCCGCGCTTGGCGCTTGAAGTACCAGTGGGTGTCTGGTGTGCCGAGATGCGTCGCTTCTGGGCGGCTGCCGATTTCGCCGATGACGCTTTGTGCGCCTGTTTGCTGCTGACTGCGACAGCTGCGCTGGATTTTGCTTTGGGTGTGCGTTTCGTCTGGCTCTTGGCCGTTGATGTCGTCGTCGTTGTCGCTGTCGCCGTTGCAGCAGGTGACCTTGTGGCTTTTGCATTGTTTTCAACTGCAGCGGGCGGCATATCCGACTCATCCGGACTGCCAACGACATGAGGCACGATGCCATTGTTGCCATCGGCTGTCGCCTCATCGCTGTCGAGGCCATCGCGAATCTTGTCAAAGTCTGCCTCGGTGGCATGATTCGTCATGCCGCAGCTCTCATCGATTTGACTGTCAATCTCTGCAGGATTTTCCACATATTTATCAATATCAGCCATCGCATGCCTAAACGCAGCCGGTTTGCTAACTTTTGCCATCTCATCCTTCCACGGACCCTCAAAAGGCTTAATGTTGGGCTCTTCAATCCAAGCACTGCACACATATAAATATAAAAACATATATATATATATTTGTTTACATAAAGTAATTTATGCTTTCTTATAATTCACATTTCAACTACTTACAAATTGCGCGTGCCAAAGAAGAAGACGCACTTCGTGTTTGCGCGTCGCTGCTGGCTGAGCAGATCGAGAGGTGGCTCCACAATCTGTAAACATGTAAAGTAATTATAAATATATATGCTGCTCCCATCTAACTGATATACCCCTTTGATCACTCACGTACACATTCTTGCACACAAATTTCAAAGTTCAGACACCATTTTTATATCGTTCTCTAATTTTTTTAGCTGTACACATAAAAGAAAGCTGCACTTTTTAGAGGTAACAATCAGAAAGTACTCTTTGTTGATAGCAACGCTACAGCAGCAACAAAAAAACACACACACACGCAAATATCCGAGAAGCGTACAAGTGCGTTATGAAGTCTACGGCAACAGAGGCAGCAGCGCACGTTCAACGCCGCTGCTCTGCTCTGCTTGTTCTGTTGCTCGGCTGCATGAAAAAGTACAGTCGAAAACAAACACGGCAGCGGCAGCAGCAGCAGCGTCGCCATCGGTAGCAGCAGCAACAGCAGCACTAAAAGACACACAAACATTTTGCTTACCATTCCCGGCCACGGTGTGAAGCCCTTCATTTTGGCCCTGAAATATAATAAATTATTGGCTTTTTAGATAAGTTTTATGCATTTGCTTGATATTTTCATAGTTTATATTAGCAATGAAAATGATGATATTGGGCGCGCGCGCAAAAAAAAAGCGCCAACGCAGCGACGGCGACGTCGACGCCGCAACAAACAACGAAAACAAAGTCACTCTAGAACATTACTGTATTTCATGGATTTTATTTTATCAATCTCTTAATATGTACCAATTGCTTAAATGCAATTATTTTTTTTCTTAATTTTTTATGGGAATAACTTGTCGCTTGCCCAACGGAGCGACAATTGAGGTTATGTATGTTTTTATTTAATTTTTCGTGCCATACAGTGTAATTTAAGATGCACAGGCAGTGTTAGCTGCTTATTGGTAATTTGAGGCACTGTACATTTTGTTTTTGTGTGAGATAGCAGCAAGCAATCTTACCATATTAAATCCTTTGGCTTGTAGATAAATTTCTCTGTCGGGTCGCTCGATAGCGACAATTTTTTATTTTTCGACATGATATTATCAAGACGTATGTTGAACTTAGTTATTTTGCTGCTGTTATTTGGACGACGCACACGAATAACTGGTTTATTTGCTTTAGCAGAAACTCGGCGTAGGAGCGCTGAATAAATTTTCTTAATTTTTCGTTCGCAGCCTGATTATTTTTTTCTTTTTGCGACTCTATGTGTGTGGTGCGCTTTGTATATGTCGATAAAAATATCAAATTATCGAAAACAAAAATGGCGACCGACATGTGATGCGCGTGCATATCGATTAATTAGGCATTTTCATACAAACAAGTTGGCATTTTTATAAAATGTTAGCATCTACTAAAAAAACATTATATTAATAAAATTACAAATTGTTCGCCGCCATTATTAAATATGTTGTTACTTGTTTAAAAATAATAAGCAAGAGTAATTGATGGTTTGGTAAAGAGTTTTTAAATTGTTCGAAAGTTTGGGTATTTTCTTTTAGTTCTCCAAAAATTAAGACCGCAAACCGCTCCAAAATTATTACATTGGTGGTGGACTATCGCAAAATGTTTAAGCTGAGCCATTTAGAGTTTTTCACTATCGTTAACATATTATCGAATGTTTGACAAAGCACGTTAAATTTTAAAATTTGCGACCAATTGGGGTAATTTTATTTTAGTTTTGCATGACTTGATATGCTATAAGTAGAGTTCACTGAATAATTTAACTAATGTACATTACTTAATGATAGCTATAATTTCAGAGCAAAGTATAATTAGCTGATTTTGTAACACAATTATCAAACATTCTATAAAATTTCTTATAGATTTATAAGAAATTTTTAAAGCGAACAAGTATTTATTTAAAGCAGCGTGTGAGTTTGCCAAAAAGAAATAAAAGAACCGACTGTCCCATTTCGCAAAAGACCATCCACAGATTTGCAAAATAAACAAATATGCGTGCCAAGTCAGCAAACACATCATTCCCCCTCCCCCCAACAACAACCAACCAACCACACCCATCAGATTACAACCCCTTTTGCTTTCAATGGCTTTTAACCCATCGGCTGCCTGATTTGTTTAAATAAACGTTTGGCAAGCGCAAAGCGCATCGCAAATGCCACAATTCAATTGAGTCAGTTAGGAGCTGAACTCTGGGCCCTGCTCTCTGCCCACTGGCCTCCCTGCAGTGACCTTTTATCCACATTATTGCTATGTTTATCTTTGGCATGCGATCTTCCTGCTCCTTCACAAATTTCGCAAACAATGCGAAGTAGAACTTTCACTTAGGCCCAAGCCGCAGCATCCATCACAACATCAGCAATAAAAAAGGAGTCCTTAACCGCAAAATAAATTACCACACGTAGCAGGCACTTGGCAAGACGACGGACGCATTCAGCACTAAACCATAATCCTCATAAATATGAAACAATCAAATAAAAAAAGGAGTAAAATCCACACAAGGATATAGGGGTTGCCCACGACGACCCAGTGGCAAACATTTTTTTATAGGACTCGCAAATAGAAACAAAAAAAGGAAATAAAAAAACGGAAGAGTGAAAGTTGCAGGCGGGAGGGTAAAAAGGGTAAAATTGTGCAGTTTTCTATGGCAAAAGTCGCAACTTTTTTGAGAGCAAATAAATTGTTCGCACTTTGTGTTGAAATTAGCCTGGCAAAGGGATTGGAGAGGGGAACATGCACGCACAGATTGCAATGATTTATAGGGCTTAAATTTGTACATGAAATATACATATGCATTTAATTGGTCTGAAGTGAGGGGTTTATATTGATAGCATTTATATTTACAGCATAAAGTTCTGGAAATACGCCATAAAAAGTTTTTTGATTTAGTTATTTAAAATTAAAGCGGACCAAACAAATATGTCAATATATTGAGTATGTAAACGGTATTGGAAGTGTTTCTCTTCCTAAGTGCTTCAATAAATAAAAACTGTATAGCTTATTGACTTTATAGAAAATTAGGAAAATTTTATTTTTAAATTTATCAGTAACATTGCAGAGGATTCGATTGTAACGCAATAAAATTAATATATTTATTTTATTTATTAAATGCATAGAAAGTGCAGTATTGCTAATATTTTGACCGCAACTGTATATGTATAAATATGTATTTATATGTGTTGGAAACGGTTCTTAAAAGAAATATTAGCCAACACATACACAAGCGCGCACACTCACTCACACACTAACGGACTTATTATATACATATGTAAATATTCACTTGCTCATGCAAGTGCGTGTGTACTTGGTTGAATTTTGGCGGTCAATGAAAAATATCTCTTTAGTTAGTTGATTGTAGCTGCGCTTTTAGCTTGGATCGTGAGTTAAGTGTGCATATAATGTGCTCTGCTTGCTTGTTATCTTAAAATGAAATAAGTTATTTTCATCTCATAATTTAAATTTTATATGAATTTTATAATTGCATTTTTTTTTTTCGTATCTTGCTTTCAATTTCACATTTTAGTGGCAATCGATTTGCTGAGTGCTGAATATAAAAATATAAATTTTATAAGAAAGTTCTAATCCTTATAAGCAGAGCACAAATATTCATACAGCTCTGGTAAATCACTATTAAGACGCCGTTATAAGTTTTGTTTACATATCTCGGGTCGCTCAATTTCAACAGTTGACAGTTTCACTAGAGATGGGCGCGTGGGCCAAAATCCACTCACGTATCAAGAAGTAATGACAGTTTTTCGTCTTACCTCGTTGTATGATTTCCAATTTTGGTAATAGGTGTATGAAGGCTAAGTATAAATTGTAGTTTGTTTAATTTTAATTAATGATTTTTTTATTTAAAGCAATCCATCAACTTAACGGAAACTCGCGACAGTGTAAATAAAGATGCCTGCCTGTAACAGCGACAAATGCAGCCAAGGTAAGCAGAAGCATTTTCATTGTTTTCAGTAGCAATTTCACGCTAAGCCAATTAGTTTTGGTTTATATGCTTGAATAGCCAACATTTGATTGATCTGTCATCCTCTTATATTGTCAACATATAAGGGAGTGACTGTAAGTTGGCTTATTTGCATATTTTTTGTGCTACTGCACAGTTTAGTGGTTTTTTGTGTGTTAAACTATGAAATTTTTTATTTTTGTCAGAACATCCTGCAGTGAGTGAACTTTGCTCTCAGCAGCTTATCGCGGTTATCGGAGAGTCTGAGCAGCGTCCATCAGCTGACACGGATGCTGAGCAACAACAAGAGAGCGCGCAGATATGCAGAGAGGGAGATAAAAAGATCTAATTAGAGGTGGATAAAGAGAGAGAGTGTTTTGTTTCATTGCCCTCTTCGTCTTCTTCTCTTTCACATAGAATATCGTCTCTTTTGTTTTGATTATGATTTATTGTTTCGCATAGTTAATGGTCTAAAAATGGCCTTGTTTTTCAGCCTTAGTTGCAATGAGTTAAGTGTTGCCCATTGATAACATTCGCCTAACGGAAAACGGCAGCAAAAGTGTTAATTCAACAAAAATTTCTGTTTGCCAACTGTCGATGAGAGTCTTGCATCCATCCAAAGAGGAGCAGAAATAAGCACAAGGACCTCAGCCAAGGATTGCGCCAATTGCGGCTTTGAGCACTTTAACAAAGAGCAGCAACAACAATTGCACAGAAATTGTTATTCTGCAGAAGTTGAACAAATTAAAGCTGGCTTGGACTCAAACTGAACTTGCCCCTTTTATTTTTTTTTTTTTTTATTTTACTTTATTTTGCGGTTGCAACAAAAAGTTTCTCTTGCGTGGAAATCACAGAAATTTCCACACGAATGATTCTCGCCGGCGCTCTGGAAAATTATGTGAACTTTAAGCTTTTGACCATTAATATGATTTTATTTGCAAAGGTTATCATTTTACTTACTTTACTTACTTAAAGACCAACTGGAGGATATGGACCATGCGCTGGCCATTAACCCGGAGAAGGAAATCTTGATAACTTGTTATATGAATCCGCATCTGTTTTGCTACTCAACATGGCATCGGCTGGCCACTGGCGGTGCCATGGTTAACCGCATGGAGTCGCAACTGTCGCCAGATTGTCACGACGACAACCAGCGGGAGTCCTACGTCCCGGATCAGTATGTCATCGTGCGGTGGCGCAAAATTTTGCGTATTGTTGGCCAGAACTCCGAGTATCTGGTATGGTTTATGGTTTTACCATCACATGCCCGCCCAAGGATGTGTGGCTGCTGCCGCCCAGCCTGCGTCAAAGGCACATCCGTTTCCAGTGGAGTGGTGGAACCCATGTAGCGCCCAATAACGCCACTGCGTGGTCCAAAGAGGCAGTTCGCTCGCTTGACAAGCGGTTGCTGGAGGCCCAGCGATTGCCAATCTTCAGCTGCTCTGCAAGAACCATTGGCGAAGCATAAGATTGCCCAATATGAGACCAATATCCTGCAGGCTGAATTGGAACAGAAATACAACCAATTTGGTGTCACCAACTGGTGCTTGTAATGCTAATAAGGGACCATAAAAGCATCAAGCTTTGATTCCAGCACCTGCTGCAACCAAATAAAATTAGGCAAATATTCAGGTGGAATCAGTTCAGAAATTGGCAGATAAGATCAGTAAAATGGAACATAGTTAATAAGAAACTAATTAATTAAAACTAATTTTTTTTTCTCTCAAAGTTAACAACATGGGAATGCTAATCGGCTTCAGGTCGGTTGGCAACAGACTCTGCTGAAAAATTGAGCTGGTTTTTGAGCAAGTGCCGCAATATCAGCTCCTGCATCAGGGCAATGTGCTGATCAATCAGGTCAAGAGGACAACACCCACCCAACGCTGCATTCTCAATCTGCTGGGCGAGTTGCGGATTTTGTCGGAGCTTCAGCATGGCTATCAGCTGCACGCCAAGCACAACCTAAATTTGTATTGATCCAGTTGGCTCAATTCATTGTATAGCCACTGGCTGGTCTACGATACGCAACAAGCCAACAAGCCATTGGAAGCGCTTTTAGCGTTATCAGTACCAGGAAAAAAAAACAGAAACATATTCGAAGGACAAGCTATTGGATGAAGATTAGATGGAATGCGATTCCAACTATTTCTTTGATTCAATGTATTTATTTATTTGTTTAACATGATGTGTATTTCAGATGTTTAATTTCTTATTTTATGTTATTCTTGTATTCAAGATTCTGACAGTTTTGAACATGTGTAAAATCGAGCTTAAGAAATTTAATACATTTTTTTAAAAGCTGTATTTCTGTTATTTATAAATGAAGCTTGAGAAGAATTTGCTGATTTGAGATGATACAAGGCAAACTTTGCTTAAAGATCTTAAATGTAAAATACTTAACTTTTAACTTATATTTACTAAAGTTGGTCAATTGCGATTTAGTGGTGAGCAAGTAGTTTTTATGTACGAGAACTCAGTTTACATCAGACATGTAGTCGATTAACGTCATAGCAAGTGATGTTAAATAGATATCACGCCTGATCTCAGGTCCAGGCTCATCAGCTATGACGCAGCACACATAAGAGTCTTTTCCCCGAGAGATGGTGCGCTGTATGCGCACATAGCGGCTTGAGTACAGGGGTATATCGTCGTCATTGGGCGGGAGTGTGAGCGTTTTCAGAGGGGTCGATTCGTCTCTGACACACCGATAAGGGATGTTGATCTTTGCAAAGCTAGCCAAGCGGGACATCTCAGATATTGAGGGGCCGTTCAGTTGCCAGCGCGATGTGATTTCCAGCTCCATTTTAGACGGACACTTAATGTCGCCAAGTTGACGATTCGTACACGGTAAATCGAAGTTAAAGAATTTTAACACTTGGCTGGCATCGTAATCCGATAATTTGTATTTTTCCTTGGCCATATGCAAAAACTTTGCCAGCTGGATCACAACACTAGTTTCCGAACCAGTCCTTTTGGTAGAGTAAAATCCATCAATTTGATCAAATGGCCTCCAACCCGTTGCCAAATTGAATATACTTAAGTTCAACTGGAGTTCCTTACCCACCACGAGAATGACTCGAAAGCGTCGGTTTATTGTTGTTGGCGTTGGCGATGCAATGCTGATTTTGGTGCACATTTGCTTTGGGGACACGTCGCCCTTCTTTTTACAGTAGTAAACGCACCTTTGCATAATTCAATAATTATTTCGGTTTACCAATGACAGAAAATATAAATGCACGCGCTTTAGAAGTGTTAAGAATACGCACTTTTGCACTTTGCATAATTGCACAGCACTGAAAGCGTCTGACATGATGGGAAATTAATTTATGACATATTTCCCAGGAATTTATACTTATTCTGCCAGCAGGCAAATCTTCTTCTTTGCCTTTGTGGTCACAACAGGTCACACCCAAATACCATCCCATATATATTTTTTTAATTAATCAAATGGAATTAGAAAACCATGTTTTTTTCTAGGTTATTGAACAATTTTGTATTTTATATATCTTTGTTTTTGTATTTTTTTTTTTTTGCAATGCTTTAAATACATTGTATTACTTACACATAATACAAAGCATTGAATGGTTACATACGAATATATATTTATATTTTACCTATAGTTTTATATTTTATGTTTAATAGCCTAACATTTACATACATATTGTTACATTTCCGTATCAGTTATTTGTATAACATTTAAGCTACGTAGTTAATTGCATATATTTACACATTATATTAATTTTATCTTAATTCAAATAAAAAGTTTAAAGAAGGTTAATGAAAAATAGGAGCAACTAAAAAATTGAACATATGTCAAACTAATTATAATATGTATTGGTATAATTAAATCAGTTACAATTTTATTTTTATTTATAGCTGTCTTTGCTGAATTGAAATAAACTTGCACAAAAAGATCTGATGTAAAAGTTGGCTTAAAAATTATAATCTCTTTAAAAATATTTACTACAAAAATTCCCAAACAAAAGGGATAACAAACTAAAAAAAAAGGAAATTCAATAAAAGTACAAAAATTCGAAACTGTATAGATATTTTTGATTTTTGAGATAGCGTAAGATTTCGTTTTAGTATTGAGTTATTTTATTTATTATGTATTTATGACTTTTATTTATTTGCAATCGTTGAAATTACTGAAATCTGATTATGAAATATTATGGAGTTCATGTTATATAGGATGGGGAATATATATATATATATATAAGTTCCTAATTTTACTTATGGTAATGGTTGTGTCTTAGTGTTGTCTGCTGCTAGGTGTGAGTTCCAACTTACTTTTCGCATATTAATAATACATTGTGGCTATGTTTCGGCTGTTATCTCTAGGCTAGTATATATATATATATATATATACTATATATATATATGTATAGTACTTATGTGGATGCGTATTTGATAGCTTTGAATATAGAAATGAAATCTGTGTGTAATTGAAGTAGGTTCAACTAATTGCTAGGATGCTTTGGATGGCCCTGACTACACTAAAATAAACTGCTCTGCTTGGCTAGGCTGCAGCTGTGCAGAGTCATGGTGCCCGTGGGATGGATGGCGAGGGCAGCGTGTATTGTTGGCGGCGGCGTCGTTACGGGGCCCCAAGAGAGCCGCTTTCAGTTGGGTCGCAACGGCAGCATGGCATAATGTTGCTGATGGGCCTGAGCCTGTTGCTGCTGTTGTTGCATCATCATCTGCTGCTGCTGCTGTTGTTGTTGTTGCTGCTGCTGCTGTTGCTGTGTTGCTGTTGTGACCGTTGTAGGCACCTGGGATGTGGTATAAGTGACGGCACAGGCAGCCGGCTGTGAGACAACAACGGGCGCACTTACCTTACGCTCAGATTGCGTGCGTATGGGCTGTGGATGTGCCGCATTTGGTTGCGGTGGTGGTGCATACATCAGCATTGGTGGTGGCGGCGGCGATGGCTCCACACTGGGATGACGTGCTGGCGGCGTGACTGCCGAGCCATGATACGACCCATACGAACTATCATCGGACTGGGCCGACTGGCCGCGATTCCTTGTTGGTCCAGTCATCCCATAGAGCTGATCGCGTCGCTCGAACTTGTGATTGCCGTCGAGTGGTGTGGGATTGTTGCGTGATCCATAGACTGGCTGGAAGCCCTGTGGTTGCGACTGTGGCTCCGACAAAAGCTGTGGTGCCCCCTGCAATTGTTGCTGTTGCATTGTAACCGTTGCCTGTTGTTGCTGCTGCTGCTGTTGCTGTTGCTGCTGCAGTGGCTGCTGCTGTCCTCGAATCGAACCACGCATTCCATAAATGCTTTCGGTTCGCTGCTGCATTTGATTTTGCACATTTTGATTTTGTAAATGCGAGGATTGGGCTGCTGTAACTGCCTGTTGCTGTTGTTGTTGCTGCTGTTGCTGTTGTTGTTGTTGTTGCTGATGTTGTTGCTGCTGTTGCTGCTGGTGTTGCTGTTGTGTGCGCATGGGGTATAGACTCTGTGCTGGCACCAATGGACCCGGACGCGGCACAATGTCACGATTAATGGCCGTGTTGCTCTTGGCGTAAACCGACTGTGAGCGATTCAAGCTGCTCCGAGTCAAAGTTGGGGAACGGCAGTAAAGTGAACGAGTGCCGCCATAGAGTGGCTCCTGCTGCTGCTGCTGCTGCTGGTCATACTTCGAGGAGAGTGGGGGTGCAGTGTACAGATTCTGGCAGTAGTTGCCCGCACCAGCGCCCACAACACCCATCTGAGCCATGTTGGCGGCGTTGGCATGTTGAGCTGCTGTTGCAGCGCCTCCATTCGATTGGCCACGCGGATAGGTGCCCTGTGACTGTTGGTACTTGTTCGGCTTCTCGATGTCCATGTCGTAGTTGAGCTCATCCTCGGAGTGAATGGAGCTCGAGTCGTTGTCACTGCTGCTCTTGCCGTGTCGCACGCTGCGCCGTGAACTGAATATGTACTCGTAAACCAGGCCAGAAGCCATGCCACCGACGAGCGGTCCGAACCAGTAAACCCAATGATTATCCCATTTGTTAAGCACAAACGAAGGACCCAATGAGCGTGCCGGATTCAGATAGGGCATCTGCAATGGAACAAAAATCATATTGTTAAAAACATTATATTATAGAGTAAGAATCACGAAATACTTTTGCAATACTTTCAATTTGATAGAATGGGCATTAAAACTTATGTTTCATGATATATACATATATATCGATTAACTGAACGATTCACATTTAAGATTTATATTAGCAAATTTAGGTTTTTATCTTTTATCTTTTTTGGCATTTTTATTTTGTTCATATTTATTTTAAGCAGTTGCGAAAATATTTTCATTCATTATGTGTTTCTCACGATCTGCATTTAATATTGTAAGAATTTATTATTAAAGATTATCAATTTAATCAATAAATTGACTTAAATTGTTTTTTTGATTGCGATGTTCAAAAATTATCGCCCTGCCAATCCATATAAATATCATTTTTATTGTCCGACTAAACAAACTGGCTAAATATTTGCTTTTAATTTCTTGGCTGGCCCTGGGCCCATGCCATGAGCATGGTGCGGCCATGACTTGTGCTAAATTAATTATCTCTCCGGCAATTTCTCGGTCCCTTTGTTGACTACCTGGGAGCTGCTGGAGGCTTAACGTTAACCAGCGGCTTGTCTCGGTGTGATTTTTGCACCATACACGGCAGGTGCGTTTTTTCCTTTGTTTTTTTTTTTTTGGTCATTTATTTAGTCTCGAGAGTCGGGAGTCGGGTCTTGAGATTTTGCGTTGAAGCATTCCTTAAGCATCATTATCAATGTCAAACTTACCGACACAAAGCAACAGGCGCTGTATGCCGCACCGATGGCGAACGCCGAATTGCCCATGAACTTCTTAATGGCATCGGTCGATACGAAATAGCAGAGCACCACAACAAATGTCAGGATGAATTCCACGCCGAACCGTTCCCAGGCGGCTAACGCGGCGCTGTGCGAGATTGCCGCTTGCAGATTGCCCTGATATCCCGGCACGGTGACACTAGAGAGAGAGATAGAGAAATAAATTTCCATTGATTAATGTACAGCAGATTGTTTTGTACAGAAAAGTTTTGCACCCATTTGCAATTTATGCTACCACTTTCCATAAACAAAACCAGGCCATAAACTTCAACTTGCTGCCACTCAACATAATTAGATGTATCTTCACATATGGGTAAAGAAAGTAAAACAACATAATTTGGATTGCCAAAGTTTCAACTGCCTAAAGAAAGTTTTTCAACTTCGACTTATGATTTATAAACCATTTGATTTTATGTGATAAGGCTAATAAGTTTACTGACTTTCAGTTAATGTCAATTTAGTGCAGTTTTGCGAGTTGTAATTGAAATTAAGCCGACACTTTCTAATGTGGCACGTTTACTATTAAACTGGGTTTATTGAATGCAATATGAAAACAATCAAATACACAGAGTACACAGAAATGTTCGTAAATCTATTTGCATTCACACATATAAGTGGTGTTGGGTAAATATTTGGTAAGCTCTCAATAAACGTGCAACTGAGGCACGCCACAACGCCAATTGCACATCGACACTAGACCATTGAAAATCCGAAAAATAAATGCTTTTGCAATGCACTTAAGAGCACTTGGGTAAATACAACTGAAGCGAGTACTCACTCAATGTGGTTGAGTTAGTGAGTGACAAGGACAAGCCAGAAGTTGTGGCCATCATCAGGTGCACAAGCTGGGGCAATATCCTTGCCAGCTTAACGGCAATAAGCAGCAGCTTTGCCGCAGCAGCAGTTGCCGCAAATACCAGTTGTGCCAATAAAGTAGACTATGGAAAATGTTAAAAGCTCAAGAATTTCAAAAAGGAAATACGTTTGTATGCTCAAGTATTTAACACCTCTACACTAAAAAAAATAATAACTTTGGTTTATTATATATCTAAAATTGTGGAATGTATGAAATCTTAAAATACTACATCATTAAAATTGTAATAATAAACTTCAAATATACTTGCTGAGCACAATGATTCAACCCTGACCTTATTTTTTCGAGTGTATGAGTGTATGTATGTGTGCAACTTGGCAAATATAATATATAATTTGGCTGACCCAAACAACTTTTCACTTCATTGCACTCTGATTAAATTTTGAAGCGCAGAGTAAAGCAATCGTTTTCAGTTAATATTTTGTGTTATTTTCAGTTTGTTTTCTTAGCACATAGTGTTAATTTTAAGCAACTGATAAACACACACACACCCACACACACAACTACTTTCAGTTAAGTAGCGGGAAATAGCAAAATGTTGGCACAAGTTTGTTTGCCGTTAATCTTTGCAGCTAACAATTCTGGCCAAAATTGTTGGCGCATGATAAAAGCAAACAAAATGAAAATTTCAACAAAAAAAAAACATGAGAAAATGGAATGAAAGAATAATAATATATATTGCAACAAACAGCCAACTTGAACTGTGGCAAGTTAGCGTGCCTGCGAGTGCCCTGTTTAATATGAGAGGCAACACACACACATATTTCCTTGCCCATTTGTTGCCGCCACATCCGCATGGAAAGTGCGGCGATATGTGCTATGTGCAACACGCTTGGCTGCTTGGTGGTCTTTTGGGGTTTTGGTTTTCTGGTCACAGGATGCGTGTGAATGCGCTTGAGGCAACTGGGAATGCTAGCATTGGCACCGAAACTCTGAACAGATATTTTTGATTCTGATTGCACACAATTCACATGGCAATTTATAATATATGAAACTAAGTTAATAACAGCAAAATTTAATTAAATTTGAATGGTGCACAATTTAATGATATCAAATGAAATTGGAGCTTCTTTTTCGATGCAACATAAATATACGAAACAAACCCGTTAAAATCATGCTGTGTGGCAATTAAAATGCCTAATTTATATTCATATAGCAGACAAAATTTATTATTGACTCTGCCACAAAGCAATTAATTATAAAATTCATACAAATATTTGTGTTGAAATTCCAATTTCACAAATGTGCATTGCCAAATATTTTGTTCCTTGTGGCATGTTTAGGAATGAAACAAGCTGCCACAGTGTTATGTCCTCGAGGTGAGTGTGTCAGATACAAACACACACACACACACATACATTCACATGCAGTTATACACATGCATCGTTTTATAAGTGGACCAGCTGTGCTTAGCTGGAGTTTGAGTTGGAGTTGGAAAGAGCAACGACCGGAAGCGCCAACAGGATGCCATTTTCATGTTGCAGGCGATAAGCCCAAAGCGACATCAAACGAAATCAACGCAATGTGCATCGATTCCCTAATTCAATTGCCTATGTGACACGAATTGATTTCGATTTCGATTTGGCTTTCGATTTGGATTTCTATTTGGATTTCGTTGCCCGCTTTGTGCTCCTTGCAACTGTCCAATGCAAATACAGGAAATGCATTGCCATTGCTAGATACAAATCAACAGGAGGTGCAACAAACTGAATGCAAGGCATCAGCCACGATTTGGGCCTCATTCCTGTGTCGCCTCTCTGTTTCGGTTTTGTTTGTTTGTTGTTTTTTTTTGTGTCATTTAAAATTCAAATTTTCAACTTGAAAATCCTGTTTTCGTATGTATCTCTTGCTGTGGCACTACTGTAATTTTGGGCGGCAGGTGCGTGTTGCCTGCTGACCTGGGCTCGTTTATGTTGTTCCGTTGCTTATTGCAGCTGCCTCTGGCCTCTGCTGGCTGACCAACCAGATCGAAGAGCGAAGAGCAGCGCCGGCGACACGTGTTTGATTTCAAGTTTCCGACGCATCCTGCGCAGGCGCAACGACGACAAAAGACGCCAGAAACGGAGTTGAACAAAGCAGAAGAAGAACCAATGCCAATGTTAATTATGCGCTTTTGCTTTCGGCTTCTACCTGATTTTTATCTTTCATCATTTTCAGAACAAAAAAAAATGAAAACTAAATAAAGGCTGCTTTGGCATTTTTGTGGAACGTGCTTGGCGCACGTTCAACGGCCACAGGCCAGCTACTGTACTCTCAATCCTCATTGAAAATCCACAGAACTCAACTGGCATAACAATCACGAGGCAAACGGGAATCTTAAAATATCATACAGCCGGATATCGATACTTAAAATATGCTGCGGGCCTGTCATGCCACTTTTTAAGTACAAGAAAAACAACAAAAACAAAATAAGAACAAAATTAAAAATAATAAAGCGTGCAGGCTTCAAGTGCGTTTTTAGCTTGGCAACATTCTGGGGCACATGCGACACATGCGCCTGGCAATTAGGGTAGCGACAATTGAAATATGACAGTGTGAAGTGCGTTTATGCGGGGGATGACTGTACAAGAGTACTTATATCTACATGCAGACTTAAATATTTATTTCAATTCAAAATTAAAAAGATAAACTCAAACTTAAGCAACGTATCCTGTTGGAGTAGCATAGAAATCAATAAGATCGAGCAGAGAAATAATTTAGAAGTTTATACAAAAATGTATATCTGATATATAAGTATGAGATTTCAGCTTGATCAACTAACTAACTATATGTATAAGTATTAGTTTATATAGTAGTACAATGACACTAGAGAAAAACATATATTGTTTATTCAAAATAATTATTAATATTTGCTGTATTTCGTGATTAAATTTGATAGGATAGAGTTGACTACGAAATCATCTAACTAAACTGGGTAGAGCAGATTGTGCCTCCTAGATATATAATATCCTAACAAAATAATAAAGTCGGAGGAAATAAAAAACCACAACCCGACAAGGATGCTCACATTCTTACAGAAATAAGAGTTAATGTGGACAGTATGACAAAAATAATATTGATGAAACTTAAGTTTCTATATTATAGCCAATAAAAATTCCGATCTCTTAAAACCACATTCTTGTCAGCTGAATTTTAAGCTTATGTTTCATTGGCATCAATCTGGGCTAAGCGTTAATCAAACTGACAGTCGAACCCAATTCTAATAACCCGCCGAAACCACAAAATCTTAACCAATTAATCAACAGACACACACACACACACACAGACTTAAACACACGCACACTTAAACGTTGCAGTGACTTTTGGAAACATATGTTTCAAGCTAAAACCCAATTTGAACTCGCTGGGACCCTTTACTAAAACTGAACAACAAAAAAAGGAGAAAAAAAAAGAAACGAACCTGATCGGAGTAGCAGCTGAAACATGTTTCAGTTGCTGCGGCTACTCGGATTGCTCCGACTGTCGACTGTAGAAAGTAAAGATGCCAACGCACTTAAAAAATAATATAAAAAGGAGCCAGGGGTAAAAATCAACAGCAAAACAGATGTTGAACAGACAGACAGACATAGACAGTGGGAGAGAGAGAGATAAATAGATAGGGAAAGAGCTGGAGAGAGCTGGCAAGCTGCACAGGCGCATTAACTGTCCAAAAAGGAGAAAAATTGGAGCGAAAATTGTTTGCTGCGCAGTCGCTGCAGGAGCAGCAGTTGAGGCAGAGCGACAAAGTAGACATTTTACTGCATTGTTTTGTATTTGCTTTTTTCTTTCTTTCTTTTTCCTTCTTTTTTTCTGCTCGTTTCCCCTACTCAAAGACAAAGAGTGATATTCCACACGCATATCCTGCGTCGAGTTTGCGCTGTTATCTAGGCATAAAAGACGCTGACAGGCTCGAAGAAAGATTTGTGCGTATCCTCGCACAATTATGTATATGAATTTGTGTGTGTGCCTGTGTATCTAGGCAGCACATGGCGATGGCCTCGACAAAGGAATCCGGTCGTAACAGCAGCGCATTTACAAAAAAAAAAAAAATTGGAAATCACGTTGGCAGCGGCAGATGTTTTCTCTAGTTTATAAAACGTGGGCAGACGTAGTAAAAATCTCCTAGCTGTGCTCAGATCTCTACCTGCGTCCTATGCAGGTGCGTGTGCGTAATGGTGTTTGCATGCGTGTGTGTGTGTGTGTGCAGAGGACACAACGCTTACCTGCATATCCTATTTATACATTTCTCTAGTTCGCTTCCCTGATTTTGCACATGAACTTTGTATTTCCTGTAAATGGTTTTTGGGCAAAGTGTCCTTGTACAGTCATCGCATCAGTTGTTAGTGGTTTGAGTGACATTGAGCACCTCGTTGAAACTTAATTCAAATGCTGTTTGGCCCACCAGCAACGGGCGGTGTTAGCATGAAACCCAAATCTCTGACCATGCAAATTTCCCTTAGCTAAATTTGCCCAGTCAACGATAATTAAAAGTTGCCCCTAAATCGAAATGTTGCACTCAATTCAATTTCCATTCGTAGAATTGAAGCTGCTTAAGGAGAGGTCTTTGTTGCAGCACTTTCCGGTCATTAAAAATACTTGGAAGCTGCTGTGATTTTTATCGTAACAATTATAATAACAATCACAATGCAAAGTCAGCTAAGAAAACTCAAAGATGTGCAGCAGTAGCATTTTAGCTGACAAATCGAAAAATACAAATGGGCAAATTGTTTTAGAGTACACTGACCAAAAGACTAATTAGCTTGAAAAATCAAGAATTAATCAAAAATTACAGAAGTAACAATGCTGGTATCTGAGTACTTAGATATTCTGCTACGACCAATTCTAAGTTGAGGAAATAAGTTTTTATATAAGTATTCTGTTAATGCTTATTTCTTAAAAGCATTTCCCTGAAACTAACAATTATTTATCCTTAGTGTATAAAATAATATAAAAAAGGATAGTCTCTCACTTATAAGACAAAAGCCTCCAATGCAATTTATTAAATTTCTATGGAAACTAGTCAACTCAGAATTTCTATGTCTTTTAAATTAAGCATGTTCATTTTTGTTGAATCTTTCAGTTTTACCCACTGTAAATATAGCTATTAATCAGCTTATGGCTCAGATTAATGAATATTCACAGAATTACTTAAATTGTGTATGTATTGACTTACCCGTAGAGCAAGGCGGCGCCAGCGATGCCTCCGCCACACTGGGCGGTCATGTACATGGCGGCCCGGATTGGTGAGATGCTGCGCACCACACAACAGGCCAAAGTAACTGCCGGATTGATGTGTGCGCCTGTGGAGCAAAAGAGAAAATACAAATAATTGGATTAATCATTAAATATTTAATACGCAGAATACTTAAGACTAAAATGTGAAATATTAAAAAAGCTGAAGTTGAGAAAGCAGCTAGAAATGAAGTCAAGTTTTGAGCTATAAGTCAAAATAAGTGTTGACAGAGATAATTTGTTTAAAGCTTGTTACACCTCAATTGTGCGCAGTGTATAATTAATGTACTCGAATCGCTGTAAATATAATTTTGACACTTTCGTGGAAAAAGTATTTGTTTTGTGGGGTTGGAGAGAACTGGATGAGTTGACATCATAACTTAATGTTCAGCCAATTGGCTGTGAAACAGAGGAAAAGATACTAAAAAATAACGCAACTTTAAGGCAAATCAAGAACACATGTTCTCAAGGGGAGGACTCTTCCCCCAACATCATTTACAAACATATATGGTGTTTTTGTGGAAACATTTAATTGCCTTGAATGTCAACGCAGATGAACAAATATACAAGGAAGTTTGTGCAGAACACGGAAAAACAACATAACAGACAGGGGCCAGAGTCGACGCCACTACAAGTGCGGCCCGTAAAGATAAGAGGAGGAAAAATACGAGTGCAACATGAAGGAGGGGTGGGGGTACTGTAAGGGGTGTCGCAATGGAAGTGGGAGTGGTAGGAGCAGGAGTGGTGGACGACAACCGCAGTGCGTTGGCTTTTTGAAAATTATTTAAGAAAAGAAGAAACCAAACGAAAAATATATGTGTGGCATGTGAAATGGGGTTCTTCTGCCGACTGCTGCCTCAGCCTCTGCTGCTCCTGCTGCTGCGGCTGCTCTTGTTTGGTGGCAACAAAATTCCCACGCGCGTGAAGCTTGTGTCGCCAACAACAACAGCAACAACAACGCAGCCGCAACAAAAAGAAAAACATGCAACACTTGTCGCCTGTCTGTTTGTTTTCATTTGTTTTTCTTTTCGTTTTTTTTTTTTTATTTTATTTCGACTTACCCGATATATGCAGAAAACACTGCGTTAGCGTTGCCATTGCCAGGCCGGAGGCAAGAGATGTGGCCAGCAGCACGGAGGAGACACTGGCACCCACACCGGCGCCCGCTGCAGCGCCACAAACGATGAACACATACAGGAACGAGGCTAAGCACTCGCTGATGATGGATCTGCAAAGAGAGAAGACACAGATGATGATGGGTGAGTTGGAGGCGTGTGCAGCTGACGGAGGGATGCATACTTCAGTTTGGGGCATGTCATTTCATATGATTAAAGTAAATATATGCCAGAAATTATGTTGCGCTTACAAATTGCACACAATGTCAGCCTTGTTCAGTGCCTTTGCTGCATGACAATTAAGCACAAACAGAGGCACAACACGAAGGGGAACACAGAAAGAACCCACAGTTGGAGTCGCAGTCACAGTCGCAGTCACAGTCACAGATACAAACCCAAAGGGGCAGCAGCTGCTGACTTTGGTGTGCCGATTGCCTGAGGTCGTCGTCGCTGGACAGCAACAACAACAACAACAACAGCAGACAGTAAAGCATAAAATACAAACGAACTTCGCCGTTGCCGTTTTTTAGCGATAACGAAAAATCAAACAAAACTGCAACTGAAGACAAACAACATCAGCGTCCGAGGAGGACCAGCTGCAATTTGGTTGTTTTTCGCCCCTCCCCCGCCACGCCCTTCTTACATTTTACATTTATGAATTTCCATAAAATTTCTTGTTTAACTTTTGCATTCTGATGGCGCTTAATTGGTACAAACGACTATTCCCAAACTCCTCCAACTGCTAATATTACTTTATGCTCGAACATTATGTGCTATTGCCCTGGACACGCAGGCCATTAAATGCAAACTTTTGTTTTACATTTCAAATATGAAAATATAATGTAGACGAACAAAAAACTTATTTAAACTGCGTCCGACAACATTTTAATGAGATTTACAGATTCAATTTGTTAAAGTTTACGTTTTGCACATCATTAATTTTACAATAAAGGCGTCTGTTCTAGGACATACAAAACCTAATGAATGGGGAAAAACGATTTTAAAATAATAACTATGATAGTTCTCAAATATAATTCGAAGTGACTAATTAAATATGATCACAAACTAATTTTTAATATATAAAAAAAATGGGTTTTGTTTACTTTATCTAGTCTTTAAGCACACCGTATTATTATAAAAAACGAACTATTTCTGTAACCAAAATTACTGCTACTTTTAATTTGTGAAAACGTTTGAAATTTAATATATAAATTAAAATGAAGTGCTATAATGAACTAGAAATATTATGTTTTAAAATATTTTCATTTACGTTAATTATTATAGACTGTTTAATCAACATAAATGCTGTGGCAATTAAAGTGTTGATCCAAAGTTTTGAATAAGTATTTGCAAACTCAAAGAGAAGTCCTCAAAGTATCTGGCAAAGACAAACACAAAGCACTTAAATTTCGCTTAGTTAAGCAATATTCAAGCGGCCGTGTCTACATAATGCACAGAGTCACAACAGTTAAATGCAGCTACCGACTACAACTAGCATAAAAAAAAGGACAAAAAATAATAAACAATAAACAAGGCAAACAAAGGGCAAGTCTAAGATAATAACAACGACTATGACTATAGAGTAGCCGTGGAACATGGTACAAATTCTAATGTGTTGACGCTTTAGAAGCTATTTGCCCACCTCCAAAACTCCAGTGTTCGTATCTCGGCCTGCATGCTGCGCTTGGGCACCTGCAGGGTGCTGGAGAGCCGATTGTTGATGGCATTGCCGTGTGAATCTTTGCGCATCGCCTCCAAGCGCTCGAACAATGTGACAATGTGATAGTCTATATTGTGCTCCAGTGGCATTGTATGCAGACTCTCGTCGGCCATAGTGAAGCGCTTTTGTTTATGTTTTCGATTAGACTTGATGGAAGAAGCGACTTGGATTTTGGTGCAGATTACACGAACGAAAGACACTTAACGATACACGCGACAAATTAATTAACGAAATTGTCTTAGGCAAACATTTTGTTTAGCTCACTGGATAAACTTTGCACTCGCAAATTGCATTCAATTGATTTCAATTGCAACTGGCAACTGGCAAATGACAACTGACTGCAACGTCGTTTGTTTATTTGAACTCTTAACCGTTTTGCAGATTTTTTTGATTTTGGATTCGACGCGTAAACACGACCGCTCACAAGTGCGAATTGCGACCGAATGCCGAACAAGTTGAAGCTGAAAACTCAACTCAACATGAAACACCATCTCCACCACTTAAACTACCACCACCACCAACACACCACCACCAGCACCAGCTGCTTGGGCAACTGCCCACACCACCAACGCAACATTGTCTGTGTTGAGTAAGCAACCCTCAACAGTGCGGTGAAGTTGAATACAGAAGCCGAAGCAGGCAACCTGTTGGTCAACACAGCACATAAATGTTATTCCTGCTGAACATGATGATGACGTTTGTGCAGACAACAATGTTGCAGTTGATCTCGAGCATACTTGTGATATTTGGTGGTGGTGAATGCTTTTTGCGGCAACTGGCAACATAATGAAAAGCATCGGTAACTTGATTATGCAGCTATGATCAATAACACTGATTTCACGGGCAGACAAAAAAAAAAACCCGACCTGGACTCAAACTTAAGCTCCCAGGCTGCTCAAGCATCTGCTGGATGGATGCTGGTTTCCGATGAGTTGAGTGCGTCTCAGTTTTCATTGAATATAAGTATTATGGTCTTTGATTTTACGGTACATTAATAAAATTATTATAATATATATATTAATCAACGGAAAGAGCAAGACAGGCGTAGGGTGATTCCAAATTTAAAATATATAAAAGAGTTTATAAATATACTAAGAGAATATAAATAAAATATAAATAAAAACAGTGCAAGTTTTGCTGATCATTTTCCTAAATAATATTTGTTTTTATTTATAATATGGAAACTTGATCTTTGGCATGACTACCCCTAGTAAATTACAATGTATCACATATTAAGCACCACTAAATACTACAATTATTAACGCTCATCACTTGATACCTGTCGATTTTGAACCTGTCTGTAGGCCACTCCGTACATTAATGTACATGTATTTGGATATGCGGATGTGTGTGTCTGGATGCATGTCTGGATATGGCAACGTGTGAGCGACATTGTGAGCCCAATGAGCTGTGAAAGTCAAGAAATGATGCGCAAGAGCCGTGACCAAAAGTCCAAAGTGAAATCAATCACCAAACTTCTGAGATCTACCTACAAAACGAAAAGTAATAACCAAAAACTTTTGTTTGAGGGCGTTGCAAGAAAGGCACAGACATTTTTTTCTCTTTTTTTTTTTTTGGCACTCAGCTCAGCTTTTGCACAATCTTTGGATGGGGCGGTAAGGACGTTTCCCAGATTGCGCCTTATATGGGGACGAACGACAACGACAACGATGTCGACAAAAGGCAGCCTCTGAGCGTGGGAATTTGCTTTTGCACGCTCTTTTTGTTTTTGTTGTTATTTTTGTTTTTGCTTGTTGTGTCCAGTGTCAGAGAGTGGTCCATGTCCCAAGTCCACATCGAGGTCGCACGGGGTCGTTCTTTCTGCCGGTCGGTCGGTCGGTTGGTCTGTCGGTCGTTCGTAGGTAATAATAAGATGTTTTGTTTCAATCACATCGTCGCATCATCATCATCATCATCATCATCTCCGTCTTGTATGCATATGTCTGCCCTGGACGAAGGTGAAGGCGATCGTCGTGCTCGAGTAGTTGGGATTCCTTTGCCTTTGCCTATATGTGCTGTTCTTCCTTTTGTTATTGTTGTTGTTGTTGTTTCTGTGCTTTGCTCTTTTTTTTAGCACTGTCAGTGCTTTTGTTGTTGCTGTTGTCGCTTTTGCACTTGTCGGCGTCCAAAAGATCTTCTTTATTGTAGGTTGCGGTTGTTATTGCTGTGTTTGTTGTTGTGTTTGTTGCATTTGTTGCTTGGCAGATTATGTAACGAGAAAGCCCCAACGAAGTAGACGAACGTTAGCAGCGGTTGTCTAAGACGTTAATTGAAAGTTATTGATGTACACAGATTAACACTTCTCCCAGTCTATGTTAACAAATAGTTATAACATATATTTTACTCCTTTGCCTTTTGCCAACATTATTTCAAAGCTTAAATAATTCAAAATTAAAAAAAATGTTCAATGGTAATAAACGAAACTCTTCTACAAAAAGCATTTATATTGTTTTATCGTCGAATTCTCGCTTTTCAACTTTTACGTAACTTTAAATAAATTTCCAACTTGCTTTCATGGCAGTGCCAGCTAATTTGGAACACCTCCTTTGCTTCTCACAGACACACACACACACAGTGCAACTTTTGTGTGGATACAAAACGACGGCGTGACTTATGAGTGGATTAAATGTGGATACCTGTCCGCTGCCTCGCGATTCCTAAAGCTGGATGGTGGTTTGCTGGATATGGTGGATGCTCGGTGCCGGCATTGCTCATTGATCACCTACCAAACTGAGGTAGGTAACTGCCTTGTCGACGCTCGGCAATGTGAGCTGACCATAAAACAATGCTGGGAATATCTCAGCCTCCTTGGGTTTTCTCCCTTTTTATTTTGTTTTGGTTTTTGGTTTTGACGGTGTTTGTGCAAAACTTAACAAGGTCAAATTTGTTGTGGCTTAATTTGCCGTCTCTGTGTGTGGGAAAAAACCGACCAGAACCAAACACGATTGCAGGAGGCGTTAAACATATGATAAGCTGAAACTTTGAGGCTGAACAAAGTTAATAAAATAGATTTCCGCGTAGAGAGAACTGATGTGAGTTGATTATAAGTTTAGACTTAAAATATATATAGAATATAAAAGCTGACTTGTTGTGGAAAGAGATTTATGTTGCCTTTTGGGCTTACATAGTTGATGGAGTAACAGAGACATGAGTCTTTCATATAGACATAAAAACTAAGGCTGAAAACACTTTATACATTCAAACAACCGTCAGACTTTTGGCACTCATTCAGCTGGCAACCCTTTTGACCCAGCCAAACCTCAGCAGACAAATGGCTAAAAACAAATTTTCCATATTCATAGCTCACTAATCGCTGAGAACAACAACATGTGGAAACAGAGAAAACTAAAAAAAAACCACATGACCGTCATGAGGTCGCAGGTTCAAATTCAGTTTTTAGAGTGCAGTCCAAAAATGTTTTGGTCGGAGTTAGACACGTGCTCCACACTCAGCAACCGCAACCCTTTCCATGTGCACTGCACTTGCACTGAAAACGATTCTGATTCTATTTCTGTTTCTGATTTTGATTGTGATGCCGATTTAGATTTTGTTTCGGATTGTACACGCACTAATGATGCGGCATTATTTGCATATGCCATTGCTCTCGTTCCCGACATTGTCCAGAAAGGGTTAAGGGTACTCGCTCGCCCAAAGGGGTGTTGGCCGTTAATGAAGTGAAATATGTGCGACTGTTACAGTTACGATAATTTATGCATGTTATACAACCATTGACTTGTCCCGTTGTCATTGCCACGTTCCGGTTTATTTTTTTGCTATCGTGATGCCAAATGTTTTTCTTTAATGATATCCCAAACAAAATCGGGACGAAAAGGGTTAACTCAACTTGCACTTAATCATGCATATCAGTTTTACAGTTGTTTTTTTTTATAGTAAACACTCGCAAATGGGGTGGATTTCAGATTCACAGAATTGATGGGCGGAACTCTGTTTGCGGTTGGTTCATCATCGAGCACAGGTGTAGAAGTGTCGATTGTTGCGGTTTATTCTTTCAAAGAGCTGAACTTTAAGCATTCCGTGGGAACTGCTCAATTTCGGGGCTTTTAAAGCAGCTTCTTTTTATTTTATTCAATGGGCGTAAATCCGCTTTGTTTCCTGCAGAGATTTGCTCTCTAGCATGTCTGTCAAGATATCTTGCAAAAACCGAGAAAAATTTATATAAATAGGCATAGTACAATTATATGTAGAAAGAAATATATTGACGCAGTGCTTCAACAATAACTGCAATAAAATCATGTAAATGGCGTACCTTAACAATTTGATTATTATTTTAAATATAATATAAAAGTATTTAAAAATCTATTAAAATAACTTAAAAACTTAACTTAAAAAAATAAAAATGATCATATATAAATCATATAATATCTGAATTACTGATGTATATGTATAAAATCTAAAATATAAATTGCTTTCATGTCTACAAAATACAAAATAGAAAAAGGTTACATTCCATCTTCCAAGAGTGTTTCCAAATTAATATCAATTTGAATTGTAAATTATAATAAAAATTGAAAGGAATAAAATATTTCAGTTAAATATAAATTTAAATATTTCTTTTATATGCAACGAATTTAAAGTTGAATTTTAAATTTAGGAAAAAGTCACTGTTATTCAGAGAAAATGATTGATTTTTAAAGTGCCCACATGTTCACTATTTTTTGGGTGTCCAAAAATATTGTTCAGCTGACGCTAAAATATAAAGAAAATGGAAACTCATCAACCACAGGGATTGGTGAATTTATTGGCGAGCAATTCATAAAACTGTTCACAGTATCATAAAAAAAGGGAATTGAAAATTGCAAACCGATATTACAAAAGGCGAGCCTCGAACAAATCGATTTTCAGTTATTAGGCGTCACACAGTCATTAAAAATTTTGACAGCTTTTGACAATTTATTGATGTTTCCTCAGAGCGCGCGACAAATGACAACAATCAAAAAACTAAAAATAAACGTTGCCAGTTCGAAAAGTTTGACCTGTGCAGATTGCAAAAGCAAAAAAAAAAAACAAATCAAAAAAGTGGACAAATGTTTGCCCGGCTGTAATTTTTCGAGTGCCAGCAGCGCTCTCCCTCCCTCAGCACTCAACCCTCTTCGCGATAATTTGATTAATTGAAAGTCAGGCGACCTTTTTTTCATCAGGGGGTTGTAGGGTGGTTTAACGGCCCACGGCGTGATTAAATGATCGTTTGGCTAGCGCGAGGGGAACAGCTTCAAGTAGCTCTATTGTATTCACATTAACAGGTTTGGACAACCACCCAACCCGCCCATATTGCCACTAGCCCTCATCCCAAATTATATAACGAATTTTTTATGCACGTTTTGTATAAAATTTAAATATCGCATTACACACAGACACTTGATTTTAAAGCCGACCGCATTCAAATGTTTCACTTGTTGGGTTCGTCTGGGTGGGTCTGGTGTTTTTGGTGGTTTCCTGTGGTCTCTTGGCAATTTTCGAACATGTGTTTTTTAGTATAAAATTTAAATCTGTTGTCTACTGTTGATTATGCGATAAACTCCGCTCAGTTGGGACTTTCTTTTGCCTTTGCTTTTGGACAGTTGTGTAATTGTTTTGCCTCAACTGTTTCTCAATTGGCTGCGGTTTACAATTCTGTTGGAAAATTGGCCTCATTGCGGTTTTGAGTTAAATGTGATAGCATTTTGCTATTAACTGTACTACTTGAAATACTTTGACGGGGATATTCTTATTTTGTTACATTTACAAAATTTTTACATTTAATCTTTAGTTTCATTACACATACAAATTTATGCAAATATTCTATAACGTAAAATAAATAATTATAATTAATTAAATGTGAAAACTGTGAAACTTATAACACATACATATTTATGCAAGTCAATCTATCAATCTATGTTTTTTTTTATAACATTATCAGTTCGGGCAAAATTGTTTGCCACATGAAAATTGCCTATCAAATACATTGAAATGCTTTTGCCTTAGGCACACAAACAAAACACCTACAGATACACCCACAACCACACCAACACCCACAGCCACACACCCACACACCCACACGAAAGGTCCTTTCGAATGCTGCCACATTAATTATCTCAAACTCCGTAGCCGGGCTAAGTGCAGCGACTGGGAACATTTTCTAATTTTCTGGCACAATGCCCCAAACTGTGGTCGGCATTATTATTGTTGTTGTTAGTGGCACGCCTACATATGCAAATTGATTTTGTCTACTCGCCGAAAATGGAGGCGGGCCAGGACATTGGCACGTCAACACCGCAAGGATACTCAACTTGTCGTAGGTAACATAACAATTATTATTATAAGTTCTCCATTCTATTTCAATTTACAATTTCACGCCAAGGCGTCTCTCAGTTTTTCCCTTTTCAATTTTCCCAACCCGCAGCATGCATCAAACTCATTTGCATATTTTTCGCCAATTATATTTTGCATATGCAAAAATTATCGATTCTATTGTGTTCGAGCTAATACGATTTGAATATTTCGCGCCCATTTGATCAATTCGCCTTGCAATTTGCGTTTTTTACGATTTGTTTTGCTAGACCCGCTGTTCCCCTTACCCCTCATCTGTTTCGAGCAGTGCCCCCTTGGCATTGATCTCATAATCGACGGCAGTTGTTGCCTTTTGATTGGCACTAAAAAAAAGCGAATGGAAAACAGCAACAGCAGGCGCACTCTCAACCAGCTAGGTGTTATTTCAAGGGGGTCCTTAGACTCGTATTTGCATGGGCCATTTTTTATGGTATACCAATATTTGATAGATGATGCGTGAAGGACTTAAATGGTGCCTGGCCAGGGTTCGGTGTGGAGGGAGTGTCATAAATTGCGCATTTCAAACAAATTGTTGTGGTCCACATAAGTGTTATTCAATGTGTGCCTTCTGCTTATTTGCATATTTGATTAATATGTTTTTTTTTTTCCACTGTTTTGGGTGATTTTTTATGGAAAAATAATAAGCATTTTATTAGGGAGGTAGAACTGAGGGTTGGGTTTTTTATGTACATCATATTATATAGGAGAGACTTTTTTTTTATAGATTTTATATGATGAGAAATGCATTTTTTAAGAGAAAATTAACTAACTAATTTTGCTAGACTATTTCAATGGAATAAGCAGCCCAATGTTTTATAAGATGAACTTACTAAGACATAAATAAATTTTCTGTACTTAAACTTATAGCAGAATAACAGCAGAAAACTTTTTACTTGGCTTAATTACAATTTAAAAGAAGAAGTGCTTAAATCAAGATTATTTTTGTATTTATTCAACACATTTATTGAAAGTCTTTTGCAGAATAATCTGCGATATGCAATTTGAACATATCCTATTATTTTTATAAGTATATTTCTTCTTTAAAAAAAAACACTTAAAGTTCGTAAATCAATTATTTTTATTGACTCATATGTCTCATACATATATATAAAATTTAGCAAAATTCTCGATGCACAAAAATACAGTGGGTTGGCTTGTGGAACAGACTTGTCACACAAGTTATGTTAAATTAAGCTATCCACATAAATAATATGAATGTGCAAATGTTTTCCATCGACTCGACAGCAGCTTAAGCTATGCATCTTTCTAATGCAAATCGTGAAGAGAGGAAGCCTTCAGAGACCAAGGCAAGCCCATGTCTCTGGCTGGAAATCTACTCCTGCTCCTGTTGCTCCTGAATCTGGTATGTCTCTGTTTCTGCTGCTGCTGTTGCATTTGCCTGTGAGGCACGTACTAATCCAATTGCTGCTTGGATCATTAAGCACTGATTGCGTTTATGGTGCAGACACTCGAATACACACATACATATATAAATGTGCTTGAACAATTCGCACATATGCAGATTAGCCCACAAGCTATAAGCGGGCAGTGGAGGGGGTACTCAGGGTTGGTCGCCATGTGACGATTAAAAGCATTTATATGCAATGCCAAATTGATTTTGCATTTAAAGTTTAATAAACTAAAATGCAACCATTTTTTCAATTTCCAGCTACAACATTTTTTTTATTATTTTTTCTAAATGAAAGTAACTTTCTCACTTTGTCACTCACATTCAAATGAGAACCCACAAAGAGTAAAAGAAACTGTGATCTGCATCTGAGCATTTGGGTGTTGCGCACATGTTGCAAAAAAAAAGTTGTTGGGCACCACCAAAAAAGGTGCAACCACACACAACTACGGAAAAACAATTGCCAATTACGTTTGGTGTCAGGCGTGTTTTGTTGGGTCGCTCGTTCAGTTCGCTTGTTTACCGCTTCCGACAACCCCCGACGACACCCTAAGCCACCAGCATAACGACCACAAAAAAAAAGAAAAAAAATCTAGGACAGGAAAATCACTTTTGCGCTCATAAATTTCAATAATAAAAATTTGAATGCATTTGCGACGAAGCAGGCGACAGTGCCGAAAACAAGGTTAAATCAAATAAAAATCATTGAAATGCATAAACAAGATTTAAGGTGCGGGTTGCCGGCAAAGCATCCGCATCCCGATAATTGAATTGGGTCGCTGTTGGTTTTGGGCAGCAAGCAAAAGCAGCAACCCTTTATTTTTTACAGGAGAAACAAAAGTTTTCCTTTTGCATATGTCGCACTCAATGTTCGAGTATTCTCTTTAAATGTCGCAGTCGTTAATCTTCTGCAGTTGATTATAATTTCTCGATGAATTATGGTCATACATATGTTGGAATTGCACCTGGTAATTATGTTGGTTATGTTATGAAAAAGTGAACTCCAATTTATAAATTGTGATTAGTTATTCGGGTCAATTCTGTAAGATTTGTATAGCAATATTTTCAATCGTAGTTTATTTGCCTACATTTTTATTAAATACCACAATCATAATTGGCAACCATTTTTTGCATTTTAATTCGGAGACATTAACTTTGCTAAAAATAATTTAGAAAAACGTTTTAATCATTATATACAATTTGTAGGCTTACAGGCATCAGTGTAAATAAACAGTAATATTGAATTTTATTAACAGCAGATACGTTCTTTTAAGGTAATATCTTCAATCCGCAAGAAAAAGCTGAATAGACTTTAATAGAAGTTAATGCACCAATTCATATCTGTATACCTGTATACCTGCACAGGTTATCTTCCAGTCGAGTACACTGTAGTCTTCTTAGAGCTGATGACTTTCATCTTAAATGTGGCTACTACATATAACAACATTAGGCTTCCAATTTAAAATTGTATTATACATTCTATTTTTAGTTAGGATTAGAAAAACAATTGGCTTGTTTCAGAGTACATTTTACAATTGTTAAATAAATATTTTTAAAAATTTTAATTTAAGATTTAAGATGAATGCCTAATTTCACAATATTATGTGTGTAACATCCTTGTTTATATAAAATGTGATATATTTCTTGTTATTGTGACGCTACGTTAAGAATCATCTGCTTATAACAATATAATAAAGAAAGCGGTCATCACACAAGAAATTGTGGCAATGTAAAGGTTTTGTGTGTGTGCACAGAGGCAAGCGGCAGAGGGCAGGCAATCAACAGCTGCACAAGTAAATCTGCTTGGTGTTCCGAACAGAGCTCATTGTTCGGTTGAGGAAAGAACGGCTTATTATTATCGGCCATCAGCTTAGCGAATGTTGCTCCCCAAAAATAGATCGCCCCGGTGCCTGCACATTGTGCTCAACACGTTCCAATTGACATTGCAGAGCAGCTGTTTGTGATTAAGGAGAGTATACAACATTTATGTGTGTTCTTCTCATTAAATCGGAAAACAGCGGTGCTTACAAATTCGTATTATTGGTCACGTGATTGAAAACTGCAAAACTGTTCATGTTTATGAAAAAAACTAAAACTTTATTCTGATTGTTGTTAATTGTAGACAGAATTATCAGGTCTAGAGTTGCTGTTTACTTCTTGGCCTTCTTGGTATCGGCCTTGGCGCCCTCCTCGCTCTCAGCTGCCTCCTTGGCGCGCTTAGCGCGAATGCCAACCAAACGAGCATCAGTACGTGCCTGCAAATCAAATGAAATGATGATTAATTGA
Source organism: Drosophila dives (assembly GCA_035042365.1). Taxonomy (NCBI): domain Eukaryota; kingdom Metazoa; phylum Arthropoda; class Insecta; order Diptera; family Drosophilidae; genus Drosophila; species Drosophila dives. The sequence goes on along the minus strand of JAWNLJ010000414.1, from coordinate 992,011 downwards.
CAATCAAGTCAAGCATCTTTAATAAAAATAACGGACCTTGCGCAGAGTAGCGAACGCCTTGAACTTCTTCTCGTCCTGTGTGACCTCACGGAACTCAACAACCGGCTGTTCCTTCTTCAGAGGCATAACGCGTCCCTTAAGCTGTGTGGCCAACTTGCATTCCTCAACAGTAGATTCGCCCTTGCGGATCTTCTTTTCATTGATGGGGAACAGAATCAATTTGCTTCTGTATTCCTTGAGGCGCTGAATGTTACGCTGACGCGACTCCAGTGACTTGTTCTTGCGACGGCGATCGATAGCGATGCCAATGGTCTTGGCGAAAGCACTGCTCAGACCAGCACCCTAAGAATAAAGAATTGTTTATCATTTGAATAATATCAACAGAAGTATGAAGAGACGCACCTTCAGTTCCTCGATGGTGAAACCGCGACCGGTACGCAATTTTGTGTGGTAGCGGATGGTGGGGCAACGCACAACTGGACGCAGGGGACCGCTAGCGGGACGAGGGAAGACAGCCTTGGCTTTCTTGACGCGATTCTCGTGCCTGCGGACCTTACGCGCCGGCTGGTTGAACCAGGTGCGCACATGCCGCTGCCACCACTTGTGGTAATGCTGGTTTGGAATCATATTATTTCCCTTACCCATCTTGGCGGTTTAGATTAGCTGCAATTGAAAACACATACACACACATACACATTAATAAACTTCTGCATGAAAGTTAATAATTTACATTTTAACCAAACAGCGACCAGAGTACACCACGTGGCTGGCGCATATTTGCATTTTTTACGCTTAAGTAAAGCTTGTTTTTATTCAAGTATTCATAGCAACTGATAGTTCTCCAGACTCTACACATTTTGAGCCATCATATGAAATATTTTGTTGACCACTGTTTATTTAAATTCATTATTTTCGATGCGTTGTAAAAATTCACACACCTTTTGCTACCCAAGAACGAATCAAAAAGGAAATCGCAACCAACTTCATGCCATAGGCATACAGCAAAATAAAAATTCCCTTCAGAAATTTCCCATGCTGTCGCTTAAATTTCCCCAGCTATCGATTGGTGATGCAATCAGTGTTAACAGAAATTTTCACAGCTTACAATTAAGAGTCGCACGACGCCAAATAAATGTCAAACGTTATCCGATAATTATTTGTCCAATCGTAAAAAATAAATAAATGATTATAACTTCTACGCATTTGTAATACGAAATACGAATTATATGCTTTTGCCTTATCGATTGACTACTCTGTCGCGTGGCAACTCTGAACTGTACTTTCTGATACAGATAAAAAACTATTGACTATTGAACTGACTATCTATAATCGAGAAATTGCGCGCTTATTTATGTGCTGGCATCGGTAATCAGATATCAATAAACATCCAAGAAAAAAACCAATAACAATAATAATAATAATAAAATACACAAGAGTGTACATACTGCAAAATGAACGCCAGTGTCGGTTCTCAAATGGTTGTCGAAGCCAAATACGAAGATGTCTCGCAACTTAATTTTTCCAAGCTGTATTCGCCGAAAATGAAAAGCGTATATTGGCGCTATTTTGGCTTTCCTTCGAACGATGATGACGAAGTAATTACCAAGCAAAGTGTTGTCTGCATTAAATGCCACAAAGTGTTGACCAATCACGGCAACACGACCAATTTGCGTGCGCATCTCCAACATCGCCACAAAGAGCTGTTCAAGGCCCTCTGCCAGGAGAACGATATACAAGTTCCGCCACGTAAAACGCCTCGCAACCTCAACCATCCCCCGTTGTCCAAGCGCAACGTCTCCTCGCGTCGAGTTAAATTGGAGTTCATTAATAATCGCATCCACGACAACGACAATGACAACGATGAGGATGAAGAAATTGATGAGGCTGCTTCTGCCGCTGCTGCTGTGGAGACCGAAGATGATCCCGCATCGCAGACCATGCTGTACGAATCGATGGTGCCGCTAACCTATGACGATGCCGATACTCTGGTCGAGGAGGAGGATCGCTCCATTAGCATCGAGCCACGTGACCTTAAGTGTAGCCGTAAGCGCAAAATCGTAGCTCCATCGGCGGGCACCATGCACTACACGCGTGCCAACATCAAGCATGAGGAGGGATCGGGTAGCGTGCAAGGAGTGCGTAGCTACATAGGCAATCTGCCGGAGGCATTGGCCGATATTGTTGTGCGTGATATGCGCAATGTGGAAACATTGTATGATCAGGGCATCAGCGAGTTTATACGTCTCGCCATGGGCAATCTGGCTTCGCTGCCCATGCCCCAGAAGATTGAGGATCTGATCACCGAACAACATGCATCCAAGTTCTTGGAAATGTGCGATTTCACGCGCGAATTTACTAACGAGAAGCCCTACTCCTTAGCATTCGAGCTGTGGGTCAATGTAGAGCAGCGTCGCTTCCTCAGCATCTGTCATAATTATTTGAGTGATGAAACGCAGTGCTTGCGCAGCGTCTTGTATGACACCATCGAGTATACGGATTACGTCTCATTCGATGAACTGCTCACCGATTTCTTTTTGCCCAATTGCACAATGGCAATTGTTAATTACGATGATGAGGACGATCTGCTACAATCCTTCCTAAAGGAGAAGAGTAAGTTCAATTTAATTATAAGTACAATTCTAGCTTTATATATAATTAGGTATTACTTTAATTAGAGCTATTTGTTAACTTGCGCTTGCTCACTGTAATATTCATATTATAAAGTTGTTCATATCATTTCCATTATATTTCTCCATCCTATTAAACCACCCAACAGATATACCCATTGTGCTCTGCTATGTGTCTGTAATTGACAAGTGTCTACGACATGTTTTCGAACTGGAGGAGGTGGCCTCAGCCCTGGAACAAATCAAGGATATTATACAGCGTCATTCGGCTGAGATAAGCTCCAAGGTATCTTCTGACGTGCCACCATATAGTGAGCATTTCCCATGGACTTTGTATGATTTGCTTAAATTCTTTGCTGAATCCATATCGTGGTCCGAGGATATGGATCAATTGGTGCTCACAGCCAAAACGGTGACCGAAGCTCTCAGTGCTCTGGTGGTAAGTTAATTGGCTTAAACTGACTAAGTAAATTGATTGTAAATAATCTGACTGCACTTGCGCAATTAGATTGCGCTGGATACTTTGCGTGGCGAGGATATCCCATTGTGCAGCATGCTATCTCCGATCACATCAAAGATACTGATCAAGAAACTGGGCATTGCCGAGCAGGATGAGCCACTCATGATGAACATTAAGCGCACTATTGCGGGTGTCCTGCAGTCCCAGATTATCGCGAATGATACGCTGACCAGCACGGCACTGCTCGATCCCCGATTCCATCGACTGACCACCATTGAAAACCTGGACAGCTGTGTCCGTATACTGACACAGAAATACAACAAGACATTTGGAGGCGTCACGGACAGCCAGAGTGGAGAATCAACGGACGTGGCAGCCACTGCCTCAGTATCCAGCACACCAACAGTGAACATAAAAACAGAACCAAATGTCAAATCGGGCAGTGGCTCGGCATCAGCAGGAGCTGCGACATCTCATATCGCTAAGAAGTCAAGTGAGTTCACCTCTAATAATAAATGCACATACAGTTGCAGTTGCTGCTTAGTAGTTGTATTAATTTGTAACTAAATTTATTTAGAACTGGAACTGCTATTTGATGTTGTAGAAATACCAGGTCCACCAAAGCGAGATGCCGACAGCACGGTTGAAACGGATCTCAAGCGTTATCGTAACGAGGTGATTGTGCAGCTGGACGAATCGCCAATAGAATGGTGGAACAAAATGGGTCACATCTATGGCACACTGCGCGACTTGGCAACGCTATATCAGGGTGTACCTGGTGTCGTCAACCTAAATTTCAAGAAAACGTTGCGAGAACAGATCTATGATTATAATAAGCGATTTATGCTCACTGGCAGCCAAAGCCAGATCGATGCGATATTGTTTTTACATCGCAGCAGCAACTTAAAGGACACCATATATGTTTAATAGCATTTAATCATTTTTTATCTAAATGGGATATAATGTAATTCGATCATTGTAATTAAAATAAACAATAATAATCCACAATATAAATATTCGTATTTAAATGTTAGCACATGGGAAATTATTACAGAGCTGTTATGGGTGCGGGAAATAAGCGTAGATAGTTGCAAATACAACAATGCACTTGATAGTGTTGCATAAATGAGCAAGTGCCCTAGCGACTTGCAGCACTGGACTGTTTTTGGCATTGCCACACAGTTACAATATTCCCCTTATCTACGGATTTGTCGCTACACAGCAGAAACTCGAAAATTTACAAATATTAGTTTGCATTGGCCTAAATTATTTTTGTTGTGTGTTTGTTTCGCAAACAAACCCAGCCAAAATGTACGCAAAACATTTGCAAACCGTGCGTGGGTGCAAAAGCCGTGTCATGTAAAACCCCAAAGAGAACCAAAACGTAGCATCAAAAGAAACGCAACAGCCAACAATAACGGGGCGGCAAAAACAAAAACAACAACGATATCAACAACGACGACGACGTCGTTTCGGTTGCTGCTGCTGTATTGCTTTGCGGCTTTGGCATTGTGACGAAAGCAAAACTCGCAAATATTTCCACATAAAAACCGAACGCAAGCTCAATTACTTTAAATATATGTGTAGGATGTGCCGCCTGGATATACGGCGCTTCTGCGAGGATTGGCGGATCTGGATACGTCCCCTGCTGATTATTGCCTATGTGATATTCGCCATTATTGTTGTACCCCTGCTGATTGTCAACTCGGTGAAGGATGGCTTTAAGCAGAACGATCAACTCATTCTGATTGGGGGCCTCTTTGTGCTCTCTGCCGTTCCCATTTCCATTTGGCATATCATCCAACACGTTATCCATTTCACAAGGCCTATCCTTCAGAAGCACATCATTCGCATTTTGTGGATGGTGCCTATCTATGCGTTAAATGCGGTAAGTGGGTCAATGGAAACTGTGGTTGTGTGTGGCTTGCGAAACCATTCAAACTGAATTGATTGATATTCGATATCATTCTTTAGTTAAACTACAAATTTTTATTTGGAATTATTAGAAATTTTAAAATTATATCCATTATAATATAAAATATTTACAATTTCAATTTCATTACAGTGGATTGGTTTACTGCTTCCCAAACATTCCATTTACGTGGACTCGCTGCGAGAGTGCTACGAGGCATATGTGATCTATAATTTCATGGTTTACTTGTTAAACTATTTGAATATAAGCATGGATCTGGAGGCAACGATGACTTACAAGCCGCAGGTGCATCATTTCTTTCCACTCTGCTGCATGCGTCCCTGGGTCATGGGCAGGGAGTTCATTCACAATTGCAAGCACGGCATTTTGCAATACACTGTGGTGCGACCCATTACCGCATTCATCTCTGTGTGAGTATAGCTTAGTTCATTATCGGTAGCCTACAACAAGCTGCTCGATTTGGATTCGGTTTAGTTAATTTTCTCTGACACGCTGTAAGCATTTTATAATCAGTTGTTTTTAATGGACTTAGCTCCTAAAACCAAATGATATTGCTATCTGTAAAATAATTTGTACGTACTTATTCATACAGCATTTGCGAGTTGTGTGGCGTTTATGGCGAGGGCGAGTTTGCGGGGAATGTGGCGTTTCCCTACATTGTGGTGATTAACAACATTTCACAATTTGTGGCCATGTACTGCCTGGTGCTTTTCTATCGTGCCAATAAGGAGGACTTGAAGCCTATGAAGCCTATACCCAAATTTCTGTGCATCAAAGCTGTTGTATTCTTTTCGTTTTTGTAAGTGTTAATTTTTTCTAAATATTCGAATAAATTGATAACATATTTCTTATTTATCTTAAAGCCAAGGAGTGCTGCTTAACGTTTTGGTGTACTATAAAATCATTGGGCATATAATCGGCGATGTGGGCGATGACAATCTAGCATCCGTTCTGCAGGTGAGTAATTGAATTGTATATATTTGCTGTTGTAAATTTAATCAAATTCTGTTTAATTTTAGAACTTTCTCATATGCATTGAGATGTTTATTGCGGCCATTGCGCACATTTACAGCTTCCCGCATCATCCATTCCATATTAATTCACCCCAGTACTGGAATAATCCAAATCAAAACTGGTGCCGTGCCTTTCTCTCCATGATGGATATCTCTGACATGCAGGAGGATGTGTCGGAACATTTGGGTGTGGTCAGCAGCTCGATAAGTCGTCGCTTTCAGGGTCGCAATACATATCAGCCGCTGGTACGTGGTCCTCGTCGCTCGAGCAGCGAATCTGAGTACTTAATTGGCAAACGACCGGAACAGGCGACGCCTGGGGACAGCGCCACACATTCAGGTAACAGCAACACCACATATGGTGCCACAACTACGAACCGTTTAATTGTGCCCGTTAATGCAACAGGGCAACTATCTACACTAGCTGAACACCAAACTCATTCCACATCTAAATTTCCCATAGCAGGCGCCGATGCGGCTGGTGATAATAGCAATAGCAACAATTACCAACAACAACAACTACACTTGCCGGCCACTAATTTGAAACTGTCTACGCGTCAACGTGATCCGAATCAGCATCTTCGCGAAAGGGATCAGCAACACTTTCTTGGCGGTGTTGGTCCGCCACAAGCGACCGGTAGTAGTTTTTTGCAGGCACGTGCTGCTGCATCCGCTGCTGCACCGATACCCGAGTCAAACGACGACCATGCGCTACTGTTGGGCGCGGGCAGATGACATCGCTATCAGCAGCAGCACATCGATGTGCTGGAGGATGGAGACGATGTAGAAGTTAGCCAAAATTTAAATGCCTCATCGCTGAGTGCATCGCTGTCTGTTTCATTTGGCATGTCGAGTAGTTTAAAATTTAGTGCCACGTGCAGCAATCAGACTGCATCCGAGTGGTCAAACTCAACGGGCGGTGATGATGACAATGACAATGACGAAGACGAGGACGAAGACGACGATGACGACGACGCGGACGATGATGAGGATGAAGATGATGACGATGACGATGAAGATAATGATGATTTAGGGAACGCAGAGAATGTTGAACAGATGCCCGTTGTGGTTGTCGCTTCTACAACGCGTCGTCGTCGCGACAGAGAATACATCACCTAGACCCATTAATTATTGACGCAACGATATTTATGCTTTTTTTTTATATATTTATCTTTATTTTGTTTCTTTCGAAATTACTAAAATATTTTATTTGATTTCTTTAGTGTGCTACAAAATTAGCATTAATACTCACATTGCAGCAAACTGTTTTGCCAGCCCAATCTAATTGGGCACATTTTAATTACGTGGCCTTAGTTTTGAGTGAACATAGCAAGATTCATGAAATTCCAGCGAATCTTGAATAGAAGCAACAGTTAAATTCGTTGCACACATTTGTAGATTAGGCTCCAAATGTTTTATACTTTCAACTTAAAAATCAAATAGGCAATAATAAAATCTAGGAAAACCATATGCATATTTATACACATTTACTTTGTGACTGTCAGTAGATTGTACATTCGTTAGGCTAGTTATGAACTGTTCTCCGTTATCTAAATCGAACTGGTATGTTGCATAGTAGATAATTTGATACAAACCCTTAAAGCAAATGATTGTGAATGAAGTGAATGAAGTGACTGCCGGTCAGAAAAGGGCGTAACTTTTATTTAAATTATGTATTGTATATTAACTAATGTTATTCTCAATAATATAATTATGCAAACAATTTTTTAAATGATGTATTTTTTTCTGTTTTTATTATTTGAAATTGCAATTTAGTATTGGCGTTTTTTACAAAACATTTCTCCTTAAATATTGCACAAGTTTCAAAATTTTATTTATATATTATTTGCACCTTAGAGAATGTTTGAACGTGTGCCTGCTAATAGGAAAAGTACGGATTGTACTCGAGAAATGTTTTTTTTTATTATATTTTTTATTATCTTTATTATATTACGGTATACATTTATTCATTTTTGTATACCTATATTTACTTTTTATATATACACTTATTTACCAAAGATGTTTGCAGAGAAAACTTATTTATAGCATTTTAATATGCCTTGGTTTCAAACTTAATTAATCTATAACTTATATAGGCATTACTACTCAAGACAATATTTTAAAAATCAGTCTAACCTCTATTGAGATTACTGTCGGTCCTGGAAATAGACTTGGGCCAATTTTAACTGATGAAATTTTTGAGATGCGCGTATTTAAGCGATCTTGTAAAATAGATAAACCTATTAGAAAACCTGTTGGTCAAGCAGAAAATATCCGCTTAGTCTATTTATCATTTTTTTTAACGACCCATAAAAGTGCGACACTTTTTTTATCATACTCATTTGAGCAGATAAAATATAAATATTGTTAGTCATTGTAGACGTATTCGTATCAACCTTTTGAAGTGTTTTGCTGATAAGCTACATTAAATTACTTAATCAGTTTCTTTTAGCAAATCAGCTCCGAGTCATAAGAAAGATTTAAAGTGTTATTTTGCAACATTTGATTATGTTTATTATGTTTTATTATATCCATAATTTTTATGTCTTTTTCTTAATACTTGCATTCTCAGATTAAAACGAATAGAAACAGAATTATAATAAAGAATAAGTTAATTACCTGACACATTAATTCGCAAGAGCAGCGAACGACGATTAGTGAAAAGAAAAACCACAGAACAGGTGGACAAGGACAAAATGTTTTAAGTACAGGCAAAAACATAATCGAATATAAATTAAAATGGCATTACAAACAATACGTACAAATATCAATCAAATCATTCCAATAAGCCGTTATAAAAAAACATAAAACAAAATTCGTTAATCGAATAACATCAAAATACAAAGAAATTCAGTCCAGGGTTAATTCGTATCGTGATGCGCGTGAACGAATGGATTTTAAGTATGAACATTCTCTTTTTAAGGTATTTTCACCGCGTTCTCGAATGAAAGGCACACACCAATTGCTTTCGAATCAAAACACGCAATTTAAACAAAATCAACTATTAGTTGTTGTAGTTTTGTCTGCCGCCTAACTCGAGAAGATATCGATCCGGATGATCCATCCAATCCGCGGCGGTTAATTTGACTGTGCGTTGACGTTCCGCCTCCTTGATTTGCCATTTCTTAATATCCAATTGCACTTCGCGTGACGATTTATCGCCGCAGCCCCAAACCTGAAAGACAAGTGCATTGTTATTGTTGTTGGTAATATTCTGTTGTTTTTTCATATTTGTTTTGTTTTTGGATAAGGAGAAATGTAGACTTGATTTAAATGTACACACACTTTCGCGCTCTACTGTTAAGTCTGGTCGTAAGGCCAAGCTTAAGCTTTTAGCTCGTTGACAGCAGCTTGAAAGTGTTGTTTTTAAAATGCTTAGACTGGAAACTATGCCATATACATATATGCAATATATACATGGGATATGTCTATGAATTTTTATACCACATTAAAATATATTATATACCATGTTGACTAAGGCTTATTGCACATTATAAATATAGCAAAAAATATACAATATTAACAACGAAATTGAATGCATTTTATACCTCAATAGACATGAGGCTCGCAGCGATGCCCTTGCAGTCTACATTCTCAAAATGTTCATCTACCGCTAAAATGGGCTTTCGGGGATCAGCGCCCGCTCGCAATCCTTTTGGATAGCCACGTATACTCGTATTAAGGTACAAAATGTTGGGCTTCTTTTCCAGTATCACAAATCTGCAAAGATATAAAACAAGATTATTGATCAAGGCGCACATAATTCATAAAGCCATTGGAATAAGTTATTTTTTTTTACTGTCGCTTCCAAAATTTTTAAAAACGTCATTGGGACAGGGAAATAAGACTTTTAGAAAAGACTATAATTTACTTGGGCAAAAGCTGAATGACACAGCTGCCTTCGGCGCCGACAAATAAATGTGTCTCCTTCCATTCGCTGGGCGCTGCAACGCAATAGGTCTGCTCATCCTTGGTGTGAAGCAGAACCAGTGTGGGACCGCGATACCCAAGAACATGATGCAAAAACCTATTAGCACCCACACCATGCTCGTTGGAATCGTACAGAAGTGTCCAGTGTGATGGCATCATCGACAATTTCTCCTTAAATATCTGTACAGCTGTCGAGGCGGTGCTGTTGTTGCTGCCGCTATTTGGCGGCGCAATCGTTTGAGGCTTTGAATACAGTGGCGGCAGGGCGCCAGCCAAAAGCCAGGCCTGTGAGAGTGGCATCAGCGATTCAATGTGACTTGGGAGCGCACTGTGATCCGTTGCATCGCTGCTGGATGCGAATGGATTGCGCTGCTCCAGCACTGGCGTTTGCAGCTCAATGCCGCAGGACTGTGACTGTTGCTCTAGGCCGCGATATGCTGTGGACAACGTGTGCACACAGTATTTGTGCACCAGCAGTACAAGACGTATTAGATTCTGCTCGAACCAGCGGCAAACGAATCCCAAAGTGAGGCTGTCGTGGCTAAAGAATATCGACTTGGTTACCGAGCCAAATGTTCGGTTTATAGATGGACAAAGCACTGCGTTTCCCGAGTGTTGCATGGCAATCGTGTAGCAGATGTGAAGTAGGCGTGTGACGCCCGTCTTATCTATGAAATCGGGATTATCGTCCTCCGCAAACATCTTAATGTAGCTCTCCAGGACCTTTCCATCGTCCATGATGCCCAGAAATCGTTCGCATTGCTGGCGAAATGCAACGGTGCCCAAATGCTTTGTGGTTGCCTTCGAGTTCACGTGCATCAATTTGAATAGACGGTTACCCAAGTCAGCGTATTGTGGAAACACTTGAGACTGTGCGCAAGTGTGTGAGAGTGAAAAATTGTGATATAAAAACTGTTATCAGCTAATTAACTCGATTGCTTGCTCACCACAAAAATATCCGAGACAATGCCGTTAATGCCAAACTTGGCACTCGTCTGTTCCTTTAATATTTCAGCTAATCGCTCCACGGGCACTAGCTGTGTGAAGTACTTCTCGGTCACATCTGCGCCCGACGCTGACCTGGTCATTGTTTGCGTTTGTGACTGCACTTTGAGACTGTTGTTGCTGCCGCTGGCGCTGCTGCAGCTGACGGCAATAGCGTCGCTGCCGTTGTTGTTGCCGTTCGACGATTGTGATTGTATGCTGGACTTGTGTTGTTGCTGATGGTGCTTATGGTGTTTCCCACCATCCAGTGGAGGTTCACTGCTCTCGCCATCGGCCTTGGCACTAACATTGTTACCCATATCGTTGCTTGTGATTTTGCTGTGTGTTGGTTGTTTGTAGGTCCAAACTTCGACGCAATTTAATTGCACACAAATTTGCTCACTGCTAAAGGGGCAAAATAAGGCCCGAAACGCAGGCTTGCACTGAGAAACCAGAGAACAACAGGTGCGCGGCTGGATTTTTTTTCATGCAACAGAGCTAAACCTGTTATGAAACCAGCTTGCATACACACATCTGCTAAGTCAGTGTTAATAAATCAGTTAAATATATTTACATAATTAAAATTTCCTAATAAAAAAAACACAAACAAAAAACATTTTATACCAGTTCGGTATTTTAGTTATCGATAAGTAATATACCAAATTTCGCACATCCCTGAGGGAGGTGTGAACACAAATAACTTGTGTGTTTGTATGTTTATATGTTTTTTTTTTGCTATTTTGTCGCCTTTGTAAATTTGTTTACAACAATTTTAGCTTAAGCTAAAATAAATCACAACGAATTTACTAATGCCAACTACCCAATCAGCTGAGAGATCAGCTGCGTAACGCAAAACAGCTGGAAATTACTTCGGCAAGTAATCAACAATCTGCTTAAAGAAATATTAATCAATAAACTCGACGTGAAATAACAGATGGTTGCGCCCGTAAACAAGCTGCAGAGCAGCGTCAACTCTGAAGATGATGAGCCCGCAAGGCCGGCCAACATGCATGCGCCCACTTCGTCGACGTTGCACGGGTCAAGCATATTGCTGGATGCCAACTCCACTAAGCGAAAGAGCGCTTTTTTGCCATATCGACCACAGTCCACTGTTCTCACGAATCTGCAGCGCGGCAACACGGAGGCTACCTTTTGTCCTGTGGAGGTGTCGCTCTCATTTCATGAGCGCGCCGGTCAGGGTGAAATCACTGAGGAGCAAATAAAGGCTGAACTGCTGCGACAGCCGCACATAGATTTCAAGGACTCGCACGGATTCACACCACTTCACTGGGCCGCTTCCTACGGCCAGCTGCTACCGGCCCAATTGCTTGTGGCGGCTGGCGCCAATGTTAACAGCTTGGCACCGGATATGGTTAGTCCGTTGCTACTAGCAGCCGCCGGCGGACACAACGAAATAGTTCGTTTCCTTTCGGATCACGGTGCCAGCGTCACACATATGGACATTGTAGGCAATACTGCGCTTATGTATGCAGCTGCTGGCAATCATCCGCATACCTGCAACGAGCTGCTCGCCAGGGATCTCGACTTTAGTGCAACCAATGAGAACGGAGAGACCGCTTACGCGCTGGCCGTAGAGCACGGTTCACATCTGGCCCAGGCGCTATTAGAGCAATATATGACAGCCGTACTGACGGCGCCCTTGGCAACATTAAGTAGTATTTAAATTTATATATTCTAGAGATTATTAACTAGTTAAGAGCATGTAAAATCAAGTTTTAAAACGCTCGCGAATAAGTAAATATGAAAAAAAAACATGTGTATTAAGAAGTGGTCCTAAATTAATACGATTTGTAATTAAGGATTTGTCTGAAATACCACAACTTCGACGGCTTTTTGATATTAGATGGATATCTCAATTTAAAAACAACTTAAAATTTAGAATTCAAACATTTTATTTTTGCTCTTACGGGTTTGTTGCTCCTTGCTGAGGCTGCTCTCCTGTGCCTGCATCGTGGCCAGCTCCTGTTTATGTGCTTGCAGCTGCCCATTCAATCGCTTCTGCAGATGTGCATCAGTTGCATTCCGAGCCAGCGATTCCTGCACCTTGGCAATGTCTCGCTGCTTTCGTCGTATGTCATCTGCAATGCGCACCGTTTCCACATTAAGCGTTTTATTTGAGTGCTGCTGCAGATTGTTGGTCTTTTTCGCCTTGCTGGAGTTCTGACCCTGGCTTAATACACTTCCGTTAAGAAAGGCAAAGACATCTGTGCGTTTGGATTCGCGTGCGTAGGCCTTTTCATTCACTGCCTGCTGGCGACGCTGGGCACGCTTTAGCTTGCGTTCGACACTGAAGTAATCCCTGTCGCCATTGGCCGCCTCACGCAGCTCCATGCAGGCGTCGAGCGAACGGCCCTGTGGAAGTATTTGCGCACTCACTGGTGTAACAATGCCACGACCATCTGAGCCAAGGCCTGTGCCATGTATGTAACCCATATTTGCCATCAGTTTGGAGCCAATGCCCTGAAATTGAATACATTAGACAAAGTTGAATGGTTAATTACAATTTGAATACCTACTCGGGTATACTGCTCCCAGGCACCTAGTTTTTCGGTAGGCTTGAACGTAAACAAGCTGAGCTCAACCATGCGTGCCTGACGAGCTGCCTCGAAATCATCCATATCGGAATCGTTTTCTGCATCACTGTCCTCAGTGCTATGGGATTCGCTGCTATCGCTAGACAGCTCATCATCTTCGTCGGCGATTAGCGGAAAGAGCTCCTCAAAGGGAAAGTCTCGTTCGCGTTCCTTGTGCTCCTGACCATCCAAACGCACGCGACACTGCTGTTCGACAAAATTAACACACAGCACACGCCCACGATGCCACAGGCGGTCCTGCAATTTAGCCAGCACCGGGCAATTGCGTGCCAGCCTATGAAAATTGGGTGCATTGTACTCTCTTATAGATGCTCCTGGAACAAGGGCGCCATGCGAGAAGCGACATCGAATTTCGTCGAATCGACATTCACCCTCCAGGTAGTAGTTACAAGGCAGCATCTCGCGATGTGTAGGATTTGTGAAGAGCACACGGAGTCGTACATCCAGAATACCATTGCCATCTATTATTAACTCATCGTCAACGCCACAGATTAGCGCATTATGATAGCTAAGTGAGCCCCAGCTGTGCTCGTGCGGTGCTGAACACTTTTCACCCAAAAGGACATTGTACTTAGCACGTAATTCTTCCAATTGTTGCTTGTCATCTCTGGTATCTGCAATTTCCTGTCCCTGCTCCTTTAGTTCATTTAACTCGCTTTGAAAACGCTTTAGCTCATCATCGAGGTCGTCAGTAGTCTGTGCCGTGCTGATGCTATTGGTAGCTTCTGTTTCACTGGATCTGGTTAGCTCGAGGAGTTCCTCCAAATTACTTCGTAGTGCGCTTAACTCCTCGCGCTGCTGCTCATCGGTGGTAACAAGCAGCGCCTGCTCAACGACCAGTAACTAAAAATGAGTGGACAGTTTTACTAAGGCTTATCGAAGCATTACTTAAAAGCCAGCTTACCTGTGCTTCGTATTCTTCCATACTTATTCGCTATAACATTTTTTGTTTATATTTTCCCCGGAAACACTTTGCCAGTTACAACGAATCGGCGACACACTTATAGCTAGTACGCTGCACAAATTCATAAGTGCTATGAAAAATTCGCAAACATGTTTTTTTTTTGTGAAAACTTTTTTTGTTTTTAAAATTATTTTGATATAAACGAAATATTAAATATAATATTTCATAGTTTTAAAGAGATACAAACTTTGATTGGTTGGGGTAGTGTTCAAAAACGATAAAATTATTTTCGAAAGAAATTCGAACAATTGGCGAAAATATTACAGTTTAAATTTACTCCTTTTTATGAATCAAACCCTTATTGCTTAAATTTCTCGACTTGCTGAAAAAAGAATTCACAACTTTTGATGCAAAATTAGAAAAAAAAACTTCAACATAATTTAAGAGACAATTACGACGTGGTGTCGTATTATATTGTCGCATAGGTGGCAGCCCCGCAGGTTACAAAGTGTTTTTCAACTATCATAAGCCAATTAATGTATTGTTCTGCCGACAAGATTAAACTATTTATAAGAAGTTTTTCAATGTTATTTCAAAGATGCATCACTAGCGTTTTCGTATTATCGAGGAAACTTAATTTGTTATAATAAAAATTAGCAACAAAAAAAAATATATATTCGTTCTACAAGCGCATCGATTCGATTTCATGAATATCGAAATTTTAAACTTGACTGCCAGCACTAGTTAATTAAAAAACACAAAAATTTGTATACACAAATTAAGAATTAATAAAACTGGCAACAATAAAGATAAGTGATGGTAATAACAGTATTTTGTTTAAATCTATCTAAATGCAACTGCGATGGGATTCAACCACTATCGACTATCAGTGCTGTAAAACGCTTAATTCTTAACAACCCACTTTTCCATAATATTTGCTTCAGCGGAAAAATTGTAAATGTTGTGCTTTTTGTAAGTCAATATGGCATATGAATCTTAGCTATAAATCATAAAGTATCAGGTAAACTCGAGCCCACTTTTCCATTTGCTGAAATGCAGCCTTAAAACGTTAATTTCTTTATTTGCTAAATAACAACTATTAGTATTTATAAAAAGGAATATTTGCCATTTTTGTTGTACATAATTTAAGAAACAATGACGACGTGGGGAAATATTTGTCGCATTTGTAGCAGCCCCGCAGACTACAACATATTTGCCAAAATACCCACATACTTGCACGGCTCGACAAATGAGTTTCTCAACTATCAAAAGCCAATTAATGTATTGCTCGAAGAGACTTCGGGACTAAAGGTAAGTATTTTTCGTATTGAAGCCCATTCAAACATTTAATTTCCCGTATTTATAGAACTCTACAGATGACGGACTGCCATCGTACATTTGTGCTTTGTGCATATCGTACTTGAAACACGCCGTAACATTCCGTGAACAGTGCATAAAAAATGCACTAAGCCTGAAGCTGATAGGGCTGTACCAACAGAAATCAATCAATAAAAACCAGGAAGGGGATAAGGAAGCTGAACTCTTCACGGCCGAACAGCTGAGCTATGTAGAGCAGCGACCGGTGCACAATCTTCTGCTGAACAACAACAGCGCCAAAAAACTTGACAGAACGGACAAAGTGCACAAGAAACTACTGAATCAGTTTGCGCCCAGGCAATGCGGCAACCACGATCGACCATCACGCTACCCAAATGCTGTATATGATAGGCATCGAAATACGATACAGGTATATAAATAACAAAGACATATATTTGCTTACTCGTTGTCATGTAGATTAAAAATGCAAGAAATTTTCTTATTTGACTATTGTGCAATGATACAATGCGATTAGTGAAATAATGTGAAACATAATCAAAGGAAAGTAAAAATTTAAAATAGTTAAACCTACCAGCTACAGCATCAATATCTTTTTTCACTTTTCCTATTGTTGTTTTACCGAATTTACACATTTTAAGTAGTATTATTATATATATAAGCTATAGATTGCATATTTTACACTATGGCGTGAAAAATAAAACTTCATTCACTTGACATTGAGTGTGGAAAGTCATTTTAAGAAAATTTAAAATGTTATAAAACATTACAAATATTATTATGTGTAAGTGTACAGTCTCAACTAGGACATTCTTAATTGCTTCTTTTCCAAAAAACGCAATTAAATATAATATGTAATAAATATTACTATATGACCGTATCATTTCAACAGGGACCTTCCAGAGTGGAATTGCCATCGACCAGTGCTGGCAGTGGCAGCGGTAATGGCACTGGCGAGGACGAGGACTACGCGGCTGCCAGCTCTAGCGATGACAATGAGGAGACTGCATTGTCGCGCAAGGACAAGAACTGCTATAACTACAGTGAAACGAATTTCGAGGAGGATGATCCCATGGAGCAGGCTCAGTTAAAGGATATTAAGGTCAACATACCTGAACCCATGTGGAAGGAGCGCAAATGTCCGGCCTGCTTTAAACGCTACATGCACGAGGATTCGCATCAATTGCATTTGGACAATTGTGTGGAACATCAGTTTTTCAGTTTTGTGGCCGAGTTAAACAAGTTGCTGGAGATCAAGCGTCAGAAAATGATATCACCACACGAGTTCATCAGACGTATGATCTTTGCGTTGCACAAGACCTGCACCTGGTTGCAGGAACATTCAATTGACACACAGTTGGCCGATAAACTGAATCAGGTTAAAATAACCAATAGCAGCACTGAAAAAACTCTGGAGCCAACTCCTGAGAGCTCAGCAAAATCACGAAATCGCTGGGATAGCATTGCATCCTCCCTCGACGACAGTACACTCTTTGGCAATGGCTTGCTTACATTTAATAATGGCACCAACACGCCAATAACCGTTGAGAACAATGTATTGTATGCCATCGAGCGCTCTGAGAGCCGCAACTCACAGAATACGCCCAATCCGATGGTAAAGAAGCCCATACCCATAAGATGCTCAGCTGCTGCTAATGCACCGCTGGTGCATGAGGAGCGGGCCCGTGCCACATTCCTAGAGAAACTGCAACGTGCCGTTGTCACACCCCATCAGCAGTCACAGTCGCATTCGCCTGTCCTAGTCACAGCCACAAGTGCCACTCAGTTGCCCTTGTCGGCAGCACGTTGCAGCCAATGCAACTTGATATTCGACTCCGTTAGCGAACTGGAGGTTCACAACGGTCTTCATCACAATGAACAACGCAATGTCAACAATGCCAAAGACGACGACGCTCAACGGCGTCGCATAATCGCCCTATTCGAAGACGATATTTAATTTAATCTATTTTATATTATTTATTCCATATCGTATTTAAGTGTGAAACTTCGTTTTAGAATTGATTTGATTCGTCCCGTGCATTTTTTATATATGTAATTAGACTTAATATATAATTTGGTTTTACTTGTCTTCAATGTACCCAATGTAGCGCCCTTCGGCAATATCAGAAGTATTTACAAATCCTTATTGTATTTATTTAATTAAATCTTATGTTGGGGATGTTTTCCAACCCAACCAATATTAAATCAAAATTTAATACATGATTAAACAGTGTCTCGAAAATACTTAAAAAAAAAGCTGAGTAGATGCTTTTTACAAATTAAAATTTTAATTTTTATTGACTGCAACTGGCGAAGCGTAGACGCAAATCTGTTCCAGCAGAAGAGTGTTATCCATGGGTTGAGCATCAACTATATTCTTTAGTAGTTGCATTAGATCCATGGTTAGACCGGGGTCTTGTAAGGCAAACAGTTGGTTTAATGTGTTCACAAATTGATTAACCTGCAAGTCTAATCTGTCAATTAATGGACGAATGGCAAACATGTTGGCAAGCACACGCACTCCATAAACGGCGTGCAACTTGCTGACAGATGTGCTGAGATTCGTCTTCAGATTGGCCTGGAAGTAATTTAACAAATGCTGAAAATGTGGCGAGCACAAATCGTGATGCAGCCGAACGACTTCAAACTGAAATACGATAAACATATAGTAGTCGGCAGCGGGCTCGGTTGGTTGCTTCATTTGCAGATACTTAGCAATGTGAATTCGATCCTCAGTGGTAATGGAAGACGAAGCATGATTTGCAATTAAATACAAGCAAATGCCGGCATCCTCCTGATAGGCGTCGATGTCGCTTGATGGTGTTGTGTACATTTTCCATAATTTGGTTGCCAATTGCATTTGAAGCAATGTTTTTGCGGACTTGCTGCAGGTGGCTATAATGTTGGCCAATGTCCAGAGGCAGCTTCGCTTCAAGCGCGGCTCTTGACTATTCAACAGGGTCACCAGGTAACTGCCCGCCATAGTGGTAATCTTCTCACAGATATGCGCATCGCCTAGGGAAAAGTTACACAAGCATTCGGCTGCTTCAATCTGACGTTGCGTATGGGTACCTGAAATGAGAAAGGACATTCAATTAAACAATTCGGATTGTGTTTTACTGGATTTGGCTTACCAGTAAGCTCTTTAATTAGCACTTGGGTTCCACCTTGAACCTCAGCAAAGGCGTTAATATTATCATTGCCCTGCAAAAAGGCGTGGCTCAGACGATACATGTCCTTGGTATCGGCATGTTTTCGCCGCTTAATGCGACCCGCCATCCCCTGGACATCTTTGATTCCGAGATTTTCCAACTCAACAATTTCATTCTTGATTTGACCCAAACCAAAGCGCAGAGCATCTGTTGTATTCGTGCGCAAATCTTTTCGCTGCTGTCGTGCATACTCTCGTATCTTATGTCGGAGTGCAGTGTTGTTCATCTGTCCTGGTGGTGCCTGCACTTCTCCTATTGTCTCCATTATTTTTGAATAAACGAAGCCGGCATATAATTCACATCTGCTACTGTTGAGCGATAATTATTATTTACCGCTTACTTACAACTGATTCATTGTGGCGGTATTTCGACTTGAAAGCATTGGCCCGATAACTAAGTGTGGTCACACTGGTGCTCAGTTGCATAAACAGTTGATCGGAAGGCAAAACAAATAAAAATGTCTTTTAATATAATGCAAAAACTATCCTTACAGTGCCTAAAAGCTGACCAACCACTGCTAAGTAAGTTACCTGATTAACGTACGCAAATCAAATAACTTGACATCTTTCATGCCTCGCTTAGCAACGATACGTAACGCAAGCAAGAAAACCGGCGGCAGCACGCGCAACAAAAAGGGACATCCACGTCCAAAGCATCGAGGATGGCGAGTTCTTGACGGGCACTACGTTTCCCATGGCACCATTTTGGCCACGCAGCTTACGACACGATTTCATCCCGGTCTAAATGTAAGTGATAAGCAATAGTCGTTGTTAAACTTCGAGTGAAAGAAATCGCTTTTTTAGGTTGGCTTTGGACGCAATGGCACTTTGTTTGCCATGGAGCATGGCAGAGTTATCGTCAGCTGTGAACCAATCGATCCGAACTGGGATCACACCTGGATTCAGCGCAACTATGCCGGCCGACAGGATCAAACTATTTATAAGAAGTTTTTTAATGTTATTCCAGAGACGCAGCATCAGCGCTTCCGTCTCGTCGAGGAAATCTAATTCGTTATAATTAAAATTTGCAATAAATATATAATCGTTTTCCAAGCGCATCGATTCAATTAAATCGATATTTCTTGTATTGCATTTTGAACTCGATCGTCAGCACTAATTAATAAATCAACACACCATTCTAATATTCAAACTAGCAGAACATATTTGTATACACAAATTTAGGATTAATAAAACTAGCAACAACAACGAGAAGTGCCGGTAATCACAGTATTTTGGTCAAATCTATCTAAATGCAATTGCGATGGAATTCGACTTATTTTAACTTCTAGTGCTGCAAAACTCAATCGCTTCTTCACACCTCACTTTCCCAAAAAAAACTGAGAAATCATACATGGCTTGTTTCTGGTAAGTGCATATGGCATAATAAATCATAGACAGAAACCTTTAAGTATCAGGTAAACTCTCATTTATAGCGGGGAAATCATATATGTTGCGCTTGTGGTAATTGAATATGGCATAAAAAATCATATATATAAACCTTAAAGTATCAGGTAAACTCTATGTTTGTTTTTTCTTGTTGCAAAAAGGTTTATACAATTAACTAATCCTCTACCTGAATATGCATTCACATAGGTAAATTGGCCAAATTATAAAAGAAGTTACTGCATCCCTGAGCTGTTCATTCTGTTGTTGACTTTGCTGGCGTTAACATGGCACTCTCTAAACCATCAAAAATTCGTCGAAAGTGGAATCCGGAGGACTGCGAAAAGATTTTCGAATATATTCGACACCATCCGTTCCAGTACCCCAACGGCGTTACCTACTACAAGGCGATGCACCGAGAACTGGCACTGACCCAAAATTATAAGGTGTTGCGCTGTAAGGTTAACTACATGCTGAGAGGATACCGAAAAGCTAGAGCTCTGATTTCTATGAGACGAGAGTTTCCCCTTAAAGACGTACAGAGAATTAGTCCCTATTACAGACAGTTGCATGATATCTTTAAGAACATCGTCTTCAAGCGTCGAAACAGCATGATAATTGCAACAATCAGCAACATGAGGGCTAGTCCAAATGCAACGGACTCTAAGGACGCAATGGAGTCTGACATCATGTCCGAAAGCGGGACAACCTCAAACCGAACTATTCCATTGCCCACATCAACTGAAGCCGACGCCCCTGACGAAATACGACTTATGCCATTGATAATCAAAGAAGAGTTAATCAGCGCTAATCAAGCAATGAGTTCTCAGTCGGATAACCTTACTTCTAGCAATCCGGGCGAAGAATTCTCTTCGCATACAGCTGAGCTTACTTCTAGCAATCCAGGTGATGAATACGCTCCAGCTGAGCTTACTTCTAGCAATCCAGACGAAGAATATGCTCCACATACAGCTACAGTCATGCCATCGCAGTTTGATAGAGCAAACAGCATCGCCGATAAAATCGGAAAGGAGCATAATGATGGTACTGTTTCCTCAACTGCTCCTACGTCAACAGAAGTTGAGAAGCCGGACGAATTTATACGGTTCGCCGATCCTGAGAAAATTTGTCCACTAGAAAAGGCAACGTCCGAGCACGACTACAAATTAGTGGAACTTCGATTACGCGAAAGGGAATTGGAGGTGAGACTCTTTGAGATCGATTCCAACGAACGTTTAACGCGCCTTAAATTGGAATCGAGGGAACGCATTGCAATGCGAAAACTAAATCTTAAATACGCTAAGAACTAAATTTTTTTTTGTGACTATAATGTTAAGAAGTAGCCGCTAAGGCTAAATAATAGATAATATTTAATAATAATATTTAATGAATTTTGATACTTAATGCCAAACGCAATAAAAATTAAAATGTTTTTAAAAAATAATTTTCAAATGTTGCAATTCAACTGTTGTTTAACAGAATCTTAACATTTTTTTTCGATATTAGAGATAACGTTTCTATCGAAACGTGTGCCATCGATTGTTTGACAACTCAATTGCCGCCCGACGCACACGTGTTTAGCATTGCAGCACATTTCAGTTTATTTTTTTCTCTCGAAATAAGAAAAGTGAATTAAACGAATAGAATATTACAATGGCTGATGTTGCAGAAACTACAAGTGCTGAAGTTATTGCCGATGTGAAACAGGCGGAAAAGGTTGAAGATTCCAACCCAGCCGGCAAAAATGGAGATGCCGAAAAACCAGAAGAAGAAGAATCAGTTGCACCCGCAGCCGAGGAGAACAGCAAAGAGGACCGCTCAATCATTCGGCAAGTGGAGTACTATTTCGGCGATGCCAATCTGCATCGCGACAAGTTCCTCAGCGAACAGATCACAAATAACGAGGGAGGCTGGGTGCCGCTCTCCGTGCTGGTCACATTTAAACGTTTGGCAGCGCTCACCACAGATTTCGACAAGATCGTCAATGCACTAAATAAGTCGGGCGAGGGTCTGGTGGAGATCAGCGAGGACAAGCAGAGCTTGCGTCGTCACACCGAACGGCCCATACCCGAACACAATGAGGACCGTCGCAAGGAGATTCAGGAGCGCACCGCCTACGCGAAGGGCTTCCCATTGGATTCGCAAATGACCGAAATTCTCGATTTTGTCAGCGCCTACGAAAAGGTGGTTAATGTAACGATGCGCAAACATTATGACAAACCCACCAAGTCGTACAAATTCAAGGGCAGCATTTTTGTCACATTCGAGAAGAAGGATCAGGCGAAGGAATTCCTTGCCAAGGACAAAATTGTCTACAAGGAGCGCGAACTGCTGCGCAAGTGGCAAGTTGATTATTTGAAAGAGAAACAGGAAGAATACCAGAAGAAGAATGAGAAACGTAAACTCAAGAAGGAGGCTAAAGTTGAACCAGAAATTGATCTGCCCAAGAATGCGATTGTTGTGTTCGAGGGTGCTCCCGATACCGTTACACGCGAGGAGATACGCGAAGCCTTCGAAAAGGTTAAAGATTTCGATATTGCCTACATTGAGTTTAACAAAGGCGACACTAAGGGCTCTGTTCGTCTCACAGAGGCGGATGCCGCCGAGAAATACATTGCCAAAGTGGAGGATGCCAAGGTAATCCATCTCAATCACACTGACTACTGACATCTTTCCGTTATTGACTCCTTTCTGTTTGACAGCTTAAGTTCAACGATGAAGTCTCCCTTACCCTGCGAAAGGCCAACGATGAGGAGGAAAAAGAGTTCCTAGACAAGGCCATCGAATTCATGAAGAAGCGCCGCGACTTCTCACGTGGCAAAAACAACAAGCGTTTTGGACGCAAGCGTCATGGCGGACACGACAATCGGAGCCACAGCAAGAAGCAGCGCTCCGAGTAGAGTGGCTTCCTAATCGTTGCTAGACTCCATATGATATGCAAATAAAAAATGTTAGTTCTAGTTTTTAGCTTTAAGCAAATCGATTTTGTGACATCCAATTGCTACTAAATTACTAGATTGATTTCCAGTAACATTAAGCATAAGTCAGAGATCCAAATGTCTCGTGAGAAATATGTATAGTTTACATAATAGGAGAGTAACTCTTATTTATTTTATTTACTGAACATTTATTGGTTTTCTTTGCTTAAAGAAATTACAAAAAAAAAAAACAACAGTTTGTAATAAACAATGCTAAATTCATTTTAGTCGTACCAACAACTGGTACAAATATGGTTGTACAGTTGAGCAGCACCATCGCCGGACCAAATAAAAGAGAAATTTAATAATCAATTCAAGTAAATGTTTTTCTTCAGCATAAGCCACTTCAAGGATGAAACTGAGCTAAAATTTATTCTCAAAGAAAATAGTTTCGTAACTCTTTAATATGTACATTTAATACACATTTTAATTTACATATTTAAACTTACGAATCATCAAGAATAAATAACCTTCATTTAAAATATAAACGTTTATGAAAGAAAATATATTTTCATTTAGTAGTTTTTATTTTTGTGTGTGTGTGTTTTTTGTTGTTGTTAAATGATTCGCAATATCAATATACATACATATAATTCAACTTAAAAACAATAAAAACTAATATAAACTTCATAAATTACAAATATTAAATGCATTTACAAATTACAATACGCAAAAAAGAAACATAAAATTTTCAAAATTTGTTTTTTCTTCTTCTTGAAATGTAACTATTTTATAATTGCAATTAGGTGTAAAATTATATTTAGATTTAAGCTAGTCACAATTTATAATTATTTATAGATAGTTTTGTATCGAATATGAGAATAGTATAAATCAGTTTTAGGGAGTCGGGATACTTAAATGAAAGAAACAAAAAACAAAAAAAAAAACAATACGAACTTTTCGAGTTTTCCGTATGGAAAAACGAAACAAAAACGATACAGATCTGTGCAAGCACATAATTCACAACATTTGTTTTCTTCATAATAATTATAATTTTGTCTATTAGCAACTTAAGGATTCAATCGTTGAGGCTCATGCGAAATCGAAGGCATAAGCTGTGGAGTGCTTTGGATTTGAATAATTATCATAAACTATATATATATATATAATTATATCTGCTAATTTAGTAATATTTTTGAGTTGTATTATATTGTATATTGTATTGTTCGGTTGTTTTTGTTTAGGTTCGTCATACGTAGATATACGAGTTTATACGAGACTTAATCAACATTTATACATCAATGAAACAATTACAAACAACGACATCGTACAGCTTAACGCATATCGAACGGTTTACCTATATGTATACATATATATATATATGAGTGTGTATATGTGTATGTGTAGTATCCGTTTAGTATTCATATATATACGAATTTTGTATTCTTATGGTGGGGTGCGCGCTCAAGCTAGTCTCGACTCGGAAGAAGAAATTTACAGCGTTGCTTGTGTTTATATCTTTTGTTTTTTGCTAAGTTTTTTTGTTTTACTTATCACTAGGCTAACGATTTACAACGTTTTTACAGGCGCTCGTTTTAGCCAGTTCTCTCTATTTTGCCAGCTGCCTCTGTATCTACTCCTCAATCTTATGTATACAACAGTCCATCCAAAATATGCATGATTTTTATATTTTGTTTTTTAAGTTTTGCAGGCTGCCTGTTTTCTGGTTTTGTTCTTTTAGTTTATTTCCAGACAGGCGTCAGATCCAACGTGAGATTCTGTATCGTCCGATTGCGGGCCGAGCTGCGCTTTTGCTTAACCGAACTGGTGATTTCGTTGACCAGGCCCTGGCAATCGTTGCAGACGGTCACCTGTTCGCCGCGCAGATTCTCCTTCTGATCCTGTTGCGTTTGTGCCAAATGGCTGCCCGACGAGAATAGCGCAAAGCCGCGCGAGAAACGGGATCTATAAGAGTGAGAGAGGTGTGTGGATTAGTAAATGTTTGGGACTGGAACTGATTGACGAGCGTTTCGCTTACTTGCGCTCCAGTGTGCTGTTGTTGGAGAGCGGCCGATAGGCCGGACTCTGCACGGGAAGACTGCGTGGCCCCTCCATGCTGCGCGACATGACGTTGTTGTAGTGCTGCTGGTGCTTCTGCTGGTACTGTTGCACACCAGACGGTCGCATCGCCGCCGAGTAGGAGGCGGACATGGATGCCTGATCGTGCAGCGCCTCCACAGCCTGTCCAGTTGCAGCAGCAGCAGCGCCGGCCGCTGAGCCGGGGCCAACACTGATGCCCGGCGTGCTCATGTTTGATCTTTGGTGCTTGGGCGATGAGGGCGCGCTGCCCACTGTGCTGCGAGTCTGTGACGAGTAGAATCAATATAATAAGTAACAGCTACCATCAAGATTTACATAGATAGAAATGGACTCATTATTTTACCTCGCTGCTGAGGGTATCATAATTTTGTCAGGATTGAAAGATTTATCTTAAATTGAGAGTAGCATAAATTTCACTTGTTCACTGCTTGGACTCACCTTGCGATCTGACTCGGAACGAAGTAGGCGCTCGATCAGCGACTTGGGGAACTGATCGTCCATGATGTTGCCCGTCGATGAGGAGTGCGCAGAATGGTGGGCAGCATGATGCGATGGCGATGGTGTGCTCGAGCTGGCCGGACTGGACAGCAGCGAGGGTGAGATCAGCACCAGGGGCACATTGCGAAAATGCTCTGAGGGTATGCGCATCTTGGTATAGCATTTGGTGCAGACAGTGCGTTGGCACAGCTTGCACTGGATGCCGTAGGGGCCGAAGAAGGAGAAGCGTGTGCGTAGGCACAGGAAGCAGACACGACGCTTTTCAACATCCTCCTTGACGCGCACATCCATGGGCAGGCTCTCCAGCTCGGCCTTCGTCATGACGGAACGTATGTGGACGATCTCCGCCAGTGTGACAGACAGACGATCATCACCACGTTCCATCCAGGTCTGTTTGTCCATAAAGGACTTGTTCCATGGGCCAAGCGAGGATGTTGAATGCGAAGCCGTCTCACCAGCTCCAGTTCCAGACATTTCACCTCGCTGCTGTTGCTGTTGATGCTGATGCTGCTGCTGCTGCTGTTCCAGCGATTGTGGCGCATCGGGTGTCTGCTTCAAATGCTGAACAGGTAAGAAAAACCGAACAGACAAGAAAAAGGTTAATGTATGCGTCAAAAAGGTCAAACAACAGTTTTTACGCTACCTCCTTGGATGCGCTGCTGACGTCATTCGACTGACGAGACTCGGGGCGAGTAGGTGGCATGGAGTGCGTCTCATCCAGGTTGCTCTGACAGCCAACGATGGTGTGGCGACGCAGCGAGGCGCGTCTCGATTCGCACTGGGTGGCCAGGTCATAGGCTGTAGAAGAAAAAAAGATGAGGATGAGCGAAGTCATTACTTATAATGCGCCACTGAAGGTCAGTCAACATTGCGTATGCATTATATATGTATATGGATAGAGGGGGGGAAAAGTAGAGCAAGCGACAGCGAGAAGAAGCGAGAAATGGGAAACGGAAAAGAAAACGACGCATTCACAATTTGTACAGCAAGCAAGCGGGGCAAAGTGGACGAGGGCCGAGGAGACTCTTGAGACAATGTTGTATGTGGTTATATGTTTATGCTTAGGTTTAATCTGCAGAAATATATATAAAAAAATATATATATATGTGCACTACTATTTAGTCTTAAAGCTGATGAAAACTGCGATTAAATGTTAAGCGAATTTTGATTTAAAACTGATTTCAAAGTTTTAGCAACTGAAATTGATTTATGATATTACAAGTTTCAAGATGTTTTTTATCACAGATAATGAAAAGAGTTTTTAATATGCATGTTTTTTACTTGGTGTAGAGTTAGACATGATATTATTAAAAACTTGAATTTTGGGGTTATGTAAAAGTGAACATTAAAATCTCAAATAATGCACATATTTTGTAAATAGTTCAATATTTATATGAAGTAACTTAATTTTAGGTTTATGATTGGTTTATGTATTTTGCTTATGGTTTCAGCTTGGAATGGATCAAATCGAATATGGACAATGCATGCAGAAGCAGCTAGGAACGAGAAGTAAATCTGAAGTTTGCTCGCATATTTACATTCCAAGGCATTATCGAAGTATCTGTGATAATCGTCCTGTGTACAAACTTGTGCTTGCTGTTGCTGCGGCTGCTGTTTTTGCTCTTGCTGCTGCTGCTGTTGCTGTTGTTGCCGTTGCGGCTGTGGCGGCTGCTCCTCTGCCCAGCAAACCAAACAAAAAAACCCATTGCATATTTTTAGGCAGCAAGTGCAAAGTGTTTTTTTTTTGTGTTATTGATTTTTAAGCGAATTTTGTTGGTATTTTCCAATTTTAAAAATGGAAAGTATTATTATATATAAATTTAAATTTCACATTGCTTGTTAAGCCAAAATGTTAGTTTGCATATTTTAAATTAAAAATTTGTCATGCAAAATAGTTGCGTACATTAAAAATATCTGATTTTTATTTGATTTATTTTATTTTGTCTTTTGATGTTTATTGTATATAACAAATATTTCGAGATTATTTTCTTCTTGTTGTGTGTGTGTGTGTGTGTGTGCGGTTGTGTGTCTCTGTGTACATATCCATAACCAGCATCAATTGTCATCAGAATGCTCCCACACCAACTGTCTTCCAAACCAACCAAGCATATATATATATATATATATATATTTATATATATCTTGTATATATTTCCCAAGTCGGTTCTCATTTGTTCTTAGTGCGTTTGGCAAAATATAATACATTTGATTTTGTTATCAAAATCATAAAAATAACTTAATTAATCAACAAAATGATCAAATACCTTCGCAAAAGTAAGTTTTTTGTGTGTTGTGTTTGGTTTTTGTTTTAGGGGAAAAGGGTGGAAAAAGTAAGAAATAAAAATGTTGTAAATTAAAATTAAAATAAACAACAACCGCGTCAAATATATATTAAAGCATAAATATAGTAAATTAAAAGTGTGCCACAGAGTACGAAGGTACGAAAGATTATTAATATCAATTAGAGTTTGTTTCAAATTGGGCCAATATCGTAGAGCAGATTACTCAACTAAATTTCTGATGAAAAAACTGTTGTTTTTATTATCTTAATCAATTGAGAAATTTAAAGAGGTCACAACTAAATCAACTTAAATAACAGCGAATAGTTTTAATTGGGGATCATTATAAACCATGAACAAGCAAATTATGTGCCATAATTGAGATGTCTCAATCCAAATAAGAAATTTGTTATTTTATTTAAACTTAGTTCAGGGTTTCACTTTATCTGTGCTCAAATTAGATGCTGTCATTTTTGTAATGCGTTTAGACCTTGAATTATATTGCTCAATGTTTAAAATATATTAAATGCAATAAGTTTATAATAATAATATTATATTATTAATATAATAATAAAATTATAATAATAACTTTAACTAAAATTTATACAATTGAAGAATTTTATGCATATTGCTTGATTCAGTCAAAGTGTCTGGTTACAACAAAAAATCTCAATTGAAAATCACAATTCTTGGGTTTCAGAGAACTTGTTCCTTCATACCTTGTGCACTTAACATATATATATCTATATACATATATATATATCGCATATCGTACTATATCGTATTATATCATCATCGATACTTACTTGTGCGTCTCGGTCGCATTAGCATCGCAGGAGAATCGTGTCTCGCCTGGCTGGCCAGTATATAGCCACCCATTGGATATGGCGGCATCTTGGGCTGTGAGTAGCGATGCAGCTCGGCAAGATTTGCCGCTGCTGTGGATGCTGTGCTGCTGCTGATGCTGGATTCATCGAAGATATGCTCGTCGTCCTGTGCGATATTTAAAATTGTATAACCATTTGTTGCATGCGTCGCAGCATGTTTGACAACTCACCTGCAACTTTGAGAAATCCACTTTGATGAGTCGCTGCCGGGATCGTGACAACGTTGCGTTTGTTGAATTTGGAAGCACTGCAAAAGACAAAAGCAGAAGCCGACACATAACTCTCAGATCAAAAAGGCAAAAGTGAATTGATGGCATGTGAGAAAATGGGTCTCCTTCTTTCCCATTGTGAGCTATTTTGATTAGATTACATGCGACAAGTAAGTTGCACAAGCCGATGACTCTGCGCCACTTTCCCGCTCAAGTCCAACACTGGTTTGGCAATTAGACAATGTCTCCGGCTGCTTTTACTTGTCATCTTACTGTCGGTTTTGTTTTTATATATATATATATATTTTTTTTTTAAGTGGCATTTAAGAAACCGTTAAGTTAACACATTTAATGGTTCTACTTGTGAAGCGTTTTTTTCCGCTTGTGCAATGCTCGTAAAAATGCTTGGGGAATTAACCAAAGAGCATGTTTCATGATACGAGCAGCTCCATGTGGGGTCAATGGGTTACTTGCGATTACTGTGTATCACACGGTAAGCTGGTAAAAACTTAATTTTTGCCAATGACTGGATGAGGAGCAAATTTCTTCTATGCAGAAAGGAAATACTTGAATAAGCTGTTGATAATTCAGAAAGACCATCTGCTCCGATCACAAAATCAAAACATAAATCTGGATCCTATCTAAAAGACAATGCAATATGCAGGAGGACTTGCCAGGATATATACCATATGTCCCTATTTTAAGTTAGATTTTAGATAAGTAGTTTTTAATTCATAGAACCCAGAACTACTAGTAACTGTTGGTAATTGCTTGTTGCAAGCAGCTTTAATAGCCTCAACTTGAGTGTGTTGTTCCTTAAATGCACAGGCTAACCTCGAAAGGAACTCCAAACTCCCCTACCCCCTTTTCTATTCAACTGTGCCAAAATTGAAACCAGGTCAAAATAATGCTGCTACCTTTTGATGGCCTGACAGCCTGACGCGGCTTGGGTGTTGGCGGATTGACAGCGGTTACCGATGGAGCACGCGGTGCAGCACGTGGCGTTGGCTGTGGCTGTGAATGCAACTGGAACTGCGACGGTGAACGCGACTGCGTTTGCGATTGCGTTTGCGATTGCAACTGCGATTGGGAGTGTGTTGCAATTGTGTCAGTTTCCGTTTCTGTGCCGCAATAGAGCGACGCATCGCTGGCAACATCAACGATATCCGCGTTGCGTACAATGTGATGCGATTTGAAGACGGCTGCCGCCGTTGAGCGCTTGGCACTGGGCGTCGTTTGTTTGGCATCCATTTGTGCAGTAAGCGAGTGTTTATTGTGTTGGCTAAGAAAGTTGTTGGCTTCAACTCTGCATTGCATGCCGTGTGCAACACTTGCAACACTTCCGCCCCCCCTCTCCGTGCTGCTGCTGCTTTAGGCTGTTGCCTGGCTCTATCGGAGTTGTTGCTCCAGTTTCACTTTGCACACAAACGCACACAAACAGAACACTTAAGAATCACTTTTGTTGTTCTTCCTCCTGCTCCTTCTCCTCTCCTCTCGCTCACTCTCTCTTAGATTTGCTTGAAATTTCCTTTTTCACTCATGCACGGTTGCATTCGGGCTATCGATCCGACAGGCAACCAACCACCCCACTAGAGCAGGGCTGACAGTTGTTGTTGCTCCGTTTTGTGAGGGTGTGCGTGTGTGTGTGTCTGTGCATCATCTGTCTGATTAATTGACGGAGTTAGTAACTGTCGGAAGTTTGGCAGCACTGTGCGTTTTCACTACTCTTGCGTCGTGCAGATTTTATTTAAACATATTAATCAGGCCGTTTTCATTTTCAGTCGCGCCACGCGTCGCCCGCTGTCAACAGCCAGCCCACAACAACACTGTAGCGACACCGCAGAAGCTTAACACGAAACTGTCGACGGTGTCTCAGTCACGCATTTGCTCAAGCTCAAAAAGCTTTATGCGCTAAGCGCATGCGTCAAACAAAGACAGAGAAGAGAAGAGAGAGCGACTGTCACGGATTACACGAAGAGAGAAAAAGAGCAAGCACAGGCTTTGTTTTGTTTTGACATTTAACATTTAAAGGCGTCAAGCCGCTATATTATTGCTTGCCGTTGTTACGTCATGAGTAACGAAGTGCAGGCTGCCTTTGATGACGTATGCACTTTAAGGGAGACACACACAAAGAGCACAAATGAAGATGAATGCATAAAGCTGTTCGATAGAGTATTATGAAAGTTTTCAATTTGCTAATTAAATTGAATGAGCGCCTTAGCAAACTTTGGATCTATTTTTAAACGGCCATTTACTGTTAACGGCAATTGAAATAAATTTTTATGCGTCGTTAGAGCTTTATTATCAGCGTTTCGGAGTGCCGAGAGAACCTTGCTTGAATATTAATTGATTTCTTTTATATCTGCATACCCTGTGGGGATTAGGAGTCCTTGGGCTGAGATGGACTTAGAATACTACGTAACAGGCTCGTTTCGTAGATTTATAAGAGCGCTTCTTTATTTATTAACTTGATTAGTAGCAAAAATTCAACTATGTTCGTTTAGTCTACTTACTGAAAACACCCCTAAAAAATTATAGTCTAACAACAAATGCTGCATGCTTTTCGGCGGGCACATAAAAGTCTAAATTTTGATGGCTGCGCATTTGGATATGCTATGCAAATGGTTTGCTCATTTCGCACACAACTCGAATTGAGCAGCTACAAAACGTGCTTGTCCACGTTGAACGCTGACTGGCTGCTTATCTGTCTATGTGTCTGTCTTGTGAAGAAACAAACGAATACAGCGGATCGCAGAGCCAAACAAACAAACAAAGCTCAAAGCAGACAAACAAATATAGCGCCGGTGCAGAGTCGTTGTCATCATAATCATTTGCCGTTGTCATCGTTGTTGTGGTTGCTGTTGTTGTTGTTATTGCTGTTGTTGTTGTTGTTATTGCTGTTGTTGTCTTCGTCTTTGAGGTTGTCGTGTTGCGCCGGCTGCTACCGCTGCGCTGCTGCTTCTTCATCTTCGACGACGACATCGTCGCGCTATCTTTGTGTGTCACAATTTTGCACGCTTCCTTCAGCAGAGGCGATTGGAAAATGTGGCCGTTTTTGATCTATGCTGGCATGCGCATGCCAGCAACGGCAATTGGCCAAGCACAAACACAAACAGACAGACAGACAGGCAGACAGAGACAAAGACAGTTGAAGAAAGGAGGGAATAGAGTTAGACAAGGGGCGGACAATGGGACATCGCCGACAAGTGCAGTGAAAACTTTTCGTGGCTAACAAGTTTTTCTATCTTTTTTTTAAAGACGAGGCAGACAGACAGGCAGGCAGCCAGGTAGGCAGGCAGGCAGACAGATACATAGACAGAATAACCACAACATGTGTAAGACAACAATTTATGATCGGTTGGCGTTTAAGATTTTGAGAAATGTTGATGACAACACAAGCGAAAATGGCAAACACACCCACCAAGTTGGGTGAAAAGGCGCTTTTTGATCAAAAGCAGCGAAATTTGTTTGGCCAAATTTACAGTGGTTAATCGTACATAAGAACATTTTTGTGATGAAGATTTCGATTTCCAAATATTAGCAAACATTAATAAAAATAATATAAACAAGAAAGTAAATATTTCATTTGAAAAATTTGATCTGACATCTAATCTTTTGTCATACTTTCTTTCGGATTCCGGATATTAATTTATTTAAACTTAGAAATTTACAGGTTAAAGTCATACTTAAGATAAAAATAGTTTCTCTCTTTTAGTTGATTGTCAGTTGGATAACGATTATTTAAAACCCAAAAAAGTAGCCAAATCTCTTGATAATGTTGCTTAAATTCCAAATTAAGTTTTTTTTTATAGATTCTCAGTTTTTGAATTCTGTTTGTTAGCTTTAATTATAATTACTTGTGTGATAAATTTAAACGGAATTTGCACTTACATTTTTCCCTTAGAGGAGGCTCTTCTGGCATCGGTGTTTGCTTCAGCTCCTTGCCCTGACGGATGGATTCCATAAGCTGCTCCCTGGGTGAAGGCGTACACTTGAGTGGTGGACCCAACTGACGTTCCGAGGCCTACAAACATAACAAAAAAAAGAAGTAATAAATATTTGTAATAAAAAGTAGTAATAAATAATGGCAAATAACAGTCAATAGAGTTGTTGGGTATTCGTTTTGGGTTTTTTTTTTTGAAGTGGGCATGGGAATTGGGAACGCAGCACACACCTTCTTTAATGGCGGCCGTGACCTGATGAACTCCAAGATCATCGCATGGGCATCCTTCTTGACACGCGGCGGTATATCACCATTCACCATCACCTTGCGCAACTGGTACTTTCTGCGGTCAAACGAAAAGAAGAAGAAAGAGAAATTTTTGTTATTTTGTCAGTTTCTTGATTAGTTGTTGTCTGTGCTGTGGTTGAAGTTGAAGTTTGGATTTTGATTTTGATTTGGATACCCCTTTGCCAAGTAAATACAATTTTTGCTACTTTCATTTGCCATTTGCCGATTTGTTTATAGGCCAATTACTAAACTTTATCAGAGTATCTGGTAATGGATTTCAGTATCTTCGATTGGATTTTACTTACTTGGCGCGTATATCACCCATAAGTATCTCGTAGGGCGTCAGTTCGTACTCGATGGGCGTCCGCTCGTAGTTTCGCTTCTTCAGCCGCACTCCGCGACGCAGCTCATCGATTACCTGCACCCAGAAGCCTGCCTGCAATGAGCGAGAAAGAAAACAGTTTAATAATAAACAGATTAGAAATGATTTTACAGTAAGAGTCAAAGTGCAAATCACAACTGAAACCACAACTCTCAAATAATCGACCGAAATTATTCATAAAATTGAAGTAGAATTCGAAATTAATTTTAGACATGCAACGAAATGATTTCTGCATATTGGAATCACATTCAGTCTGTGAGGCGTACTTGCAGCGTTCTCCACAGTTCCAGTTCGTGCTAGTTAGCCAGAAAGTAAGAGGGATATAGCGAGAGAGAGAGAGAGAAGGAGAGAGATGGAGAGAGAGAGAGATAGAGACAGATAGAAGAGGTTAGGAAATTGCATTCGCCGCTCACTTTAATCAGCAGCTCACAGCGGGTCTCAGCTACTTGGTTGTCTTGGCTGCTTTTCACTTTTTCCGCCGAATGCGAATGAATATATTATTAATTAATTTAGCCATAATTTAGACACGCTGTGATCAAGTCAAGTGATTCAAGACCAATCGCTGCTCATTAAATGCAGCACACACACACACATACACACACATATACACACACCCCATTTGATAGTTGTGGCAATTGCATTTGGCGGGTTAACAGTGCGTATGAGTAATATGTGCGATGACAGGAAGCGAATTCAGCACACAATGGTAAGAGGAAAGGGGGAGATGGTTGGTAAGAGATGGGGGGGGGGGGGGGCTTGAGCACCGGTGAATAACTACTTAAACTAGATGCAACAGTGAATCGCATTTCACTTTTCACAACGGTACCGTCGTCGTCACTTTCCTGTTCCTGTCAACGGCTGCATCAATTTGCGGCTATAAATTTTCGAGGCAGCTCATTAAACATGCAAAATATGCATAAGCAAAAGGGGCGGGCAGGCAGTGCTGCTAATTTTTTCACCCACAGCGGCGACGATTGTTTTTCTTTGACACAATCGCATAATCGACACAAGACAACAGACAAAAAACAACAGACAAAAAAAAAAAACAACAACAAGCAACCGTCGACAAATGCTGCATTCAACAGTGTTGTAGCTGTTGCGCTTCAATAAATGCAACAACAATAACAAATTGTAAATAGCAAACATCAGCATCAACAGCGCATCATGGGCAACATGTAGCAGCAGCTTCCGGAAGCGCTTGCAACAGTTTATTGTTTGTGGTTAACCTGCCATGTTGCATGAAATATCGCATATGTGCGTATCGCTTGCCAAATTCAAATTTTTTTTGGTTCGAATGTTTTCAGCAGCATCATCAACGAATATTAGCATAAAAAAAACCAACTCTTTGACGATAATGATGATGATGATGATGATGATGATAATTATCATTATCATTGTATGCAGCAGAGCGAAACAGATGTAGGGCTGTGTCTAGGAAAATGCAGTTTATGTTGATATGCTCGATAGCATCGCCTAACAGGTGAAAGAGATAGCTAAAATACGCACCAGAAAAAAGCTGATTTTTTTTAGGTTTAAGTGTTTGAAGCAGAACGCTGTCAAATTGTTGCTACTTGGAAAATATGGTAATCTATTTGATTGTAATATTTTAATACAAAAAGTGCTTCAAAAGCTGAGTGATTTGGTAAAGTTTTCTTTTATGGATCTTTTGGCTTGACAAGTGTTTCAGCAGATTTTAAATTTGCCTAGCCAACAAATTATTATTTCTAATAAAAATTATTATCTTCTTTCAAATTGGCATAGAGTTTACCGTATGCTTTGTATTTAATTAGTCGCTCTTTAAGCCAAACGTGCTATCAACGCATTCCTAACCCAATAACGCAGAGTCGCTGCCAAAAAAGAAAACAATGCCAGCTAACAAGAATTGAGCAGCAGAGTTGGGTTACTACATTCAAGCAACACTTGCAACTACACAAAAAGTTCAACAAACCATGAAGTTTACCAACAACAATAAAAATAATCGAGAAACACACAGAAAAGAATTTCAGCAATTCCAGCATAAAACTCTTTTCAAAATCAGGGCAACAACAAATCAAACAGAGCCAAACAGATCCGAAACAGTATCTTGGAGTCGGCACATTGCGTGGGTTCGTTGTTCCGGTCTGAACGCACAGAGGGTGCCAAGGGGGGAGGGGGAAGGGTGGTTAGTGAAACTATTTAGTGTGTGACATTCTGAAGGCTGTTGAGTTTCCGAGAATTTGATAAAACGCTGACTGTAAAGAGTTGCTGCAGTTCTAACAAACAAAAAAAAAAAAAAACCCAAATTAAACCACAAACAAATTAAAAAACTTGCCATATACCAAAAAAAAAAAATAGACAGGTGACAACTGGAGAGATACTAAATATAGGTGCAAACCTTATCAAACCCAATGGGTACAAACCGTAAGTCAGCCAAGTCACTTGCTTTGTCTGATAACAGTCAGTTTTTTTTAATCAAACTTTACAATTGTTAAGAATTACGTGTATATAGATTTATATATATAAAAATGTATAATTTTACAATTAACATTTAATTGGGTCTATGAATGGAAAGTAAATATTATAAATAAACATATTATCAAACCAAGTCGAATTGAGCTGCGCCTGTTTTTTATTATTTTATTTTTATGGTTTTTAATCAACGCTTTTCAAACAATGCAAATTTTGATTATTTAATTACGCAAATAGCGGTGATACGGGAATGGGTTAGAAGTGATTTTATTCATGATATATGATATATAAATATAATATTTTAGGCGTATTGCGTGTTGCGCGAAGCAATTTTTGCGGTTTTTCTTTCCTGTTTTTTCAGCATGCAAAATATTGTGGCGTGGGGCGTGTGCCCAAGGTTGGGGCATATCGGGATATTGGATACGTTGTAGCTCAGCATGGGTATTCAAATCTGGTGTATTAATAGCATACAAATATAATTGTAACCGCATAATGAATATACATATTATTTTTTTTTTCTTCTTCTGCTTGACATTTTTTCAATGACTTAAAAGTCAGTTACCTAATTGTTCAGTTCAGTTCATATGGAATTTTGGCGACCTCAGAGAAGCAAAAAAACATTTGCTATTCAACCTACAAAAACACAGCGCAGTTTGTCCGATTTTTCATACATTTTTTTGATTGTTGTTTTTTTTTGGCTTGCGTGTTTGACCAATTTACGTGTGTGTCTGAATAAGTTTGGAGTTCCAAATGGCAACCACAAGCGAATTCCTTAGACGGCCTCGATTTTTTTTTTTTTTAATTTAAAGGTCACACACTAAAAGATGAATATACCAAAATGAATATAAATCGAGATATATATATAATCGCTAATGTGATATATATATCACAGTCACACGGTTGATCCCATTAGGATAATGGCAGCTGTGAAACCGCTGCTAGTCGATTATTGAAATTAAAAGTGAATTTCGTGAAATGTTTCACTTTTTTTTTCTTTTCTTATACATTATATTTTTTCTCTTTTACTTGGCCCCGTTAAAGTTGAGGCGGAAGGCGAACCCCCAAGTAAAAAAAATGCCGAAAAACCACGCGTGATCTGCTATGATAATATTAATGATAATGATGATGGGTGCCTTCTGGTGGATTTGGAAGAGGTGCGCCAAAAACATTTAATCCCAATTCCCTCTTTAAAGACCATTAGTGGGCTTTTTTTGTAATATATGATTGCATAATATATCGAATATATACGAAACATATGTAATATATTGAAGACTTGACTTACCCAGTCGTTGAAGCCCAGCTTCGCCAGCTCATGTTGTGTGCTTTGAGATGATTCTGATGCCTTAATTAATTTTGCTGTATCTAAAATAGAAATTATATTTATTAGAGATATTTTTTTTGTAGATATAGGTAGATAAAATCTTACCTTTGTTTAGGACTTGCTGTAGAAATGTGCGCAACTCAATTGTCTCCGTTACCAAGGCGCGACAAACGGCTTTGTAATGGTTCTCTGGTAATGCGGGTTTTATATGATTTCTGCAGGTCTGTAATTGAAATATGAAAGTAGCAATTAATAATCATACAAAATTGACAGTCATCATATAATATATTTAGATATCTCAATTAGTTAAGATATCTACAAATCTAACTAACTGTAAGCTGCATTATCTGTCGGTCTTTCTCAAATCTATTCCATTGGCCATCGGTTTTAACTTGTCTACGTTTTAACTTGTTCTTCCGCCTTTCTTTCTATTTATTCATCTACTTATGATTACATCGCAAACTTTTAGAAGATGCAGTTTTCTAGTTTTCTAATCACCTATCCAGCTGGGATTTGCTATCGATAAACCCTGCTGTTTACTGTATGTATATATATGTTAATTTAAGCCCGATGTACTTGGCAGTTGTTCATTTGGTCAGCTGCAACTGGCGCAAATGTGTCAGAAAAGTCAGGCAAGTGGAAAATATAGCATGCCACTGAAGCGGGTTTTTCCCGCCTCTGTGATTTTCCTTGCCCCTGGTTGCCGGACTGTAATGTGTCAATTCCATAAAGTGGCTCATTAGAGAGGGAAGAACACACCGCTGGCAGGTGGCGCCGCTGCTGCTGCTGCTGCCTCTGCTGCTGCTGCTGCAATCGATGCATGTGATGAGCAAATGCGCATTGGGTTGGAACATAGCCAGGTCTATTATGATAGCCGGTGGCTCAATCAGCGATGCAATGCTGTTTATCACACGCCTCAATGCCAAATTGCCAAATGATCGTGATCTTTTGGTTATGGATTGGACTTGCGACTTGGATTGGTTGCGGATGCAGCGTAACGTGAATTCCTACAACGCATTTAGCTGTGAAATCAAGTGCAGAGCGATTTCCTATTACGAAATGGCCACAACTTGATGGTTATTCGGTTATTTAATATCTGCCAGCACTGCCGCAATGTTCAAATTGCTGCCTAGTTGCGATCTGGTCTGGTCTGGTTGGGTCTGGTCTTGTCGGGCCTGGCTAATGATAATCTAGAACCCGGGCAATTGAGCTGGCCAACAGAGCGCTTGTTGTTTTGCGGTTAGCCGCGATATAGATACAGCTATAGCTATAGTAATACAGATACAGATACAGATACAGATAGAGACGCAGATACACATATAAACGGGCAACAAGTATCTGAGAGCGCGCCTCACTTGGTTAACTGTTTGTGCAACTGCTGTTGCTGTTGCTCTTGCTGCTTGCATCCATGCAACGTGCGCCAAACAAGTTTTCCCACACTGCCACAAACTGCATAACCATCTCTCGTATATTTGCATACATGTTTATATATGCCAAATGGAGCAGTCAAAGCCTGGTCAAAAGGTTACCCCAAAGACGGCGCACCCCTATTTGCCTCAAAGTGCACTATTACCAAAATTCCCTGTAATTTAAATAAAGGCAACTTAAAGATAATAACGATCCCTTTTAATCATCTCGAATATGAAATACTAAATAATTATTTAAAAATAGCACATTTAATTTGATACTCAATTTTATAAAGTCTGAGTTGCCTACTTCTGCTTAACTGCTTTTTCACAGGGTATTTGTGAATTAGGAACTGACTTATAGCGCCAAAAGTGCAGCTCAACTGGTAAAACTTTGATTTGAATCAATTTGCATTCGTGTTGCGACAATTTATCAGCTGCCTGTCTGCCAAAATGTCGAAATGTCAAAAGTTGCTATTTTTTCTTACCTCGATTACATGCTCCAATTCTTTGGTATTGTTGCGCTCCTCCTCCGTCTCATCGTCCCAGCGTTTGTCGCCCTCCTCGATGCCCTCGTCGATGCAGTCATCGTCGTTTTCTGTAACAAAATCCCCATTAAGATAAATCAAATATCATTTAACGAGTTATTTAAAGTGTGACGAATTGTTTTAATCCAAGCGCAGCTCAGATTTTCACAATATTATGTTTTTTATTTCAAGTAAATCACACTGAATATATATACAAATATATATATATGGCAAACTGATTCATTTGAAGACTTTGGAACTGATTGAGACCTTACTGAACCCTTGTTATGTTTATGGAAAAACCCGATTTAATCTCAGTATTTTTTTTTCCAGTTCTTTTTAAAATTATCTTGTTATTGTTGAACACTTGATGATTCAACTATTAAGCTTTGATAATGCTTTGGTCTTTGATGCAATTCTTTGAAAATAAATATTAAATTCCTCCCAAAATTCATAGTTTTTCAAACAAACATTTATAAATTGTGTAATTTATTTAACATACCATCTGCTGTCATGAAGTGAAAAAGAGTTTCAAGCTCCTGCGACATTTGGCATTCCTCGTCTACAAAATTGTAATCCAATGCAGCATAAACAACTTCAGCCAGTTCGCTCATAATCTGTAATTTGGATAAAAAATAAAAAGTATTGTTAGTATAATGTACACATTATAATTAAAAGTATAGTTTATGTTTATACAAAATTACTGCTATCGGTTTGCCCAAGGCCTGAAATGCGAAACTCTAAGCAAAACGTTGTTTATAGAAAAACAAATATTTTTTTATTGCATTCACAAAAAATCAACTGAAGTTAGTTCAGAGGTTAAGGATAAAAAACGCTGATCAACAAATCATAAAAAATTGTATAAGCTGCATGGGGTACAACACTCTATCTCTTACTATCGTTTAGGGTTACTATGATCAACGGATTCGTCGTGGCTCTCTTGGTTACCACCGGAGGTAGTTTTTGCTTGTCAGTTCATTAAACTGACACTCTAATTGGAGTTGAAGTTGACGCTTCGTAGAAACTGAAACAACAATGCATTGCAAATAAACACTAATTGTTAAATGTGTTTTTATTGTTATTGTTGTTGTTATTTGGGCGCTAAATTTGTTGCCTGCTGCTGAAGTTCGAGTTCAGCCGGCAGCTTCAACAACTCCAACTTAAACTTCAAAACCAACAAGACGACAACGATGACAACATCAAACGCCCAAGTGCAGTGGCAGCTGATGTTGTTGTTGTTTTTATTATTGTTATTGTTTGTTTGTTTGCTACAGTTGCTATTGTTTCACTTTCTCTATAGAGGTTGGCTGGGCCAACGTCCAAAAAAAGAAGCAAAACCACTTGCCAAAAGTGTTAAAATAGCCGTTAAATAATAATTTGCAGCTGACGCCAGATTGCGTTATTTTTAGCTAAAAAAAAAAGATCTTCAGCATTACACCAAAACTCGATCATCAAAGCTGATCGCCCACGTTAAACAGTCTGAAACCCCCCCTTCCCCGCCACGTCTGAGTCTTTCTCCGGGGGAGATTATAAAGCAGGTCGTCTAGGTCTACGGCAGTTGCCATTGTTCCACTTGATTTCGTTATTATTATGAAAATTAAATGATAAAACATTGTGACAGCTGCGCGTTCGATGCTGGCTGCCTCTGCCCACTGTTAGCTTACTGTGGCATTTTCTTCAGCTTGACACATGTGGCATGTGGTAAATGATGATGGCAGCTAACAGCTCTCAACATTTGCAGCTTATGTTCAGGACGAGGGCATATCAAAGGGGTGGCGAAGTGGAGGGGAAGAGGGCCGGTCGTCTACCGGCCGGCAGCCAACATCATCAAGTGCTTACATCACTCGCAAGCCAAGAAAAAACAGCAGTGACAACACATAAATAATGTGAGGAAAAATAACTATTAACTTTATGTTGAAGTTTGAATACCCTATTTTTTCATACTTTGGCTTAGCTGCTGAATAAGCAAAACACTGTTTTATTTACACTGTAAAATTTCTTTCTGTTTTCCCTAATGATTATTAAGTGAGCAAATCGCCAATCGATAACATTCAAAACTAACTTTTGTGATTGCTAAAGGATCACAGATCTCCAAGCAAACTGCTGGCAGCTCAGTGAAATGTGGTGACAGGTCTCGTAATGGCTTTTTAGCCAGGCTCTAATTAGATATGGTGTACTATATAACGACCCTGAGAAACTTCTAAGGAGGGGCCCTGCATGGTAAGGCGGGCCTGTGAAGTTTCTCATGCAATTAGCCAAGTAGATAACAACAAAAACAAACTGGAGGACTGGTAACATGTGTATTGTGGCAAAGACTTTTTGCCAGTTGCCAAGTCAAATACCAAAGGGGGAATTTTCTTCAATTTTTTTTTTTTTTGCATTGCTAGTTTTGCATATCTTTTAAATAGAGCGAGTAAACACACCCTCAAAAAAAAGAATTCGTGTTCTCACCACACTTTAAGTAGTGCTCCGTTTCAATAATATCAAAGTTGAAATCCAAAGCGCAAACATGCAACGCGGCAATTATTAGGCTGAGTTGAGCCAGTTGCCACAGATCCAACATTTATTTGGCCAACAAAGCGGCCAAAAAGGTTCCCAACACACACCCCCATGTGGAGTGGAGTGAAGTGGGGAGCAGAGACTAGGTCTCTGAGAGCGGTCTCAAATACGGAAAAACGGGCTCTGCTCTTATTGTGAAGCCCCCTCCCGTTCGTGTTGTCGTCACCGCCATTTGGCGTGCCGCTTGTCAATCTTGTCAGTTTAACCTTTCGGCTAACCTCCATGTTCACTTTTTAGTTCGGTTTTTTGTTGCTGTTGTGGTGATTCTTTGGCTTTGACTGTGTTTTGCCATTTATTTTTAGTTTAGTTTCTTTTTCTTAAAATCATAAACAAGCAGCCAAAACTAAAACCATATCTGCTGATTCAGCTAACACAAATTAGCAAAGGGGCGTGGCTGTTATGAATAGTAATGTAAACAGGGCGTGTAAATAGCTGAAATGTCTCCCACAGGGGCTACCTTAATAATAATAATAATATTGTGAGAACTGAAGGGTTTACACATATTATTAGGGTAGGTCGGATGACTCAACGCAATCTTTACACATTATGTGGATACAATTCCCCCGTAGAAAATGAAATGCCCTACGAAGCGCGAAACGTTAATCGATTGTGTGTGTTGAAACCTGGAATTTTCTACACCTATAAGGCAAATATTGTGTTTGTTCTAAGTCTGTCTGAATTTTAGGGTAGGTTAGGTAATACTGAATATCAGTTTAAAATTTCCTATGTTTATGTGTGCCAGAAACAATTGTCTGAGGCTCGCACTAATTATTGATTTAATAACGCAACAAAGTGTTGTGAAATTAAGTTTCAAATGAAATCTATCAGTTTTTTTTTTCATGGTTATCTCACAGATTCTTATCGCTAGTTTTACTGTTGCCAGGTTGACAGATTTTACGAACTGACTCGTAAAACAACAAAAATCTCTGCTCAATTTCAATGTCTTTGCGTTGCCGACTTATCTCAATTGTCGCTGCTCATCAGCTGTCTCCGTCTCAGTCTTAAGCACCCCGTCTATATCATTTTCAGAGATTGGCTGCTAGCTGAAAGCGAGCCGCGACTCGTTCAAAACTCACTTCATTCATAAAGAAAATAATGTGAAATTATTATTGTTGTAGACATTGCAGAGCTGTTTGGCAAGCGAGTCGCAAATCGTGCGAATTTTTGTTGTTTCAAACAATAATTTTATACTTGTAATATTCAAGTAGTTATATATATATATATATATTTGTATGTATATAGATAGGTGTGTTGTATATAGAAAATTAACCCAGTTCGCACGTCGATGCTAAAAAAAAAAAAAACAAGAAAAGCAATGGCAAAGGAAAATGAAGACAAGACGAAACATGCACAGTAAGGTGCAAAGCAAAGCATAGACAAATACTTAAAAGGGAAGAGACAGAAATAACTGGAGAGTGCCCAGAGAGTGACTTAGAGGGGGGGACGGTGTGTTATCGAGTGGGTGCGCCATTGTATGGTGCCTGGCTAATTGCAGGCGTGTGCGGCAAAAATGTGCAAATATTTGTATTTGAAATACAGCAGTTACAGCTACAGATCGACGGACAAAAAGGCCACGGACTCATTCACAGTGGCATTCACACATTTATATTCATTCACATTCACTTTCACCAGGCTGATAAGCTGAGAACCTGTACTTGTCGCGGTTATATGACATACGGCCCAAAGTAGCACCGCTGCCTGCATTTAAAATTCATAATTCTTGCAACTCTATTTCTCTATACACATCTCCCTCCACTCGCTCTCTCTCTCTCTCTCTCTCTCTCTCTCAGTCTATCGCTGGGCTGGCGTATTTGGGTCAAACATGCAAACTCATTGAGCCTGAGACTCGCAGACTTGTCGCTGCCAAACTGGAAAAGCGCAAATCTAAAATTGTATAACCTGCTGCGGCGCGGCGCAACTGGCGATATTAACCGCTGAAGCCACTAGAGATGAATGCGTGATCGATCTAAGTAAAACACGAATAATTCAATATTATAGCATTATTTCAAACAATATATATCGTTATCATAATATAAACAAGATTATTTTAAATAGAAAAATCATTTGAAATAGCAAACTGATCCATTTAAAATGATGTAAATGATTTTTGGTAAATTGGAATTTAAATTAAATAATTTTAAATAAAACCTTAAATATTTAAAATAATAATCTTTAATTCATCTTATAATTCTTATTCTTTTTGCTGATTTTTTATTGTCACTTGCACAAGCCCATCTCTACTAACCAAATTTGGCTGCCCCGCCGCGTCCCTCAACGAAGCTAGGCTCTCTCTGTTGCGTATCTTTGTATCTGCGGCCATAAATCGCGCCCACTTTGATCTTGCCACATTGAATGTAAAGTGCTTAATGGCCAACCGGTAGGAACCTTTGTGTGGCATAAAATTGCATTGTAATTTACAAAAAAAAATAATAAAAAGGAAACGAAACAAAACAAAATCGAGAAGGCTGCAAACAAAATATATATATATCCAGTTGCAGTTGCAGTTGCAGTTTGCAGTTTGCAGCGCCGCAAATGCGAGTAGACCATGTTTGTGTTTTTGCAACATCTATGCACAAATACGAGCGTCTGTCTCTGTTGCCAGTTTCTCTTGGCTCGTCGTTCAGCGCGTTCTTTTGGGATCCCAAGAGATTTTAATCGTTGTCGCCGAGCGCCTTGTCAACATTTCAACATTTCGCTGCATTTGCTGCTGCTTTACATTGTCGCCGCATTTCTATACCCTCTACTTATGTAATGGGGTATATATTATCAAA
The DNA here is from genome assembly GCA_035042365.1 of Drosophila dives. Lineage (NCBI taxonomy): Eukaryota > Metazoa > Arthropoda > Insecta > Diptera > Drosophilidae > Drosophila > Drosophila dives. The sequence continues at coordinate 947,080 of JAWNLJ010000414.1, read as the reverse complement.
TTATTACATTTTCTGATTAAATATATATATATATAGATATAATTGCTAGTTTGAGGCGTTTTCTGTGTAAGGACACTCATGTGACACTAGAGTAAAGCTCATTGGTTCGTGTTGTGGACATTTTTTAATTCATGGGCAAAACAAAAGACTGCAATACGAAAAAAATTATAGACTTCTGTTATTAAAAATGCCATTTCTTTTAATTCTCGTTGAGAATTGTGGCATCTGGCGAAATTATAGTCCTGGGGATTTGCCAATTTGCAATTTGAGAGTTCCCACGATGAGCTTATATAAATGGCAAATCGCTTAATTCAAATTCGCAGTTACAGTTCAGATTTCTACAAGTACAGATTTCAAGAAAGCCAATCTAAGAATGATTTTTAAATACCTAAGGCAGCCAAAATTGGGAAACCTTATGGCATGTCGCGATGCCTTCACATATTACGAAAGACACATGAAATTTATGGGTTTTTTGCCGCCGCAAAGAGGATCTCGATTTTACTGGCTATATATATGTTGGATGGCATTGAGCCTCACAACAACGAATCTATATACACCAATTGGAGTTAGTTTGGCCTTTGTGCTTAATTTTAGTGGCTTTAAGGCAGGTGCATTATTAACTTCTGCCCAACCTATTTTCAATGTGTATACTCTTGTGTATAGGATATTCGTAATATTAACCAGTCGGTGGCGTTTCCAAAAAGCCAAGGAATTATTTGATATGATGGACAAAAGTTGCGTCACAAATGCGGAACGCATTGAGGTACATCGCTGTGCTGCACGCTGCAATCGGGTGTTTCTTATATTTCTGATAGGCTACTTTATGTATGGAACATATACGAGTTTGATTGCAGTGATCAGTGGAACCATACCCTGGGGGTACTACAATCCAGTTGTGGACTATCGTAAAAGCACAAGAAACTTCTGGATTGTGTCCGTCTCTGAGTACCTTTGGGGTTTGTGTACAATTTTTTCATCACTAATTACCGATATCTATGTGGTTATTTTTGGCTTGATTGTAAGAACTCAGATTAAGTTGTTGATAAATCGCGTTGCTAAATTGCGTACAGATCCCGATAAAACGGAAAATCAAAACTACGAGGATTTGGTTAATTGTGTCAAGGATCACAAGCTTCTGCTCGAGTAAGTTCAATAAAACAACATTTTTACAATCATGCTTAAAGTATTACTTTGTTCTCAGATATTACTATCTATTTCGCCCGGTCATTTCTCGCACATTTTTCGCTCAGCTGCTGGTAATAGGAGTGGGCCTGGGCATAGCGTTGATTAATTTAATGTTCTTTTCAACATTTTGGACTTGTTTGCCCACAATAATATTTATGAGTATCTTGCTAAGCCAGACATTTCCCTTTGGCTATATCGCCGAATTTATCAAGGATGACTGCTACCAATTGACCTTGGCCATATTTCACTCGAACTATATCGGTGCTGGGAAGCGATATAGTTCAACACTCATCTACTTTCTGTACCAAGCTCAACTGGGGATTCACTTTGTAGCCGGCGGAATTTTAACAGTTTCCTTAAAAACTAATATTGACGTAAGGCCATAAATCAAAATTATTTCAAATTATATCACAATATTAATTTATGCTTTACAGTTTGCCAAAATGGCATTCACAGTGGTCACCATCGCAAAGGAACTGGGTTTTGTGGAGAAACTTCGACAAAAATGAACCTTTGAAATTCTTAAGTTATATATATTTGCACTTAAAAATATTGCAAAATTATTAACAGTTCTTGTAGATCACAAATCTTTAAAGCACTGAACATTTTCTTAGCTATAATCAATGTTTGTCAGAAAGATATGTCAAAAAAAAAACAAAAGAATTTAGCAGCACATCAAATAATCAATTTTATCTAGTCACAGTTTTTGAGAAATATAAAAATAAAGTTAAATTATGAAAATTTTGATAGCTTAAAGCAACATTTAAATATATGAGTAATCTGCGATTATTTTTTTATAAATAGTTTAATAATAAATATACGTGAATATATTATTAATCAACGATCAGTAGTAGAGATTGAAACTAAGGGGTATCTCTAAGCCAAACAGTAGTGATAGAAAAAGAGTAAATTTTATCTACTCTAAAATATGAACATTAAGGAGCAACATTTATTTTTTTTTTTACTTTTTACTTTTTATTGCAAGAGTAGCAATGAAGTAGTAGTTGAGTCAGTAGTTGAGTCGAAAGTTATAGGGTATCTGTAAGGCAACCATTTACGATAAATAAACATGCTTAGCTGTTTGCCCTGGTCTAGTCTGCTCCGCATGAGCCAACATTGATCACGACTGGCTAGATAGACAACACAGCAGAGCAGAGAAGAGCGGAGCGGTTAGGAGCAGAGCGGAGCGGAGCAGAGCAGAGCAGAGCACAGCGGAGCAGAGCAGAGCAGTGCGGAGCAGAGCAGAGCGGAGCAGAGCGGAGCAGAGCAGAGACCTGTACACCGACAGACTACAAGTTCGAGTCCAAGTCAAGTTGAAAGCTAGTTGGCTGCTGGTTGGTGGCAGATTTTGCTGATGTTGCTTCTGCTGCTGCTGTTGTTGCTGCTGCTGCTGTGTGTATTTAGACATGACATTCTTTCTATGGAAACAATTGCATAAAATGTGAATCCTGATAGCGACAAAAGAACAACTGGCTGGTTTTGTCAGCTCTTTTTTAATTCATGGGCAAAACAAAAGACTGCAATACGAAAAAAATTATAGACTTCTGTTATTAAAAATGCCATTTCTTTTAATTCTCGTTGAGAATTGTGGCATCTGGCGAAATTATAGTCCTGGGGATTTGCCAATTTGCAATTTGAGAGTTCCCACGATGAGCTTATATAAATGGCAAATCGCTTAATTCAAATTCGCAGTTACAGTTCAGATTTCTACAAGTACAGATTTCAAGAAAGCCAATCTAAGAATGATTTTTAAATACCTAAGGCAGCCAAAATTGGGAAACCTTATGGCATGTGGCGATGCCTTCACATATTACGAAAGACTCATGAAATTTATGGGTTATTTGCCGCCGCAAAGAGGATCTCGATTTTACTGGCTATATATATGTTGGATGGCATTGAGCCTCACAACAACGAATCTATATACACCAATTGGACTTAGTTTGGGCTATGTGCTTAATTTTAGTGGCTTTGAGCCAGGTGCATTATTAACTTCTGCCCAACCTATTTTCAATGTGTATACTCTTTTGTATAGGATATTCGTAATATTAACCAGTCGGTGGCGTTTCCAAAAAGCCAAGGAATTATTTGATATGATGGACAAAAGTTGCGTCACAAATGCGGAACGCATTGAGGTACATCGCTGTGCTGCACGCTGCAATCGGGTGTTTCTTATGTTTCTGATAGGCTACTTTATATTTACAACATATTCGTGTTTGACTGCAGTGATCAGTGGAACCATACCCTGGGGGTTGTACAATCCAGTTCTGGACTATCGTAAAAGCACAAGAAACTTCTGGATTGTGTCCGTCTTTGAGTACTATGTGGGATTGTTAACACTTATGGTATCACTAATTACCGATATCTATGTGGTTATTTTTGGCTTGATTGTAAGAACTCAGATTAAGTTGTTGATAAATCGCGTTGCTAAATTGCGTACAGATCCCGATAAAACGGAAAATCAAAACTACGAGGATTTGGTTAATTGTGTCAAGGATCACAAGCTTCTGCTCGAGTAAGTTCAATAAAACAACATTTTTACAATCATGCTTAAAGTATTACTTTGTTCTCAGATATTACTATCTATTTCGCCCGGTCATTTCTCGCACATTTTTCGCTCAGCTGCTGGTAATAGGATTGGGCCTGGGCGTAGCGTTGATTAATTTAATGTTCTTTTCAACATTATGGACTTGTTTGCCCACAATAATATTTATGAGTATCTTGATAGGCCAGACATTTCCCTTTGGCTATATCGCCGAATTTATCAAGGATGACTGCTACCAATTGACCTTGGCCATATTTCACTCGAACTATATCGGTGCTGGGAAGCGATATAGTTCAACACTCATCTACTTTCTGTACCAAGCTCAACTGGGGATTCACTTTTTAGCCGGCGGAATTTTAACAGTTTCCATTAAAACTAATATTGACGTAAGGCCATAAATCAAAATTAGTTCAAATAATATCACAATATTAATTTATGCTTTACAGTTTGCCAAAATGGCATTCACAGTGGTCACCATCGCAAAGGAAATGGGTCTTGTGGAGAAACTTCGACAAAAATGAACCTTTGAAATTCTTAAGTTATATATATTTGCACTTAAAAATATTGCAAAATTATAAACAGTTCTTGTAGATCACAAATCTTTAAAGCACCAAACATTTTCTTAGCTATAATCAATGCTTGTCAGAAAGATATGTCAAAAAAAAACAAAAGAATTTAGCAGCACATCAAATAATCAATTTTATCTAGTCACAGTTTTTGAGAAATATAAAAATAAAGTTAATTTATGAAAATTTTGATAGCTTAAAGCAACATTTAAATATATGAGTAATCTGCGATTATTTTTTTATAAATAGTTTAATAATAAATATACGTGAATATATTATTAATCAACGATCAGTAGTAGAGATTGAAACTAAGGGGTATCTCTAAGCCAAACAGTAGTGATAGAAAAAGAGTAAATTTTATCTACTCTAAAATATGAACATTAAGGAGCAACATTTATTTTTTTTTTTACTTTTTACTTTTTATTGCAAGAGTAGCAATGAAGTAGTAGTTGAGTCAGTAGTTGAGTCGAAAGTTATAGGGTATCTGTAAGGCAACCATTTACGATAAATAAACATGCTTAGCTGTTTGCCCTGGTCTAGTCTGCTCCGCATGAGCCAACATTGATCACGACTGGCTAGATAGACAACACAGCAGAGCAGAGAAGAGCGGAGCGGTTAGGAGCAGAGCGGAGCGGAGCAGAGCGGAGCAGAGCAGAGACCTGTACACCGACAGACTACAAGTTCGAGTCCAAGTCAAGTTGAAAGCTAGTTGGCTGCTGGTTGGTGGCAGATTTTGCTGATGTTGCTTCTGCTGCTGCTGTTGTTGCTGCTGCTGCTGTGTGTATTTAGACATGACATTCTTTCTATGGAAACAATTGCATAAAATGTGAATCCTGATAGCGACAAAAGAACAACTGGCTGGTTTTGTCAGCTCTTTTTTAATTCATGGGCAAAACAAAAGACTGCAATACGAAAAAAATTATAGACTTCTGTTATTAAAAATGCCATTTCTTTTAATTCTCGTTGAGAATTGTGGCATCTGGCGAAATTATAGTCCTGGGGATTTGCCAATTTGCAATTTGAGAGTTCCCACGATGAGCTTATATAAATGGCAAATCGCTTAATTCAAATTCGCAGTTACAGTTCAGATTTCTACAAGTACAGATTTCAAGAAAGCCAATCTAAGAATGATTTTTAAATACCTAAGGCAGCCAAAATTGGGAAACCTTATGGCATGTGGCGATGCCTTCACATATTACGAAAGACTCATGAAATTTATGGGTTATTTGCCGCCGCAAAGAGGATCTCGATTTTACTGGCTATATATATGTTGGATGGCATTGAGCCTCACAACAACGAATCTATATACACCAATTGGACTTAGTTTGGGCTATGTGCTTAATTTTAGTGGCTTTGAGCCAGGTGCATTATTAACTTCTGCCCAACCTATTTTCAATGTGTATACTCTTTTGTATAGGATATTCGTAATATTAACCAGTCGGTGGCGTTTCCAAAAAGCCAAGGAATTATTTGATATGATGGACAAAAGTTGCGTCACAAATGCGGAACGCATTGAGGTACATCGCTGTGCTGCACGCTGCAATCGGGTGTTTCTTATGTTTCTGATAGGCTACTTTATATTTACAACATATTCGTGTTTGACTGCAGTGATCAGTGGAACCATACCCTGGGGGTTGTACAATCCAGTTCTGGACTATCGTAAAAGCACAAGAAACTTCTGGATTGTGTCCGTCTTTGAGTACTATGTGGGATTGTTAACACTTATGGTATCACTAATTACCGATATCTATGTGGTTATTTTTGGCTTGATTGTAAGAACTCAGATTAAGTTGTTGATAAATCGCGTTGCTAAATTGCGTACAGATCCCGATAAAACGGAAAATCAAAACTACGAGGATTTGGTTAATTGTGTCAAGGATCACAAGCTTCTGCTCGAGTAAGTTCAATAAAACAACATTTTTACAATCATGCTTAAAGTATTATTTTGTTCTCAGATATTACTATCTATTTCGCCCGGTCATTTCTCGCACATTTTTCGCTCAGCTGCTGGTAATAGGATTGGGCCTGGGCGTAGCGTTGATTAATTTAATGTTCTTTTCAACATTATGGACTTGTTTGCCCACAATAATATTTATGAGTATCTTGATAGGCCAGACATTTCCCTTTGGCTATATCGCCGAATTTATCAAGGATGACTGCTACCAATTGACCTTGGCCATATTTCACTCGAACTATATCGGTGCTGGGAAGCGATATAGTTCAACACTCATCTACTTTCTGTACCAAGCTCAACTGGGGATTCACTTTTTAGCCGGCGGAATTTTAACAGTTTCCATTAAAACTAATATTGACGTAAGGCCATAAATCAAAATTATTTCAAATAATATCACAATATTAATTTATGCTTTACAGTTTGCCAAAATGGCATTCACAGTGGTCACCATCGCAAAGGAAATGGGTCTTGTGGAGAAACTTCGACAAAAATGAACCTTTGAAATTCTTAAGTTATATATATTTGCACTTAAAAATATTGCAAAATTATAAACAGTTCTTGTAGATCACAAATCTTTAAAGCACTGAACATTTTCTTAGCTATAATCAATGCTTGTCAGAAAGATATGTCAAAAAAAAAACAAAAGAATTTAGCAGCACATCAAATAATCAATTTTATCTAGTCACAGTTTTTGAGAAATATAAAAATAAAGTTAAATTATGAAAATTTTGATAGCTTAAAGCAACATTTAAATATATGAGTAATCTGCGATTATTTTTTTTATAAATAGTTTAATAATAAATAGAAGTGAATATATTATTAATCAACGATCAGTAGTAGAGATTGAAACTAAGGGGTATCTCTAAGCCAAACAGTAGTGATAGAAAAAGAGTAAATTTTATCTACTCTAAAATATGAACATTAAGGAGCAACATTTATTTTTTTTTTTTACTTTTTACTTTTTATTGCAAGAGTAGCAATGAAGTAGTAGTTGAGTCAGTAGTTGAGTCGAAAGTTATAGGGTATCTGTAAGGCAACCATTTACGATAAATAAACATGCTTAGCTGTTTGCCCTGGTCTAGTCTGCTCCGCATGAGCCAACATTGATCACGACTGGCTAGATAGACAACACAGCAGAGCAGAGAAGAGCGGAGCGGTTAGGAGCAGAGCGGAGCGGAGCAGAGCAGAGCAGAGCACAGCGGAGCAGAGCAGAGCAGTGCGGAGCAGAGCAGAGCGGAGCAGAGCGGAGACCTGTACACCGACAGACTACAAGTTCGAGTCCAAGTCAAGTTGAAAGCTAGTTGGCTGCTGGTTGGTGGCAGATATTGCTGATGTTGCTTCTGCTGCTGCTGTTGTTGCTGCTGCTGCTGTGTGTATTTAGACATGACATTCTTTCTATGGAAACAATTGCATAAAATGTGAATCCTGATAGCGACAAAAGAACAACCACTGGCTGGTTTTGTCAGCTCTACTGTTCAAAGTCTGGTCCCATGTGGCGTTGCTGCTGGCCACTGCCTGTTTCCTTTTTTTTTTGTTACAAAAAGATGACTTAAAAGACCAGAAACCTTAAAACCAGACAGTTAAAAATCACCATAAAGTGAAGTCAAGTTGTGACTGCACAATTTTTTAGAAAAGTACAAATATTTAATTTTTATTGCATAGAAAGGTATAAATATAAAATAATGTTGTTTAATGGATATTATTATTAATTTTATATATTTTTAAGCAATTCGCAACTCATTTGCCAAACCCATACAGAATTCGTGGCTCGAATGGGTTATGGCCTAAACAAAACTCAAGTGTAGGCCACCAATGGAGAAGCCACACCGCCAAATAGCACTTAGCACAGACATTAAATAGATATATATATATAAAGAGAGGAGAGGAGAGAGGGAGAAAGACTGAGACAACAGATCAAGATCGGCAATGTAGGAAGAAAAAGAAATAAAAAAAAAACAGACCAAACCCCAATCGATAATAATCGGCAAACAAGTTTCATAGTTTGACCGACGCGACTCCGAAGACATAATCCCTGGGCGCATTGTGCTTGGCCAGGCTATAACGGAACCGAACCGAACACAAAACGCTAATTGTGCACGCCTCTAGAACATGACTCAAATCAAAAGAAATAGCCATGGGCCATGCCATACTTACACACACACACACACACACACACAGGCACACATACAATCTGCAAGAAAACTGTTCAAACTACACAGATATCAATATTTGGGCATCTAACATGTACAAACGGGGGGCGGGGGGCTGAGAAGGCGATGGCGGCAATGAGATAGCACAAAACGCTGGCGTTTAATTGGGTAATTGGCTCAAGTACCGTACGTATTACAGGCCAACAGTGTACCCCCAAAGCATCCACCAAATTGAAATACTCGCACATGACTCAAAATATAATAATAATAATAAATGGGGAGTGGGGAGTGGGCCTCGCGACGTAGCGACTCGCGCAAAACGTAATACCATACTAAATAAGTCGAGAGGAGTGCGGGGGAGCGGTGGGCTGAGGGGAGCGGGTAAAAGTGTTAGCTGCGCTTATGAATTGACGGCTGTTTGGGTCAGGCCTGGCATCAAGAAATAGAATAGAATGGTAAGTCGGGAAGTCTTTGACTGTGCACACACAGCTCGTGACTGGACAACCAGTTAGCTACTCCAGCCAGCTAGCCAAGCCAAAGCGTCTTCCCAGTTCCCATGATGATGGCCAAACTGGGCGGCAGCTCTGGGAGCTCAGGCTGCTTGCTGCTTGCCGCTTCCCGCTTGCCGCTTGCTGCACTCTGTCGTTTTTCTATAATGCAACAAGCACAGCGCGGCAGCAAACACAATATGTATTTATATGTGTGCATAGAGAAAAAGTAACTGTTACTCGTTGCAAGTCAGGCAACTTGTTTGCGTCTTCTTTCCATTTTGCTGAATATATATGCAACGTTAGATAAGCCTTCCAGCCAAAATAAATAGAAGTTCAGCAAGCGGTAATACGCAGAAGTGAATACACTCTGGAAACCAGTTAAGAAATTATAAAAGATATATTTTTTAATCGAATATCTTTAAATACAGTTTCCAATATAAAAAAGGGTTAGTAAAACCAAAAAATATTATTTCTTTGCATGATTTTCATATTATTTTCAATTTGTATGTGAAACAAAATAGTTTTTTAAATAATTTATAGATAGAACATCTTTTGAATTGTTTAGGCCAATTTGCTGCAAAGATAGTTGCCAAGTTAAGGCAGCCAAAAATTGGGTAAGCGTATTAAAAGACTGGTTCGCTTTTGAGTGTTTGTGAGGCCTTTAAAGTGGCAAAGCAATTGAAAAAGCCAACTGATGTGTGTGCGAGTGTGTGTGTGTGTGTGTGTGTGTGTGTGTGTGTGTGTGTACAAGTTGAATGTGTGTGTCTCAAGCGTTTGACTTGCAACCACGAATTGGAGGCTGCTAGACCAGCCCATTCAAGTGATGCTTTAATGAGTCCTTTATCACGTCGCACTCGCATGTGGCAAGTAAGCGGAGTCTGTTGCACGGCTTGCCATCGCCATAAGAATTATAGCTTCATTGTGAGCGCAATCGGTTCTCATCGTTTGTGTATAGCCAAATTCAATGCTTTTTATTCTAATTTCAAGTGCACAAGCACTCCAAACTAAAATGGGCTTTCTTGGATTTTTTTTTCTATTTTTTTTTTTTGGCCATGTTTGCCTAACGGTCAAGAGCGGAGGCACAGCAACTGCAGCAGCAATTGTCAAACACTCAAAGACTGACATGCATTCAATAATACGAAAAGTGTTTGTTTGGGCGCCCAAAAAAAAATTGAATTGCTTTGACGGTCATTGGACTCGGGGCAGGCACCGCACACGGCGTTGGAATTGGGAACGGGTTGATAGAAACTGGAGAGTCGGGGTGTAAGTCACGACGCATGCAATTACATTCAGCTGGATGTACAATTGCTTTAAGAATCGGCACCATGTGCCCAAGAGAGCAGGAGACAGAAGACAATGTCGTCGCTTCAGCGAGCCATGAACTTGCCTCTTGGCTGGCCATGCCTAAGTCATGCTTATAATAGCTCTGCCTTTCCCTGCCAGCCAGCCAGCCAGGCAGCCAGCCAGGCAGTCATCCAGACAGGGCCGACAGCGTTTAGTTGATCGACACTTTTATGTTGACGTCGTGCGCGTTGTCATCGTCATCGACGATGGACGTCTTCGTTTCTGGCATTTCTGGTGCTGCGCCTGCCAAACCCATTGATTGATTCCATAGAACAATGCGCAATGGTTGCCACTGCGCCGATGCGCCGCCAGCAACAGCTGCAGACTAAACGCTCAGGCACAGTGGGGCAAGTGTTATTTTATTTAACTAGTAAACTATTTGGTTAAATTAATATTTTATTATTTAATATAATAATCTTAATTACAAGATGATCATTTTGAGAGAGCCTATTTATCAAATTATTTATCTCTTAAGTTAATTTCAATTTAGATAGAAAATCAATTACTAATTTTTAACCTATCTAAATACCAAGTTGTATTCAGCATCCAGCGATTGTTGGCTAAAACACACTGCTTTATTTGAGGAAATGTGAACTTTACAAATTCTGAAACCCTAATTAACTTCAGCTGAAAGTCAATTTTAAGTACAAGGAAGTTTTTACAGAATTAAAACGACTTGCAATGGTTTTGTTTCCTAGTTTCTTTCCTCTTGCGTATGACAGGAAGTCGCCCACTGTGCCATGTTCCGCTTATTATAAATGCGTAGCAATAACACAGAGCGTGGTCACAGCCAAAGAGCCAGAGCCACAGCCAAAGCTGCAGATAAATTCAGACCTAGAGCTAGATCCAAAGACAGTCGGAGCATAAAATAAACGGCGAAGGCACTCAACCAAGTCGCAGTCAGAGTCTGGTCTAAGCCAAAGTCGCTTTGTTGTTGTTGCAGTTGTTGTTGTTTAGGCCAAGTGGAGCCATTGTTTTGAGGCAGGCAAACAGACAGCAGCCGTTACCACTTGCAACATTGTTGCTTGTGGCAGCAGCAGCAGCATAAGGTACCGACGAACCCATAAAAGTACAAAGTACGGGCGGGCCAGCAAATGAAACAGGTATGACTTTTCCAGCTGTTCACGCTCCAAAAAAAAAGCGCTATGACTTTTTTTTTGTTTGCCAGAACAATACGAAATAGATAGAGAAAGAGAGAAAGAGAGAGAGAGAGTGGGGAAGAAAGAAGCTGTTATTGCAACACACAGCTGCAAAAAGCGCAAACACTTTAAATGAGTCACAACCCACACGACCCACACAACCAGCAACAACATCATCATTATCATCATCATCACCATCATCATCATCATCATCATCCCCACACCTGAGCAAAAGTATTTCAATTAAATGGCATAATAATATTTACTGCAAATAATTGGTACACACTTCGTTTGAGCTGTGTTAATATTTGTGGCAGCAGCTTTGCTGTCGCCTCACAGGGGAAAACCTTGAAATTTATTTGTTAGAATTGAATGTCTGGTCAATAATTGCAATGCTTAATTGACCGGCAAAGAAACGCTTCGTTAATGTAACAAGTTTGTGGCAACTGATTCCTCTAACAAAGTGTATTAGTTTTGTAATACCTCTTAATCGTCTGTATAAATATTATTATTAATAGAGCAATGTTTATATTAATAAGTTTAAAACGGAAGTATTTTACAGACAAAAACAGTTTTAACAAGTGCATTTTTAACCGTTTTAAAAATAATAATTATCTCATTTACAGTGACAAATAGTGAAAAATGTGAAATTAAAAGTGATTTTAAATTAAAATAGTGAAATTAAAAATGATATTAAATTAAAATATTTATATTTCACCATCAACAATTATTCATAGACTACACTGTGCTACAAATTTTCAAGCAACTGATAGCTAACAGACAATTTGGGCCATGGCTTTTATGTTTTTGTCTTATCTGTATTATAGATATGAAAACTAAACACGAGACTTGCACACACACACACACACACATGACACTTAACTTGGTTGTAATGAGTTGAGTGTTGAAATGTCTGGGATTAAGTATTGTTGATTAAATCATTTGGTTATCACTGAAACTTTACTTTTTTATAGCACGTAATTAGAAGCTTTTTTTCACGGAGTGGCAGCAATTAGTAAACATAGAACAAGTTTTGTATAATTAAAAACTATTAAATTATTTACAAATTGTCTCATTTGGGTTTCATTTTAAACTGTACTTTGTGTTAATTACAGTAATAACTAAATTTAAGTTATTTGTAATTTGATGACAAAATATGCCAATTATTGTGGGATTTCCGGGTGCCCAGTTGCTTGAACTCAATTTATCAATTAGATAAAAATTACAATCTTCCGGATATGGTCAACATTTTAATTACATAATTTTTAATCTTACGTTTTTTTGTTCACTCTTTAATTGTTGTGCCCTGCCCAAGTTTGGGAATCTTTAGCAATTCGCCAACACATGCCTAACCCAATTAAAAAAGAGCTGTCAAATGTGTCTATATAGAAAACTAATCCTATTTTGTTGCCGGCTTCCATCCACTCTCAAATGCCCAACTGTCACCACTGCGGGTCATAAGTTTACCAAAAGGGGCCGCACCCCAACAAACTGAACAAACTCAAAACTCAAAACCTATAAACCAATTACACAAAACTTCCCCCCACACTCCCGCTGATCCATCTGTCTGTCAGTCAATGCAATGCTTTATTGGTTGATTATAAATTGAACTACAAATAGCACAAATTACGAGCTAGAAATGCCATTTAAGGCAATGCATTACAGACCCTAAAGACAAGCCCTTTATTTTTTGTGATTCTCTGCTTCAATTTTCGAAGGTTTACGCAGGCACTCGAGCGTGCTGAGGCGCATCCATCAAATACATATATACATACATATATATATATATATATAGCTATGTGCCCCTTGCCCTATGCCCTTGCTGGCATTATTAAAAGTTAATAATTAAGTGCGGAACGTTGTGAAAAAAAAACAGTTGCCTCAGTTAACTTTAAATATAAAAAAAGTTGAATACAAATTTGCTGCTCATCATTTGCTATCTGCCAAAACCCGCTTTGATCTGGCTTCGTCGATCAAAGAAATGGGCCAAACAATTATAGAAACTCAATTAACTGAACTTCCTCTGAGACTGTCAGAGCCCTAAGACCGGTGAAAACTTAAATTCTTGGCATCTGCCGTCCAATGAAACTGGTTATGTTCCTCCGGAAGTAGCTCGCTTCCTCAAGATTAGTCGATTAATCTTAGCTATGGCACAATTTACACCTTTCTAAACGGGGCAATTTTAATGTTGAGTGAAAATTAGAAAATTAGTTGCTTTTTAAGAGTATACAGTTTTCGACAGTGAAAATCAGACTATTTTCAGTTTCTGTTGCATTTCAGCTTTCCTTCAGTGACACCCACCCAATGAGTGCAACACGGATCTACGACATTTGGGGCGACCTTAGGTGCTGTCTGGCTGGCTGCTGGTTTTCTGGTTGGTTGGTAACCGCAAGAGGCAACTTCCTGGTAACAGCTTCCACATATCAAACTCAAAAACAAGCTGTCAGGCAGGCAGGCAGGCAGTCAGACAGTCAGTCAGTTAGTCAGTCAAATTGAGAGGCGGAGAGGCGGGGCGCAACAGTTAGTTAGCTGATCACGAGCCAATCCGGAAAACCAAGCAGACGACTCGAAGGCAAGTTTAAAAGCGGCCTTAAATGATGAAGACTTTTGCGGTTACTGGGCTGCCAATAAATTATTAGCAACTAAGTATTATGAACATGCATATCTTTTTTTTTTTTTGCATATCTATCAGCTGTCTGTAATGCCGTCAAAACCATTACCACTGGCTGTCCCGACCATTATTATCATCATCAGCATCGTCATCATAATGTGTGGAGTCACATGATATGTGTATTTTTAAGTTGTTGCATAGGTTCCGCATTTGGTGTGCTCCTTGGTCGATTTTGTCATTTTGTCGTTATTCGATTGCATAAGCAGCACAAACGAGCAACGAGTACTTAAGTCATGCATCTGAGACAGGCGCGCTTTCTGGCCCAAAGCCCAGGCAAAGGTCAAACATGCCTAAGTGCAGTTTAGAGCAAAATGTCACTGCACACGCTGCCACTCAAAAAAACAACAACAACAAAAACAAAAACAAAAACCAAAAAAAAAAAAATACCTAACGTTAGTTAACTCATGGAACTCAGATTGCCCTCCACAAATGTGTTTCCACTCAATTTCAATTGTTACTAAACTAAACGCTAAACCAAACTTTCTGTCTGACAACTGAGTCTGACAAAATAATGCAAATTTGCGCATTGCAGTTGCTTTTTTTGGACGCCCATTTATTGCATTTCATTTTTAACTGGGGGGACAGCCACCCCACCAAAACAAAAATTTATGATAATTGTACAAATATTTTTCAATTTAGCTTGTTGCGGCCACACGGGGCACACAATTCTTACCCCCTCGGCTTGTGTTCAAATGTGTTGAATAAGAAATGCAAAAGTCTAACTAAAAAGTAACAATAATCAAGTGAAGAGTTTGTCAAATATACAATTTTTGTAAGCAATTAGTTATTAAGTATTTCAAGTCTTAAGAATTCAATTGAAGTCTTCCTAAATATATATTTGGTCTTTTGTTGCCACTTTCAAAAGTCTTGTCTATAGTTCCGGCAATAAAGTAGGCTAGCGGTATAATTCCCACATAGTTCTACTATCAAACTATTGACTACTAAAGGCTTTTCACATAGCGTAACAAAACACTAGAAAAAAATAAGCCAGAAATTTTAACAGGCCATAAAACAAAATGAGCTACAACAAGACTAACCACATCTGCCAAGGCATAATGTGTGAAAGTGTTGCAGTTGCTGTTGCTTCTGATATTGTTTTTGTTGCTGACGTTGCAAGCCAACAATTTTACGGTAATTTCGAGAGATGCTACGGCCGGACCCACTCCGTTCCGTTCCGATCCGTTCCCCAAAGTACCCTTTTATCTGGCCGAGGTGCGAAAGTGTTTTTGAGAGCCGACGAAGAATGCATTTGGCTTGCTTGGTTCCCATCATAGGCCCCAAACAGACGCGCTGAGGAAATGCGCAGGCGTAGAGAATTCACATGATGATCGTTAGTAGATGTTGTTGTTGTTGTTGTTGTTAGTTTTTAAGGGCAGCCATGAATTGGTAGGTAATTAAAACAACGCGCAACTGCAACAGCAAAAGCTACAGCCACACCAGGAGTGGTTGCATTTACAACAGACAAAGCCGTCGCTGCCTGGCAAGGTTCGTAACATGGAAGCGCAAGTTTCTCTACGCCTTCATTTTAATGTATCTTTTAGTAAGCTCAGTTTGATATTGTTGTTGTTGTTGCTGGTTTTCAATTAAGTATTGCTGTTGCTGTTATGGGTGTGCCTATGTGTGTTTGTGTGTGAGAAATATGCAGTCTACTCAATGGAGGTCGTTCGCTATTCTCCCTGTTTAGCATAAGGCAATTCCATTGTCTTGTATCATGTGAATAAATGTGTGCATTCTTAAGGTACCTCAAAGTTCTTGTAATTATGAGTATTAAATGAGTTCGTGTGTATTTCTGTGTGTGTGTGTGTGTGTACATTGGGGCCTATTAGAACTAGGTAACCATGAATATGATTACTTCTGTGAAAATATAAAATTTTGTGTAGAAAAAGTATTGTCATATATAATTAGAAACAGTCAATTAAATATGAAAAAATAGGGGGAAAATATGCAGCACATAATTCAGAATATGATGCTGATATTATTACAGAACTATCTAGAATTTACTAGCATTTTTCTCATAGCTATAATTCATATGTATGATAACCAGTCAAGGTGCTAAAATTAGCTCATCTGATTGAGTTGTATTTAAATTTTAAATAAGCCGCGTTAATCTAATCAATCGATTATCACACATGTCTCAGTCATTTGAAGAACTATCTGACATTACCATAAATCATTAAAACTTAATTAAAACACGAACCGGAACCGGTGAAAAAACACACACACACACAAAATAATGACGACATTTTACTGCCCACTGAGATGTAAATAAAGCTCATTTGGACAGTTTTAACGAGCCATAATTCTAATCTGTAATCGGTGAGCACTTCGAAAGTCAAATTGTGTGCAGTTTTAGTGGTTCGAAAAGATTTTAAAATTTTAACGAGCGATAAAAGGCAAAATGAAAACCAAAATAGCGGCAAAAACTTACCTTTCTATGCGAAGAGACGAGCGGGGTGTGCTGATTGTTGTTGTCAAAGGCTGTGAAAGAAACAGAAAATAAAAAATAAAAACCATTAATTTAATTTTATTATTGAAATCGGTTACAACTGATAAAGGCCATAAAAAACTGTGGCCATTAAATGACATATAATAAAATTATGTACAGTAACAGTGTTTTTTTTTTCAAAATAATTAATAAATAAATGAATCGATAAACGTAACAATCAAATTGCGATTAAGCAAAAAAAATTGTTTACCTTTCCAATTGCAGTTGATTTCTTGTTTAAATATGCAAACTGTTTGAATTCCGTCCGTCTTTCCTTTTCTCTCTCACCTCTCTCTCTCTCTCTCTCTCTCTCACCCGTATCTGTCTGTGTTTTGGTGCGCTTTGCACTTCCGTGCTTGATGGCCAAACCCAAGCTGGCAAATATTGTAGCAGAAATAACAACATACAACTTGAAACGGGTTCAGCAATCATAAACATGTTGTGCAAACAGACGGACGGACGGACGGACATACCTTCTGCTGCTGACTTGCGGTTTGGGGTGTAATGGTGTCTTGGGTGGATCGTGGAGGGGGGAATACAGGGGATAGGGGGATAAGGGGGCGTGTGTGTGATCGGGTGAGTTTTGGGTTGTCTGGTGGGTTGGGGTGGGGCACCTGACATTAGCAACAGCAGTTTAACGGAAACACATGTGTTCCTTAATGATCTACTCGAGATTTATAAACTTGCAACATACTCCTTGTCCCAGTCTAAAGTACTCTTAGAAAAATTTAAATTTAGACTAATACATCCTTAGTTAAAAATAATAAATAAATTACTAGACAGAAGTGCCTTTAAATTAATGCACACATTTGAAATATTCTAATTATTTTTAATACTACAATTTAAATATAAAAGTTCTAAAGTAATCTTAGATAAATTTAAATTTAGACTAAAATTCCCTCAGTTAATAATAATAAATAAATAACTAGATTAAAGTATCTTTTAATTAATGCTCACATTTGAAATATCATATTTGTGTTTAATACCAGAATTTAAATATAGAGTTGGTGCCCAAAATTATTTGTGTTTACTTCTCAAATTATAACAAATTTAAGATACCCATTCAATGCTCACTTGATAGTTGCAGGGTATACGAATTGTCAATGAGCCAGCGTCAATTGTAAACTCATATGCAACATTAATTTATAAGTATATCTGCTATAACTCGATCCATAACGTGCTTGGCATTTTGCTTAACAATTAAATGCAATTTTTTTACAAAAAAAAAAAAAACCTGCACAAATTTAGTTGAATCAGCGATTGACTGTCCAAGGTGCTCCGGTTGGTTGGGTTGGGTTTGGTTCGGTTTGGTTGCTGCTGGCGGCGCTGGTGCCGACGCTGGCGCTGACCGGCCGGCTTTTGGGTACAGAGCGAGACAAGCCTCAGACTGACCACAGACCGGACGAACTCTATGGCTCGCCAATTTCGTTTAAAGTTTATTAAGCGTGACTGACATTTGTGAATTGTTGCCATTTGTAATTGCTACGCCCAAAACATGCAATAAATAACTCACAAAATCAAACAAGTCCCACAAAGTTCGCTTATCGATGTCAAAATAAGTTTGTAGATCCATTTGTAAAAGATAACAATATTGTAAATGTCGACACATTGAAATATATTTGTATATATTTGAATTCGAACATTTGAATATGTATTTCGATAAAGATCTTCAACGGATCTTCCTTAACAATTGATCAATCTTATTTACAACAAAAATTAAATATATTTTCGGCAAATAAATCGATCTAGAAATAAGCCCATTTAGCATTATTTTCCAGGCTTAGGATACTAGTGAAATTGTCGCCTAAATGTAAAAAACATTTCCCTTACTCTATGTGTAATGGAAGTAAGAAAAAAAAAGAAGATATTTAAGTGGATAGCAAATGATGCATGTCGCGTTAGTTCTGGTAATTTAACGCCATTAACTTTAGCAGTGTGAACTATGGTTGTGCACACAACTTTGAACCTACAACACTATTTATGGCTTAGGATCAGACAGTGAGAAAACTTTGTAGAGTCGGTTTTTTTTAGAGGGGGAAGGCGTTTTTTTTTAAATGTTCAAAAGATGAGCTCAGCATGATATCATAATGTTTTGGACTTTGTGGTCCGTTGTCCATCATTTTCGCAGGAAATGAGTTAACACAAAATAATTTTACGGTAGGCAGGGTCAGAAGGCCCAGTCAGAGCCAGAGCAGAAGCAGAAGAAGCAGCAGAAGCAGTAGGAACAGCAGCCGACTCCCGAGTTAGAGCACATAAAAATTCCATGGATGCACGGAACATGCCCCGACTTTATAATTATATCAGCAAAAAAAATATTATGCTTGGATGCCACTTTATAATTAATTGACATTTAGCAAAGAATTTCAAAGTTTTTCTTATTTATTATATTTTTTTCAATTTGATATCTTTTTTTTGTGGAACAAATAAAAGATGTTTAGCCATTTCTCAACTGTCGAAATTTGCGTACATTGAAATTTATTAATGGGTGATTTATGAGGCAGCCGTTACAATTTGGTCTGCTCTGTGCTGGGGCCTGGGAACACATGATCAACGGATCATTGTTTGCGGAATTTTTGGGCGTTAGGATTTGAAAGTTCATAGCATCTAAACGGATTAGTCAGAGCCATGTGTGAAGAATTATAGCAAGCCGGCGAAATTATTTACGATATCGTAAATTATCGGTACGTTGGATTTTATGATGGATTAGCGCGTCTAAAGAGTTGAGTTTGTTGGTCTAATCTTCACTAGCGCCTGGCTTGGATTAAGGGGCTTAGCCTTCAAGTGAGCTACTGCTGACAAGTAGGTAATTGAGAAATCAACCCAGTTTTCAAAACTTTCAGAGTTCATTTTGGGCAATTCTTTCTTTACTTTTGGCAGCTGTTGCCAGATAATCTTATGATCATAGTTTGTGCATGTTTCTTAAGCGGAAAAAAAGAAAATTTGTATCAAAAATTGGATCAACAAATTTTGCACTTCCTCAACCTTAACAATTCAAATTTTGGCGTTTCGTTTTTTTGCTTGCTTATCGCTTTTGTTGTTTATACACAATTCTTATCGATGATGACTCATAAAAGCGTCAAATTATTAAACTCTAATTGGTCATCGAGTGTGGGTCCCACATTTATAAAATTTTTATCTGGTTGCTGTTCGGACTTTATCTTTTTATGAACAAAATTTATTGTTATCGTACAAGTTTCTAAGTAGTTGATTACTCTCTATATTGACAACTGTATATTTATGTTCCATTCTTTTGGGTTACCACAACTTTATCTTCTATAGGTTCCTCACAGTGTTTTATAGAGTATCTTATGGTCTTTCATTTGATATCTTTCATTACTAATTTGTCTTGACCTTTGCACACACATTAGCCAGCTGAGTGATAAGATTAGATTGCGGAAAGTTGGTTGTTTTGGACAAAGCAAAAGACAATTTAGTTGCTGTTGTTGCATAAAGAAAATGCACCACTGAGTACACATTTTGTGAGAGTGGCTGATACTTTCCTCAAGCCACCTGCCAAAAACCTATTAATAATTATTACAATAATAGGTAGTTAATATAAAAAAAAGTAGTATTTTTTTTGCTGCTGCTGCTGCGGGCTTTCAATTGTGGCCCCTTTGGCGAGCTCCCGTTCCCTTTCCCGTTCCCGTTCCACACTTTCCGCTCCACCCACACCTTAAAAGTTCAATAGAAAAGTATAAAACATTTCAATGCTTATCTTTTTAGCTTTTTTTGTTCGCTCATTTTTGTAATAAAGTTTTATGCACGTTGTTGCCTTTGCTTTTCGCCAGGTTTTTTTTTTGTTTTTGTTTTAGTTGCTGCTGTTTAACCAACTGGCCTCATGGCAATTTACTTTCTAATGTCATGAAAGTCATGTGCAAGAGTCAACATCATTTTCTTACTACGAAAATTATTTATATATAATAAATAAACATGTATTTTCGAAAATTTAGTAAGAAAGATAAATAAATAAATAACAACTAATCTTTTTACCCACGCTGAGTTTAGAAATTGATAAATAATCCCGGCGCATAGTAAATGTAAATATTTTGTCTCATTTTTGCTAATATTTTTTCTTTCTTGTGGCCAACAAAAAGCTGCTGAAAGCGGAGTGTCAAAAGAGCCAAAACGACGACGCCTTTTAAAAGATAATAATCATTATTTAATTTTATTATTTGTTTCTAAGCGAATCAACAAAAGTAGCAAACAAATACTTTAGACCCTGATAATTTACACCTATGCTAATTCAGTTGGACTTTAAATTAATTTTGTAATTGTTGTTGTTTTTAATAATTACTAATAAACGGTAATTTGCATTACAACACCGCTTTATTAATCAAAATCCGCTGGGGAGGGAAAATAACTTAAAATTCACCGAAAAAATTATATGGGATTGACCTTTAAGCTCTGCTCTGCCTTACTTACAATTAACCGCATGCCGGCATTTACTTTCAATTATAAATTAATTAATAATCTTAAACGATTCGCTGCAGTTGCTGTTGTGTAGTCGGATAGTTAATCATGAGGAAATGATGGATAGTTTAGTAATTAACTTAATCGCACGCGGGGAGGCATTTACGGTGGTCATTAAACTAATTTCAGCTAACAATTCGAACAGTTGTGTAAATTTAATAGAATTATTAGATATGTTGGAATTTTTATAAAAGACTACAACTATGCGAAAGTAATAATTGATACACTATTTTTAAAATTACAACAGCCAATGAACAAAGACATCTGCGGCAATGGAGCTGGATAGAGGAAACAGGTCTCATAAGAGCCAAATGTCTCCAAATACTTTGGGATTATCTTAATTTGATTGGGAAATATAAAAAATATCACTCAAATTAAAAGCATTTTAGAAGCGGATATATTAATATAAAGCGAAAAGCATTTTGCGAATATTTTTCCTGATATTTCAAGATTGTAGTAATTTAGCATAAATGCATGATATTGACAAATATGCGAGTGAGGATAAAGGGGCGTGTTGCAGGTGGGGCGCTGTTGCAAATCGGTTTGCTGCGCAGGCGCCATGCAAAATTTGTAACTGAGACTCTCGCTTTCTTTCAATGGAGGAGGGAGAAGAGCGGAGGGGAAGGCGAAAAATGGCTCAATGTGTTGATGACTGTGAAATTAGACGCGGGCCGCGTCGGTGGCTGCTGATCGGTAAGTATCTGTTATCAGAGGTGGCTGACTTACTGACTAAGCGACCAACTGAACGACTGGCTGAATGGCTGAGTGGCTCAGTGGCTGACAGAGCTGCTGCTGCTGCCTCTTTCACTTTGAGCTGAAATTACAATATAAATTTATATGCACAATATACGAGTTATGCTGTGTGTGTATGCATGGGTGTGTGTGTGTGTGTTTGCATACATATTTATATAAAGAAACAATCTTTAATCAGCATTTACGCTTTCATCTTTCACATTTCTCAAAGACAGCGACGCGCGTCTCGAGAAACAAAAACAACAACAGCAACATAAACAACAACAACAACAACATAACTGAGTAACCTGTTGTTATTGTTGTGTTTACAAAAAAAATAAATATATATATATTTATTTATTTAAATTTCTTGAGCGAATTTATATAGCTGACAGATTTTACAAATTCACAAATTTACGATTCTTCTTTGTCTATTTGTCTAATTTAATTTGTCCAATTTTTATTTGTTTTGCTTTTCACAAAAGATGAAAGCAAACGTGATGTTTTGGCCATTCAAAGCTAAACCAAATCTTTGGACAGGAGACACCTCTTGTGCGATTGTCCACTGATTATGCAATCCACAATAGAGTTTAGAGCTGAAGAATGGTAGCGGTCTGGTCTTGTGGTTTTTGGAATGCTATTCACATTGATTACAACTTGATTGGGTAAGTCATTTTTTCTACGTTTTTTTTTATCTGGGATGGGGAATTGTACCAGACTCACTGTAGTCGCACCGAAAATGGGCCAACGGCCAACCGATTCGCTTTGTGAATGGCAATTGTGGTTTGTGTGTGTGTGTGTGTAAATTGTGTGGGATTTGGTTGGGAAACTTCACCGCAAAGGTATGCCAAAAATAGTTATTATTTTAATAGCAGCAAAAAAATAATAATAATTATATTAAGAGGATAAGAAATTCTGGATGCTGTAAGGAGTCTGTCATCAAGAAAACTTTGAAAAAATAATAAATGATTTGTGTGTAATTTTGAAGCTCACAAAATAATCACTTTGTGCCAGTAAAAAAAATAATATTTTTGTGTGAAGGTGGCCAAAAGGATTGCTAAATAATTGTTGAGTTGTGCATAATTGCCGGCTTATAAAATTATTACTATTATAGCTGAAAAGACCCTTTAACTATCCGTAATTACAGCTTGTAAACGATTAACGAATGCAATAAAACTAAACGAATATTTATAACCAAGTCGCGGCGCAACTAATTAAATTAGTCTACAATAATATTGCTATCATTAAAGACACCAGAAGATAAGCGAACCGCACTTTAAATCCCTAATAAGCCAGCTAAAGTTTCAAGTGTATAAAAGTGACCCACTTGCTAAGTAATTAATACAGCCGGAAGACTTGCGAAACGATAAGATTGCCATTTCTTCAGTTCGATTGCATCAAAATGTATTTTTAAAATTATAACCTAGCAAAATGCTTGAGCAAGCCTTGGCTGAATGGGTCATCTTAAAAAAGTGTGCTTTCAGGGTCGCGAAGCTGCCACTTGAAAGCAGTTCGTGGAGGCCCCACACTCTCACACACACAAAAAAACACACATGCAACAAGTGTCATCGAATAATAGAGCTTAGAAATACCGTTTTCGAGACAATATTTGGATTATAATATGATTTATGTGCGAGACACACTTTCAAAATCACATAACAAACTGCACTCAAATTCCACATGTATTTGAAAGCAAAACAAGAGTTTCCAAATGCAGTTGATGCATTTTTTTTTCTGTGGCACAGGTGGACAAGTTTGGCGACGCCAGAAATAAATTAACAGAAATACAAAAGACAAAAAATATATAACACAAAAAAAACCTGTGTGTAGCTTTGGGTCTTTTCCACATAAGTGGAGCACGTGGAGCGACAAATTTGGTTCAGGTTCAGCGGTCGTCGTGCGTTGCGCTTATGTCATTATGACAAAAAAGCTACAAAATTATTATTATATTAATTTTTGGCCGTTTTCAAACTAGAGCGGCAAACGCAACATCGACAAAGCAGTCAAAAATTGGTGTTGTCGTGTTTTTTTTTTTTTGTTGATTCCACAAAAAATTCACGTGGAAAATGCTTGAGGTGAGGTCCAACGGCGACCAGTCACGACAACAACATAAATTATTACAAGTTCATAACAAAAATGCATTTAATGTGGGTTTTATTTGGCTGCCAAATGACCCGTCTTTAATCATAGCCAACTAATCTGATAAAAGTCTCTTATATATATTCGGTTTACATGTGTCAAACAATTCCTAGGAAAACAAAAGCTGATAAATTACAACACTTGCCAAATGTGATACTACTCGAAATTGGATAACTTTGCTTAAAAATATGTTAGCTGATTGGCCAACATTTAATTGTGAAATAACTTGTAACTAGAGAATATAAAAAAGCTGCCAAGGAAACTCAATTTAATTAATTCGATTGTGTTTTATTTACATTTATATTCCTACAAAAAACCCGAAAAACGACCATTTTTTTTATTGTTCTAATTATTAATCAAAAAACGCTTTTCTACCTGTCCTTAAAATTCTATATTACGATTTTATTAAGGCACATCCACAACTGCTACATAATTTCCGGAAAAAAGTATAAATAATATTTGGCTTATTAAGCTGCAAATGAAATGAGTCTTGTTAATGCATGTTGTTTCTCATTTGTTAACCCTTTTTTGTCGGCCTCTGGAACACTGCTAGCAGCCATATTAGCCGCAATGCTGTAAGCACATTTCGAGATACAAAAAAAAACAAAAAAAAAACATAACTTTGATGCTACTGTTTTGGGGCAGTTTCGTTATAATTTAGCTTTGTTGCCTTCTAGTTAAGGTTTTTTGTAATTTTTAGTGTAATTATTTAAACATTAAACCAGTTGAGCGACCAGCTGGCAATGCAGCATGGTTTCTGCTTTATATATATTTTTTTTTGTATTTTATAGTGAAAACAAGAAAGTCATAGACATGAAAATGAAATATCATCACCCATCAGACCTATCATTCAATGCCCCAGACACGCTGTGTCCGAGGAGCAGTCAATGTACGTATTTTTCCACTTTATTTCGCTTTCCAGCAACAATTTACAAATCTGTTGACGTTTGTAATTTTTCTAGCTTTCGGACTGGCTGCACAAGCCCCAAATAATGAGTAAGGGAATTTTTTCTTAAATTATTGAGCCAAAGAAGAAGTCCAAATGTAACCTGCTTTCTTCTGGCATTGTAAATATATAAATATATTTTGTTTTTGTGTTGTCTGTTGTTGGGTGAAACTCTATTTAATGGATACAATTTGTTAGAATGCTGTTGAATCTTTCTTTTTAACTATTTGTTATACCTCGTAACTATTAAGTTGCGAAAGGGTATATAAGCAAAAGATAACTAATCAAATTTGTGATTTTTGTTAATAACTTAAATGCAGTTCAATTATTTGATTGGACGCCGTAAATTTCTTCCACTCATGGAATTCAAGGCATATGCGAATATAAAAAATAAAAACACAGTTAAAAACTTATATAAATTATATAATTAGGTTACCAATCTAAAAAACAAACAATAAAAAAACTAAAAACAAATTAAATAAAATTTACATATTATCTGCAAGTGGAGCGCTCTCAACTGGAACACTATTTGGCTTGGTCGCTGAGCGGAAGAGTTGCATTAAACTGGATGCATTGGCGGAAACTGAACGAATGCAATGAAAACAGGCAACAGCTGATAGAAAGAGAGGCACACACAAAAGGGAGATAGCAAGAAGTGAGAACCTACGACAACATTTGACAAGGGGGTGCAAGAGAACGGCGCATGTGCCGTGACCTTCACTCTTTGCGAGTGGGTGGCTTGGGCGCCTTTTGCTGTGTTGTTGCGTTGTTTTCGCATTGCTCACTTTGCTGAGCGCCTGGCGAAAAACGTAATGGCGAGTTTGTGTGTTGACAGAATCGAGCGCCAAAAATGATTTGACGCCAGACTTGTTGCCTCACGTCGACTATTGTCGTCTGTTTGCCTGCCGCTGCAAATGCTGCACGCCTAATCGAGGCGCCAGCGGTCGCGGCGACTTGACGGCGCCGTCGACGTCGTTCGATATGGATGCACTTGACTATTATTATTATATGTATTTGCCAGCACCACCTGAGCACACAGTGCCGCCGTGTTTGTTGGTGGGGCTGCTTTGGGGGTTGCGTTAGAAGTTCAAAAAACACAATCAATGATTTGCTGTGCCAAGCGACGCGGTTATCAGAAATTTACAGCAGCAACATTCAACAGCCAACTAAAACACAAAACAATTTTATTCGCCCAGACTTGGGCGGGGAGGGAAAACAGCTCGATACATTTATTATTGTTTGCAGAAATTCGCACAAAATAAAGAAAAACAAAACGTTAGAAAACAGCAAACATTGTGGCTAATTGACAGATCCGACATGGATCAAGATCAAGTTAAACCTCGGTCAATGCTTTTCATATCTCCCACTCGGCCTCTCTATCTCTCTCTCTCTCAGTTGTGTGCTGCTGCTGGCTGAATCTGCTAAATTAGTGGTAATTAAAGTGTTACAAGGTGTTTTCTGTTTGCCCCGAAGAAAGTTAAGACAAGGCTAACTAAAAAAAAAAACAAAAAAGATGAATAAAGTAAAAAACAACCGAATTAGCGATAAGATGCCAGTTATCTGCGTTATACAACAGTTTAGTAGACGTTTAAGTTTAAGTGGAAAATAGCTTAATTTAAATTAAAAAAATAAAACTTAAAATGTTTAAAAATAGATGGTCTTTTTATAAGAGATTATATTCAATACAAATAAAAAATGATCATTCCCAGAGCCTAAGGCCTAATGGCATTCCAAAGGGCTATGTTTCTTAAGGTATGCGGAAACGTTTAAAGACCAATTACGGCATATTTTTTAATTAATAATTAATACCCCATATTAAGTTTATAGCTTCCTTCGCACTCGGTTAATTGGCGCTGGAATCAAGCCACTAATTAACCCTATGTCTAAACTGGCCATCGCTTTTGGCCAAATAGAGAGCTGAGAGGCCGAGAGCTTCAGCTATTTTTGGTCGTGTCACAACGAGTCATATCTCAGCATCCATTTGAATGCATCAAGAAAAGGCAGTAGAATGCAGCTGATACCAAATACGAGGTTGTCCCAGACGGAAAGTTGCTGCAACGACTTGTGGATGCCACCCGTGAGAAGGGTAGCAAAAGAATGTCGGATCAGAATCGAGAAGATCTTAAAAAACTCACAAACACACTCAATTTCAAATTAACGCATCTTATCTAAAAGCACATAGATTACGGCAACCTGTATTTTGACAGCTCAACCAATGATCAAACAATTAGCAGTTGTGGATGCCACAACAATATCCCACAGTCAGACAAGTTCTGTGGCAACAACAATATCAACAACACAAATGAAGCCACAAAACAAAAAAATCTGGAAATCTTACCAATAAGCGACCCTCATCAATTACGAGGAAAGAAACATAAAATATAAAATCAGGTTTCTACACTCGAAAAAATACGATCGAAAATGTATTATTTTTTATGAAACATTTCCAAATTATAAGTTAGAAATTGTGCATTTTGGTATTTCAGAACTATGTTATGAACTCAATTTCAACACATGTTTTTTTTTCAGTGTAGCGTAGGCAAGTGGATGCGCTTTATGCGAGAAAATATGCTCGATAAGGTATGGATGCTATATGGCAAGCAATGGCCTCTCCACACAGGGGGGAGTCACAGTTTACACTTTCCCAAGATACACGCAATCGGAAAAAAAAGCAGAGAAGGAGAGGGGAGAGAGAGATGGGCAAGTGAGACCTTAATCAATGCGGCTTGGGTGCATAACTTAAAGCGCAGGTCATCAGAGAGCTGGTTGCTGTGTGGGTTGTTTGTTTGGAAAGTGGACGATAGCAGCGGCAACGGCAACAGCGATGCCAATGCCAAGATGGATTGTTTCGCTTGCCAAACGGAAACGCACATCAAAGGCCCCCCTCAATAAGTAGAAGAAGAAGAAATGAAGACAGCCAAGACAGGCAACAAAGAAAGAAAGAAAGAAGTTAACTGTCGCTTATTAAGTGAAAATGAAAGCGTTTGCCGAAAACCATTCGACAAGCGACCCTCTCTTGGCCAAACTCAACCGGTTTTCCGGCCCCTCAACAACAACAACAACAACAACTAAACAACTGACCAACTAACAAGCTAAGCAACACATTTTCATAGTAAAAAACTTGCATATTTCAGTTTATTTTGCTGCCCTTAAAACAGTATTCAAAATATTTTTATTAAATACAAGGGAAAATCAGAAAATACTAGCCTAAAAATATATTATTTAAAGTTCTATTAAATTAGTCTGTTTAAATATAGATTACTACAACCACTTTGAGATCACTAAATGAAATTACAATTTTTCTTATTTTTTTATATACTAAAATATAAAAATATAAATACTAAAAACTAAAGGCAAAGAGCTGTAACCAACTTTGCCCATAATTTTAGCATTTTAACAGCGGAAAAATCAATACTTTTTTGCATTTTTTAATAATTTGCAATTGAAATGTGTATTAAATAAAATTTATGTGTTGCAGTAAAGTTGTTTCAAAGAAAAGGCAAAATCCCTTTATGTCCAAATAGTGGTAGTAAATCTGATCTTGTCCTAAATAAATAAATCCCTTGTTAAATCAACTTGTTACCTGCTCTAAAAGAGGGACAATTTCTGGCGAGGTTTAAGCTAAAGACGAATGAAGCATTTCACACTCACCTCGATTAATGACGACGCTGCTGTCGCCGCTGGTGCTGGCGCTGTCATCGCGCGGCGACAACGGCGGCACCTGTTCCTGCTCCTCCACCGATTGCTGCTGCTCTGGCTGCTGCTTGCCGGAGAAGTGAACGCTGCCGTCGCGATGCATGTGCAGCTCGAAATGCGTGGGCAGCTGCGACTGGTAATCGCCACTGGGGCAGTGCAGCGCCTGGGCGGCGACTCTGTGATAGAGCGCTGTGAACTGATAGATGAGCGCCCAGGCCTGATCCTCGGAGACGGGCGCTTTGAAGCAGTCCAGTATATTGTTCAAGGACACACACTGATCCGCACTGTTGCACTGATGAAACGCTTGCAACAGCAGTTGTAGGGCGCTTTTTGGCGTCTCTGCAGCGACGACAACGCCGACGCCGACGCCGCTGCTCTTCTGCTGTTGCAATTCATGTGTTTGTGTGTGCGAGTGTGTGTGTGCGTGTGCATCCCCATTGGCACTATCCGGCGAGGTGGAGAGAAAACCCTCCTCGGCCTCCCCATCGCCGGCAAACTGGCGACGCTTGGCCGTTGTGGCCTTGGGTGTAGTTGTTATGGCCTTGACAACAGCGGGGTCGACGTCGACGTCAGCGTCGCCTGTCTGTTGACTGTTGTCCAATTGAAGTTCCGTCATCCTTGCTGCACTTCTTCTTTTTCGTGTTGGAAGTTGTTTCTTTTGGTTGTCGGTTTTTCAAGCAACAAACCAAAAAACTGTTACTGTGCGTCTCCACATATAAAAAAAATGTATTGTATTTTGTTTATTTGGAATTCAACATGACATTTGAACAATTTGTCGTTGTCACTTGTTGTTGTAGTTGTTATTACTGTTTATTTTTACGATTACGATTTTCACACACTCACATTTACATTGACATATATTTGCTCTTAATTCTAACAAGAAACACTAAACACACAACAAGAGGGAATAATTTCTATTTTTTTTCTTTGCTTTGCTTTGCTCTTTTATTTTTTTTGGTCGTCACGTTTTGTGCACTTGTCGCTTTGCCGTTATTTGCAATTGGCTTGCGCGCTCATCCTCATTTGCTATCCTCTTCTGAGCGCCTTCGCCACTTGCATTTAACACTTGCTCGGTGCTTGCTTGGTTTGGGGATTGTGGAGAGTTTCGTTTCGTTCTCTCTTTTTGTCCCCTTTTAGTGCTAAACAAAATCACGCGCGCGCTTTGATTAGAACACAAATCAAATTAAATTTTTTTATATATACTTGGTTTATTTATTTATTGCTTGTTGTTGGTTGTTCGCTTGTCTAGACGTCAAATCAAATGTTAACTGCACAGGCGAAAGATAATATTACACACTTTATCAACCGCTTGTGATTTATTTTCTTCTTATTACGATTTATTTTGTTTTGCCGTCTTACAAGAAGCGCGCACACACGTCCGATCTTCACGAATGCTATTCACTAAATAACAGCTGTTAGCTGAGCAACAATTTGACATCTGTAAAACGTAACATGAGTCGGCTTAACACCACCAGTGCTGTCACTTCTGATATTTTCCCGCTAAGCACAGCCTTTTTCTGCCAGGCATTGAATGTATTTAAATCCAATGATGGAAGAAGAATTTAATGGTTGATATGTGAAAATTTAAGTGCTTAGAAGTTGTATCTCTAAGATATATTTATTTATTTAATGTTATTGTAAATATATGATGTTAGATTCTTATTGTTCAATAAAGTTATGTTAACAGCAGCTCTCTCGTGCTCTTTCACATTTAACAGTGCCAGAGCGGCTGGCAAAAGACCGCACTCTGGCTTACTCTCTCTCTCCCTCTCTTTGCGTTTTTATTTTGATTCCGGTTTTTCGCTGTGTGTTTGCGACGACTGATAAGCAAAGTATAACGCTTCTTATTGGAATATGTGTTTTCTTTTTTTTTTTTTGGCAACGGCAAGCAACATAAACACAGATTTCACATGCCTACAAACTGAACTTCAGGTGCAATTTGAAGCAATTATGTTAAGGTCAAGTCGTGTCGAATTGCTCTGCGCTGCTTTGCCTTTGGCCAACATATTATTGGAATCACTTTTGCACACAGGGTCATAAACTAGGTAAACATTAGTTGTTGACTGAATCTCGACTACAACAATAACAATAACAACAATTACTAACGAATCTTATGAATCTCTGTCGTTGGCGGAAATGCTCTGTTGAGCCATGAAATATGCCGCAATTACATCAGCCTTAATGGCTAATCGTCATTCTTCTTAGTGTTATAACAAGAAGAAAGAAAAATCTAATAATAATAACAATATTTTAATTAGTTTAGTTTACTGCCTACAACTACAGTGGTCACTCGATACATGCGATTTATATTTGCCAACATTTTATTGGTATTTCAATGAAATGCATTTTTAATCACGTTTTAGCCTCTTAATTAATAACTGTTTTCTTCTTTTACAATCTTCAATCAGTTGTGAAATTTTTAACCCGTGAAATGTTTGCAGTTTTACGATTTAATAAGCCATAAGTACACACACCCGCTTGCTGCTGCTGCTGCTGCTCCTGCTGTTGACCAAGTTATGATATATGAGCCGTAAATTGAAACTTTATATGTGGTAGCTGAAAGATTTGCATACAATATTATTACAGCATCTGCTTGGCCTGCGCAACATTTAATGACTTGTTTCTTGAGCCTTAATAAAACTTTAGCCATATGCAGATTACTTCTTTTTATATTAATTGGCAACAACTGTTGACTGCTGACTGCAGTTTATAGCCTTGTTGCCCGTATCCAATAGCCTGTTGGCGACGTAATCAGGCTGCCAATGTGGCCATAAAAAGTGTGTCCTCCGATGCAAGCTAACTGCAACATCAGCGACAGTTTTTTTTTTATATTATTACATCTGCGTTTTTTATGTGCCACATCGCTAATGAATTAACTAATGAATATTGCATTGAAATTGCCTTTTTTTTGTTGGCCAGATTGAGTGTGCAAGCCAATGTCAAATCAGTAGCCATCAATTGAATAGCCGAGTTCAACCACCGCCGTTGGCGAAGTTCAACCCACAATTGAGGAAACCACACCAAAAAAAGACGCCTTTGTTCTTGGCCAACTGTGAGTGGAGCTTGGACTTCGACTCGACGTGGATGAATCATTGTGCACCGATATATATATACATAAACTATATGTGTACTCGTAAGTTCAACCAGCCAAAGTCAAAAATGTGCACACAACAAAAATTACTAAAAAATAAATGAGCCAGACTATGAATGGATGGACATATGAATACACTATAAAAATTAATATATATACGAATGGTGATTGAAGTTGTTCGAGAAGAAAAACTGATGGGGAAATAAGGCATTTAAATCTATATACATCTATATGTTCAGATGGAGATTAGAAAATAAGCTAGTAAATAAAAATAAATTAAATATTTAATGTGATTTTCTTAGTACGTTTAGGGGTAGTAAGAGATTATGATAATTATTATGATATGATTATGATAAGAAACTCTATAAATGAAGGATATAATAATTTTTATAAAATTAAATTGAAAGTTATTGATTGAAATTTTATAGCGAATGAGAAATGAGAACATTAAATTAACGCAAATTCGATTTCTTTCAAAATTAATTCCACAGATACATTTGGAATCTTGTCGGGATTTGTCTTCAGGTTAGTTTTAAACTTAAAAAACTTTAACATATTTATATATTAAACATATTTAACTTTTAAAATATAAACATTAAACAATTAAAATAAATATCCTGCTTATACCAACCATAATCATTTCTCGGGCTAGTTCATCCAAAAGTCGGTTAGTCTCCACTTTATGGAGTTGGCTGTTAACATCATTCTGGAATTGCTGTTGTTCTAGCGTTCAGCCGAGCGTTGTATTTTTGGTCAATTACATTTTGTCGCGCGGGTGGCAGCAACGGCAACAGCAGTGGCAGCAGCAGCAGTTGCCCAGACGCTTGGTCAATTGGAGGCGGGGCCAGTGAATGTGTATGTATTACTATATATGTGTGTTTGCATTGTTGTCATGCAACGTCGGCGCACCGGAAATGTGCATCCGTTTTGTCGCGGGGCGGATAGGGGGTGGCTGCAACAAAATGCAAACATTTTGTTTGATTCTACAACAAATGAGCTCCAATTGGAGTTGGCAAGTCTTTCTGTGTCAAACGTTAGCTGAGCCATCTAACGACCAAATTTGGTCAGAGTTTTGTGCCAGCGAGACTTGCAGAAGATGCAACGCTTCGTTGCGCGTGCCACTTGCAACGGCGGATTGCATAAGAAGCCGCAAGCAGCATAATTAACTAAACAATATTAAAATGTTTACAAATTTGCAATTAACAGTGTGGCAACGATAAGTATCGGCTATCGATTAATCGTGCTGTGGAAAGAGAGCATCGAAAAGTCTCCATACGTGCAAGAAACATCTCTTTGTTGCTGTCTGCCTTTGATCTGACATTCCGTCAGTTAGTCAATTCGTCGCTCACGTGTGGAAATCATTGCAGCCAATGTGCATTATTTCTTTTTTCAACTCTTCTTTTGTTTGCTATTGTTGTTGTCGCTGCGTGTCTATCTCTATCTGCCTGTCTCTCTCTCTATCTCTCTTCGCCCTGTAGATGCATACAAAAACAAATTGTGTAATAATTCTGTGCCCAAGTTGGTCTAAAAACG
Organism: Drosophila dives; assembly: GCA_035042365.1. Classification (NCBI taxonomy): domain Eukaryota; kingdom Metazoa; phylum Arthropoda; class Insecta; order Diptera; family Drosophilidae; genus Drosophila; species Drosophila dives. The sequence goes on along the minus strand of JAWNLJ010000414.1, from coordinate 913,946 downwards.
TGATGCAATTAAGCGTTTGAGATTGCAGCGATTGCATTCGAAGGCACTTTAAAATTGCTCTTAGTGTGTGTGTGTGTGTGTGCGTATGTATGTGTGCGTTTTGTAGTGGAAGCAAAGCAAAGAAGTGTGAAAAGGGCAGGCAAAGTTATGATTATCGTACGTGTTCTTGTATTTAATCTGGTAATCAATGTTTTTTCCCTCTGTCTTTATTACATATTATTATTATTTGGATTGTGAGAATTTTTTTACATGACCTAATGATCGCCAGGCCCTTGGCATGGGAAAGTTTAGAATAATTTATAATTAATGCACAAATGGAACTAATTTATCCAACTCGGAAACTACTACAGAAAGATTCCTGGTTGTAGAACATAGTTCGCACAATGCTTCTAAGCCGAGCTTACTCCAAATTTGTGCCGAGCAATTGAGACCACCCATGAGTAAAGACCTTAGTCGCAGCCTCAGCCCATTTGGCGCACATTGAACCCAAGCAACTAAGTACCAAATACCAAATACCAGACCAGCTAACCTAGAAATGTCACACAAAAAAAACCTAACAAAAAACCGAATTGTCATATCTGAATTTCATTGTAAATTTGTATTTTCATTACGGAAACATTTACAACAACAACAACAAAATTCACAATACGCACATTATTTGTTTGGTATCATTTTTTAGAGGCTTAAATGTATTGTGCCATTCGCACAAAGTGGAAGGCGCACTCAACTGAACGGGAGAGAAAGAGCAAGAGAGATGAAGAGCGAGAGTGAGAGAGAGAGAGGCAGACTGAAACAGAGATAGACACTTGACATAGACATAGATACGACTCCACAGAGGAAGAAGTACTCCAAGTGGAGTTTTTGTGCAGACGATCTCATTCGATGATTTGCCATGACCAGTGAAAGCAGAACGTAATCAGAAAAATCTCTGCTGTGCCTCTGTTGGAAATAAATAGCTGGCTAAAGCGCTCACAAAAAGATAGAAAGAATACAAATTCTATTTAGTATGAAGAATATTTAATACTCTATAAGAATTTAGTGCAATGTGATATCATTTTTATGTACAAAAACTTTATTCTATTCTGCTCTTACAGAACTATTAAAGAGCAATAAATAATTATTGAGATGCCATTGTAATTTTTATTAAAAAAGTTTCGGTTAATAAAAAATTTGGAAGAGTAGTATTGCTATTTTTTTATTCCGCCTTTATAAAGTATATATATGTATAAATATATCATTATTTACCTACTTGGAAGCTACTCCTTCTTGTATTTCCTCCATGATAGACTGATAACACCTATTCCAATCCTATTCCTCAAATATTTTTTAATTTTTGAAGGCCTTTCCTGCCAAACTCTTTCTTCTCTTTCTTCCTTCTGGTATTCCAAAGTTTTGCTCAATTTATGTTGCACAGTTGATGGCCTAATCAAAATGCTCTTTCGCCAGAGTATGTCAAATGCAGAATAATTCCTGCTCCATGACACAGCGCTCTAATTTGGTGTGCATGTAATTATTTCAGCTAACTTGCCAGCGATTTGTATACGATCCCCCGTCTCTCCCCATCATACCCTTCCCGCCTTCGCTTTCAACCATTCCATCTAGATGTCGAGCGGAGACCCATTTTGGGCGGAGGGCAATGGCAACATATTAAAAGTAAGTGGCACTTAAGTCTTGCCCCAAACTTTGAAAACTTGCGCAAAAAGCCAAGTAGCTAGCGACTCAGTCGTCGCCGTCGTCGTCGTCGTCGTCGTCTGGCAGAGAAGTGACTCTCGTAGTTGACTCCGTGATATGCCATTCCATTCCATTCCACTCGAGTTGGGCACATTTGTGGTTATGGGTTGACGACGTGGATCATTTGCTCATAGGGTATGCCAAAGGGATGGGGGAGGGGCATCGAGAGGGGGTTGTAGCCAGCTACTATTTGCAGTGCAATTTCTAAAACGTGATTCGTGCAAAAAGACAAAATGCCAGCCACAGTGGAGCACTAAACAAAAGACCATTAATATAATTTGTGTCTGGATATTGAGCCACTCTCCAAATTGCCACTAGGCCCCCTCAACACCCACCTCCCCCCACCAGAAATACCAACTTAGAAGAGTCGCTCAGTTTTAGTCCTAAACGAGTGCGCAATTCGGAGGACCGCAGGCTCTAAAAACTCAAACTTAACGGCTAACAAATCTCTCAAGAAAGAGACGCCACCCCCCTCCCCTTCCCATAGACCTGATGATGTGAAGCCAACATGCCACAGATTCAGTTTTCATATCGCATTGTTTACCAATCGGCGCAGTTCCTTCCCAGCACCCAAATTTTAGATCAAATGGACCGCTGACACGATCGTCGATCGTCGTTGGCCTCGGGAGCCCATTTGTGGGCGTGTGTGGGCTTTTTGCTTTTATTTATTTAACTGATCCAATGAAATGGCCCAAACAATTTACAATTTACAATTTACTCGTTGTCGCTTAATTTTTATTGCCAAACATCCGAATCCGAATTGAGCTTAATGTGCACAAATGACGCAGTTGCCCCCTCAGCGACAGATAAATCAACTTGGAGCTGGAGTCGCCACAATGACCTGTATGTCATAGCATGGGAATATAAACTTCAACAGCTCATGATTAACGGTACATGGGCATTAAATATTTAACTGTTTAGATAATATAATATTATTAATTTATTATTATTAATGATTGTGATAAAATATAATTGATATCAGAATTAAATCAATATTAAAATATATTTTTAATAATATCTGAAATATATTTCACACAAAAAAAAAATTACTCGTTTTACATTTAAAAAACAAAGATTTTGATTATCCGATTTTTATAAGAAGCCTGTTTTTATTTTTGCTATTTTATTTTCACTAACTTAAAACTTATTTAAACTTCTTAATAATCAAAACTTAAATTAATTTATATATAAAAAAGTTTTAATTTTAATCTTGGAACTAGAAGAGCTCCTTTTCACATTTGTGATTTGTTTTAACCAGCGATTCGAGGAACCTTTTTGAATGGGGCAACAAATCAGCGAGAAGCACAAAACGCTGTGGTTACCAGCGAATCCGAGTAATAAACTAAGCAACCACCAAGTGGCCACCTAGAAGGGAGCACGGGCAGTGGAACTGGTTGCGGCGGGTCTGTAGAATCATAAAGAAAAGTTTTTATGAGACGCCTGGCGATGACTGCGTTGCAGCCACAGACGGCGATCGCGTTTGATGATAATGAAGACCTTTGCGACAATGTTCTTACTCAGCCAGCAGGTTCCCCTAATGATGGGAACACAACACAATCAGCAGCAGGAGCAGCAAAAGATGTCTGTTGCAAGCAAGGTGAGACCACCAAGAACATCATAAGATTTGTGTGTGTGTGTGTGTGGCATGTTACCAAAAAAAAAAGAAGAGATTTAGCTCATTGGACATCTTTGGATTTGTGTTGGTGCAGCGCACTTTCATTTTCAGTGCACAGCGTCGCATAATTAATTGCGACCGAAAGTGGACAACAATTTAAGCAGCCGTCGCAGAAAGTAAAATGCGCGCCAAAGGAACAACGAACCTGTCCGCCACTAAAAATAAAACCGGATCAATGCCAGGCTGAGGTGCAGGAGACTTGTGCTGGAAGCTGGGCAACTTTCTTCTTGCTGCATGCTGCTTGCTGCTTGCTGGTTGCTTCTGACACACTAAACTGACGCAACGTGCGGCATAAAAAAACAAGTGCAGAGCAATCGCCACATTTCTTGAGTGCCACATGGGACGCCCACGAGACGAGGCTTCCTGCCGAGTAAAAAGCTGCCAAAGACTGTGGCATAAATGAAAATTAAGCATGTTAATGGCAAGTATGCGAAAGAGGTGCAACATGCCTGCCATATGCCTGCTGCCTCATTCACACGCTGCATCGCTCCGCAAAGGGAGGAGGGTGGCAAGTGGCAAGTGGCAGGCAAGGAGGCAAGTAAGAACCAGTTTAATGGCGCATGAAATTTCACCGAAAAATCGACGAATCTGCGTCTAGCAAAAGGTGGTAAACATTGCCACATTTTGTGGTTGTTGCCTAAGGATTGGGAGGGGGGAGATGGGGCAGGTGGGGGCGTTGTACGGCAAGTTGATTTGCTTAAAAGAAATTCACTTTTCTTTGGGTTTTTACTTTTTTCTTACTGTGTGTGTGTGTGTGTGTGTGTGTGTGTGTGTGTGTGTGTGTGTGTGTGAGTGTGTGTGTGTGTGTGCGAACGTATTTGCCGTTTTCCACCAAAAAGGCAAAAGGCAAAGAAGGTCACGTTGTTGTAGATCATGAGGATTCGACAAGACCCGACTTGGCGACTAGCTTGGACCTGGTCAGAGAGACGACTCTAAGGCTAACAAACCCAAAAAAAAAAATAAAGTAAAATAAAATAAAATACACAATTGAATGCAGCTTGCATTTGCAATGAGCGAAAAATACTTTTAATGAAAGTTGGCACTTTGATTTTGGAGCCTCTTTTTTTTTTTGTTTGTTATTATTTTCAGCTCGTTTTGGGGTTTTTCTGTTTTTCTGCAAGTTTGTTTTTTCTTTTCTATTTTTTTATTTGATTTGTGGCAGGCGACATGGAAAATGACAAGGAAAATGCTCGCTGCACAGTTGCTTCATTGCCGCTGAGCTGGCCAAAAAGGTGTTTTGGCCGTTAACTAATTGGCCAAATGGCTTTGCTTTCATGTCTAGCATATTGTGATCTACTTTATGGCGAAATTACAAAGTGTTCGACTTTAAGACTTAAGCCAAATATTTGTGTTGACTGACAAAAAAAAAACCATATCTCCACCTCAACATTTTCCCCAATCAGTTTTTGGACTTTTTTTTTTATATATTAACTTAAAATGGGGCACTGAGTATATATTTTGGTATTTAGAGGTAAATCCCTTCAATACGTTTATTTATATAAATAAAAAAATAGATTTTCAATATTAAGCCAAACACATTATTTGACAATTGAATTTATTTGTGTTCTTTGATAAAATCTTTACATTTTGTTTTTTAATATTTGGATGCCACGCTGTTGCACAGAGATTAATGTTGTTAGAAATGTAAAGAATCGAATGAGTTTGTAGTCCCAGTAAAAAGAGTCTTAAGAAGTCACCGTTTTTATGTGTTTTGTAAAAGTGTTTAGGTTTGTCTCCGTCTCTGCGATTTTATCGATTATTCATCCGGCTGCGCTTCCTCAGCCTCATCACCATACGGACGATTATTGCGCATGGCCGACCAGCGCGGTATTTGGAATAGTGCCCAAAACGGAATGATCATCATGACCAGGGTCGATCCCCAGCCCAAGATTACCTTTCGTGCAGGGGACATTGGAAAGCGCGGCGGTCCACAAATGGGCGCATGACGACGCACCTGCTGCAACTGCGCACCGAATCCGACTCCGGGGCACATCTTCTGTGCTTGACCGATGCCAGCACAGTTGTGTGTAATGGGAACCAATAAAAGTTTTGTCTTCGATGCGAAATTCATTTTACTAAAGTAAAAAAAATAAAATAAAATTCGTATGTTTAGATTTTTGTTTAAAATTATATTTACTGGAATTTTAAACTGTTGTCAATGCTAACAAATATTAGATTAAATGAAGTCAAGGCAAATTTATAAGGTTACTTTAAATGTGAACGGAAAAAATCAAAACCTACTGTGAGATAAGGGAAAACTCAGGAAACATTCAAAAGAGTTCAAACAAGCAATATGAAAAGGTTAAATATGCATTAAAAATGCAAATTTTGACTGGCGGCTGTGTTTGTGACGGTTGCCTGCGGGGGCTTTCTTTAAATTTCAATTTGATTTGCGCACAACAATGTTGCAAGTAATAAGACAAAGAAAGATAAATAAAAACCAAAATCAAAAGACTATGTGAAATTATTACATTTTGGCATTGCGTGCACAAACAATTGACTTTTTTCGCCTCGTGCGACAGCTGTCAGCGGCACGAGAAGAGATCAGATGATTACATAAAAACCGAAATGGAATTCATAAGCGGGAGCCATCGCTGAAGCCCAGATTAGCCCCAAGGTGGCCTAATTGTCTGTATGTCGCTCAGCCGAGGGAAATTTGCGATAATAACAATTTTTCAAATTTAGTGTGCAACTACGATGCCAGCAGGTTGTTGCACAGGCTAAGTTCATTACACCTATCGATAGTATTCATGGTAACATATCACATGTTGCGCTTTATCGTTACACCACCACATTTTTTTGTAAAAAGAATATACAATCAGCTGTTATTTGCATATTTGTTTGCACAGAAGTACGAACAGCTTGGCTTGGCGTGCTAGCTTAAAACCTCTTCACTGGCTTTTGAAAATTAAAGCTATATGCAGTCGTTAACGATTTAGTTCTGCAAATAACATTATACCATATGTTAACATAGCTGTGCTTTACTGTTAGCATTGCTTAGTTTGACAAAACAACTGGGAAAAAGCACAAATCAAAACAATGCAGGAAGTCAACGCACACAAAGCGCGCATAGCGCAAATTGAGGAATTTATCAACGATGTGCTTAAGGAGGACCTCAAGCATCTGGAGCACTACCTCAATCAGTTCAACGATGAGATCATGGAGTTTGTACAACTAAAGAATACACTGGAAACCTTTGGCAACCAAATGCCGGATGGCTACAAAACGCAACTCAACATTGGCAACAACATTTTCATGCAAGCGCGCGTCAAACAAATGGACAAAATACTTGTCAATGTGGGCAAGGATGTGTATCTGGAAATGAGCATGCAGGAGGCGATACACTTCAGTGAGGTGCGCATCAAGATTCTGACCAAAGAAGTGGATGTCGTACGCGATGAGAGCGTTAAGAAGCGCTCCCAAATCAAGATGTCTCTGATAGCGATCAGTGAGCGAGAGAAACTTCTGCAGCAACTGGACGAAAGATAGTTAATTGTAAATAACAAAATATAATTAGGATGAGTAGATTTAGAAATTGAGTGAAGATGATTATAAACGTGTACCACGTTTATTTTTGATATTAATGAAGCTTTAAATTTGCCTCATTGTGAAATATGTCTGCAAAATAGAATATAATCAGCAGATCACAAAATAACTTTAACTTTTTTTGGCTTATGTTAATTATGAAAAAATGATTTAATTCTTCACACTTTAATTTATATTTTAAATCAAATTTTGCGCATAAATTTGTACAGAAGCACACATAATTTTCTACATTTTAAAACTTGAAATTTACAATTCTTGGCCAAGAATGTGACTTAAACACCAAATACAAAACAATTAAAATGCAAGTGGAAATGGAAATGGCAATGAACCACATATAAATAGGATTTCGATGTTCTGTTCTACTCCAAAGATCAAGTCTGCTGCGTTTGGGATGTGGCTGTTGTGGGATGACTTGGCTGACTGCCGCCGGCAGCCAATCGCTGCGGAGATTGATCAGTATTGGGATCCACGCATTGGCTGTCATCAAGCGCTCTGTTCTGCTTCATGAGGAGGTGCGTTGTGTCACAAATATGCTTCAAGCGATCGGTCATCTGCGGATTAACAATGTGAATGAGTTTTATTTGGACTCATTTCGGCGTGTGGCATTGAAGGTTGGTTAGAGAGGGTGGATGAGACAACATTAGCTTTGTAGCCACTTACCTTGTCGAACACCTGTTGCCTTTGCACAACAGTGCTCGGTTGGTCGTAATTGGTCGAGGAACGGTGACCATTTTTCACCCGTCCCAATTCTTTATCGAGCAGGCAGCAATCGGTAAATAGGCGCTGGTACTTAAAGTACTGTTGATGGCAAAGATCTATTAGCACCTTGATGTGCTTCTCATCACGTTTGAACCTCTGGCGCATTGCCTCGTCTGATCTCAACTGGGCATCTCTCCATTTGCGAAACGAGTCGATAATCAGTTGCTTCTGATTGCTTACGTTTTGCAGTGTGCTACAGTTTTGGAAGGGGAGTTCAAACTGTTGGGACATGCTATCGGATCAACTGCTCCGCATACATACTTCAGTTGGAGCTGCATTTCCTTGCCCTTGCAGTGGGCGTTTCGTATTTCCAAACGCATATCCTCGTTGGCCCGAACCAAACCATCTAGCATGACCTTGTCCTGGGACTTCTCCTTTTTGAATTGATGACGCATATCCAAGTTGTTGCACCGAGCCTGATCCACTTCTTTCAGGCTGGCTTTCAGCTGCTCGTTGAGTGCTCGTTCTCGTCCCGTGCTCTCGGCTTCCTTTTCCTTAAGTGAAATTATCTCCACACATAGCAGATTGCGCTAAATTCGTGGTTAAAATATATCCGATGCTATTTTTTTTTTTATAATCTGGATAGACTCACCTCCGTTTTGAGTTCGTCCCGCAGTTTTTCCACTTGACTTTGTCCATCCTTAAGGCTTTGCTCATTGCGGCATGCCCGTTTCAGTTCCTTGCTCTGCTCATTGAAGCTGTTCTTCAGATCATCATAGTTCTTGTACAGGATTTGGTGCTCTTCCACTTTCGCTTTTAGTTGACTAGCAATTTTGTCCACTTTTTGTGATAATTCAGCTGTCAGCGATCAGAGAGATTTTCATTGTTAAATAATTATTGTTACTATTATTATTTTAACTTACAATTTATTTTCTCCAGTGTGCATTTTTCGTTTTTGAGTCGACCGCTTTCGTTGGCGTTTTCATCAATCGTGGATTGTAACTCTTTAATTCTCTGATCTCGAACTTCCAGTGCATTCTCTAGTCCATGTACATGGCATTCCAAATATTCAATCTACAAGAATATATGTAAAAGTTAATATAAAATATATTTGTTTATATTAAAGTACCTCTTTGCAGACTTATTCATAGAAAGATCAAATAAAATCATCAATCAAATATGAAAAAGAAACTTATAACAAGTAAGAATGCTGTAGTCAAGTAATCTCGACTTCGATTTAATTTTTATTTTATTGGTAAATTTACATTCATTTGCAAAACACCATTGCACAATTTTTACCCATTTTCAATGCGATCAGGATATCAAAATGGGTCACCAAACGAAAAGCAAATAAAAATTCAGTAAAAAATAGAAAATAATTTTTTCATGTTTAAAATACATTGTGAAAGATACTAAATCATACAAATAAAATAAAAATTCTTGGATTTTGTAAATTATATTCAATGCCCAACTTGTTGCTCCAGTTTATTGAAGCCGATCCGCGATGGTTCCTCGCAGCACTGCTCCGAATCGTTAGCTAAAAGCTCATTTTGCTCATCTTGTTGTTGTTGCTGTTTCTCCACTTGTTCGGTTAGCTCCTCGAGATCCCGCTGAAACTCCGCAATGATGCTCAGATAGTTGTCACGTGTGGCCTGCAGTATCTCCGACTGGGTCTGGCAATGGAGGAGAGTGTGCTCCAGCTGCTGTAGATGCGGACAGTCCGCACCAATATCTGTCTGCAATCCAAAACAGAACTCAGAATGCAACGATAGTCAAACTAAATCAAGGAACACCCCAAGCTTACCATGTCAATTATTTGCTACTGGTTCAATAAAACTCTTCAATTGATTGATATATCTGTCTCAGCTGTCAATTTATGAAGATTGTTTATGTTGTTGCCTGTTGTTTGGTAGTGTCGAATATGATTTCTTGGCTTTCGTGTCGATATCAAATTGCACACTACGCTCAAAATATTCATAAATGCCATGTATTTTGGCTTCATTACCATTTCATTTCATTTCATTTCAATAATATCGCTATTAAAACTTTGTCACGAAAATAAAAGCAAATCGAATCGGGCGAAGGTGGCTAAGTTTCAGCTTTCAAAGTTCCAATTCTTTGGCACTTTCGCCCACACACACACACACACACACTCCAACACACATACATACAAGTTGTTAGTCTGGCTTGAATGTGTATTATTATATTTTGCCGTTTGCCTTTGACTGTTTGACACGGATTTGAAAATAAACTTGCAACGCAAGCTATTAAATAAATATTATTATTTTTATTTGGAAGCACTCTTAAAGTTCTGCTGTGGCAGACTGGGTTTTCCCTGGCGAATATATATCGATTTCGACATTTCTCGAAACTGACATAAATATTTAGTTTGAGTTTGATTTGATTTAAGTGTGATTAAGACTCCGTGATAAGCCCCGTTGTCAAACACACAAACTGATTCAAACTGATCTTTTTTTATGCCACCCACTCGACACTTTTGGGCCACAGTAATTTGCACATTTACAGCTACTTTGGCTGCTTGTTGTCTGCTGTGGGCTCCAACTGAAAACAATTTGCACTTTTTTTTGGCCAAGTTTTGTGGCTGTTGCCAGTTGGCTGGATAAACTTTTGTTAATTGCACACGAATCCGTCCTTTTTGTTGCCACCTGCCACCTGGCAAATATTATCGCCCAGACACTTCACAGTATTGCTATTGTTGTTGTTGTTGTTGTTGTTGCCACGGGAGTCAGTTTGGCTGGTGCAGCTAATTAAGGCACGCAAATTGTTGGTTTAGCTCGATTTAGAGAAACATTGTCAACACCAACGCTTATTAGAATATTCGCCGATTTCATATTGCCACAACTGTATTTCCGATTTGGTATTCTGTTCCGCCGACAGCTTTCATTTGTTTCACGCGAATAAACAGCAACGTTGACTATGAAACTGACTGACTGACTCCCGGCTAATGCTATTCAGCCCGATGACTCCCCACACCCCGCAAACCCCATCATCTACCCGTGTAATGCTCATCGATATGCATATCAGTGCTCGCAGCTCGCGTGTCGATTCTGGGTAAATAAATAACACGAAACCCATTTTCCGCTCCTAGCTGCAGATGGCAGAGGGAAGTGGGAAGAGTGGCTAACCCGCCTCTCAGAGTTCACTCCGATTGCAGTTGAACTCGCTGGAATTCCATGCGATTTGTATTTGTCCAATGTAAACAAAGAGCAAGTTTTCGCTTCGACAGGTTCGCAAGTAATTTTTTTTTTTTTTTTGTTTTTTTTTTAATATATGGATAGATACATAAATCAAACGACTCGAATGGCAATATACTTGAACTGTCGGGAAACTGAAGCATATTATATATAAGAACATCTACATATAAATATATATATGTAACAGTAGGTTTCTCTTGGAGGAATGCAGTTTTAATGCCTTTAATGCATGAGAGGGTCAAAAGAAAATAATCGGAAAAGTAAACTCGTCCATCTATTAGCTCAGGGAAGTGATATTTCACTACTAGATAAAAACAATATAAAAAAAAATAGATTGCATAAGTAACTTCAAACTAAATACCAGTTTTTAGCATATCAATGCTACAATTTAAAGCTCTTAAAACCAGATATGACAATTTTAAAAATTAAAAAACAAAGTTTTAAAAATTAAAAATTTTAAAAATTAAAAAAAAAAGCAAAAAACATCAATATATCCATAATTAACAAATTTATGACAGTTTTACAAATTTTTTTAAAAAAAAAAGCGTAAAACATTAATATCTCCATTATTAACAAAGATATGACACTTTAAAAAATTTAAAATAAAAAAAAACGAAAAACATCAATATATTAACAAAGATATGACAGTTTTCAAAATTATTTAAAAAAAAAGCGTAAAACATCAATATCTCCATTATTAACAAAGATATGACAATTTTTAATTATAAAAAAAGCAAAAAACATCAATATCTCCATTATTAACAAAGATATGACAATTTTTAAATATAAAAAAAGCAAAAAACATCAATATCTCCATTATTAACAAAGATATGACATTTTAAAAAATTTAAAATAAAAAAAACGTAAAACATTAATATCTCCATAATTAACAAAGATATGACAGTTTTAAATAATTAAAAAAAGATGCGTAAAACATTAATATCTCCATAATTAACAAATTTATGACAGTTTTAAAAATTTAAAAAAAAGCGTAAAACATCAATATCTCCATTCTTAACAAAGATATGACAGTTTTAAAAATTTAAAAAAACAGAAGCGTAAAACATCAATATCTCCATTCTTAACAAAGATATGACAGTTTTAAAAATTTAAAAAAACAGAAGCGTAAAACATCAATATCTCCATTATTAACAAAGATATGACACTTTTAAATAATTAAAAAAATAAGCGTAAAACATCAATATCTCCATTATTAACAAAGATATGACATTTTTCAAAATTTAAAAAAAAAAAGCGAAAAACATCAATATATTAACAAAGATATGACAGTTTTCAAAATTATTTAAAAAAAAAGCGTAAAACATCAATATCTCCATTATTAACAAAGATATGACAATTTTTAAATATAAAAAAAGCAAAAAACATCAATATCTCCATTATTAACAAAGATATGACATTTTAAAAAATTTAAAATAAAAAAAACGTAAAACATTAATATTTCCATAATTAACAAATTTATGACAGTTTTAAAAATTTAAAAAAAGCGTAAAACATCAATATCTCCATTCTTAACAAAGATATGACAGTTTTAAAAATTTAAAAAAACAGAAGCGTAAAACATCAATATCTCCATTATTAACAAAGATATGACAGTTTTAAAAATTTTAGGATCAACCGGATTATTATACTTTTTTTGCTGTTAAATTTTTATTCAAAAGTATTCGCATTCACATGGCCTGGCAGCGGCAGGATCTATTTTGATTTTCGATTCGAGCTTTTTTTGTGCATGCATCTAGCAAAATTAAACATTTTTGTTGATCTCCAGCCCCAAGTACCAGGCGAACAGAAATCAGCAGCAAGTTGCTGTTAATGTGCTAAAATAAAAGTAAAGCATACTTTCAGGGCCAAAATTCAGCAAATACTAAAATACATTGCCTTCTTTTAATTGCAGGTAATTTAAAGATCCAAATTTTTCATTGCATACTTTTACGAGGTGCCGAAAAATGATTTTGGCATGCAGTAAAAGTATGCTATGTTTATTTTAGTAATATTTAGAAACCACCTGCTGGTTTCTGTGCGCCTGGTTCTTGGAGCTGGAAGTCATCCAAAATTTGTGAATTTTGCTAAAATGGATGCACGAAAAAAAGCGACTGGCCTCGCGTGATTGGCAAAAAAAGATTGCTTTTGAAATAAATAATTTGTGATGCCAATTTTAAAATACACATAAAATGTTTAATTAAATGGTGCTAAATATTTTAAGCACTTCGATAACATTTGATTTTTATAGATATAATAAGCTGCCCTTCTCAATATTTTGTCTAATCTTATGCAGTTGTGGTTGCAATACCAATAAACAGAAATCAGCGCAGCACGTTTCTGTATATGTGGCAAAAAAATGCAAACCTTACTTTCACGGCCAAGCGGATATCCGACAACCCACAGTTAAGCAAAATAAGATTTAAATTGTGGCTGACTTTGTTGCAACTTTAGCAAACACTCGTCGCAGCCCTCGTTTGCTCCACAATTTGCATGTGTAAGGCAAATTCAGTGTTGCGCCTAAATAAAAAATAAAGAGCACCCATATAAATAGTATTAAAATATATAATATATAGTAGTATATATATGCATATATATATATATATGTATATAGTAAACAAATAGTGAACTTAGGTATTCCTTTTGTAACATTTGCCTTTAGATTTTGGCGGGAACTTTCTTTATTAAAATGGCTGATGAAAACTTATGACTAAAGTTTACTTTTGGCTAACTTCAAGCTCTTCTTGTCTTACAAGTGTAAACTTAGCTCAATTAAACTTAATTTAAACTATGCTTAAGCAGGGGAGGAACAAACGACTCTTTTGGCTCTAGTCGAAAGTTGTTGTTGTTATTGTTGCTGCTGTTTTTGTTGCTGTTGTTGTTGTTGTTGTTGTTGTCTTTGTTACTGGTTGTGTTGTGGTTGCTGTTGCTTTGGACTCGCTGTTGCTGGGCTGCATTTGTAAAAGAATTTTGATAAGAATTCTTGTGGTATACTTGTGGTATACTTGGTATACATAAACACACATAAAATACGATAAATTATTTGATGATTTATTTATTTACTTACGTCTTGAATCGTCTGTTCCTCATTATTTTCCAGCATTTTCTGTGCCTCGTAGATTTTCAAAATTCCAATACAATATGGATTTTTGGTAGACATTTCGCTATCGATCTCCTCTTTTGTTAAATTTAAGTTTTCCTAAATTAAAGTGTTTTATAAAATTATTTATTAGGTATTTAAATTTTCAGTCACAACTTTCACACAAATTAAACTTATGCATGACTTTACTAATTTTTATCTTTATCAGTGTAATTGGCTTAACTATCTATAATAATCGTGATTTTGTAAGTAATTTCAAAGTAATTTCCATAACATTTTCAAAACTTATCAAAATTGACTTACCAGTTTGGTTAGCAGATCGGCAATCTGCTTCAATACCATCTGATTGTTGAGACTAATGGAACGCTCTTTGTCGCTTGTGCAACGCAACTGCTGAATTTCAACTGGAAAATTAGGAAAGCGATTAATTTCTTAATTCTCGATAAATTAAAATAGTCACCTTCGGTGCGCTGGCATCTGCTGTTCAGCTCCTTGTTGTCTTCATTGCTGGCGTACAGGCGGCGACGCAGTGCATCGATTAGCTGCATATCCATATCATCATCGGTGATCTGTGTGCTGCAGGTCAACGGAATATGCAGTTCACTCCAGTTGCAGTCCAGATTCCGCAGCTGAGACCTTAAATCCTCCAGCTTTTGAAACGTTTCGGCGCGATCTGAGTTCTGAGAAAGCGAATTAGAGAGAGAGAGAGAGAGAGAGAGAGTTGTAGAGAAAGCTAATAAATATTTGCGACTACGTACGATTCTGTCGAATAAGCAGGAAAGTATCTTTCGCCTGGACTCGATAGCGGCAAAGTCATTCTTGCTGATTAGCTCGATAAACTCGGCCAGCTCCCGGTTGAGCATGCGCAGCAATGCGCTTGCCTGTTCTTCCTTCTCGTTGAGGCCTTCGAATAGACAACTGGTGTAGTCCATGTTGTCGAAATCTCCATTGTAATCCAGTGCATCTACGATTCTCGCCTTGTTGTTGGAATCTTGATTCATATTTGACAGACAATCTTGCAGTTCCGTCAGCTAAACAGAATTACAAAAACTTTATTTGGGTGTTTCAAAATTGATTTTATATAAAATAGTTAAAAAAAAATGTAAATGTAAAATTGAAACCTTTGCCAAATCAATAGTATTTATAAATATAGATTAAAAATGTATATTCTTAAACATAAAATAGAAATTTATTAAGCCAAAAAAAAATATTTCTTACCTGTTGATTGAGCTGCGCTATACACTTATCCTTTAGGATGATCTTTTGTCGTGCCGTTTGGACCACTTCGTCCAGGGCACACATCTGGGCCTTCAAATTACAGACCTCATCATGCTTGGAAGCCATCTCGTCGGCAAGCGATTTCACGCATTTGGTAACCTGAAATCAAATATTTGACGCATATAATAAAAACATTTTTAAAAAAGTCCAAATTAATTTGAAACTACTTTATTTCCATCACAACAAAATACAAGAAACACAAAAAAATACAAAATTAACTTAAACTGCTTTGATATCTTCTTGTTTTTAGAATCTTCGTCGCCATAGAAGATCAGAAGCTGGTTATCAATGAGCCACTTATTTGCTATATAGCCGACATACCTCACTTTCCGAACGACACTGATCGCCCTGGGTGCCCATCAGCTGGTCGACTGTCATTGTCTCCAGGGTTATATCATCTGTGTGCCAGTTGTTATGATGATAGGCCTCTTGCACCAATCTTATAATGGCACATAAATCTTTACGTAACTTACGATTCTCATCGAGAACATCATGATGCTCCCCACGAACCGACTGAAAACAACTAACGGTCTTGTTGTAGGCCTCCTTCTCCATGGCGGGCATATTGCCCAAGAGAACTTGGTTAACATGCATCAGCATGTCGACCCAATCCTGATATGTCGCCAGACGCAGCTGCTGTTCCAAAAACATTTATAATAAAAATAACACTTAATATTCGTGATATTTAGGCTTACCGAATCTACGTTGCCTTGTTGATCCATGCCATCGATATCCTTGAGTTTCTTGGAGAACATGCTTTTTATCTTAAGGGTCATCATGCCCTCATCCCCAACAGTCTCGCGGATCTCTGTCAGTTTATTAAGAAATTGATCCGTGGATAGGGGCTCTTTAACTGTTCTGGTGCACATACAGCTGCAGCCGGCAGCATCATCTGTTGCATTTGTTAAGCTGCGTGTTGCATGTGGCGGTGACTTCGGTTCCAGCTTAATTTGTGTCTGTATTTGGACAGGTTTCTGTTCTTCGTTAAACATCTCTTTTTGCTCACTGGTTGCAATGGTGTCTGGCTCGCTCTTCACCTGGTTCACTTCCACTTCATTCATCAAATGATTATGTGGTGTTTGCTGCTCCTCCGCCTGTGAATGGGTCGAAGTCAAGCCCATTGTTTCTGCATTAAGGCAAAAACCTTTATGTTGGTTCATTGCAAAGAAGTTCTTAGACAATCAAACTAAAATTAAAATATCTTTACAGAAAAAAAATAAAATAAAATACAAGCCGAGAGATTTTCCTATTGAGTGACGAGCTACAAAATAAAGTGAATGCCGATAATCCCAAAGCGACAGGCCTACTTGGATTCGATCGGTTTTCGTTCAGAGACTCCAAATGCAGTTTTCCTTACTGTAAATCACGCTTTGCTAAGGTCACTAACTTTACACACGCAACCGTTAACATACAAAAAAAAAAAAAAACAACAACCATAAAACATAAAACAAAAACATAACAACAATCGTCAAGTAATAGCAATGTTAATGTTAACAAAAAATTGAAAAAATACAAAATAAAATAAGATTTCAATTCGTCTAACGTTCAAAGCGAACCTTGGCAACGACGCTGGCGTTGAAAGTGACTGCGGCAGAATCGGCGTCGGCGGCGCGTTCATATCTTTTGTTTGTATTCTTCTGACGTAGGTTTGTTTATTTTCATAAGCGTTCTACATATGTATAAATTCACATATATATGTATAAATATTCTTGTTTTGGTTTTTTTGCTACACACACACACGCACGCACGAGACGGTCTCGGTTTTCAGTTTTCAGCTTCAGTTTTGGTTACGATTTCAGCTTTTTCACTCCCGAGTGTTCCACAATTCCAATTCCACGACCGCGTTCTGCCCGCTGCGCTTGGTGACCGAACGGCAACTGAGCGAGCACAGAAATATGTGCGTCTGAAGTGCACACGACTTATGAGTTACGAGCACATGTGTTGCAGAGTTACCAATATGGGCAATATAACTTGCATATACCCTTTGCCTAAAATTGAACTGGGTATCTCTCAAAAAACATAATATTTTACAAAATATTATTTTACCTATTGCGATTTGGGTCAACATTACAAAACATTTATATACATTCTTTCAAATTACGTCCAATGTATGTATGTTCTGCAAACCGCTTACAGGGTATTTGCTAGTAAAGCATCTAAAACAAAGTAGTATTGACGTGTGTTTTTTTTTAAGATTTGCTGCTCCAATTGAGCACTTTTCTCTCGCTCTCTCTCTCTCTTTTTCTTTCTCTCACAGCTATGTACACGCGCTAGGGCTTAGCCTTATCAGTGTGTCAGATCGAATCGAACTGGATCGCCATCAGAATCTCATCTGGAATCGGCGTCTCCGTCTCCGTGTAGGTATCTGTGTTTGCCCAAGAACTTAGCATATTTATTTTACAAATCACAAAAAAACTTATTTATATTTGCACAGTTTCGTGACGCCGGCCGGCGGGCCGTGCAATCGGTGGTACAATATTTGTTATCAATTTAATTGATAAATAATTATAATTTACCAACCTATTTGCTGGTTAGATAAGTGTGTTTACAATAATATGTGGCCGAACACAGACGTTAACTAGTCGTTACAAATAATATAACAAAAATAAAACACATCTAATTTTATTTTATAATTATAAAATATATTCGTATATTAAGTACTCATAAACGGAAAAAAGTTTAGTATGAAACAATTTATTGAAGAAAACGTTGTTCATTTCTTTAAGTTCAAAATTGGTTCCAAGAGTTTCAGTAAATTTTTGTCTTGTCCACTGATAGGATTAAACGAATTCAGATAAAGCAGATTTGTATAAAAGAAACGACTTGAATATGAATACTTAATTAGTACAAAAATGTATCATAGCTTGGTCATATCCTTACATCCACATAGTCTGCGCATGAAAAGATTCTCGGATTTGAACTTATTTAATTGGTCCTTTAGCACACCCCGACTCTTCAAAATCAGCAGGGATAAGGCCGATTTGGAGCCTATATGCTCGTCGCTTGCGTTTTCCTAAGAGTATGTTGCAATGTTTATTGTTTTTAGCCAATTCAGCAACCAGGTGCATGCACAAGCTACCCCAAACTGCTGCCTGCAAAGAGAACAATGTAAAATGACCCATTTTCCATCCGGAAAAAGAAAAAAAAACATAGTTGTTTGTTTATTGTTACTCTTTCAAACTTTCACATAAAACACGTACACTGTAAATTATAACGCTCATATACGTTTTATTTATATTATTTTCCATACATAAGAACAAAAGATTTATGTACAATTTTTTATACGCTTTTTTGTTTTGCTCCTCTGACTCCATTTATGCGCTTATATTAATAAATGGACTCTCACATAATGTTGCAGTAAATTTTCATGTTTCTTCCTTACTTAATAATTTAAAGTTAAAAAAAGCAAAAATGTGCAAAAACAAATATCTGTTGAATATATATCAACTGGTACAATTATGGATTTAGGTCCATTATTCCAGTAATCAAATAGTAGATAAACACCTTTCATACACTTATTTAGTTTTTTATTAGTTTTAAAGGCCTGCACACGAATATGAGCGAATTTAGGTATTTAAAAAATCGATTTAAAAATGTCTATATTTTAAAGTCTGTTCACTTGAATCTCAAATATTTGCTTGTGGTTTTTAATATGGTTGGGTTTGTTTTTGCTCTTCGACGGCTCGAGAGTTACGTAAAAATGTACATGAAACGCTCACTAAATTTATTATTCATTTATAAATTTATTATTTTAGCTAAAATTTATACTGCTGCTTAGAATTAAGTTTTGCATTATGCATTAATTCTTACGTTTGCTTCGCTTACGCTTCTCAATCCAGTGTGTGTATATGTGTGTTTGGGTATGGATGTATATGTGCGTGTACGTGTATGTGTTGTGGACTTATTGTTACAAATTTTGTTATTGTTGCTAAATTGTTAACTTGTGGCGCATGTTTTGTGCCTCAAAACCGAGAAAATTGTGAAAAATGAAAAGTAGCGTGAAATAAAAGTTTTAACGAATTTATAGAATAGTCGAAATTATAGAAAGCAATGGCATTGGGGAGATAGATCGGAGAATTCTGCCATTCAAAGATTAGCAATAACTTTTCAATTTTTAACGCTTGTCTGTTGAATTATATAACTGTTGTAACATCTTGGTCAAAAAATAGGATTCTTGTTGTTGCATTGGCGCTGAATTGAAAGTGGATATTTTCATCTTTTAACTAAATAATAGCGGAAATGGAAACATTTGTATTGGCTTGAGAGGAGATGTGGCAGTTGCTCGTGTCTGTCAAGCTTTCGATTGCAAAATGATGAGTATGATGCCAACGGATTAAATGAGTGATGGGATGTGGATGCCATTTAAGCCAAGTAAATGTACACTTTACGATCCTCCGGCGTTCGCGCCAGATATTCACGCTCGATAAGGCCTTCGATTCGCTTTTTAATGAACACGGGCGAGGGCAAGAAACGTGACTTCAACTGCGACGTTACGTCCGATACAAGAAGATTGTGCTGTTTACATTGTAAAAGATAGCGAAATTGATTAGTTGTTATTGTCAATATTAATTGCAAGATTAAATAATTTACCGCCATGCGTTTGCGCGCCTTCATAATGCGTACAATGGCCGCTTCAATTTCATGCTTGCGGTCCTCATCCACTTTGCCGCGTGTCTCTTTTCGTTCCGGCTCCGATTCGCCCTTGGCAGCAACAGTTTGTATCTTCACCCTGCATGCCGTGATCAAGAAATGTGTATATTAAATTACTGCAAGTGAAGATTCAATTATATGTTGCACCTGTGGAATTTGGAGACAAATGCATCGTTCACATAAAACTCGTCCGTAGGCTCAATATCCTTTGTTTTCGTCTTGGAATTGCGCACGAGCAAACGCTGTGCGGGCTTACCCATCGACAGCGATTGCAGTGCGCGCACTAGCTCGCGTTCGGGTATATCCGTCTCTTGGTGTATATCATCATAGGTTAGCACATCCCGATTGTTGTACAACAACAAAACGCACATCTACAATAGGAACGTGTATAAGAATGATTGAAATCAAGAAATCTAAATTATTTACTCACTTGATAGGTAGACACTTGTAATATATGTTTGCGCGTTGTGGTAGGCACTGCGAAGCCATTTGAACTTGAGCTTGGCCCATCCTTGTCCTTGTCGCTGTCGTTCGCTTTGCGGCCATAGAATTCGGCATTTATGTAGGCAGTTCCTGTGTTCCAAATTAAATAACAAATACTATTAGTACAAAGTATATGAAGCTGTACCGCCTAAGCACAATTACAACGATGAGTACTCACCCATTTGCGGTTGTAACGTAAGTTGCCGACCCGAATGCTTATCCAGATAGAACTTCTTAAACACATCAAAGGCTTCGCGCGGCGACGAGGGTATGTTGCAATTGGGCGTTGCCGTCTGTGGTTACAGTGTAAAGCTCACTATTAGTAATCAATTTGACAAATAGTCGTGTGTAAATATACCTGTGTGGGCCAAAATCCAGTGGTCAGTATGCGCACCGTAAGCTCCACGCCGCTCAATGAGAAATTATTATTATTTACATAATTCTTAAACTCATCCATAATCGTATTGGAGACAGACATATCCTTGAACATGCCCTCCAGTTTTGATGTAAATTGACAGCCACATTCAGTCTACAACCAGAACGAAGAAACGGTTAATGAATTAAATTATATTTTGGTTAGTTTGTCAGACTTGCCTTTAGTTTGGATATCATGTTCTTTTCAAAATCATCTGATACTGATTTGTTGAGCAACAAACGTTTGGCCAAATGCGTTTTGTAGTAGCGCTCGAAAACATCTTTTTCCAGTAGGAATCGGAAGAGGACCATTGTTTTATCCAGTATGGTTTCAATTTCCAGCTCACTCATCTGCAACAATCAATTAACAATTGAATGAATTAAGGAAAGAAAATGTTATAATACTTACACCCTTGCCACCTTTTTTCAGTTTGTCATCGATGAATAGCGACAGATACTCGGGGGATTTGTTGTTCAGATTAAGAAAGTGCTCAAAGTCAGCGGAAATGACATTCTTGAATATCCGATCATTGCTGAATGAGTGGAGCAAAAATTGATCAAATCTATCCTTCAGATCGAGCAGGTTTTGCACAAATGTTATGGGATTTGTGGTGCCATTCTCCTCTTCCTTGACCAGCATGCTGCCCTGTTCGCGCAGATACGCAGACATTGTATCGGCTATCACTTTGAGGCCCTCATCCTTGAGGCGTGAGAACAATTTGTATGTGCATGCTAAGTCATCGGTTTTGGAGTTCTTAATCATATGCACGACACCCGAATTTTCCATTTCGACGATGGTTCGCATGTGTTTCTTAATAAGCTCCTCTTCAACGACTCGCACAATGCGAGGCTCCGTATCCTTGTCCAAATATAGTGTCGCACGTGACGATTCCTCGGTAATGCGCGCCTCCACTTTCTTGATGTAAACGCCAGCGTTGTTTTCCTCAAGAAATTTCTGGGATTCGTTTCGGTAAAAGAGTGCCGACTGCGCAAGAAAAGGCTTCTCAAAGTCTTCCTCGTAAACGGTTCGCGAATTGATTCCCAATGTTATCAGCATCGTGCAGGCGTTCTTGATTGCCAAGTGATTGATCGGTTCTCCTCTGCGTTCCTCTATAACCATGCCCAGTAGTTTATCCCGTAGCGCCTTTTGAATCTCCGGAAAACGAACGATCTAAATAAAAATGACAGAAAGCACCAGATTACGATAGAGGAAATCAAAAATATTCTTGCATCAAACACATTATATCAATGCATTAGTGAAGTTATAGATTCCACTAGGAGTGGAAAGCACTAGATGACTTACCTGATCCCTGAATAAGTTAAGGCCCAAATTATAGACATTATCCAAACCACGTTGCTGCACATAGACACGGTCCATGTACATGAGTATGTCGCGTATCATGACCATTGAGGTCTGATGATCTGTCCATGCCTGATTCAGTTTGGATAGAAATGTGCTGTTCAAACTCTCGAGCACATCCTGTCGCACCTTCTGCTCCAGATGCTCCGAGACGACGTTGCTCAGTCCATTATACAGGCGATTGCCATGCTTATGGAGCACCATGTTGTAGGCATTGCGATACAATTGCTCAAAGGATAGGCCCGAATTGTTCTTTTTTTGTATCTCCTGTATGGCATTTTTCAAGGTGGCCCAAATGTCATCCACATACTTTTCATCCATGGAGGCCTGCACAACAAGAGGGAAAAAGTAATGGTTGGTTAGTTAGTTATCAATTTAAGTTGAAATATTCTTATTTTTGGAGGAGCTAACATTAAATGCTCGACGCTTATATTGGGGCAGCCACAATGGGTATTTACGTCCGATTTCACGCAATTTCATTGTCATGGCACCAGATACCACAGACATGGTTCCATTGGCTGATGTGCCTGACGTTGAACAAGTGCTGAAACGGGGCACTGGCTGTGTTGCACCCACATTCAGAGGCACATTCAAATGATGAGGGCGTGGATGATGATGCTGCTGCGACTGCTGGCCGTGGACATTGCGTACGCTGCGAGAGCGCTGATTAAAGTTATTCGAGCCACCGACAATGCGCGAATGAAACGACGTTGATTGTTGAGGATAAAGGGGACGGGACGGAGACGGGCTGCTGATATTTATCGGCTGGCTATAACCAGACGGCGTTGCATGTGATGATCCTGGAAAACGCGCACCACAGGCTCCACGATGGGAGCCCAGGACACGCTCCCAACTATATCGGTGCTCCCCAATTATGTTGGGAGTTTGCAAAGTTGACAGCTGCTGCTCCTCTTCAGGCGGCAGAGCCTGTTGCTGTTGCTCTTGTTGTCGTTCCGCTGGTGTTGCACGGGAACGGCTGCCGCCTGTTGGCCTTATTGACATCCGCTTTGTGACGTTAGCGTTCCAAAAATGTCGAAATACAGTCGCCTGCGCTCGTCATCAATGCTTTTCCTTTTGCTCTGCTGCGTTACTATGCTATTTTTATTTGTGTTTTCAACACACAACAATTTTTCGAAACTAAGTTGAGATTGAGAGCAAACTTAAAAACTAAAATGAGATGAATCTTTTTTTTTTCATCAATTTCAACTCTGACAGATTTGTGGCGAATAAGTGTTAGACAGCATTGCCAGCCTGCTGAGCCAGTGCCAGAGAGGGAGAGATCACATATCTTTATCTAATCCTATATCTTATCACAGTTCACAACTTATTGCTGTCTCATGCTCTGACCGGCAAATTTGTTGTTTGTGCAAACTTACGGGAAAGGCGCGAATGCGCATTTTGCCCTCCTTCTTTTGAGAATTCCCCCGATGGTTCATGTTTGGTTTTTGGCCTTGTCGACTCTGCTCCTCTTCAACTTTTCCAGCTCGCTGGTACGCTCTCTGCCGGAGCGGCAGCGGCAGCGCTGCTTTCGGCTCGTTGTTCTTCTTGTAAACAAACGATTACGTCGTCGTCAGCAGCGTTGTTATTGTTGTAATTGTAATTCTTTGCTTTGACTAAACTTTCTTGGCGGCGGTTAACTAACAAGGAAAAAACGAGTTATCAGTTTAGATTTTTATTTTTAATTTATTTTATTGCTTTTTTTTGCAATTAAGGCAACTGCAAGTCAGCAGGCAGCGACCGCAGCTTGCGTCTCTTTGTGACACACATGTCTGTCTGTATATTTTACTCTCTCAGACACTTTCATTGTCTCCGCGGAGATCTTTTTTGACTGCTTGAGAAATTCAACTTTGTTACACACACACACAAACACACAGCAAGGCAGGAGAAGGCACATAAAAGAGAAATGTTAAAAAAAAACTCATAAGAATTTAAATACAGTTTGCCAACAAGTAATAAACAAAATAAAACACAAGCGATGCGATGCAGTCGAATAGTTGTACGCTTTTCGTTTAAATAAGATTGGGCTTTGTTGAAAATTTAATGTTTCTTTTTCGGTTTTTGCTACTTTACTTTTTATACATGGCAAAGAGACTAACGCGTTTGTATGTGTGTATGTTTTTACCGTCTGTGAGTGTGTGTGCGCTTGTTTGTTTGTGTGTGTGTGCTGCTTCTTGTTGTGTTGTACCTTTTTAGATTTAGCGGTGTTCACTTGTTTCTAACGAAATTTCTCTGATTTATTGCTTTTATTTCTTCACCGTTGACCGTTGATAATTAAAAAACTGATTATTGCGTTATCATGCATTGCAATTTATATTGATTATAAGTAGTTCATCTGACTAATTCGGCTGTTATGTTGTTATGCTCTAATTTTCGATATTTTGCCATTCCGATATACGATAACAATTGCATGGCTGGTCATACTAAAGTTTCTTGCAAGCAGAGCTGTATTGAGATTGTGTTATAAATAATGTTTGAGCAGTAGATTTTGTGTTCATTTAGCTGAGAGAAATTCAGGCTTTTTATTCTGAAATATTTAAAAAAGAGTTAATAAGAGATACTGACCAGAAATCCAAGATGTGAAACATTCGATATATTTTTAAATTATCGACTGGCTTGTAAAATATTTAATAAACGCGCGCACCCAAAAGTATGCAACCTCAAAGTTACGCGCCAAAAAATCAAAATTTAAATTTAAATATTTTTTTAATTAAATTACCATTTATTAAACAAGACAAGTGAAAGCTTGCTCTGTGCAATGGCTAATTAGTTATATGCCCAGTGTTTCATATAACGAATCATATTTGAATTATGACAACTTCAAGATGCACTGTAATTTGATACTTTGGGTTGATATTTTGTTGCCACCGCATGCGGCTTGTTTTATATGCACTGGCAATACAAATGCTGATAAGCAAATTGCCAAAAATTTACAACAAAGTTGTGCATTTAATTTGTGTATAAATTATGCCGTATTCAACTCGCAAAATTCCGTCAGTCCTGTCTGTCCCGTCTCCTTGGCCCGTGCGTGTAAATTATGCGCACTTTCACCGCGTTGGTGTTGCAGTTGTTATTTTTGTTGTTATTGCTGGTGGCTCGTTGCTGGTTGTAGCTGTTGCCTTTCGTGGCATGCAGGCCTCATCTGGCCTGGCGTCCCTTTGGTTCAGCCTGTCGCCTTCTCCATCTTGTTATTGTTGCTGTATTTGATGGCAGTGCGTCGAAATTAATTAGCCGCACTTCAAGCGTCCGACTGCGTAGGTGTTTATGTCAAATGTCTGTCCTCCAGGACGCAGCGATGGCTTGGAGAGGGGGAGGGGGAGAAGAGGGTCATCACTTGTTGCAGTTTATTGTCATCAATTTATGCGTATTTATTACAATATTTCCATGCATGTAAATTGTGATGTGCCTCGAATTAATTACACGCCATGCATATCAACACGAATGTTGCCAGCACTGCGGGTGCAACAAAATGTTGCCAGCCCAGTTGCTGCCGCCGCATAGAGTCAGTCAGTCATCGAATGCACAAATATAAGCAAAATATGCCACATGATAATATTAAATAATAAGTCGGCAATAATCGTGCGGCATCGGGAGAGCATTCATATTCACACCAGTGCATGCTAAACAGTCTGTGCAACAAGGTTAATAAATCATGCAACTGCAGCCGTCGAGTGTCAGACAAATTCACTGAAATTTCAATGAAAAAATCAAAACAAATGCTGAACAAAACGGAGCTCTCAGTCCCAAAAATGGTAGTACGTATGTTTAAACTACCATTGCCTAAAAGGCTGCCGCATCAATATAGAGCATGCATAATCCAACAGCAGCAGCAACAGCAACAACAACAACAGCGGCAACAACTACGAGTTACAACTTGTCGGCATTATGAATAACTTTTGGATTTGAATGTGAAATAAACGCTTTGTCTAAGCTGGCTGGCTGGTTAACCGGCTACCGTTAGCAACATGGCCAAAAGTTGTGGCGAATGTTGCCAATGATTTATGCAACAACATTTGATGAAATATAATACAAAAGGCGCACAGCAACAACAGCAACAACAATAACGGGCCAAAACAAAGATAAATTGCTGGTGCAGCAAATTGCTAACTATATAAGGTTTAAATGCAAAGTTGCGGCCTGTCTTACACTCAAAAAAAGTTTAGTCTTTTTTGGCTCAAATGCACAATGCTACAGAAACTTATAGACTTATTTTTAATAACTTTGATGTTTGAATAATTTTATTCATAAAGATAAAAAATATATTTTGCAATATTAACAACATTTGCTGTTACCAAATATATATATTTTTATTAAAGCTTTTTTTTTTAACGTGCATAAAGTGGCGCTTGTTAATAGTTTGCAGCAACATTTAAGCAATTGTTGCAAGCACACAAAAATCTCATTTTACTATTAAGAACATTTTTGAAAAAGCATTATTGGAATTTGCCTCAATTTGCGAAGAGATAAGCGAATTTTTGACTAATAAACAAATAATCGTCACACGGCCATTTCCACAATAATTGATAACATCGAATTGAACTATAATTTGAGGTTTTATTAGTTTTGCCTTGTTCATTTGAAATTTCATATTGTGTTGTTTAAGTTCACAACTTGGATTCCTTTGATGGCTATTCAGAGGTTACAGTGTGGATAGGTCCAGTGAGAGCGATGCACTCAATCTCGACGAGGGCATCCATTGGCAACTTGGCCACCTGGAAGCAGCTGCGTGCAGGAAAATCCTTGTTGAACACTGCAAATGAGAGCAGATCGTGGCAATCGCATCGTAAATATTTATGATTGTTGTTTGCGTATTAAAGTAATTATATTAGAAGTGTTGCCATGACGGCTGATAAGCCAGCAGATGCCGCTGCCTTATCGGCGGCATTTGTACAAAAAAAAAGAAGAAAAACTTTTAGAATGCTTACCTCGTTTGTACACTTCGTTGACCGCACCAAAGTCGTTGAGATCTTTCAGAAAAACGGTGTTCTTGACGACCTTATCGATGCCCGAATCAGCTGCTTTAAGTGTCGCCTCCAGATTTGTTAGCGCCATCTCTGTTTGCTCAGTGGCGCCACCTGGCACAAGTTTCATAGTTGACTTGTCCAGGCCCAAACAGCCGGACACATAAACAGTACGATCGGCAACTACAGCTTGACTGCAATAACAACATATTAATTGACTGCTCCTGACCTTTAATTGTTCTTGATTTGCTTACTTACTTGTATGGAGCCACCGGCTTGGCTGCGTTTGCAGTACTGATAAGTTTACGCACAATTGTCGACATGTTTGCTAATTTGTTCTATTTATTCCGTGCACCTGTTGCTTGTGTCTTGACTTCAGGTTGACTGACTATTTTCTTCTTCACGCTGCGAACTGTTATCAGCGAAAGCTTTTCGAACTGTTATCTGGGAAAGCTTTTCGCGACGCTCTCACAATGCTCGCTCTCTTCACATGTACACACTGTGCAACACTATGAAGCTTTATGAACTCAATCGTTTTTAAATCTGTAACAATTTACAGCACTAGTTGCACGAGCTTTCATTAAATATGTGCATATATTTATGTGGTTTTGGTCAATTGGGTCGCAGACACTTTCTCTAGAAGCAGCAGCCAATATTTGATTTAATGCATGCCACGTCACTTTATGCGGCTGGCACGCCCTATTTGCCCTGGCTAATTATTTATTATATTTGGCAATTGCTGTCTGTCAGTCGCTGTCAGTGAAGAAAGCACCGTTGCCAGAATTTTTACGCATGCCAAAATATCAAGCTCCATAATTATTATTATGCGATCTCCAGCTCGAAAATGTGGTTAGGGTCTTAATCTTCTTGACTTTCTGCCTGGAAAAGACAGAAACAAAGACGAAGGAGAAGGAGAATGGGCTGAAGAAGCTGAAAACGAAGACGAAGGCAACACTGACTGGGTGCAGTTCTGCAGCAGTGCTGGGCAGGCGTAGGTGCAACGCAGAGCACACAGAACACGCCCTGAAAAACACGCCTGCCCCAAAAAGATTGATTGCAGTCGCTTTGCTGCATTGGGGCATCCCACGAAGATGCAACGCTCATGAAGAAATTTTTGTTGGTTGCCCTACAGCGTTTTAATGTCGCATTTTAGCGCATTAATTACTTTATGATCCACTTTATGCGCATAAAATATGCGCACCATAAAATGCATTTTTTGTCCATAAAAAAAATAAGCAATTTGTTGAGCATCCTCGAATGCTTCGTGGGTGTTGACTGCCTGACTGAATCTTCGGACTGAATAAACTTTGCACAGCTCAAATTGAGCATATTCTACATTGATATTAATTAGTGGAGATTGGAGAGTGGAGAGTGGAGAGCGTGGCGTGGAGAGCTTGTGGAATTGATTTATATGCATATATATATAATTTCCTTATATCGCATGCCATATAATGATAGCCTGTGGCATTTACAAACAATTTACATTAAATGCTTTAATAAATAAAGCTTTAAATAAGCTACAGCCAATGCAGCCCATATAATTAACATTGTGCTCCACTCCGGCAATAACAATAACAAATTGCCTCCGAACTGGGAAGGTGCACAAGCAAAAGCAAAAAGGGCCACAAAGAGTGGAGAGAAGAGAATCGCAAACAGCAAACAGCAAAACAGGACAACAAGTTGCAGTTGCAGTTGCAGTTGAAGTTGCGGCCGCACTGGAAGCAGGTCAATATTTATGGCACTTGTCTTTGGCTGCAGTCAAAGCCAAAACAAAGATCCTATCGAAGATGAAAATGTTGCTTAGTTTTACTGATTTTTCCTCGCACATCTGCAGCAAACTTTCCCTTTTCTTTTCCCCCCATTTGTTACAACTCGTCATTTAATGCTGCCCATTTTTTTTTTACTGTCTTAAATAACTTCATTTGTTTAAGGCTTTATTGGGGCTTTATTAAAGCGCCGCAAGCGGCTGCTCGTCGCTGCTGGAGTTGAAAACTGTGGCAGGAACTGCTGCTGCGTCGGCAAATTGCAACAATTTCTCAGGCTTCACTTGCTGCTCCCGCCTGCCTCGCCTTGAGACTAGTCTCTCAGCCACTATAATTTGCATGTGATTTTTATGGCTCGGCGATTTACTTGCTAAATTATTTGTTTTTAATTTGCTGCGTAATTGTTGGGTTCATTATTATAGCTTATCGACCAGAAGCTGATCCGCAGTTTGCAATTCTAGGATTCCAACACTTGCCTATTAGCGCAGAAATTTATGTTTATGGCTTCATATTGATACGGCTCAAGGCCAAACAATTGGCCAAACAACTTTGAACAGCCCCAAATAGAATGGTCGAGTGCAATATCGTAAATTTAAAGAAAAAATAATTCCAAATCGATAACAAATTAACTCGAGGCTTGAAATCGAAACAATTTTTGGAATAATTATATATTGAAGTTATTTGTTTGCTCTTTTAAACTTAGTATAACAATTCTGCAGCCAACATTCAGTCAAAACTTTCCACTGTCAAAACTGAATGGATTTTCACCTCCCCCAAATAATACTAAATTTGAGAACAGGATTTTTACTGGTAATTCAAATTAAAATTCAGCTCCGACTATTTTATTCTTATTTCGTATTATTTCGTTTAGCTGCTGCCATTTAAGAGTTGGTGCATCTGGGCAAAAATTGCAATTAATAAGGCGCACTTAAGCGCAGCCACGCCCACTTGCCCAACAGTGCACTTGTGAACATATATGAATGTGTGTCTGCCAAATATTTGCTGCTGCCAATAATTCAATTAACTTGGCCAAAGCCAAAAGAGACCTGCAACACCAAAACAGGGCCCTCAGGCTGGGGGCTGGCACAGCCTGGTCCTGGCCTGGTCCAGCAAATATCAACAACACATTTATTTCACAATTGGCGCACATTAATCAATGGCAAAGGCATATTGCCTCCGAATCGGGGTGCCACAAACAAGTACCTATACATAAATGGCAACTGGAGGAGAGTGGACCGCAATTAAAAGCAGATTAATAAGCCGCCCAGTGGCAATAGGCTGGGCTGGGCTGGTTGTGGGGGCTCAGAGCACAGAGCTCAGGTGCAGGCAACGCCTTGGAATTGACTTGGCTGTTGTCATCCTCTCTCGCCTAGTTTTCAGCTCTTGTCTCGAATTACAACTGCGTCCGTCCGTCCGATTGTGGCCCACTTTAATTGCACTTTTCATACTTGTTAATTTTTCAATTTTCCCTGACCACCGACAGTGGCCAGTTGCCAAATGTCGAACGGCTTGGGATATTCGTGGACCGCACACATAGATGCTGGTACAGGTGGACAGGACAGGCGGATCGGACTCTCCCGGCTTTGCAAATGCACAGCGGGCGCAGCTGTTGTCTGTGGGGGCGCCTCGTCGCTGCATTTGGGCCAAATTAATTGCAAGCGATTAAATTTCAAATTTTCCATGCCAACTCCATATACCAACTATCCAGAGTCAGTGGCAACAACAGCAACAACACACATCGACATTCGCTTCCGTGCTGCGAGTTTTGCGTGCAACATTTTGCAGCCTGCCTCCGTTTGGTTTGCCCACCTCATAAAGTGAAAATCATTAGTTTTCATTTGTGGCGTTTAGGGCGTGTGCCGCCCGCTGCACTGCTGGCCACAAAAATTGTCGTGCAACTGTTTTGCATTGCAAATCCAAATGCAACTCCAAGTGCAATTTTCACTTGCGTCGTCGCGTCAACTTTTATTTTTTTTCTTAGCTTTTTTGCTGCTGCCTCAAGTCGCCGTTGTGGCAGTTGCATGTCAGCCGCAGTCATGTGTGTGTTCTCCTGTGGCGAGCTTAGCACAGCTCAGCTATCGATGCTGTTACATATACCCTGTAACAAAATATTCACTCCAAATGGGTGTTATGAAGTTATAAAAGAAAAGTAGTATTATTTTTGAGAAGTCAGCTTGGCACTATATATTCCATATACTAAATATATCCTATATACAATTTTTGAATAATAAATTAACATATTTCATATCTGTATCGTTATATATAAATGGGGTATCTCGCAGTCTGTCACACTTTGTTTTAGCAATTGTGATTTTGTGGTAATTAAAAGCATTTACTTTTGCCCTATGACAGCTGCAGTGGATAGCAAATAAATTCCAGATATGTTTATTTGAAAGGAGATATTTTATATAGCAATGGCTAAAAGTTGAAAGGTTTCGACAGACTTCGAATAGACTGAAAAAAATATGTAAATTAAAACTTGAAGTTTGATTAGATAACTGCGGAAGAAAGGCTAAAATATTTAATATATCATATTAAATTTGCTGGAAGAATCCCAATCAATATAATATTTGATAGATAAAATGCCTATTCAATTGTTAATAAATTCATTGCATGCATATTTCTAAATAACGTTAGTTGACAGGTCCAAGAACCAAAGCCAAACAAAACAAAAAAAAAAACTCTGGCCATGTGAAACTTAGCGGCAACTAAACCTTTGGGAAAACTATTTAGTTGGTCTTTAAGTAACCCACTGTGGAACGTCAAGTTCAAGTATCAAAGTTCAAGTCATAACTCGTCGTTTTGGCCTCATCATCATCATTATTACCATCAGGCCGAGAGCAACATATATAAGTAACAAAGAGTCGGGAAGCGTTGCACTAAATCAAGCCCACATAGTTTGAGAGCTTGGCCGGCATCAGTTTTAGACAGCTTCCACACAGTAGTCCACTGGGCACATGGGGCACTCAGTGGCACACACACACACACGTACACATACACAGAGATGTGCACAGAAGCTGCACAGTTCGAAGAGTCGCAGAGTCAACGTCAGCAGCGGCATCAACAGCATCATCATTAAAGCCTGGCCAAGATAAACACACGCCAAGGCGCAGCCCGAACATGTGTTGCCTGTCGAAGCCCAACGAAGCGGGGCCACAGCTATGAGGCCCACAGGTTCCTTCCTAAATAACTACCCTGTAAAAATAGAATCGGGGCATATTATTACAATTGTTTAATTTCAAGCACATTTATCCATTTAATTTACTGTGTCTATTTAGGTTTTCCAAGTGTTATTCAATTTCAGAAGTATAGCATAATAAACAAAAATTTATAGAGCATCTCCTAGTCGTTCACTCCACTCAACTTAATTTTTTATTTATTTTTCTACAGTTTTTTGTTGTTTGTTTGTAGTTTTGTGCCGGGCATTTTGGTAGCAAAAAACCGGCAAAAGCGCACATAAATTTTAAATATCACAACTTGGCCTAGGCCAAGGAAGATGCTGGCCGGAACAATGGTTTTGGCCACAACACCATATTTGGCAATACCTGGAGCAACTTGGAGGTCTTCTGCCCCAGAACCGCGGCCAGTCTGTAATGCAGTTTGTACGCTTTTTTATTGACCTGTGCAACACAACTCGAATGAGGGCTGCCTCATTAGACTCTCTGCCTCAGGGTCTTGCTGCTGCTGGTGCATAGCTGCGTATGAGTAATGTTTAACAGTTGTTAAGTGTGTGTCTGTGTTAGTGCTCGATTTACACGGCTGAAAGGATTAATTCGTTACCAATTTGTTATAATATTCAGTCATAGCGATAAATCTATTAATTAAGCTGACGGTTGTTGTTCCTCTCGCTGTTGCTACTTTCAGTGTATGTATGTGTGTGTTTGTGTGTGTGTCTTTGGGGATTTTGCAGCTGAAAAATTACAACGCTTTTTTACAAATTCGCTGCGGTTACTTTGAGCAGCTGTGTGTGAGCCTCAAACTGTGTCTGTGTGTGAGTCTCTGTGTGTGTGTGGCTGGTGTGTAAATTTGTTGAAATTTAAAGCAGTGGGTGGCCTGAAAGTGGAAATGAGCAAATAAAACCATTTTATAAATCAACAATAATTTTGTATACCCTACAATTTCAATGCGCAAAGTTGTATCTGTTTACTAAATTGGAAACTATAATTTTGTTAGGTGTTTGATTGTGTTGAAGCGAAAGCCTTTTCCCGCGTCAGGGAGGAGTGCCACCAGGGTTGTGTACTCAATCAAGGTTTATTCAAGACTGTTCTTATAGTTAACATTATAAGTATCGATTAATGAGAGACTTAACATAAGTATTGATGAACGATTGCATTAAATGTTAAATAACATAATTTTTAACAGATTTATTATCAACTTTTATTTTATGTATATGCTAATTGAATATTTATAACTAACTAAATATCTTCTTAATTGATTTCATAAACTGCGTTATTTTTAATCAGGAAGAGTTTCCCGTCTGCAACAGTATTTAATGGACAACTATTGCAGACAGGGTATTGCACAATCGAGCAGCTGTTTGAAGTGCTCTTGTTTATAATAAACCAATTGTGGGCAATAATAAAACAACAATAATAACAAGAGCAACAACAACTTTGAACTACTGTGCAACGTGCAACGTGGTGTGTATAAATTTGCCAAATTAAAAAGCGACAGCAGGCAAGGAGTCGGCAGCGTTTGGACAGCGGGACAACTGTGGCGGGTAGCCACCCACCGGACGCATAGATGACGCAACAGGGTGCCCAACTGTGTTGCAGGCAGCGCGAGTAAGAGCCAGAGCGAGAGGGAGCGAGAGCGAGTTACATCGTCTATAAATAAAACGTGTGCCAGAGTAAATCAAAACAACAAACACGAATGGCGAACATGTGGCGCTGTTGCCTGTTGCCTGTTGGAACTGGAACTGAAGCTGAAGCTGGAACTGGAGCTGGGCGATTGGCAAGTTGGCAGCTTGGCAGCTAGCCAGGCGCTAGCCGGGATCAAGTGGGAGCCGACTCTGGGTGTGGTCGCCTGGGCGGTCGAGTATGTGATATGGCGTCAATGTTTTGAGCTCTGACTCTGACTCTAGTTATGCGAACGGATTTGGATTTGTCATCTTCCCCCCAATGCGTCTATAACATAAATATTGTTACGCATTTTTCAGTTGACTGGCTCGTGGAATCGGACTGTTGCAGTTGCAACTGGGAACGGCTGCCTTCCCCAAAGACAATGCGCTCGTAATGTGCTGCCCCGGATAGCTTTGATCTGAGCGCCGCTTGTCAACATCTTATTCCGGTCCTGACATGATTGATTTTTCATGTTGTCCACTACAGCTTCATCGCTGAAATTTGTTATTGCTGCTGCCCGATGACTTTCCAAAAAATATTTCACTCACCCGGCATTCCACACTGGGCAACAACAGGAATACCCTGCCAACAAATTGAAATGCATTATTTAAAAATTTAAATTTAATTCCAATAAATATTATTTTTCCCAAAATATTCCCTTTTTGTTATACACCAGTTAAATAAAATTATTGACCGAATATTGGTTGACTGATCTTGGCATGGCTATTCCATAAAAAGTTGGCCAACAATTTGCTGTTAACATCTTCGTCTCGCGTCAGTTGGCGAATTTGAACAATGATTGTGCATCAGCATCGACAACAAAAGCAATAACAATATTAACAGTAAATACTTTTAGCGGTAAAAGTGTCTTAAAATGTGGGTAAGTAATTGAAATTTATTGTGGCAAGTTGCTGTTGTTGTTGTTGTGACCTGAATGAAAATGTTGAGCAAATGATTTTGCTTGATGTTGCAGGCAAACATCAGAGAGAATGTGGCGGCGGCTGCAACAAACACGTTGCATGTGGCATGTTGCTGTTTAGGCCCAGCCACGAATGGATTATGTTAGTGGAGCAATCAATCGGCTATATAAGGTAGGCGCGAACTGAAGAAAACACTTAGCGTGCCAGACAATTTCATTTGGCTTTATACATGACCAAAATCAGAGCGGTGAGAAGATTTGCGCCATCCTGGGAAGCAATTTAACTGTTAGAAGCTGAAAGGTGTTGATATGGAGGCGTCTCATCTGCCGCTGCTGCTGCTGCTGGGAAAACTTATTGATATGGGGGCTTCCTTAGCCTTGGCAAAGGCGACACAAACTGCGCTTTTTCCTGCGCTTTACGATTTGCGCCCAATTTTGGTAGCCCGATTTGTCACGATGTTTTTTTTTTTTTTTTTTGCTTTTTGTATTTGATTTTGTAGTTTTTTCTTCCGTTTTTTTGTTGTTGTTGTTGTTGTTGCGGCGAAGTTGGACTTTATTTTTTGCGCCTGCCGCACTGAAAAACTGGGAAGACAAACAAATTGGTCTGTAGTTGAAAATTGACAAGAATTTCGTGACTTTGTCACCTTCTTTTTTGCTGTTGTGTTTGCTGTTGCCAAAGAGACTCTTTGCAACGCCCTCGTAGGCAACCGTTGGGCTCCTTTCCTTCCTTTTGGACCCACCGCTCGTTAAGTGGCAGTCAGCGCGTGCGCATTGAAGTCGCTGGCTGCAGTGACTCCAACTCCAACTCCAGCTCCAACTTCGACTTTGACTTCGACTTGCATTTGCAGCCTCAACTTCAACTCCTTGCCAGGGCTCCAGGGCTTCCAAAGAGTACCCAAAATCCAAATCTCGACTGCCGATTGGCGTTGCTGCAGCTTCCCCCCCCTACCAAAATCACTTCATCATCAGGCGGGTTTTTGGTGCATTCTAAAGTCAAAGCAGCGACTCCAAACAGCAACTCTTGTCAGATTTATTTGTTGCTGTTCCTTTTGGCCAGGTTGTACAGTTGCAAATGCCCTTAACAATGGCCATAACCACTCTGCTGCAAAGGTTGCTTGAACACAGTTGCTCAATAAAAGAAATAAATGAAAGAAATAAATGTAATTAGTATTTTTTATATAAATAAAATAAATGCAATATTAAAAATGGCTCGAATATTGATATTTTAAAATAATACTGAAGGAAATAATAGCATCTAATTAGTGAATTTTATTTAATTATTAAAATGATCAAATTTCAAATTCAAATTAGATATTAAATGGAAGACTTATTTAAATAATACTGAAGGAAATTTTATTATCTAATTAGTGTATTTTATTTAATCATTAAACTGATATCAGAATAAATCATCAAAATTATATTTCAAGTTAGATATTAAATGGAAAACTTATTTAAATAATACTGTAGGAAATAATATCATCAAATTATTATTATATTTTATTTAATCATTAAAATGCTATCAGAATATATCAACAAATTTCAATTTTAAATTAAATATTAAATGGAAAACTTCTTTAAATAATACTGAGGGAAATAATATCATCTTATTAATGTATTTTATTTTATTATTATATATATTTTATCATATATAATTTAAATTAAATTTCAAATTAGATATTAAATGGAAGAATTATTTATTTAACAAAAAAACCCATCACTAGAAGAGCATTTTTGAAGCGGCTTTTTGAAGATGTTTTTTGCTGAATTTCATTTGTTTCATTTGTTTGTTGACTTTTGTTTTTTTTTTTACACTGGGCGCTGTACCTGTAACCTTTTGCACTTGGTACCCTTTTCTTATTTTATTTATTTATTTTTTCTTTTTTTTTCAATTTAATGATTGTTTTTCGGTGCCCTGACAGTTACAAGGAGCTGCAACATGGACAGCACAGGACGGCGACAATTTCCAAACTTAAAACTGTGAAAAGTTTTTTTTTGTTTGTTGTTTGTTTTTTATTTTGTGTTTTTCGTTTTATTGCTTTGTTTTTTTTTTGTGGAACGATCCGTTTATGCATCGAGCTTTGGTAGAAACATCAGGTGGGAACGCCCCTAAAATGTATTTGGAATATGGTCGAGAGCTGACTTTGTCTCATTTCAATTCAATTGTTATGGCTTTTGGTCAGGCTAGCCTGATAACTTGGTCAATGCGCGCAAATTGACCAAATTGAGATTGAGACTGGCAACGCGACTGAAAACGGGGCCCCACAGGCAAAGTTCGTGTCGAGCCGAGTTGCAATGACACCAACAACAACAACAACAACAAGTACAACAACATCAGTAACTGCATCAATAATATTGTTGCCTCTTTTGTGGGTCAGCAGCCAAAACAGCAGCTATGCTGCTCCTTTTGACTGCCCACGAACCACCCCCCTTTCTATACCCCCCTCGTCTATCGCCACGCTTTCCATTGCCGCATTATGAGTTGACATTAGAGAACATGGCCAAGGCGCAACATGAACATCGCAGCAATGCCATCGCCCTAAACTGACCCCATTGTACCTCGTTCAACCGTTCCTCCTCCATGCTCCTCCATGTCCATGTATTGTTGTTATTGCTCCTCTTTGGCTTTGGCCAATTTGCTGCAATTGCATTTCCAAGTGCTGCCAGTGCTCTCCAAGTGTGCCACTTAGCCAGGTTCGTTTGGGAGCAAACTAAAGGCAACAACAACAGCTACGCTTTCCATCGCAATCAACAAATAAGCAGCCCAACTCAATATTTGTGCAAAATGTGGCGAAAAAATGAGGTCATGTGATGCAATCAGTGAACTTGCAACCGTTGCAACTGTTGCAACTGTTGCAACTTGCAATGCCAATGGTCGCCAATCCAGTTGCCACTGACGGCTTATGAGTGTGTAAATGCAATTTGTGCCCAAATGGCAATAACATATTCAATTGATATGCAGAGCAACGATTCCAAGCACAGCTCAAAAGGTCAACGAATAACCAAAGTGGTCTATATACCCCCAAAAGATCCTCCACATGGATATCAATATGCAAATCCATATGTATAAGATATATATTTTTGTGCATAGATATCAGCAAATTGCTTAAACTCTGCCAAGTTTGGTATTATATTATTATATTATAAATATTATCAATATTTTCGCAGTCCTCATAGTTATTACCATAATATTAAAGTTAAAAAGAAAAATCAAACTATTTTATAATCATAAATAAATCGTGAATTTTGTATAATTCAGTTAATAAAGTTGAACTTTTCTTTTGTTGTTTTAGCCATATAAGTAATGGGAGGCCAGTAATCGAATATTAAGGCAAGATTTTGCCAACTTTCCACTCATTATAAATGCCAATGGTTTTGACAGTTTGTGCCAGCGATGTCAGTCAGGGTTCATCGGTGCATCTCAATGGAAACCAAAATGGCACTTTCCATCTAATCGCATTACTGGCTTGGAAAACTGGCAGTGAAGCGGGTCGAAATCAAAATCTAAAATCCAAAACGTTTTGTATGGTGGGATCTGGTCTTATATGATATCAATAAGGTATTAAGCCACTAGCATGAAGAGCCCATTAGCAGATCGACCCAGCCAGATGAGGTAGGCATTAGTAGTTGCTGCAAGTTGCTAGTTGCGAGTTGCAAGTTGGAGGTGGAGTTGCGGCTTGTACCAGCTACATATGTCAACACCATGAACTTGAAACTTTTGCAGCCAGTTGGCAAGTTGGCTAAAAGCGTTTTGTATTCTAATTAGATTGTCAACGGCACGACAACAACCTCATTTTGCTCAAAATGCCTGAGCACACACAGAGATTTGCATTAGCGCCAACCATGAAGCGGTCTACTCCGACGGACAACTGCATCCACTCGACTCGACTTGGTTTCGGTAGACAAAAATCTGCATAAAGTTTGCAGTTTGCTTTGTTGTTTTTGTTGGTTGCTCTGGGGGCAGGTTTGAAGTTCATTAACATGCACAGGTTAATTACCGTTGTTGTTGCTGCTGCTGCTGCAGCAAGGAAATGAGCCATTAGAAAAAGAGGCTCATAGCGCCGCAGTAGCCAAAAGCGACGATAAAATGGCTAAAAGCACACATAAAAAAAGACAGACACAAAGACACATGTAAAGTGTCCCTCCATCTGTGTGTGTGTTTGTGTATGTGGGGGGGACTTTGACAAATGCCCAAGAAGTTGAACGTTGGTTTTTTTTTTGTTTGCCTGCTACATGCAAAATGTGGCACTGATAAGCAGCAACGGTGGCAAAGCCAATGCCACTAAAGTCATCCCGTTTGCCGCAGCGGTAAATGAGCTGGCAAAACATTGCAGACAGGAGAGTCACCAAGAGGCACGATCATTAAAACAAAAGCGGCGACAATAGCCACAGCCAAAAGCCACAAGCAGGAACAGCACCAGCAGCAGCAGTGGTAGCAGCGGAGCCATCACTGACAAGCCATGACCAACAAGCCAAGAGCATTTTGCAAACAGTTGGCAAGAGTCGCCTCCACCAAGTTAGCCTGTTTGGCTCTTGGTGTTGGATTGCCTTAAACGATCCGCGTGAATAACTAATTTCAATGGAAGCTGCTTGCTGCCTGCACACGCGCGCCTCTTAACATTTATCACCCACCATCGGCCATTGCCAGGAGCTAAGCCAGCTGCCTCCAGGCTCCATTCGAGCAGGCTCCCCCGCCTCAAACGAAAAAAAAAAACAGTTCGAGACAATGCAACAGTTTTTATGCTCCATGAGACAGCAAAATAACAACAAAGCATTCTGAAACAACAACAAAAAAATGTTTACTGCTTTAAGTCTTAAAAGGAGTGCGTAGGACAGGCAAATTCATGCATATTTCGTCTAATGAGCCTCAATGATAAATAAGCCAGAAAAAAACTATTTTCAAGAAACAAAAGCAATTTACAGAAGCTGAAAAAGTTTTGGGTAGTACGCATTTTTTGAGTGCAATTTTTAAGTACTTTAAATAAGACTGTAAACGAAATTTAAATAATAAATATAATAAAAAAAAAGTTATTTCTTTGACGGTCGAGAGGAGGGATCAGCTAGAGATATATTTGTGTGCATAGATATCTGCAAATTGTTTAAACTCTCCCAAGTTTGGTATTATATTATTATATTATAAATATTTCAATACTTTAGCTGTCCTATCCACATCATAGTTATTGGCATAATATTAAAGTTAAAAGTACGGATTTCTTAATGAATTTTTAAGTACTTTAAATAAGACTCCATTTAAAATTCAAATAATAAATATGTAATAAATAAAAAATTTTTCTTTTACGGTCAAGAGAAGGAGCTATATAAAATATAGAAAAATTATACAAATATTATTTATGTTCTGAAATAGCATTAGCAATACATTATTAATAATTTAACAGACTTCTAATCTGCATTCAATAAAACTATCTCATTTTTACAAATGTTTAAGTGAACTTTTCGTTTTCTTAGATTTTGAAGCCTCTGTTTTTTATATATGAACTTTATGAAATGACATTTTTGTGTGCTATAAAACTGCGCTCAGAGCAAGGACAGCATAAGACTTTTAATTTTTTAATGCCTAAATCTTATCATAATACACACAAAAAAATAAAAAATAAAAATAAACTAAAATAAAGTGCTAACATTTAATGCTCGCATTGGGCACATCACGTTGCAGCGTTATTGGAATAGTGTCTTGTAAAGTAAACTTGTTATATGTCTCAACTCTGAACTTATTGCATGCATCGTTTGGTTGTGTCTATGCCCACTCAGCTCATGTACCAGGAACTCACAGCACGTGCAGTCGGGAGAGAGAAACAGACAGAGGGACGGAGGGAAAGGGGGACAGGCGCACATCAAGCTAATTAAGCATACTTCAATAAAAAACCCACAAAAGCATCATAGAAAACGTGGGCCAAACGGCACACATGCAGCACGCTGGATTGGATTGGTTGAGGAGGCTGAAGCTGGAGCTGGAGTTGGAGTTGAAGCTAGAGCTGGAGCACCCACAGAGCGTGGCACGCGATAATCAATCAAAAGCCATTAAAGCGAAACGTTTTTCAGAAACTGAATTTCCAAAACAAAGCAGCCACAAAGACAATGAATCAAAGTAGAAAGCATTTCATCAGAAGTAGTACGCAGTAACGGGGCCCAAAAGGAGTGGCAAAAATCATCTACGCATACAGCATCGACAGACTGTCTGACTGTCTGACTGTCAAGACAAGTTAAAGATCAAAATCGAGAAATTTATCCAAGAAAAAAACGTGATAAAAATAGTAAAAACAAGATCAATAAAGCACGAGCCTGACTGGTTGGTTGGAGAGCAAAACACAGTTGCATTTGCGGTTGATTGACGGAATTAGAATAATCTCATGAAATAACATTTATTATTAAATGACCCAGTTAAGGCCATTTGAGCCTTCAAGTGAAAAGTGAAGGCGTCCCACATCAACAAGAATGTCGCAACAGTCTGGATGCAGTCTGATCCCTGTTGCATTCGCTCAGACTTTGGCAAATGCAAATTTCTGCATTCGTTGGGGGGTTTTTTTTTTTGCAGCATTGGTGCAACTTTCTAAATGAAATTCCAATCACATGTTGTCTCGCTCGCACGCACGCTCCATTGCCATTCCCATTCGCTATCTCGCTCGCTGCATGTGTGTGCAAAATTAAAGAAATAATTTCAAGCGAAAATATACAAATTGATTGTCACCTGGCAGGCGAGCGAGTTAAACCTTTTTGGACTAAATCAAAGCACCTTTCTCCATTTATCGGCCAAACACTTAGCCATGGCTAATACCTATAAATTTTAGCATAGTGCCACACACGTGTGCACCCTGTGTGTGTGTGTGTGTGTGTGTGTGTGTATAACATTGGCTGGCATTGGGCAGCCGTTGGGCTCAATTAGAGACGCGTCTGCAAATTGCTTTGCACTTTTATTGTCGCCAGTTGGCGACGTCTCGAGGATATACATTTTGTGGCGTGGCATTTTGTCGCGACACCTTCTCAACGTCTCCAGTTATTCCCCACCTCCCCCTTCTCGAACCAAACTAACCGCCCCAATCAGTCACTCAATTGTGATCGTCCGCGTAATTGTCTTTGACAAGCTACGCAGCCTGCAATTCCCAATTGCAACTCTTCAACTGCAACTGCAACTGCAACGGCAACGGCAACGGCAACTTCTTGTTGGCATTTTGTTTGACTTGGATTAAGCTAAAGAGCAAGGTTTAAAATTCCAATCATTGTTTAATAAACGCTCATTCGATCGCTTGCACTGCAATCATCTTGGCCATTTCCCCACCATTGCAACTTAACCTTGCATAATCATGTTAACCAGTACCAACTATGGAACAGCAGCTTGTGCCGAAAACAATCAATGCAAACATGCTCAAATAAGGCCAAACAAAACTCTTATTCAAATAAATCAATCAATGAAGACATGCCCAAATAAGGACAAAACAAAACTCTTATAAAAATATCTATTTAAATTTGGGTTAAACTTGCCAAGTTAGTTAAAATGTGGTAAAAACCATTAAGCAAGTTGTATTTGGTATAATTTAAAAATACTCTTATAAATTATATATTTTAAAATTAAAAATAATTTTATTAGGTATAAATATATATATTTAAATTTAGTTTGTTTGTTAAAATGTGGTAAAAAAGCCAATAATAATTTTATTGTGTATAAATATCTATTTAAATTTAGGTTAAACTTGCCAAGTAAAACCATTAAGCAAGGTGTATTTGGTATAATTTAAAATACTCTTATAAATTATATTTCAAAATTAAAATAAATTTATTTGGTATTTAAACACAGATAGATAAAAAAAAAACAGTTAATGTGTAATAAATCACAGCCTAAAAGTCTGTTAGACGAATATATATATTTTATTGCTTATTCACGATATGCTATAACCAAAGTTAATGGCTCGATTACTGTGGCCATGTGCAAGGTTATTAAATTTATAGTACCCTAAAGGTAAAAGCGGGAAAAGGTTTAGTCAGGCTCTGGACACGGCTGGGTTAATGACAACTTTTACCCATTTGACAACAATTTCACTGGTGCGCTGCATGTCCATCATGAGTGCACTTGTGAGATTGGATAAATGCAGACATTGGCCATTGCTTGCATTACTCCAAACACACACACACACACACATGTACAAATGAACACACTTACCTCCCTCTTTGCCCCAACATTAAATGGCATTTGGTAGTTTAGACATGCAAAAATGATTTTATTGTTGTCCAAAAGTTGATGCAGGCCCTGGGAAAACTACTCACGTTGCCAGTGACTACGTCACTTCCACGGCCACGTCCACATCCACGTCCATATCCACATGCATATCCATGTCGGAATGGTGGCCCCCAGGCGATCTCTTGTGCAGTTTTCGGCCAAATATTAGCACACAATTCGATTTTGCATGCAATGTCAGGTAGTAAATTTTTATGAGTGCAAGTGGCGAGTTTTTCTTCATGACTCTCCATTTGGAGTGGAGCCAGCATCTCCTGGGTTTTATGTGACCATGTCCATGTCCACAGGCAGCTGCGCTTTTCGCTTTCACCTGTTGGCTGCAGTTATGTAAAATCTACTGTCAAATTAATGGTGATTTATATGTGGACCATAATTTGCACTTTAAATATATATATGGCCAAATGTGTTTTGTGGCCTTAAAATGTTTAAGTTCCTTAACCATTTAATGTATATCTCGGATTTAGTGTATGCGCGACGAACAGGAGTGCTTTATAGCCAATAGTATTAACAGTCGAGGAATATCTTAGATCTGACATTGACTCTCTCAGGCTGATGGAAAAAAAATAAAATCAATTCCCGAAATTATTGTACTTGTAAAAGTACTATAGAAAGTTCGATTTTAAAGAATTTCATTTGTTTCTCTAATTATTCAAAGTGTCTTCAAATGAGGAAAAATAATTTCTCAGAGATGTGACCCAGTCTAGAGTTCGCTCTTAGCCCACTTTAATTATTCTTAAGACTTATTGCTTTAATGTTTGGGAACTTTTCTTAAAATTTAAATACTTTAATGATAAATGCAGTCTGCCAGCTATCGATCCCACACAATTAATGGTTAACTGAGAGAAAACTATGGCCTGAACACAGCTTTTGTTTTAAGGTAAACTTTCCATCTCCTTCTCTCTCTCTATATCTTTCTCTCTCTAACTAGCACCAAAGCTTTTTAGGCCAGACTTTCAACTAAAAGCATTTCTCCATACACACACATTACATGACAGAGACTTGTTGTTATTATTAGTGTTGTTGTTCTTGTTGTCAATGGTGTGGGCCTAAATAGTTTTGAACATGTGTGTACCAAAAATGACCATTAAAAAAAAGGGAATTCACTTTCACTGCCAATGCACATTCCAAGAATTCCATTTGCATCATTGGGAAAAAACCAACTTATAATTTTTTCTTAAAATCCTTTTCATTTTAAAGTTAAGTGAAAATCAGGTCTCCGACCTGGTAAAAATCAGTCCAATATTGGGTAGTAGCATTGTAGATATCCAATTCAGTCTCAAGTTTTGAGATTTCATTATCAGAAATCGAGCTACACGCGGATTCCATTGAGTAAATTTCAGATTCATTAATTTCATTCCTACTACTCTCTAATTTGAAATCAGATTCGCTGAAGCAGTCGGAGGAGTCGCCCGACTCATCATCTGATTGGCTACTAGGATGCCTGTAGTGCTTGCCTGTAAAAAGTACTTCCAAATGTTGTTTGTGAATCGATTTTGATGGATTGCTCATTTTCCTATAATTGCCTTCTGGGTCTGTAGAATTCTTCTCGGTTTGTTTTCTTTCTTTCTTCTCGTGCAACCTGCAACTCAAAGGATATGGCAAAATTTTGCCTGTTCTCAACTGTTCTGCATTATTTTGAGCCAATGAGCTATAGGTCTTGAACTCATCCCAGCCAGGTGGAGTCTGATACTCAAACCCCTCGTTGTCCAGCATATCCTGAAGCAGTTCCTGTGTCAAAGGT
Organism: Drosophila dives; assembly: GCA_035042365.1. Classification (NCBI taxonomy): domain Eukaryota; kingdom Metazoa; phylum Arthropoda; class Insecta; order Diptera; family Drosophilidae; genus Drosophila; species Drosophila dives. The sequence continues at coordinate 869,331 of JAWNLJ010000414.1, read as the reverse complement.
ATTGGTTGTTGATTGGAGTTTGTTGGTTGTTCCCTTGGCAACATAATCTTCACTTAAAATTTAGATACATCTATAGATTCTTAAGGTCCCAGATCAGTAGATGTACTAATTGGTAATCTAAATAATTGAAGTATAAATCAAAGCCAGCGAACTTCATTTTAAGAAAAAGTTTTGATAACCATTTGTGTTTTCTGAGAATTTGCAATTTGGATACCTATCGCAAATAATTTAATTTTACTAATAATAATAATTAATTTTTTTTTATTTAATTATAATTGATATAAAACAATAAATATTACTCTATGGCTTTGTATAAAAAAACCATTGTGTTTTGCGTGAAATTTGAGTTTTGAAAAGTTTGTCACATTAAATATTTATTATTGAATTATAGTCTCAAAAATATTTGTAAATCATGACTAAGATTTTATTAAAGAAATTTTTATTTTTTATACCCCTTCGCTCAGGTTGCTATATACTTGCTTACTATCTTATCTGTCTCGGATTTGGCGGTATATTTTTGGTACTATATGCGGTTGAAATCTCTTGTCCACGCATGCTCGTTTTATGGATTCTCCATTCCCAGATTAATATCATCGCCGGTGTTTTGATGCTGGCTGCCGCTGCTGATGTGAGTCCTGTAAAAACACAATTCGAAACAAGATTTTGATGATTGTCAGCACACAGCCTGTGGGTCTTTACTACTTACTTCCCATACAAAATGTTGTGAAATTGATGAGTTTGATAACAGAATTGATTTTTTACCTATTAATGGCCAGCAGAAGCACTGAAGATTATGCGCTGTTTGTCTACTCAATTGTCTCGATTTTGAGTAAGTTGCGAGATCTGATGAAATTAAGTCAAATGCTCACATTTTGATATCAGGTACAATTTATATAGTCTTTGTGGCTTTCTCCTTTCATGAGATGATGTTGCAGAGAACGCTTTAAGCTGGTTTTGGTAAGGTGTGCAGCTTATCATGGCTAAGGAAAAACGGTAGTTGGTACGGTCGACGTGGAGCGGACTTAATCACAGCGTGTAGCATTTTGTGCCGTGATTAAAATTAAATTTATTAGGCAATTGTTGCGCAATTGGTCGCCAGCATTAAGCATAAATCGTGCGGGGCCAATTGTCACCAGGCTCCAATTCATACCTTACCACACAGCCTCAGCTTCAGCTTCAGCTCCAGCTCCAATTGCAGCTTTAACGTTTTTTTTTTTATTTTTATTTGACTCCAACTTTGGCTTAATTATCGGCGCACCGTTGCGCTACATGCGTGCTAATTGAATGCGGCCAGTGACCAACTGACCAACTGAGCTGGCGACGCGGACATGGACCTGGACACGAGCATTGACGTCGACGCCGATGCCGATGCCACGTCCTGCTATGATAACAACAACGCGACGACAAACGCACGCTGTGCCAAAATGAAAATTATGTTGCAATCCTCAATGCTCAACGCTCAACGCTCAACGATCAGCGCTCAGCTCTGCCGGCTCACTTGGGACTGCTCACTGGTCACCGTCAGCAGTCACTGATCGCTGATCGGGGGGGCTTAATTAATTTCGTTGATTAATTGAAAGTGCGCCTTGACTTGCTCTTTTTTGTTTTCTTTATTTTGCTCTTATCTTATTTTTTTTCTGGTACTTGGCTTACTTGCTACTCGCTGTGGCAGAGTGGCAGTGGCAAAGTTGAAGGCAAGTATGAAAAATGTGCGCAACTTGTGTAGACTTGTATAAAGTTTTTGGGCAGTTTTTAAGTAGTATGGCGAGGGCGTTGCCATTGGGTCCAACCCTTTTGGTCCATTACTCTTAACCGACCGATTCGATTATGGGAAAAGTTATGACTGACCGCAGGGTAAAGGGCCGCAATTCGATGTGTGCAACTGCAGCAACAATTACAAATACAATAAAAGTGCATTTAATAAATATGCTTTGGGCGTTCGCATTGCTTACAGTTACTTAATTGGTTATATTGGTTATATACATATGAAGTGGGCTCATAATAATCATGTCGCTAACCTGAAATATTAACATTCTAGCACAATATATAGAAATGATCTCTGATCAAGATAAATTTAGAGATAGGGAAAGTATATCATTGAGTTTGTTTAGATAAAACTTTAAATTTATTTTTGTCTCATTTAAGGTTTTTTTTAAGGAATAATTAGTTGTGGTGAATGGTTAAATATGTTTGTTTATTTGAAATAAAATTAATAATGCTCTTTTAAACTGTGTATAAAAAAAAATCATTCAAGAGTTTAGCTAACTAAAATTCTTAACTTTTCTTCATATATCAACGGCCGATGCCAACAGCTGTGGGGCATTGAAATTATTTGCGTTGCACACATAATTTGCCACAAGGCAATTTGCTGATTAATTAGACAAAGTTAAAGGTGCAACTCACGTAAGTTTTTTTTTTATTTATTATTGCGGTCCAGGAAATGGGCCAAGTTAATCGGGTTTTGACATTTGCAATCAGTGCAGGAACGCGGCGACGCAGGAGCCACGCACTGCCGGCAAGTGAATGGGGCAAGTAGCGACAGGTAGCCCACAAAATAATAATAAAAACGGCTGCAACTGCTGCAACTACCACCATAAACCAATTCCAATAGCGTGCAACGTAGGTGGCACTTGGACACTTTTTTGAAATGAGCGGCCGTTGGCCAATTGTGAAACTTGGCCAATTGACTAACTAGCCAAGTGTCAAACTTGCCAAATTGAAAACGAAGTTACGATGCGGTCGACGATTTGTTTATGCACAACAATTTTTCGATTGCAAATATTTATACTCTTACCATGGACACTTTAATATTATAAATTGGCTTAAACGAGACGAATCTATTTATGGAATATAAAAAATTGAGTTCATATATGAAATATAAGACATTTTCAATATTTTCTCAGCTAAAATAAGATCGTTTAATCTTTCGATTGGTTAAAAATTCATTTTGTAAATTAACGAACCACGCTTTTATATAATAATTAGAACTTTTGAAAGCGAGTTGAGTTTTAATTAATAAATAATTAATTAATATATAAATAAATAGTTTTAACTAATAAATAAATTACTTTTTCATGCAAAAATATGTCTCATAGAGTATTTAGACTTCCGACTTAAAAAAATAGCACCAAGTAGTAGTATGATTTTTTTTTTATTTGTATATTTTATTATTTTGTATTTTTTATTATTTTGTATTTTGAATTTAATGAAATATTACGCGCACGTGTCAACAGAGCGATAAAATTTATTTACGCAGCAGCACTGCGGGTCAAGTGAAAGCACATTTTGCTGGCATCTCGGGAATTCAGACGCGGCGCAGACCTTCAAATTGAATTTACGCCGGCTTCGGCTTTGGCTAAAGCAAAAGTTTCGGGTTATGTTTTTTTTTTTTGGGGGATCAGTGGCCAAAAAATTGAAATCGAAATCGAAATGTAAACCTGACTGCTATAAAAATGGGCGTAGGGCAGCCGCTCTGACACGCGGCCATATTTTAAATGTCAACAGGCAGCCGCCCGACCAAGCCGAAGATCTCGAAACCCGGCAGCAGCCAAGGATGCCACTCCACACACTCACACACAGAGCGTAGTTGCCTTGTCCATGCGCATCAAAAATTCAATAAAATACCATTAAATTACAAAATGAAGACAATTCATTTTTTTCGATTTTTTTATTCAGCTTCTCGTTGGGATTGCTCCGGGCTCTGGGGCAGGTCTGTTTTTTTTTTTTTGGGGATCATGTTCTGTGTTGGGTTTATTATGCGTTGCATTTTGTATCTTTAAGCAGCAGCATTTAATGTCGCTTTGAGGTTATAAGCAATAAAATATGAAAATCTGCGCTTATAAATGTTGAAAACAACATTTATCGTAATATTTTATGAAATCAGTGAATATTCGGTGAATGCCTACAATAACAACAACAACAACAGAAGACAATGCCACATTATTATTAAAGTACCTCAGAAATTGACTTGCAATTGCATATATTTTATGCGAATTTTTTCTTTTTACCAATGATTTATGAAACCTGGAGGTAATATAGTAAATCTCTAATGATAGACTAGCTTGTGTCCAAAGCACATCAAGTTGTTTGCCTTCGCAATGTGAATTCCTATAAGAATCTAAGCAGAATTTATCAGTTTGAAAATTAGTTAGAATATTTAATATTTTTTTTATTAATAGGTATATCTGCATAATGTATTCATTAATTTTTAAATATTACATTGGGTAAACCAATATTTCTTTTTGAAATATTTCGAAATAAAAAATATATAGTAATATATAAACCAATATTTCTTTTTGACAAAAATGATCTGCAAATTATGAACAAAAATTCAATGAGTAAATTAATAGTATAAGCGAATTTCCTTTAAATAAGTTAAACAATTATTATTATTATTTGTTTTTATTTAATTTGATAGATTACATAATATACGTTCAAAGTATGCACCATAAATTATATAGACTCGTGACTTTTATGACTCGTTTTGCGGCACAAAGTGTTTAGGAGTTGATTCCTAATCCAGGGTACCTTGAGGCACATTGAAAATACTTTTAAGTTGACTCAAATGATAGGCGTGGCAAGGCCATCAACGGAATTAGTCAAAGACCATGGAACACGCGTCTGCCCAGACCACGACAACGACAAGAGAAATATGCCTATTACAAACATATGTGAAAAATATTAAAAAAAAAAACAAAAAAAAACCTCATAAGCATTTGTGACCATTATGACGCTACGACTAATGGGCCCGTTTAAGCGTTTCGGGACAAAACAGCCAGAGAGATGGACAGACGGACAGACAGGCCAAATTGAAGAAGGCTAAAATGCAGTTTGGCCTACACAATTCCACAAACTCCTTGTAAAACTACTGTGGATGCAGTGCAGTGCTCGCTGGTTGTTGCTCCTGATGCTGGTCATTAGGCTGGCACCAGCTTAAACTCCAACTGCAGCTACAGCTCCACTGGCTCAAACCAGCACAAACAGTTCCAGTGACGACGACGCAAGCAGTTGAGTGATGCGCGTTGGGGTCATTTGTGTCGGTGATGGGGCGTCACTTTGGGGGCTGGGGCTAATTTCCATAATGTTCGGTTTGCCCGGCTCTAGAACAGTTCATTCACTCTGCAAACACGAGCACTCGAGTAATTTCGGAGCTGGTGCAGCTCGTGTGACTCTCTTACAAAAGCAGCTTAAGTGATTGCCGGGGCCTAACACCTACTGGCCAGCAGCAGGTAGTGGTAGTGGAGCTTATGTCCAAGATCCGGGCATCTTTTGCGCTTCACTTGTTGGCAATGGCAATTTAATGGCTCGGCAATTGCTGACCCGTCGCTGACTACAAAGTTGCCGTTGGCTCTCTGGCTGCACTTGGACTCCGATATCTGGAACTCGGAAAAAAAAAACATTGCACTACACTTGGCGTTGTCGTTGTCTTTGCCAGCGCGCAACATGAGTATGATTTATAGTAGTTTATGTGGCCAGGCTTAAGCAGCTTCTGCTCTGCTCCGCCCGAGTCTCCCACCAAAGCCAAAATTGCAATTCGTGATCTTCGTTAGCTTCGGCTAGCGATGGCAACCTGTCGTTTCGTGCTTTTGGTGACAGCTCGTGACTCTGTCAGCGTTGCAGCAATAATTATCAAAATAGTATCGATACCAGCTGCAAATGTTATTTCAATAAGCATAAAAGTTTTGTGTAAATTTGTTATTTTTGTGTAATTTTAAGTGCCAAATACATCACAGAAGTAAGAATTCGTTTCAAGAACTTTTATAAAAACTGGTAAGTCTCAACTTTTAACAGTTTTGTACAGTTTACTTACGTTTCTTAGAATTGAAATATTTTTCATTTGTGCTGAATACATATTTTATATATTTTTCAACTTTGGCGACATTTTACTGATTATCCTTCTGTGGCGTGCACCATCTCCAACTGTTGGCTCTTTCTGTGTCCGTCCCGTTTAATGCGTATCATTTTTCATCCCTGAGGCATGGATTTAGCATTATTGTATTTTATATTATTTGTGCTTAATTTGCTGTGCCGTCGTGCTCCTGATTTGCTAAATCATTTGAGAGACAGAGATAGACACAGCAACAGCGAGAGTGAGCCAGTGAGATGGAGTCTAAGAATGATAGCACTGCTCTGTTCATCGGTCGCTTAGCCGCCGGGCCAAGTGTCTTCCTCTCTTTTGCTCGCAGACAAGTTCGTTAATTTGACGCTCGCACCTCGTTCGCATAAATTTGCCCAAGTGCCGGGCAGAGAACCACTTGCAGCACCGCGTCCCAAACCCATTCCTACCATTTCGACTAGTGTGCTTCTCCTGATGCTTGGGCTATTAGCGCACAATGCCAACGCCTGCGCCGCCCACTCCAATGGTGGTGCCGCCGCCGCCACTTTACTTCGGCTTCCAGCGAGAGTCTGCGCGCAGCTTCAGTTTATGGTCATGCGGCGTTCCTTTTGTCAATTTCCAGACATTTGCCTTTAAGTGTAGCCACAAAGCGGCTGGCCAGAGATTTATGTTGTTCTGTTGTCATTTTAAGTTAATGGCTTGTACTTCTCCCGTTCTCCCTTTTTTCTCTCTCTCTCTCTCACTCTCTCTCACTCTCTCTGCACAGTTTTTCATAACTCTTTGCATAACCTGATGATCGTTTCTTTGCCTTGCCAATAGGCGGCTGTTTGCAGGTGAATTTGCGCCTGGGCAGCTAGCTAAATTTATGACTCGACTTTTAAATTGGTTTATGGCAATTTCCGCCTCACCCACACACCCACACACATACATATACACACACACACACACACACACATCCAATTACATCACATATGCAAATTGCTTACAACTTCGATAAACTTTGAAGCTTCAAAGTTATCGATTAAATTTATTCTAACTTTAGGGCAATCCGGCAACATTGTCAAGTAAATTTTAATACGTGTGTCAATTGCATGAAAAATAGTTAATTTGTATCAACTTTCGGTATATTTTCGTTTTGTTTTTCTCAGTCAAACCAAAATGATGCCGATGCAAGGTTTATATGCGGATGTGGCTAAGATTAAGCCCGACACGAAGGATAAGCCATCTCCGCCGTTTAACTTACTGCGCGAGGAATTTCCATGTTTGCTTGGCGCCAAAAATGATTTGAGCACTGCTCCGGAACAAGTTGAGCAAGTAGAGGGCAACGGCGATTCTCCATCTGACATAAATGGGGATTGGAAGACTAAGTCACTTCCCGTTGCGCACGTTGTTGCCACCACCGAGCTGCTCTCGTCGGTCCGCAATGAATCGAGTTCCTTCGATAGCGACAGCAGCGAGGATATCAATTTAGTCAAATTCTATGCACGCCTGAAAACCAATCGAATGGGTTTGCCGGTGGGTGGCGTGACCTTTGACTTTAATCCGCCTCGGATCAATATAAACACGCCGCCCCAAGCAAATATCAACATGGGGAGTGCCTATGGATTGGCGGGATTGGCACGCAGTGTAAAAGGTGTGCAACAGAATCCGCAGCGGATGTTAGGTCTCTTTGGTCACGACGCGCAGTATCTTGATTTGATCTCGAATGGCTGGCAGGACGGACCAGGTGCAGCTGGCGAGATCATCTACAAACTGACGGAATCTGTGCGTAATGGGTTGCCGCAGCCCAAGATCGAGCAGATGGAAGTGGAGCTATTGTTCTATTACTTCTATTTGTATCCGAACGACATTATGCAAATGTTGGCAGCAGCTGAGCTGGCAGAACGCAACTGGCGTTTTCACATTTCCGAACGCCTCTGGATTCGTCGACAGCCGGGCAATCCACACTACGTTCAGAATGGTAATGGAGAGTCCGGGGATTACTGCTATTTCAACATGATTCACTGGCGGGTTATGTTGCGCCACTTTGATCTACAGCCCGAGCAACTGGAGCGTACTATGACCAAAGCTGAGCTGCGCGCAAGTTATGGATACCATTCCCAAATGGGGTAGGTAATCGAAGAGAGCCTCACACTGGACAGTAATCATTATTCCCATCTCATCATCTCATTCATTCATTATCTTCCTCTCTCTTTACCAGCGATAGCTCCTTTTGAGGCTGGCTTTGCCAATGTAATTGGTCTAATCGGCTTCACTCATGTTTGCCAAATAAGTTGTCTATTGTATAAGTCTTATTGAATGGAACATTAAAAACATTATACAATAATTGATAATAAAGGTGTTTTATTAGAAGCAGATAAGATTCAAGGTACTTATCCAATTACAGTTATCATTTTATTATTAATCTAGAAATAATACCTGTTTGATTAAGGCTTGGTTTTTAAATTTTTACTGCAACGGAATCAAAAAAAGGCATAATTTGTATTTTCTGGTGAGTTGGTTTATCCTGAAGATAACGAACCAAAGTCCAGTTTTATTTTTCCAGCTAAATTTTGGCAAGAAACGATCTACCCTATTCAACCTTAACCAAAATAGTTTTCATTGCAAGTTCTTATTTCTACAAATGAAAATACTGAACCAGTTGGATTTTTCTAGTGGAAAATGCTGAAGTTGCAGCTACCATTTTTTAAGGATAGTTAAAATGAATATAATTTTTCTAACGTGCTTATTTTTAATTGATCTTAATGAAATTTGTATAGATTATAAATGTTATGTCAATTATGTATATATTACAATTATCTATCATTTGGTATAAGCAGTGAAACCCCCAGTAATAATTAGATTTGGGAACAATATCGGTGAAGGGCTGAAACTAAATGTAAGCGTTAAATAATGAAAATAGCTGACAAATTAATTTTATATTATGTTCTGAATTAGGGATATGTTCTCAGTTGTGTTAAAATAGATTTGCTCATTTCGATCGACCAATTTGCAATATTACTTCCTCGATATTGGAGGCGGAGCTGGCTGGAGTCATTCTGGTTCAGCTGTCCCATGCATTTGGCGCCAGCGATTAGCGCCTGGCAGCCATATATGACTGGGATGCACAACTCGGACAACGGGTGGCTCAAACGGGTATTTGTCCCTGAATATAATCCGTGTAGTCCCTTTCAGTGAGCCTCAACAGATCACTGTGTGACCCACAGAATTCAGGCAAATATTCCAATTGTAAATAGAGTCCTCGACCTGAACTGAACTGAATATGATTTTGAGATTAATTAAATCTGCCTAAATCAAAAATGTAAAAGAATAAATGGCAGACTGTGCAAAAATAGTTTAAATTATTTAAGAAACAATTTAATATGAAATCTGGTGAAGATCGACACACCTTAAAGCTAGGTGTATCCAATGACCACATCCACATGCCAAGCGCGCCAATGGCAACTGCTTGAAATGCCTGTGCAGCCACAGTGTGCACTGTGGCCAAGCCTCGAAGCACAGTAAAAACGCGGCTCATTAGTAAAATGGAGCAGAGTCAGTTGTCGGCACCGTTGACCAAACCAAAAACCAAAACAAACGAATGAGCGAGCACACGATCTGTTGGCCAAGTGTCGCTTTAACCGCTAATTGCCACGTAAATTTGCAACCATTTTTGGCAGCTCATTAAATTTATTATTAAAACAAAACGCTGGCCAAAGTTAATTGCCATCAAATTGACATGCGAGACGACAGCACCCGCCATTAAGCCATGAGCTGCAACTAGAGCTAGAGTTTGAGCCAGAGTCTGAGCCAGAGCCAGAGCCTGGCCAGGCCTGCCTCATGCGTATTAATTGCCATGGAGACTTCATAATTTCATGTTGAAAAATGTGAACGTTAGGCGTGCACAACAACAACAATTACAACAACAACAATTACAACAACAACAACAAACCCAAACTGTAATTTAAGCACAAGACTTTTAAATTGAAAAAGTGTATATGGGGACTGCAAGTTGGAGGCTCTGTCCAGTTGGTAGTTTATTTATGGCATAGCAAAGTTTGATTGAAATGTGTTGTCTCTGAAATTGACAACTGGGTGAGATTTGCACGGCTGTGTTTTTGCGCTATTTACTCTATTTTCAAGTGGGGGCCTCCAATTAAGCATGAATCATGCCTTTTGCCTCGACGACTTGTGCAATTTTCCAGAGCTCTGATTAATAAGCCGCCCGCACACTGGTCCTAAGACGTAACCTCAGCGAGGCATTAACCTCTTTACATAACCCCACAACAAACACACGCACACACACACACACACACACACACGCATGCTAGCCAACAATTACCGTTACAATTCACAGTTCTTGTGTGTGAATGTGAATTGTTGTTGTTGTTGTCAACACGCTCGTAACTTGCAATCAACTTAAGATGACAGTGAAAATGAAGCATTGACGCCTCGCACGTACCACTGAGGATGCGGATACAAGTTGCAAGTTGCAGTTGCACACAGTTACAACACACACACACCACACACCTAGCAAAGGCCAGTGGGCAGGCACTCGCAGCACAGACCAAATCTCACCTGGTAAAGGTGTGTTGAACAATCAGGTTTCCTGGTTTCCTCGATGTGCGAGTGGGTACCAAATTAGACACATTTTATTATTAAAATCCACTTGTGTTGAAATAAAACACGACTTTCTGTGTCGCATATAATGAAAATATATGGCAAGTTAATACCTGAATTTATTTATCACCCATGCGCAGGCCATTCCAAGCCAAGCCAAGCCGATCTCCATCGACCACCAGACAGGGACTACTGGGACTACATCAGCAGCAAAGCAACAAGTTTCAGTTGGCGATTTGGGTGGACTGCAGCCGAAAGGCGCCAAAAGGGCAGCAGCAGCCAGCAAACAATTGGAGATGACCATGGAAGGTGATTTTCTGTACTAAGGAATGCGTTTCGGATGAGTTCTGTTCTTGGGGCAGAGGTAATTTGCTTAGGTAGAAAAAATCTATAAATGAAGTAAATATTCCCTTCATATTGGCTAAAATTTTTTAAGTTGGAATAAAATGTAGTTAACACAAATTGGATACACAAGATCAACCCAAATCTGCAGACAGAAATTGACTTGGCAACAGAAATTCTGAGAAATTAGATCTGTAAATGGCAGTAAGATCAATGAACGTTGACATCAAGGATTTTGTCATCGGCGATCGCTTTCATTCAAGTCCAAGACGCGTCTACGCTCTTTGCATATATCAATTCTTCGCTCTACACGATGCTAATTGGCAGCTTCTTCCTTTTTTTTACTGCCGAATCAGCCAAAATCAAATTTGTAATGTTAATTGCTCTCTCGGCGAACTCTGCGATATCCAAATGTGATTTGCATGTGAGAAGATCGCGTCAGGTATATTTTATATATATTTTTTATTTTTTTTTTTTGATGTTCTTTTGGGCGGCATCTCACGGCAAGTTCGTTGTCTCATTCATTGGCGTCGTCTGAGTGTCTGGCGTGGCGACTGCGACTGCGACGGCGACTGCGACGGCGCTGTTGCCGCTGCTGCGTTATGCCATTGATGTGGCAGCGAGATCGAAGCGAGTGAAGAGTTCAAAGACACAACGGTACATTCAACTTGAGCAAACGACAAGGCCACAGTGACCACGATACGGTATGGTCCACACACACACACACACACACCCACGTGTGTGTGGCAAGTCAATGGCCTAACCACTGGACGGAGGGTTGATTGAACCTGGAGCTGAAGCAGATGCAGAAGCAGAAGCAGATGCTCTGGCTCTGGCTCAGGCTGCTGCTGGGGCTGCCTGCCCCAACAAACGGCAAATTGCAACCGATTGTGGTGAACTATGAGCGCGATTTGCAATTCAGCAGTAGAACAATGGAATCTGGCGCTGCCACTGCTCCAGCCAGCGAGCATCCGCATCAGTAACTCGTCTTCCCGTAACAATTTCCTTACTTATGCAGAATGTTTAACGGTGATTCCATCGCCCCCTAAGACATCAGCATCAGCATCAGCACACACCACTCTGGCCACTGAACCGTCAAAGGCAAATCCAATCTCAAAGCAAATCGAGCTGCAAAATGTAGGTGGTATGCATTTTAAAGCAGTGAAAGTGCAAGAACCAAAACCAAAACGAGATACCCCGTTCATTGTGCCCGTTCTGCTGCTGCCAGATCCGCTTTTATAATTTATATATCACATATATATATCTATATATCTATATATATGCTCATTCATACATATCTGCAATCTGCGTGTTAAGCTTATCTAAGCGTCGCCAAATTTGTCAAAACAAAATTTGAATTGAATTTGTCATGGCAGCGGCATGCACCCACCTAACCCCACAGGCAACCACCCCCCTCTTAGCCCCCTCTTAGCCCCCTTGTGCCGTCCGCATTCGCTGTTGATTATGTAAGTTTTTGCATTAGCATAAATGTGATTGATCCCACAGTTTGTGTATTATTTGATTTTTATTGATTTACGAATGAAATGCAAAAAAATGCAGTTGCATTTTGCAGTTGAGGAATTGTGGTTGTTGTTGTTGTTGTTGTTGTTGTTGTTGCTATTGTGATTATTGTTGTTATTGCCTTGTGTTATGTGTGTTCCTGCACCGGAATCTGCTAAGCCCCAGTGGCTCAATGGTTACCCTACAATAGCTATTAAGGTACTTTTTCATACAGCTTGAAGTCATGCTCGAGTGCCACAAGTACGTCCAGTATGTCCAAGAGGAAATTCCATTTGGCATCTCTTCTCAACTCTCAAAGGACCCCAAAAATTGTACAAGCTGACCTGCTGGGTATTGGCATGGTCCATAACTCTTTGGTTATCCATCGTTGTTGGCATTTTGGCATTTGCATGGCATGCACATATTTAATAGACCTTTCTGAATATCACAAAATATGCAATTGGCCACAGCCCAAAAACGCAGGTGACATTTGCATGATTATGACAAAAGTTGCGTCGCTTATTTGCTTTTGCCTCGGGAGAGTTCATAGCTCTTTTGCGGGGGGGTAATACAGTCGAGCAGCAGCAGCATTTGTTGCATTTGTTTCCTATGTGAGGCAAGTCACAAATAACTCCATTCAAATTGCATATAAGTAGTAGTACTACGTAGATTATGCAAAGTTTACTATTGTGGGAGTAGTTTGAGTTTTTTTTCTTTTCGATGGCATTAAAATTGAGATTATAGCACAGTTTTAGGCGCCTTCATTTTAAGTTGATACAACTATAAAATTTATAATTTAAATATATTGTTATTGTTATTTATTTGGGGTTTTGTGCACTGCGACCTAATAGATCAATTGTGCCCCCTTCCGAGCTTATAGCTCCTCCATCAACCCCAGTTCCTGAACGAATGTCAGGATCTTTGATGGGACGAGGTCTACTATGTCTTTGACATTCATAACATACATCCCTAGGATGCTGTATCTTCTCCTGGTCAGGGCGATGCATTTTGTTAGGATGTGAGTTGAAGACACCTCCTCGATCTCACAAAACCTGCATTGACTGCTGCTGCAGATACCCATTTTAGACAGGTGGCTTTTTAGTCTACAATGTCCTGTCAGCAGAGCGACAAGTATCCTTAGCCTTTTCCTGCCCATGGATATTATATGCTTAAATCGTTTCTGATTATAGCCGCATAAAAGACATTTGGCCTGTCGGAGTTCCGGTGCTCCCTCCCAGCTCCGCAGTCTCCTTTGTCATTAAATATAAGATAATACAGTTAATATATAGTTGTATATATTATCGATTTGTTTATTATTTATGATGGCCCTAAATTAAATAATTTGACAGACTTTGGCTACAATATTTCTCTTTTTTTACTTAATTGGGTACATAAGTATTGCAATGTATATGTATATATATTTATATTTTTATTTTACTTATTTGCATACATAACTATTGCAATTTTTGTTTATTAAATTATGGCATTTTGATCTGTAAGTTGTACGAGTAAACTTAGCTGGAATTATAAGACAGGAAGTGTTAACAAACTGTTTGCAGCATTTATTTTGTATTCTTATTTAAATGATTTCCACTTCAGGCACATAATAAAATAGATTTGACCCCACAATTTAGGCATAATACAGTCTCATAAGCCACGTAGCACTTTAGTTAACTGTATTCTTGTGCAAGTTCTTTGCACTGCCAACTCTTTGAGGTCTGAAAGCCATTTAAAGCACGCGCGCCGCCGGCCAACACCCCAGTAAAAAAAAAAGACAGTTGGCAATGTTTAAGCGCCAGTGACAAGCAGCACGCACTGCTAACCCCCCCTCTCTCCCTCTCTCTCTCTCTCTCTCTTTTTCTCTCTCTCTCTTTGCTCAGTTCTCGATTTCGCTTGGTTGTCTGCTGCTGTGGCATTCTGCATTCGTGTGCGCTGCTCATTGATCGAAATTGAATTGGACATAAATAAAACAAGATCAATCAATTGATTTATTTTGACATGTTGCAACAGCGCTCGCTTCAACTTCAACTTGCAACTTGCAACTACAACAACTGCGACTTGGACAGCTTTTGCCTGCTGCGTCTGCGCTGGCGTCTTTTGCCATTCCTGTCACCGTTGCCAGTTGCAAGTTGCAAGTTGCCTGGCGCTTTGTGGCTGGTTTGGGGCACTGATTCTCATCGCTGCAGCGCAGTGCGCATTGGGTCTCATTTGCTTTGTCGCTGGGGAGATTTGCTCTTTTATTTCGTTTTCTGCTTCTTTTTTTTTATCAATTGCATTTGCAACTTGTGCCTATTGTTGCAAGTTGTCAACTCTGGAACGAGCAACTGAACTCTCTACCAGTTCGCTGGTGGCCGCAGTTGCCGGATTTTATTGCAAATTCTGTTGTTTTAGCTTTTTTGACTAATTTGTCGCTGCTTTTAACGGAAGTTCTACATTTTAAATTAATTAATTTGATAGTTATAAAAGAGAGTAGAAAATTTTAAAATATGGTCATTTATATACTTTAATTAATACCTATCTTAAAAAATTTTAATTATTTTTTTTCTTAAAAATTCATAAGGGGAATGAGGAGTTTTTTTTTTACAAACTTCTGGTTTCAGATTCCAAGCTACTTGTAATTTTGTATCTAAATTACATCGACTTGTAATCTGAAACTTCTTCAGACATTCTCGATTACATGTAATATGAATTACGCATGAGCTGTTGAAAGCGTTGAGTATTTTCTGATTAACTGTTAAAAATGGGAAGATAACCAACTTAATTGCCTCACATGTTTTGTGGCAACCGCCCACACACTTTGCTTGCAACATTAAAAGTGGTTTCTCTTATTCCCAAATCAATGCGCACCTAAGCCAGATAGAAAGTGCAGCCAGAAACGAAGAGGGGTAGAGGGAGATAAAGGAGCCAATAGCTAGGAATAATCATCACCTTTCTGTGGCAACTGTTATCCATTTTTTCCAAGTTGCCACACGTGTCACAATTAAAGTGTGGCAGATGAGTGAAAAAAAGAAGGGCTGCCTGGCAATCCTGCCATGATAGCATTTTATTTATAAAAACCTCCACTGAAGATACACTCTCCAAATCGCTAAGAATGTCATAGAGAGAAAGTGCAACACATGGCAACGTGGCAAGGGAAACACGAAGTATATTTTGTATATGATAAATTAACTTAAAAAAGTCACGAGTGTCAGGGCGTGAGTGCAATCGCATGTGGTGTACACATATGTCTCTAAGTACACAGAGTGGGTTCCACACACACAAACACACACACTCTTACGTATGTGTGTGTGTGTGTGTGTGCTGGTGTGTGGGGGCCTTGATTAATGCACTTGCAAGCCAACTGAGCTCCATGGCATGCCTTTTAAAAGCCCACGGCCTGCCTCTAATAAAGTAATTTACTTTACTAAATAGTTGCCGGCAGCATTTTACCTACATATTTTGGCCAGCCTTTAACAAGATGTTTGGCTACAATTTGCCACCCGAGCCCCACTCCTTTGCCCATCATGTCCGTTACCAAATTAGCATTTTAATTGAAATGTCACGCCGCTTACCAAGTGCCAAATACGTTTTGGGCCAAGTTGCTTTTCGGCTTTCCCAAGCACGACACGCACTTTTTCATATGAACATTTTTTTTTTTGCTGTGCTCCTTTAAAATGTTTTTCGACTTGTTTTCATTTCGGAATGATAAATTACAAAATTTTACAAAAAAAAAAATAATCATGCAACAATTTTCAAATTTAATTTTCAAATTATAATTTAGCTGCAGTTAAATGGATTTGGAAATGGTTTCGAGACTGATAAATACTCGAAGGTATATCAATTAATGTGTTTTCCTGAAGAGCTAACATCCAATTGGGTTCACACGTAGTCCGGACACCTACCTCCCACGCTGATTAGCATTTTTCCCAGCACAGTTGGGAAACTAATACGAATTATATATTTCATAAATAAGAATGAACATCACCAATTCAATTGGGAAAACAATAAACAGACTTTGACAGTTGCATTGCAATTGGCTGATTTCAATTTCGTGCTGTCGGCGAAAGGTGACAGTCCTGAGAAATAAGATTTTCCAATATATGTCATCCTCCTCCAAGCCGCTACCACCCGCTCCCTGGCTTAGTGGCAGTCTGCAGCATCAGGTCTAATCACTTTCCACACACACACACACACAAATGTTTCCACTTATGAGCTGCACTTTCCCCCAAAAAAAACTGATGCCATTTGGTTGCCCATAATTATTATTTATAAATATATATAATACGGGGCTCACGTGTTGAGGCTAAATCTCTGTGCACCCTCCTCCGCATGCCAAATGGAATGGTTTTCCCCCTCAGCCGCATCCCGTCATCGCTGTGAGTTATGGTGTTTGACTACCTCAAACCCCCCGTCCCTTTGCCCATCTCTTTTCGTTGGCAGTTTTAATTTCTTGGCGCTGTACTCTTCGCATTTTAGCCTTGTGCGTTTTTTTCTCTGTGTTAATAAATTTGAGCGTTTTACGAATAAATTATTTCGATTGCATATTAATAATGAGGGGGGTTGTGTTAAGTCAAGCGGGTAGCCGGATAGGGTTTTACAATGTCATTATTTATAGAGCTACACGTGTTATGATCGCACCCCAGGGTCCAAAAATATTGATGTAAGAATTGAAATAGGTGATCTACATTTCAAATTTATGGCCCAAAGAGTTGGAAATGTCAAATGTCATCGAATGTGTTCGCAATGGCCTGTGAAAATTGGTTAGACGAAAAACATATATATATATATTTATGGCTCACAAAATTGTTAATAAATAATTTTTAACAAATCGCATGCATTTAGATTATGCATACCAAAAGCATTATCTTTAAATAAATAATACCCAGCAAGTTGCAACTGGTTATATTTTGGGGCGCCAATTGATGCCACATGATGTATGCAGCATAACATATCGCATCATTGATTCAAAATTTATTCGTTGCGCATCTATTGATTAACGCCGCGCAGGTTGCACATAAATCTTGCCTAACTGCGAGTCATGAGCTATATATATATATATATATATATATATATATATATGCATACGTGTGTCGGCAACAACTGTGCAACAAATTCTTCTACATTACACAATCGATTAGCTGCGCTAAATGTTCAATAAAAATTACTTATAACTAAGGTTTCTCCGTTTCCATCTAACATACGGGTGGCACATGCTGCATGCTGCATGCGGCATGCTGCAGCTTGAGTCACATTTGAAAGCGGCCACTCAGAATCCACTTATTATAACAACATTTACATTTCCATTTTCATATCCATTTGTTTTGAAGTTTTCACTGCTTTTTACATCAAAGATCGCTGCAGGTGAGCCTGTCTTGTGTCGCTTGTGTTTATGCGTCCATTGTTCCCCCCCATATCAAATGACCAAAACTTTTATTTTCAAAAACTATTGTCTTCCCATTGTGGGTGAAAGTACAGCAAGTTATCGAGCACTGCGACTCATACCCAGCAAAAGCTGCTTACTTTTTTCCCTATGTCATTAATAACCCATTGAAATGTGTGTTAATTGTTTTCAGCCCAGCCAGCAAAACAATTACCAAATTACATCATCAATATCATCCAAGCCAGCTGAATGCAAATGCCATATTAACAAGAGGAAAGAATGCTATCATCGGAAGTGGACGGATTGAAGATACTATATATTTATAAAGAATTTTAATAATTATACGTACTAATAGAAATATTTTTAAATTCGATTTATAACTCTTGAAAATTTAAATAATAGGTTTATAAATATTATTACTAATCAAAAGATTTTTAAATTAGATTTACAACTCTTGAAAATTTAAATAAAAGATTTATGCTTAATTAACAAAAGTTGTGTGTAACCAAATATAAATTTCAAAGATTAAAAAGTTGGAAAGAAAGATATGTTTTCTTTTTTATTTTATTTTGATTTTATTTTATTTTATTTTATTTTTATTTTATTTTTATTTTATTTTGTCATATTTATCACAACTTAAGATACCATTTATTACAAGTTGCATAGTTACAGGGTATACTAAACTAAAACTATAAATAGCCAAAATAAGTACAGAAAATGGACCAAAGAGCAACATCCGCAAGATGACCAAAAACTACAAAAAATTAAAACGAAACACAAACTGAAAATGCAAATGTAAATGTAAAATGTTAATGCAATTGGCGATTGCAGACTTTTCGAGTGCGTTTAGTGCAACTTTATTTCAATTGCGAAACTTGTACAATTGCCAACAACACACATATAACAACAGTAAATGCAACAGCAACCGCAACAACAACAACAACAGTTTTTCCATATTTGCATTATGTGTAGCGGCCAAAAACGCATTTTAGCCAATTGCAATTGCAATACCAATTCGGTATTTATAGCCTGACATTTGCGCCAACGTGGGCCAGCACATGTTGTCGGCCTGTCCGCATCCTGAACAACAACAATAATACCCCTCACCCCACTCCACTCTCAATCACCAGATCCTCTCGTTCCTTGGTCCCAATCCGGCTGGTTAACATGTGTTTTTTCCTATGACTTCTGCACCTGCGCACCGTCCAAAATTTACAATTGCTGCCATTTTTGGATGCGCCAAAGATGAAGATGTCGACAGCATTGTTGCTGTGCTCGTTGCTGAAAGTGAAATGTGTAGCTTGTGGGGCCCGTCAATTGGCCAAGGCAGTAAGCCAACAAAAAAAAAAAAACTGCCTCCAACTGTGCATATGGAGAGCGCGTCGAGCTCTATGGAGGTCAGCGCACATCGTGCGATTCTTGGAAGTCAGTGACATTACAAATTGACAAACTGTTGGCCATAAAGCACCAACGACCAGACCAGTTCAACGGCCAAAAGCAACAAAAGAACCAAAACAATTGAATGAGCAAACCAGCACTGAAACTTTAAATACCCTTGTGTAGCTAATTTGGAGCTAGGCTATTATTGGTGACTTGGGACATATAACATATTTTTCGACTTGCAATTTCGCAATTCTACTTTGGACGTTATTCGCAAACGTCTTACAGACTTTGCTTTTTAGCTGTTGTTATAAGGATGCTAATTATGGCATAAAGCTTATGACTGCCTTTACACAAATTTACGTTTAAAATTAAAGATTAACCACATTTTCATTTAAGCACCTCACAAATCCTCTGGCCAGCTCAAAGTACTCCCTTCGTGGCAAAGAGTATTGCAAGCGACACGCACCATTTCAAAGTTCAAATGGAAACAAGCTGCACGAAGTCCAAGTTGGAGATGAAGACGAGCCCAGAAAGAAAGAAAGAAACAAAAAAAAAAAAGTTAATTTAATTTTACAAGCGAACAAATTAAAAATGCCCAAGTCTGCGCTTTAATTAGTCAAACTCGCGCCAAAGCCCCCAAAAGAGCCAAACAGGCGGCGACGCACGAACTGAAACCGACTTCACGTAAGAATCGGAATTGGAATCGGAGTCGGAGTTGGAGTTGGAGTTGGAGAGACATGGCGACAACTTTGTCTGATTGCTGCGGCAACTTCTTGGTATTCCATGAAGGGGAGGTGCGGCTGATGCCGTCGGCGGGCGGCTGCCGGCATTGACTTCCGCTGCAGTTCAAGCACAAATCCAAGTTCAGGTCCGAAAACTTGGCCACTGGCCAGACGACACTTGTCAACGTTTTTAGTCTAATTTCGTTGGCGGCGACGGTGGCGGCGTGCCGTGACTTTGGAAATGAAAATGTTGTCGAGATTTATGCGGCAAGTTTTCTTCAACTGAATCGTCAACGCCAGCCTGCCACTTGCCCCTGTGACACAGACACACTTGAGGTTTTTTTTTTTATTTTGAAGTCTTCTGTTATTTTTGGGGCTACATTTTACAGCTAAATTTCCAAATAAAGTTGGTTTTTCAGTTTTTATGATAGGCCCGCGATCTCAATCATAATTCTATGGAACTTGTAAATGGAGTAACAAGTGGATATATATATATATATATATTCGTATCACTCAAGCTTCAGCCATGCAATGGAGCTGGCTACTGGAGCAACTTGCGTTTGTTCTCATTTTGAATGGTTTATGGCCAATGGCTTCTATGAATTTCGCTGGCTTCTTTTTGGTCGTCTCTTAGGCCGAAAAATGAGATATTACAGCGTGCGTTTAAATTAATTGCCCCAGATGCGAGCACAGATACACGAAACGTGACTCAAAACTGGGAGCCGCAACCTGATGAACAGCCAGAAGTGCAGCCAGCAAGTGATCATCACATGTCTTGAGCGCTGCTGCTGTTGCTAAACTGTTGATAGATGGCGCCACATAATAATATATAGCGATAGCGCTTTAACCAATATTGTGTCTATATTTTATTTTAAATAACTTGCATCTTAAATAGGTCGTAGGTGCCATGTAAGCAAAGCTTATAAATATAGCTGCTTGATTAATAGCGATTTTTAGCAATTTTTATATGTATTTAGTGGCTACCAGCAGATGGCGCCACTGTTTTTGTCAAGTTCTTTAATTAATTACAACCTGTCGTTGGTTGGCAAACATCTCGTCTGTCACTTTATTAGCCATCTTTCGTATTCTTTTTCTTGTGAAATATTCCATAATTTGTGGTGTGTTGTTTACACACACACACGCACACACCAATTTTCATCTTAAAAACGCCCCTGCAAATTGTACTTGTTGTGTGGGCGTTTGCACAACTTTTCCAAATGAATCTTTTGCCTACTGTTTTGGCTACCGATGAAATTCACACGCATTGCGACAAAAAAAAAAAACACAATTCTGATCCAAAATTCCACGAGCTGCCTTTGTTTGAGCTGGAAAGAGCATAATTGTTACTGCTTCATCCATAGAGCGAGACTGCCCATTGTTTGGAACATCCAAAACAGGTAGTAAGTGAAAATTCAGCCTCTTATCGATACTTTCAGTTTTGTGTGTTTTTTTGCTCGGTTTCGATTTTTATTTGTAGTTTTTGTATTTTTCATCTCTTTTTGCGCCCCATTGATTTGCCATTTAAGAAGAAAGACTGCGCCGATTATAACCATATCCATGGCAATCATTTTGGTTTGTGTACATTTTTTTTGTTGTGTGTTCGCACTGTATGTGGCACTCAGCAAATTGAAACTGCGGCTTAATTTCGGCGGCGGGAAAGCGGCTAAAATTTTTGAACGCATTGTGCGTTGAGGTCAAGTGGCGAGCCCGCAAGTTTGTTGCTTAAGTCTTTCGTTTCTGTACATTTTTATTTTATTTTTATTTTATTTTTATTTGTTGTTGTACGCTGTCAGCGTGCTTGTCAGCAAATTTGTTAAACAAACTGAAATGAAATAAAATGAAATGCAATTTTTGTACGTTTTATTTTTTCGGGCGTTTAATTAGTGGAGCAAGCTTTTCGTTCTGCACAATTAAGGCGATGGTTTGCATTCAGCGAACACAAAACAAGATAAAATGTGGAAGAACATTTACCACTCGAATGCCGAACTGCTAATACACTCACTGATTTAATAACTAATTATTTATTTGACTTATTGTTAATTGAATATTATATTATCTTTGTTGATGACAGGTTTGAGTTAAAATATTTAGCAACAAGTCGGAATTGTGTGAGTTTTGAGAACTTCCTAAAGGAAGTTCCCCATATCATCTTCAACTTGGAAAGGGTATTAAAAAAGAAACCGAAACAAGCGTTTAAAGGCGGCGTCCGCTGTGATTAAATCAAAATGCGTGGACAGGGACAGGCAGACCAAATCTCTTGTAAGCAATAAACTGCAAACTCATATGGAACAGGAGCAGACGCAGGCGCAGGCGCAGGAGTAGGAGTAGTGGCGGCGACATCAGCACAGGCTCTGCTCATGTCATTTAGCGCTTATTGTGTCTGCACGTCTGCTCTGGCTATGGACAAGAGTCGGGGCTCGTTTAACCTCTGAGTGGGCAGACGCGCCTGTCAACTTTGTGCCATAAATTAAACCATAAAAACAACAACAGCAGCGGCGAGTTTCCAAAAATATATATATATATATACAGATATATATGTAAGTCTGGTATATTCCAAATTTCAGTCAAAAAAAACACACGCTACGTGAAAAATCACAATATTTTCTGTCACGTCATGCTGTGGATGCGCTACGCTCCAATGATCCAGTGCTCCAATGATATACGAGTCGTCACTGGCTGACTGACCAAAAATTAATTTCATTTCATTTACTTTGGTTTGGTTTTGGTTTATTTTTATTTTGTTTTTTCTTCCTTTCATTCAAGTGTCGTGCAACAAGTGCCGCAATTGAGTCGCCTGTACTTGTCAACGGTATTTGTATGCCCGATGCCCGATGCCCGATAAGGGGCAGAGGGAATTGCGACCGGCCTGTCACCAAACCAACCAACCAACCACAGTCATTGTCTCAATGAACAGGTGAAGTATATTTATTTTTCGTTTTTTTTAAACAGTGAAATCGAGCGCAAAATTTCGAGTTTGTTTTGATCAGCGCTCGTCCGTCGTTGATTTATGGCCAACAATTTGAGCAATTTCATTTTCGTTAAGTTTAATGACAACTGCTTTGCATGTCATTTGTGGCAAGCGGTTTGCTGTCACAATTACCAATTTTGGCTTTGGCTTCAAGGGGGAAGATTTGTTTGCTTTGGAAAAACTAAAAGTATTTGGGCAATAATAATATTTATGAATCGTTTAAAGGTAGGTTAAGTGCTAAAAAATACAAGAAATACAAATATTTATTCTGATAATGCACTTAATTAATTATAAAGTGAAAATTATATTTACTAAAGGCTATATAAAATATTAAATTCTTTTTTTTTTAACTTTTATAAATTAATTACCAAAAGTAAAAGTTATTTTTAAGCCAGCTTGAAAACTCTTCGGTTCGTCTTTCAATTGATATGCCCTTTTAAAAGCTGAACAAGAACAATAAAATTCGTTTGTGTTTTACAACTCAGATCGATCTGCTTTATAAATAATCACGAACTGGAAATGCGTGGGAACTATAATTTTTTTTTTTGCGTGTGACGAATGAAGTTTTTTTTTTTGTAAGAAGAAACACAAAAAATACGAATGTAAATTGCAGGTAAGAAAAGCTGAAAAGCTAATCGCACAAATATAAATACGAGTATGACAATAAAAAAAGTTTTATTATGATTTTTTGGTTTATTTTTGTTTCAAGTTTGGCGGCGACCCACAAAAAGCAAAACTAAGCTAAAAAGCAAAGCTTCGTTTATTGGGCAACGGTAATAAATTATCGAAAAACACGAAATGCGCACTGAAATTTGGCCAGGAACAGTAACAACAACAACAAAACTAACAACAACAAGCCAGTTTTTTGTATATTTAAAAAAACGGGCGATTTGTGCCAAAAATTCAAAGCTTCAGATTAGCATCGAACCAAAAATAAAATCATGCTAAAAAAAATTACCTAAAAATAAAAAATAAGAAAAAAAGTGAAAATAAGAAGCATCGATGAGTTGAACTGTGAGCTGAAACTAGCGCGAAGACGAAACAGGTTCACACGCTACCAAGAATCCCAGCGTTATCCCGAAACACACTACGTACGTGGCTGGATGGTCGCAGAGAAGGGGGTGCGCAGGAAGTGTAACTGAAGCAGCAGCAGCAGAACAGCCCTTTTGCGGGTTAAGGCACTGAAATATTCGAACTACCTGTGTGTGTGTATGTCTCTGGGTGTGTGTGTGTGATACATTTCGCTTAATTCTTCTCCTTTTTTTTTTGTTGGATTTGTTTCTTTCGGAGCGGTTTCAGAGCGCAACAAGTGAATGACAGGATAATCGTCCTGTGTACCTGTTTGCCTGTTTGTTTGCTTGCTGCCTGCGGTCTTCTCGATTTATTTTTTTTTGTATTGCTGTTTTTTTGTTTTTGGCATGTGAACAACTCGCATAAAATCTCTTAATGTTTGCATTCTTATGCCGCTGTCGTCTCGTTTGATGCGTGATCTTGTTGATTATGCTGATGGCTGTGATCTGTCTCAGAGTTCCCAGTTTTTCTCATGCCTCCAGCAGGTCTCATTCACCGACTCTCAGTTCAGTGGCATTTTCGACAGTACAAATTTCTCGTTTACCATTTATTTTTTGCTGTTTTGTGTTTTCTTCTCCTTTTTTAGCTCATCGCTTTTGTATGCAAGAGTGTGAAATTTTTGCTTGTTGTTTGCTTCATGGAAATTGCCTATGCCTTGGAATTTGTGGGAACAAGTGCACCGCACACAACACAGCTCGAAACGAGCCGGGCAAATTACGTGCCCTTCTTGTACGGTGTCCCAGGGAACACCCGCAGGCGAGAGCGTGTGAATTTTGCAGATCATATATAGATCTGATATTGCCTTTTGTAATTTATTAATATTTATGGCATTTCTGAGTGTAGTTAGAAAGAACTTCAAATTTGCAGCGTATTGAATTGACTTGTGGAAATTATCGAATTGATTGGAAATGTTGGATGAGAAATAAAGTTGGTTTTCGATACTTACTCAATTTAGCTGAGAATATTATTATTTTATTATTATTATTCAAGAATATTATTGCCATAGAATGTGTGTATTTTGCACTATATATGATCTGATATTGCCTTTTGTAGTTTATTAATATTTATGGCATTTCTGAGTGTAGTTAGAAAGAACTTCAAATTTGCAGCGAATTGAATTGACTTGTAGAAATGATCGGAATGATTGGAAACGTTGAATTGTAAGAAATAAAGCAGTTAATTTCCAACTTGGCTCAGATAGGCATATAGTCCATATTTAAGAATATTGCTGCCTAATTAATGCATTTTAAAGACATGTATTCAATGAGAATATCTCAAATGGAATCAAATCAGTAAAAATTCAGGCAACAATTCTAGCTATATGAAAAAGAAGCATATATTTATGATATTTATATTTTTTCGACTTATTGCTGAGTGATATGATTGGATTGGTTAGCTATATAATAAAGCTGTCATAGAAACAATCAATTGAAAGACGAGTTTTGAGTTTATGTATCTCGATTCCAGCTTAACTCCAGCCCTCAGGCTAATGCAACTTTTTGTGTCCTACTTATTAGACGAATTTCATATATCATACATATATCATATTTATTTCTAAGCTATACTTAAGTTTCATAGTGTGCACCACTGTAAAAAGTTATAGAGTCGTAATCATTTCACTGTTTGACATTTATATGCATGTAGTCAATGTAAATCTCCTTGCTCACTTCGTGATACATTTAATTAAAATTCCAGCAACCTGCTCAGGTTTTTGTGTGTGCTTATTTGCCCTAAAGTGCTGTCACCTTAACTCGCACGCATCATGATTTACAATCCTGCCGCAAACAAAATATAAAAAATAAAACTAAAAAAAAAAAAATACAGAGCGGAAAAACACAATCTGGAACAAAATGCGCCTTCTCATATGGAGGAACATCAGGCTGCGCATGCGCAATAAATTCGGTTTTTATGACACCTGACAAAATACGCAGCAGCCGATGTTGCAGTTGCCGCTGGAGTTGCCTCCAGCTGTAGGATGAAGCTGTGATGCTGTGGCCGATGCTTCACTGGAAAATTGTTTAATGACTAATGGCAGTCGCCAGCGGTTGGTTTTTTTGGTATTGGTATTGGTAATCATATTGGGGTTGGGGTTGTGGCTGGGGTTGGGGTACATCATATATATATGGGACGCCTTCTGCCGTTCGTTTATTGCCCTGTGTCTATTGAAGATTAATTTCATTTACACAACTTCATCGCCCTGGCCTGGCTTTAACACTTTGTTGCCGCTGTTGCCGGCTGCTGTTGCGTTTTGAAGTTAATAAAGCCATAAATATTGTCTTTGGGGGCTGTGCACGGATTTTGGTTTCGCTGTAAGACGCCGTAATACGCAACAGTCGGAGCAACAACAACAACAACAACAGTAACAACAGCAACAGCGTGTCTGGTGCGGCACAAATCGTTACGTGTCGATAGTTTTTTATGGCTCCTTTGTGAGTGCCTAGTGGTGTCCATCGACCAGTCGCCCAACCGACGACCATCGGAGCAAGCGTAGCATATGGCGCAGATTAGAAACGTAGCTGATGTTTTATGAGGAAGCAAATTGCATCAGCAAGTGAAACCTGGCATGTCCATGGGAGGAGCTTAACTTTATTAACTAACTAAAACGAGCATTGAAAGTGGTAAAAAAAAAATCAATTTAAGCGCGAATAAGCAACTTGTATGCCATAGACAATTTAGCAGCTATAGAATTTTATATAACTTAATCGAAATTTTTTAATGACGCAGTAAATGTAAAAAAAAAGTTAAGCACTTTTGGCATCATTAACTATTTTTTATTGTTCAAATCGTGTGGAAATTTTGATTAGTTTTCGTCGTTTTTACTGCAAATAAGATTTGGAGTTAAGTAGTATTTAATAAAATTAATGAATACTTAGCTAAGTTAAAGTTTCTAAAGTTTAACTAATCTGCAGATTTAATATACTTTAAGAAGTTGGTGTACAATTTGTCTGAATTTGGGTATTATCTAATTGGATCTTATGAACTTATGACAATGCCTCTATTCAATTAAATTAAATTTTCTGCTGTTAAGCATATTATTATAATATGAATTTAGGAGCTACAAGAATGAAAGTCGTCTTTTAATTATTATTTAAATGGGAGATTTCATGCACTGCCACATTTAGGAAATTATGTGCCACATTTTGATGCTTTAACTCTTCTCTGAAGACAAATTCATATAGTATTTTGAGTTGAGGATTTTAATGTAATTTGAGTTAATAATATATTTTATAGCATACCAAATCTTCTCCAGACTAAGGCAACCAAATCTGCTATGATTTTCTTTCAGGAGTTTGCTATTTAGTATACCTTGTTGGGTGATATTTTAGTTAAGGGATCAGCAAGTTTTAAATATTTGTTCTTCCACATCGATATTACTTGGTAATATAAAGTATATCGCCAAGCAAAATTGCTCCATGTCAAAGCGCCACTTTAAAATGTCTAAAGCTAGTTTCGTAGTGGCTGAATAAGCTGATTTGTGTAAACAGATCGAAAGGAATAATGTATCCATGTGGCTGATGAGCACCTTATCTGGCCACAAGTGTTTAAATACTTAAGCGATAAAATGGTAGAGCAGCCGCAATTGATACACAATAATTTCCGTAACGTTTATCCGGGGCAAGGCAAACAACAAATGAACACATGAATATATGAAAAGGTGCTTTACAGTTTTTTTTTTTTTATATTTTTATCGTAGTATTGGCACAGCTGCCACTTTATGAAGTCTTTGGCAATCGGAACAGGCGACGACCTTATGCAAAAAAGGTGCAACGCTTCCCAACAACAAGAACAACTCTTTGTTGTTCTGGCCGATGTTATACAAATATATTGTAAACGGAGTGCGCCCTAACGGAACGTTGTCAGTTTGGGGTGTATGTGTGTGTGTGTGTCGGCATTCGCCTTCCTGCTTATCGTGGAGTGAGACTATGCAAATACACCTTGCATACTTTCGAGTCGCCTCCTTCCGGTCGGAAAAGTGATCTATACTCAAGTGACACTAACAGTCATTTGGGGTGGTTTCAACATTTACGGGTGCGGGAGTGGGTGGGGGAAGGGGAGAGGGGGGGGGGGCGTGCTATGTATGGCTTGAACTTTCCTGTCTACCTGTCAAGTTTACGCCTGACGGCACAAACGTCCGATAAGTGGGTAAGCAGCTGTAGGGTCCTTGAAAAAGGGATACCTTGCAGCACAACTAAGGCTGCAACATGTAGGCTTAGCTCCTAGGGGTCATAGGGGTGGGTAGCTTTACCGACAGGTGTGCCCAAAAAAAATAGACGAGCTCAAAATTTGTTTAGACATCAAATGAATGCTTATCTAGCCAAAGGAATTATTTACCCTGGATTAAAAGTACAGTTTTCATTATTCTATGCAGTGCATCGTATTGTATACAAATAATATTCTACTTCAAAAATTCCCAATAAAAATAATGCAGTGTAATTGTTTAATTATCCCAGGACTTGTATGCAAAGAGACCCTACTATCTAAAATATTATTCAAGTTCAATGCAAAGAAAAAAATAGCATTTGTTTTGTTATTTGAGCATATTGATGGAGATATTGTTCAACGATCTTTAAAAAATATTATGAATAAATATATATATATATGTATTTATTAAAACGAAAATAATTTTCATTTAAGCAAAATCAAATTTCCTTTTCTAAATCATTCCTACAAAACAGAAGTGATAATTGATTGAGTACAACCCTATCTTAAAATACATTTAAAGCAAGTTTCTACAAAGGTTCTGCGGTAGACTGGCCATAATTTCAAATATGGTAATTGACTTTTGGTTTAGGTTTTTGATAGCCGAGCTCTATTTCTAAGCTGACTACAAATGTGCTTGTTGCCAACTGCATACCAAATTAGATATGTGCAATGGACACTCGCAACCCACTCCAAGCTGGCCAATCGATTACATGAAATTAATGCTACCACAATTTGATGGCAACAGCACGAGCGACAGCCACGAGAGAGAGTGAGAAGGATTGACAGAGACAGAGAGAGAGAGGGATGGAGACGTGAGTGTCCAATTGTGCTGAAGAGCTGGCGCACGGCTTCAATTGAAGTTCAATTGGAGACGCGTAGATTGTGTCGCCCTCGGTCGCGCTTTGATTTTATTGCCAGCACTTAACATAATGAGCGGCACGATAAGATCACGTTTCCTCCTACTCCTCCAAAGCAACAACGCCGACAGTTGGCGACTAGCGCATGCGCATATGCTTCCTGTCTGCGTTAGCTGTGCCGGCCGGATATTCCTTTAAGTACTCCTCCGCATTGTCATCGACATCGCCATCGGACCGCGTCTGCGTCTGCGTCTCCGTCTGCAACGAGTGCACAAAAGTTCAAAGTGCATGCATAGAATAAATGAATTTTCATTGAAATGCCAAGTGCAGCAGCAGCAGTCGGAGCAACTGATTGAACAAAGGACACACCACCTGTTTCCTTGGGCTTTTGTTAAGATTTATTTGAAAGGAAGTTCATTGAACTGCCGGAACATAGCAATTGCAATTGAAATCGTAACGCGAGCGTGTTTCCAGCGCAAACCGGAGAGAAGTCTCCCGAATCCTCCTAATACTTGTAGGTCAAATAGGCATCGTAAAGCAGTTTGGATTTGAGGAAGCGGCTCTTGCTCTCCATGTATGGAATTATATCCCTGACTTTGACATGCTTGATGCGTACAAAAAACTGACGTCTCGGCAGCGGTGCAGCTGCTCCAGCTATGCTCCAGTTTGATACAGCTCCAACTGCGGGTAGGCCCGTAGCAATAGTTGGTAAACCAACGCCAGCCGTGGCCCATTGTGGCTTCCGGACACCCAAAGCCACGAGGGCAGCCTTATTGATCGACTCCACACGCAGTGCGTTATCAAGCGAAATTTTAGGATTGCGATTGCGCTCCAATTTCGCCCAACGCCTGAAATTGGAATATATAAAAATAGTTAGATATCTGAAATATCTACAGGCTGAGCAACTTACCGACGATGTCCGAAGGCTGTATCGTCATCAGAGCAGCCATAATCAGCCTCCTCGCGATCATCGAGGAACCGCATCATCGTGCGCAAATTGTGACGCAACTCGCAGCGAGGATCGTTGTAAAGATTGTTGCCAGAGCGATGCTCGCTTAACTCCAGGACTGTCTGCATCATATCCTTCTAAAAGTTTTCCGCGGCAGCCAACAAACCCTCCACAAGCTCCTCATTGAGCACTGTTGACAGACCCTCCATGGAGCAAGACGTAAACAGCGTTCTTTTTATCCATTTCTTTTCCAAGAACGTAGGACTTTTCATGTCCATGAATTTGGATGCTGAAACTAACATTTCACCAAAATTTGGATCTGGTTTGAGATCATCGCTGCTGTCGGGCACAACAAGATGCTCAATAATGAGACGCTTGCAGGCATAAAGCTGCACAGACAGCACAATCGGATAGCTGGTTGTGTCAGTCATTGATCTGCAAAAGAAGAGTCAACTTTAAAGTTTCATTCAGTTTCAGCAGCTGGCTGTGGCAGCAAAGTTGCAGACCATGCCACGCGCCTACACCTTTAACGTGAGCAAGTTTCAAGTGCAGAAGGTAACATATGCCAGCATGATCCTTACCGGTCGAGTGCACGATCAGTGACCGCAACAGCCCACTTGGGCAGCGGCACTTGTTCCTCTCCAATGCACAGTGCACAGTGCACTCAACCTGCCCACATAACAACACATCTGCAACAGGAGCAGGAGAAGGATATGTTATGCAAAGAGCACAGGAATGCGACAGGAAGGTGGTGGTGGTGGACGGCACTGGTCAGGCAGCAGACTGCAGTCGGTGTCGCTGGCACGAGGCACTAATTATTCAAAGCAACTGCAACATGATGGAATGCTTAACTAGGACAGGCAACCAGGCAACCACTCGACTCGCGTCGGGGTAAGCGGATATTAAACAACGGCGCGCGACAGTCGTCCGTCGCCCGTCGTCAATCGCTTCTAGCTTCTTGCCATGTCCCGCACATTTCCGCGCACCACTGACTCTCTCTCTGTGCCCAGAAGGTCCAGTCCAGTCAGTCGTGTAGGGTGCTTGGGCGCATATTAAGAACCCTCGCATTACCTGAACTCGCTGATGTTTTGACATGTTGGTTGTTGTTTTTGTTGTTGTTGTTGTTGTTACCCCTAGCTAGAAATTTATTAGAAATTCTGGTCAAGGTGCCAGCCCGTCCGATGGCTCTTTGTCTTTGTCTCTAATGTTCACCGCTCGTTCGACTGTTGCTCTGCTCCCGAACAGGTTCATTACGCGTGCCGCCGACGTTGCAGTCGTCGCTGTTGCAGCCACAAGGCGTTGACCTAATTATGTTTTCCTACTTTTTGTTGTCTTCCTTTTTTTTTATAATTATTTTTTTTATTTTAAGAATTTGTGGGTTGAGCACGCTTCTCTATAGGGGTTGCTGCGAGTTACTTACACAAGTTATCCCAAAAATGCAAGGTGTGTTTTCTTCTTGCTTAACTCGAATTGAGTAATGTACAAAAATCAACTAAATTAAGAAAACAACTTGGATTGCAAATAAGTCTAGTTAAAGAAATTTTAATGTAGCAATTGTCTGTCAGTTGGAAAAAAACGAAATACTATTAATACTACTCGATATAAATCGAAGCCTCTTAATAAAAAATGCATAAAATTGAGTGCATTTTTATCAACGATTGATCATCGATATTTAAAAGCAAAGCATGCTTTTTACGTTTTGCAACACTGCACCGCAGAAATGCAGCACTCAAATTTGAATAACGATAATGCTGTAAATAGTCAGTGACTGCATCAATCCTAATGCTAACGGGCCATATTCAAGTCAAGCATTTAGAAATGCAGATTGGCAATTCCAATTGCAATAGTGCAGCTTGCATAATCTAGGCAGGCTTCAGGACTGGGAGTAGGAGGAGCAGGAGGAGGTGGAGGAGCAGTAGGCGAATGACGACGACGACGACGACGTTGACGATGACTCTGGCAAAGGAGCAGCAGCAGCAGCAGCAGTAAAGTTGGCTCAGCACATAAACTAAGCTAACAATTCAACTAAAATGCCAACTAGATAATAAAAAATAAAATCGAAGAAGAAGAAGAAGCAGAGGCAGTTGCAGCAGCAGGAAAAGAGGAAGAAAACAGATCGACAAACAGCGCAGATAGAAAATGTAAATAAAAATGCGAACTTGAAGGCCCCCAAAACTGACTGGCAGACAAACCGAGTTTGGAGTTGGAGTTGGAGTCGGAGTCGCAATCGGAGTCAGTTGGGCGACCACCCACACGCTATTTGCAGTGCATCCTCGCCGCCTGCGCAGTGTCAAATAGACAACAACAACAACAAACGAAGTGTTGCGTGGAGCGCGGGCGTAGCTGGACAGATAGACAGACAGATGGACAGAGGGACAGTCGAATGGTTAGTCTGGTAACTGTAGGCATATTCCAGCGAATAAATATTATCATATTGAAATTTTTCTTTGCAAAGCAATTACGGATACCTGGCAAAAGCGCATGTCCCGTGTGGCATGGCAAGGTGACCCAGCAAACGTCAAAAAATAAATGTTGTGCAGCACAGGAAATCGAAATCCACAACAAGTTGACGTTTGCCACAAACGTTCGCCACACATTGACGATGATGTAGCACCACCGCCAGCGTCGACTCCAATTCCAATTCCGATTGCAAGTTGAGAATGAGATGCTGAGACGTGGCTGCAGCTCCATTCATAGATCCACAGCATGTGGCAGTTGTTGTAGAAAGTTGATGGCAACATGGGGCATAGCGACAGCCGGGCACAGGTCGCGCACACACACACAACCACACACACACATTGGGTTCGCCTCCAGTTGTTTGGCTTTGCGTACCTGTTGCCAGATGACTTTAGGTGCGATTCGGAGCTGCATTTTGGGCGCAGTAAGCGAAATTGCCAATTGTTGCGCTTTTAGGTGGCAGTGGCAGTGGCAGCTACTGTTTCGTTACTGCCACACACCTTGCAGCGCTTCGAACGGAAGCAGCTTGCGGAGAAAAGCCGCTGTTTATTATACATACATACATACATACATATATATACATATATATGTATACCCTATATGATTCATAATGGGTAATTTGCTGCATGCGCCAAAGTAGCATCTCTCACTTGATATTTGTTGGCCAACAGAGTCTGATTTGGCTTAAGTAGATCGTCTATAAATATTAATTAAAATATTGTTGAATATTATTAATATATTTCGATTTTTATTTTTTAGTTTTTTGTTTATATATTGCATTATTTAATTAATTATAAAAACTCATTCTTACAGCTTCGCACAGGGTACATCAGCTTCGAGCACTTTTGGGCCACTCCAAATGCTGCTATTGTTGTTGCCACATCAGCTAGTCTTTTCGAGGCAGCGTTGCATCTTGTGGGTGTGGCTGATTGGGCGAAATGGATGAGTCTGGGACTGGGCTGGCCGCAATGATCAATCTTGACGTGAAACGTTTATTGCGGATTCAGGCTGACGTTGTTGGCTAAAATGTTGATTATTATTATGATGACGACGATGATGATGATGATGTGAATGTGGATGTGGATGTGGATACTGACGTTGTGGACGTGTGGACATCGCTGAATTTGATACTACTGGCTACTGGTTTTTTTTTTTGCGCCGCCACTTAAATGGGCGTGGCAGCATTTGAAAACGTCAGCTTGATGGGATGCCTGTTGCCTGTGGCCTGCCCCCAATCGCCTGCTCAGATTTAAATATGAAAGGAAACGATTCATTTGGTTTATGGAAATGGCTGATAGGCGTTCTGTAATGTTTCAATTTCACTTCAGCTCAGATAGTTATTAAGTGCCAGAGCAATACACACACACACACACGCACACACACCTGAGAAGAGCACCTGCAAACAATACACAAACTGACGTTCTTCTTTTTCTCTGTCTGAGTTCAAATCCTTGCCAAGAGCAGCGGAAGTGAAGATGACACCCCATGACAAAACACCTATAGTTATATTGTTTCTTCCACTTTTAATTTATTTTTACAGCATCGCATTTCCGCTTGCTTCTGGGAAGACAAATCATTATTGTTCGCACAAATTGGTAACAGGATCTATTTTGAAGCCTTAAACGAAGGGCATAAATATATATATATATATAAATATTTCTATGTAAAATATAGTATAACTCTAGGCAGACACTTTCTTAATCTAAGACTTGAATTAATAAAGATTTGTACATAACTAAATAAATAATTAATTATTGCATTCAATTCTTAAATATTATTTTTTGTTAACACCTGTTTTGTTGTAATATCTTTTCCTTATAGGTACTATTAATATGCATAATTTACCACTTCAGAAAAAAAAGTAGCAACACATTATAAAAGCATAAACAACGAACCAGGTTGGGTTAGCACCACAGAGTCCAAAACGACTCCAACAATTCCAGGTTGCCAACGGCAGCGATGGATGCACATTGACGACACGCTGCCAAATGAAAATTACTCGTATTATATGAAAAGTGGAGAATTTCTTTATAAACATGACGCGCATTGCTTGATGGCACCATAAACCGGCCGATAACCTGCATGCGCCTGCGCTCCACGTTGACCCCCAGAGAGCACAAAGGCCTAAAGACTCAAAAAAAATAATAAAAAAAAATATAAGAAAAAAATATCATCATATGCAAAATGGGCAAAGCGGGCAAAGTTAATAGCTGTTAGGCTGCAGTCGGGCACTGGACCCCCAGCCAGTCAACGAGACTAAAGCTAAACCTTAAATGGACTGGAAGATACCCTATGAAATTAGGTATATATAAATATATATATATATATATATCATCCATAAAGACCACGTCCAAATGCAAACCAATGCCAATTTTGCTGCTGCCATCTTCAGAACTTTACACAAAATATGCACAACTATCTAAATACCCTCTAAAAACATTTGAAATACAGGGTATAGAACAAAGAGTGCATGCATGGCCTGTGGATGCACGGATGTGTTGGATGCACGCCCCCCACATGGACACAGACAGGCAAGGAGCGCACACAATTCTTCACTTCTTCACTGTTTGCGTCAGAGCTGGAGCTGGAGCTGGAGCTGAAGTTGGAGTCGGAGTCGTCTGGAGTTGGGTCTGTTGTCGTGTGTCGTCAACCTGTAAAATGTATAACGACAACATTAAGCTCGTGCCACCAGCTGAAGTTTAATGGTTGGGGCACTTACCGCTGTTGCGACTTCAGTTGAGTTGGCAATGTTGCAACAACATCCACTCCAACGGTACACTCGTGCTGCGGCAGGTTCATGCCAGTTCAGGCACGCCGACAGCGGTTGATCTCATTTGCCTCATCGTCATCGTCGCCGTTGCCATTCAAAAAAGGGAGGCACACATTTTCTTGTGTATTTTTTTGATATTATTTTTTGCTGTTCTTTAATGTAATAAAATTTTAATATTATAATTTTTGCTGTTAGTTTTTTGCTTTTTTTGCTGCTTTTTTTATGAGCGCTTTGAAGCTGGTTTCTTGGTTGTAGGTCGTCTCGTGTGTGGACAACCTGTTCCAAAATTGTCGCCGGCTGCTTCTAAGTAGTTCAGCTGTGCGCGCTTTGTTTCCAAATCACAGCCAGGTGCTTGCAACGACCTCGTATTACGATCTGTGCCTCCTCCTCCTACTCCTCCTCATCCACAAAAAGGATCTTCCTTTCTCGCATTGCATTCAAGCGAAAATGCGGCTGGCAGCCACTCAATGGAGGCTGCAGCTTTGTTATTGCTCCTGCTCCTGCTCCTGTTGCTGCTGCACTTGGGCAGATGCCGCGACGACGCAATTCAAATTAGTGCTCAACACTCAGGGATATGCATTATCCTTCAAACGTTGATTTATAGACGCGCCGGCACAAGTCTGCTTTCCATTCTTTTCAATTATATATTTTCAGCTACCGACGCAGCGCGCTGTCACTTTTTGTTTGTTGTGCACACACACAGAAACACACACAGTCGCACACATTCCACTTTATTTATTCAAATGCGCCTGAGTTGCATGCAACGAGTGCTGACACTAATGAAAATCCTGCAGCCTTCTTCACTCTCTGAAAACATCTGCGCGTGCGCCTAAAGTGCATCCACATTGTTGTCCCTGTTTTGGGATTTATGAGTGGTGTCTGGAAACAACAATGCATTGGTCCTGTTTGTTGAGAGATTGCTGCGAATAGAATTGGAAATTTAAGGAAAAATCAATTACATTGGTGCATATGTAGGCAGTAGGTGAATAATAATAAAAATGATATATCTTTATCTATTATTATAAATCATATATCAGAAAAAGTATTATTTTTATAAATCATAATAACTTCTAGCAGAAGATTATGAGTTCCTATCTTATCCTATTTTCTTTTAATACTAGTAATTCGCTACAAAAAAAATATATGTTGTATGAAATATCTTTTACTATAAATCATATATCATAAAATATATTTTTATTATAAAGCATAATAACTTCTAAAAGAAAAATAAGAATTCATATCTTGTAATATTTTCTTTAAGTTCTAGGAATTCGCTACATAACAAATTATATATTGTTTGAAATATCTATTACTATAAATCATATATCATAAAATATATTATTCTTAGAAATCATAATAGATTATAGAAGAAGAAAAAGAATTCTTATCTTATCTTATTTTCTTTAAATTCAAGTTTTCGCTACAAAATAAATTATATATTGTTTGAAATATATTTAATATTTTTAAAAACTACAGTAAAACCTAACAAAATCTTGCAAAAAGCAATTAAATTAGTTCAAGTCTATTAAAAATTATTTTATAAAAAAGCTTGTTATTTTTAGAGTGTCTCTGCTTATGTAAAAGTTTTTTTTAGGTTTCGAAGTAATTACAGAGATCATTAATCTAGTGTAAAACAAGACTAGTAATTAAAATAAAATAAATGTGCTACTAAAGATAAGAGTTAGAGTTGGAGTTAGGCATAAAAAATAAAGCTGATCTCTATCATCGACCGCCCACAAGGGAAACCAAGTCGCCTCACTAGGCGAGATTTCAGGTTGACTTAACAGGCATTTCACCTACTTGGTACACCCATATAAGAGTACCCATCAAATTGCTGGACATGATTTGAGACTTAACATCAAAATGAAAATAGAAAAGTGCGACCTTTGGCGCCGTGCAACAGTGCAACAAGACCCACCCCGTCCCTACATAAAAAAAAATCAAAATACGACAGATGCATTCCGGATAATTGATGAGCTTTTAGCATTTAACCAAAAACAGAAATCAGCTCGTGAAAGGCAACATTGGATTGACGGGGCGACGGGTGCAACTAACAAACTTCATAAAGCACACAGGCAGAGGCGGAGGCAGAGGGAGCCGGGGAGAGAGAGTAAAGGTGTTAAAGGCAGACGGGTTCGGGCCACAAAATGATTAATCATTTGGCAGGTGCGCTTTGCCCAAAGAGCTGCAACATGCACAACAAACAACAACAGAAAAGAAACGGTACTCGAGAAAAGGGTTTTTTTTTTTGCCTTTAACAAGAAACTATTTAACTTAATTTCAACGGTTTACATTTTGGTTAAACTGTCAAGTGGACGTCGGCGCACACAAAAGGCTCGCAGCAGCAACTGCCCAAAAAGGATTGCGTTTATTTTATTGTCTTTCATTATTTGGCCAGCCTGAGTGCCACACCCACGCCTTGGCGGGGGCACCACAACAAAAGGTGCGACGTGTGCGAGGCGTGGCCAGGACTCGAGTGAGTGTGAGGGCCAAATCGGAGAGACTGTCTCTCGGCCCTGTTTTTTTCTGTGGGCTGGCCATAATTATGTAATTTGACGGAAGGTAAACGAGCCACAAATTCGAACGTTGGAAATCAAAAATCAAAGCGTTGCCTAATCACGGGTTAAGCGTGGCTCGGCTTTTGCAGCTTGAGCTCATTTTGGCCCCGTTTTTTAATGGGCCTCTTATGATCTTTTATTTTTTATCAAGATTTATGACAATTAATAATAGGTATGGAATAGTATGAGCAATGCTCAGCGACTTCCGCTCCCAATCAATTAAAAATAATAAGCCATGGAGATCTCTCCCTCTTTATACTGAATTATGACAAAATATATATATATATATATATAGAGATATATAAGCAAGATTTATGTTGACAGTTCGCTTTAAGGCAAAGCACAGACCACCTTGCCTGGCACATGACGCAATCCAGGCAAGCACCTTGCCAAAATAAGATACGACTACCCAAATCCTTAGACAGAGCCACAGTCAGGCAGCTGGCAGGCATCTCTGCTGTTTCTCTGGTTTGCTATGTGTTCCAATAGCATCTTCATCTCTACAGATTTCTCAGCTGTCTGCCCGCTTTTGTGTGCACTTCTTTTTGTATTTCCCTTTTTAGTTTTTTGCGAATAATAGGCATTGAAATAGCGATAGGCATCAGTGTCCTAGAAACAGGTTTCAGTGCTGACTTCAGAGTCCTGTGTGGCATTCGACGAACCCAAAAAAAGAATCGTTGTGGAAAGACGCTCATCACCTGTCCAAAGGCAAAACTATGACATACCTCTTAATTTATTTTTTTTTATTTTTGGCAAGTTGTCTTTTGTTTGGGGATTTGCTGAGTGATCCAGTAGGTAAGTCGACCTGCAGCCAACAATTCAGTTTTTGTATTGGCATGTGCCTGACAATATGAGGGTAAGCCAAAAAAAAAATGTGCAGCCCAAGTGAAGGAACTGAAAAGAGCGCAGATTAAGCCAAAGATGTGGAAAATAGAATCGAGAGTTTTGTATTTCAAATGTGCTGTTAAAAATACTTTAAGCTCAAGAAACTCTGGTAATATATTATAAATATAATATGTGACTCTCAAGTGATTTTTTTTCCTTGAGACTGTAAGCCATAAAAAAAAGTATTCTAATTTTAAAAAATTTTAAAGAATTTTCTACAAATAGATATTTTATATAGATATTGACCTGTGTTAACCAATTGTATTTTTTATGCAATCGCTGAGATAAGTCAGATATATATGTAGAAAGGATAAGCTGTGATATACCCAGTCAGAGTAACAAATAAATAAAATATATATTTTATTATCTTGTCTCGACATAAATCTTTGTCTAAATGCAAATACAAACAAAGCCGGAGAAGACACTTGTTAAGCGTTCGCCAAGTTGTTGGTAAATACATGAACTATGGACAAATATTAACTCGATTCATGGGTCGAGACTTCAAAATAAAAAAATAAAAATAAAGAAAAACCACATAAAGATAAATGAAATGTCATTTGGACACGCACGTCACGTTTAGCACCTGAATTTGTTTGTTTTTTGCCAGCGGCTGCTGCCCGTCCAAGTCGGAGTTCCCAGTTGGAGTAGTTGTTGTGATCGTGATTTCTGATGACATGAGCATATTTACCACAAAATGGGTTTATTTGTCTAGCTATTTGTTTATATGCGTTGGTCAAGATGTTGTGCAGGTGCTAAGCAGACGTCTGATAAGCCCTGCAAGATAAGATATTACATGGTTAATAAAGCTGAACCTGAACCCGTACCTGGACCACACCTGTTGGTTTCTCACGGTGCGCTACTCCTTTCAGCTCTCGGCTCTCGGCACCGCGGGACGACATCGTTAGAAAGCTATACAACTTAGTTTAGTATTGTGCTCGTCCTATTGCTTTATCCTGCAACAAAAGGCATCCTTAGCAGGCACATTTTTGCTCCTTCCTGCTGCTTGCTGCGCTA
Source organism: Drosophila dives (assembly GCA_035042365.1). Lineage (NCBI taxonomy): Eukaryota > Metazoa > Arthropoda > Insecta > Diptera > Drosophilidae > Drosophila > Drosophila dives. Next base: position 829,858 of record JAWNLJ010000414.1, on the reverse strand, counting down.
TTTCCATTCGATTTTGCGCACTTCTCTAATGAAACTGCGCATTGTTTTCCCTTGCGGCCTCCTTTGTTTGAGCCGGTAGCAGTAGGTGGTGTATTAGTGTTGCCTCCGCACGCCTCCGGCATCAGGTGGTGTGCCTCCGTGGAAGAAGAGAACATCTGGCGCTCGCAGCTGGCCCATCACTGACTGCCTGCCAGTCTAGTTTGCTAGGATTTGTATAAGAATTAAGTATATATATATTTATCAATTGTAGATTACATATATACTACGATTACATACATACATATCACTGACAAATTGGCACATGCGATCAGGCAACGTCTTCATTAGAAGCGGAGACGCATTGGGATTCAGTTGTGCATCGATCATTATGCACAAGGTGGGTGTAGCCAGGCATCTCCTTATCCATATACACGTACAACATGGCCTGCTGGACCGCCGTCTCTCCTATTGTACGCAAATCTGCACCAAATTTATGCAAATTGAAATTCCATAGCAAACACCTGGGCTGCGAAAAAAGAAAAAAAAAACAACACAAACGTGCAACAATTGTTTCAATGGCAGGCAAGGAATGATGAATGTGCCGCAGATTCCACTCACCCGTCTCCCAAACTGATTACAACCGGCCTGCCGTTGCAGACAACTTGGCGCGCCGCACAAAACTGTAGCAAATCTTCAAGAGCGAACGATGCAGAACGACGACTCCAGGCAGGCAGGCAGCCAGGCAGACCGGCAGGCAAGGTGTCAATTCTGGGAAATCTGCTCAGCGTGCGCGGCCCAAGTGCAGCCAATGCCAGGCCAAACAATACACAACGCAGCGGGAGTCGCCTCCGGCCAATGCAGAAAAAGGCAACAAAATTGTTATGGTGACAATGACAATGACAATGCACTGGCTATGGCAATGGCCAAGAAGCAGCAGCAACATTGGTAACACAAATACATACATACGAAGCGCAGACAACATTATTGTCAGCTCGGCATCAATAGGCATTTTGTGGCATTTGGAAACTAGTGCAGTGGGCTGTGGGAGAATCTCTGAGCGCGCTCCAATTTAAGAACTTCTTCCTTCTTCTTCTTCTTCTTCTGTCCACTGCCCACTGGCAATTTGCATCTGCGGGCGTTGCTGCTTTTGTGTGTGTGTGTTGCATGTTGCACTATTTATTTAAGCCGCAATTTACATAAATAAACATTCTTGATTGCGCAGCTTAAGTGTTGTAAAATGTCAGCTTTTGCTCATGTTTCGTTAAGTTTTGCCATACTTATCGATAACTTAACCCTTTCGTTAAAAAATGAATTTATTTTGTGGCTGGATTAAAGGAACAGAATTGCGTCACTAATTGAGGAGAAAGCCAATTTTTTAACTGTGAGAACTTTGTGGATATTTTAGCATCTTGCAACTTGCTTAAGAGGATTTTGTATAATATAAACATAACACCATCCATGAAAGCGTGTAAGATGATAATATTTAAGCAATTCTTTTTTATCTTTGGGTTTTTTTTTTTTTTTAGGTTTTTTTGCTTTGGTTTTTGTTGCTACAACAAACTAAGGCAATAACGTGGCCAGTCCTAAAGGTACTAATCCTATTTTGAGGCAGTGAAACAGAAATCATAAAACTCTTTTACGACAAGCTTTAAAAAAGAGAAGAAAGAAAATGCGGCCAGGGATTGGGACATGGGACTTGCTGCTTGCCACGTCTGCGGCAGAGCAACAAATTATTAACGACATTTTAAATACGAAGCGTTTTGCGACCGCATCTGAGTCCGAGAGCGAAAGGGGTCAAACATAACTTGGACGGCTTTGGAGCTGGAGTCCCAAGTCTCAAGTTCCCTGCGAAACTGAAGACGATGGCGACAAGCGAAGATGCGACGCCTTTTAATGAGATTTGTTGTCTGCTCCGAAATACATGAAAAACTCGTGTTTCTTTTGCATTTAAGCGTTTTAAGGACACGCAGGCAAAAAAAGCAGCCACCGTCACTTGTTGGCCCAGACGAGGATGAGGATGAGGATGAGCAAAACGGCAACGTGTGGCATTAACAAGTGTGTGGCTTGCAGCAGTCGCCGACTCAGCATTGTGCAGCATTGTGCCTTATATTTTATGCTCAGACTCGGGCAGTAAAAATTGAAAATTACTTTTGTTGCAAGATACGGCGACACAGGAGCGAAAGGGATAGCAAAGAGAGATTTTTTGGGGGTCTACCGCATTTGAAAGCTGTGGCAATAATTGCACAGTGAAAATCACAATCGAGCATTTTTATTGACTACCAAAAAGATCTGTTGAAACGGATCTGCACGCAGATCCGCACTCGATGAAAGTGCGTGTGGCTTATGGAGATCTCTCTGAGCAAAAAGGGGACTGCATCTGGAACTGGAACTGGGACTGGGACTGGCACTGGAGTATATGCACCCGCGGCGTTTATTTTCTGTAAATGCAAATGAAAGTTTTTTAATGGTTCATTTGTTTTTATTGCAGCTTCCAGGATATGGAGCCACACAAATAACGCCACAAAATGCCACACGAGAAATAAAAGCAAAAAAAACCACTCCGTAAATAGTTCGTAATATACGATTAATTAGGGCTAGGAAATGTCGTCGGCTTTATGGAGGCCTGAGTAAGCTTGTTAACTGAATGATTTAATGGCTTAGCAAACGCAAACTAATTAACTTGCCCAGCGGCTAGGCGGCACTCCACACCTGTGGGTGGTCTCCGCTCGAGAACTGGAGTAACCCACAGACGGAGAGCGAGCGTACAGAAAAAATTAGTTAACAAGATCATTAAATCTTACCTAACAGTCTATCGAGCGGCAGAAAATGAGCGAGATAGATAGAGAGAGAGAGCGAGAGAGAGAGATGGTATTCCAGGTTCGAATCCAGTCAACGACATGAGATAAGATAAGAAAGAGCGCACCCAGAGCAGAGCATACCTGAGACTCATGGCTCGAAGCATGTAAATTGCAGATCAGTGTTGAGTATTTAGCTTTTTTATAGCTACATTTATTTTACAATAATGGCAACACTTCATATTGATACAAAAATTTTATCATTTGCAATTTACTCTGACAAATTAATAACGATTTATTTGACTTTTAATAATGCAGCTTAAAATATATATTTTTATTAACTTGTTATATTTAGCCTTTTGTTAGCTTGTTCGCTTGAAAATAAATCATAGTTGCTAAGTCATGTTTATAGCAGTTTATTTTTTTTTGTGGCACCACTGATACAGTACGTGGTCAGTTAGTCGAGCCCTGGTCGACGTTGCACATGTTTATCTATTAATTTATGCTGGTGGTTTTTTTTATTTGGGATTTCGACTGAGACCTCGGATCGGGATTGGCTTTGGCAGCTTCTGCCTGGTTTCGGGAAATCAGAAATCTGCACAGCAGTGGGCAACAGGGACAACGATTTGATAAGAGCACTAATTAAGTTAAATGTGCGCTTGTGTGGGCTGCTCCAGGATTCCAAGAAGCCATCGGAATTGGCAAAGGTTTGGTTTTTTTATTTAGGTTTTTAGGTTATGTTGCTGCTTGATTTATGGGCAATCGCTGGGCGCCAATCGCTAACCAACACCTTTTTATCTCTCAGGCAACACTAAAAGTGTTTGTTGTTTGTTTGTTTGTTTGCTGTTGCTGCTTTGACAGCTGCTGCGGCTGCCCCTAAAGCGGGTGCCACTTGAGATCCCGACATGTTTTTTTAATTGCTCGACATGCGCACGCGTGTGGCCAGAGCAAGGATTTAGTGTGTGCACCTAAATTTAGAATTATGGTTTATCCCTTCTGCGTCGGACTCAATCAACATGTGGCAATTGGCTGGGCATGCGTCGCTGTGGTAGCACGAGTTAAGAGCGAGTTAAGTGCTTCAAGAGAGCGCGCACCAGAAACACATTGAAAATGAAACACGCAAAAGCAGCACGGAAAGAGCACACAAATGTGGTGTGTATTTTTTAAGAGACAAAAACTTAACTCTTTATTTGCTCTTTGAAACGCAGTTATTTATATAAAATTCAGAAGTGTTCTGTAAGTCTTTTATATACATATTTACATCTATGGTTTTGAAATACTAAATTTTTCAGATATATATATTTTTTATTTAACTTATTTAAGCAAAGCGTATTTTTTATTGCAAGTTCTCTGACTCTACTCCTTTGACAAATTGTTTATAATGAAGTTTTACCAACTACCTGATCCAAAAATAGTTCTAAAAATCAGCGTTGCACACGTGCTGTGGTCCCATTACAATTACCTGGCATTTATACACCTCTACTTACGAGACAGGTCAACTCCTTATGCACCTGATGATGATGAAGGGTAATCCACCACGAGGTTTCTTTTTGGAACGGTTGTCTTAATGAGTAAGCATCAGGCAAAGTTATAAAAAAAATCTAATCTTTTTTTGTCGATTAAATTCGATAATTAACCGCAAGCAGTGCTGGCCAACGTTTAATGGAGACTGAAGCCAGCTCTGTTTTTTGACAAATAGCTGAGTGCTTTGGAGTTTGCCAATGCGTATTAAATAAATGTGCTTAAAGTGTTTCGCATTTTAAATCGTATTAAAAAGGCAATGCGCAAGAGCCTTTTAAAGCTCTGTTTGCTGCTGCTTATTGCACTCGATTAAAATTTGACGCTCACCTCTCTCTCTCTTTCTGCAGCAAGTCTCCTCGTGGGACGCCGTTGATAAAGAGCTGCTGCTCACTTCTGGTTCGTCGCTAATCTGAATGCGCTTGTGGAAGCGCGCTCTCTTACCTGCGCCAACGTTCAGCTGCAGCTTGGGGCCTTCATAAGCACACACACACACACTATTGCAAACATAACGGCATTTGGCTGCACTCTGTTGTTGTTGCGGCGGCGTTAGTGATTGGTGCAAGTGTACGCGCTCCACAGTACATAAAAAATATATAAAGCGTGTGAGAACCGGTTTTGGCGCAGACCTCTGCGATTGGCCGCAGAGCACGTTATCAGCCAACACTCACAGACGCACGCACACCCTGATAGCCAGGTAAATGCACACGCATTCAAAAAGAGCAGCAGGTATAATTGCTCTCGCTCTCACCCTCTCTCGCAACGGCTGCCTGCGCGCTCTCTGGCTCTCTGGCTGCGCGCTCCGCTGAGCTGCGTTGCCGCTTATAAAAAGCCGCTGACAGCGTCGACTAGTTTCAGTTCTTCTCTTTCGTTCGTTGCAACAACAACACACTAATAAAATCAAATTGACGCCGCAAAACCCAAGTTGAGTTCGTTAAGTTTTGTGCGCAACGCGATGTTTATGTGAAGACAGCAATTCAGAATTAGCGTGTGACAATAATATACACATATATATAAATATATTTATATATATATTATTTATACAAATACCAAGAGAATAATAAAAAACAGTTACAAAATGCATACCGTGGAACATATGCTAGTGGAAAAGAACTACAGCAAGTGTCCTTTAAAGAAGCGTCCCATCAACTATCAGTTCGAAGCGGAGCCAGAAGATTTGTGCCTCAAAAAGAACAACAGCAAAAATGAGGCGACAACAACAACACCAATAAAAACAGAACCAACAATGACAACAACAACAAGAATCGATGCAACAGTTGCTGCCAGCCACAGCAACAGTTCTGAGGAGGAGCTGATCAATGTGAGCGATTGCTGCGAGGACGAAGGCGTCGATGTGGATCACACAGACGATGAGACGGAGCACATGGATGTTAACGAGGATGAGGATGATGTCGATTGTGTGAATATTGAGGCCGATCCCAAGCAGACGCAAGCCGCTGCTTTGGCTGCTGCTGCCGCTGTGGCCGCAGCTGCCTCGGCTGCTGCAGTAGCCGCCTCCGTGGTGGTGCCGACACCCACCTATCCATGGAACTTTCACATGTCGCCGTACACCGCCGAATTCTATCGTACCATCAATCAGCCGCATCTGTCTGCTGCCGCTGCAGCCGCAGCTGTGGCGCCACTGCCTGCCGAGCTGCTCTCGCCGAGCTCGCCATCTGACTCCTTGGGCTCCTTGTCGCCGCCACCACATCATTATTTGCATGGACGTGCCAGTTCAGTGTCGCCACCCATGCGCTCCGAAATGATCCACCGACCACAGCTGGGCGTTCGTCATCTCCAGCAGCAACAATTACACCAACAGCAGCAGCCGCCGCAGACATTCCTGCCCTATCCGACATATCCTGCTGCGTACTATGCTCATCATCATCATCATCAGCCGCTGCATGCGCCAATTTCGCCAGCCTACTCGGAGAGCTCCTATTACTCCATGCGCAGTTTGACACCCGAGTCCAGTTGTTGTTCCGTGCCCGAGGATCTCTCCGTGAAGCACAAACAGGCAGCAGCAACTCTGCAGCAGCACCAGCAACAACAGCAGCCAGCCGCACAGGACAGCAATAGTTCCGTTTCATCATCGAGTGGAGCAGCAATTTCCTCCTCCTCCGCTGCCGCCTCCTCCATTTCCGCGTCCTCATCTCCCAGCAAGAAGGATAAATCAGCGCCACCACGTTATCAGTGTCCCGACTGCCAGAAATCCTACTCCACATTTTCGGGCCTCACCAAGCATCAACAGTTCCATTGTCCCGCTGCCGAGGGCAACCAGGTAAAGAAGTCGTTCAGCTGCAAGGATTGCGACAAGACCTATGTGTCGCTGGGTGCACTCAAGATGCACATACGCACCCATACGCTGCCCTGCAAGTGCAACATGTGTGGCAAGGCGTTCTCCCGTCCCTGGTTGCTCCAGGGTCACATTCGCACCCACACCGGCGAGAAGCCCTTCAGCTGCCAGCATTGCCATCGCGCCTTTGCGGATCGCTCCAATCTTCGGGCGCATCTGCAGACCCACTCGGACATTAAGAAATATTCGTGTGGCAATTGCTCCAAGACATTCTCGCGCATGTCGCTGCTGACGAAACACAACGAGGGCGGTTGTCCCGGAGGCAGTGGCTCCAGTTCCAGCTCCAGCTCGAGCTCGAGCGCAGTTGGCTCCCACTCTGAGCTATCCTATGGAGGCTACACCGAGCCCTAGGCTATCCATCTCGTCGTTGTACACAAGCCATGTTCCACCAAAAATTAGTTCCTAGCTCGAGAGTAAGCGGCAGCTCCAACAAAATCCACGACACACACACACCACAAAACAAAAAACACCCAGTGAAAAATTTTAATTTTTAATTTATAGTTTTTTAATTTTATTTTTTATTTTCTAGTCAACATTTTCTTTGCAAGAGAAAAGTAAAAAAAAAAAACACAAAAAATCTACTAAAAATATTTGAGTTTCTAATAATTTTGGAAATGAATTTCTTTATTTTTTACAAACTTACATTTATCCTACAAAATCCTACATTTTGTGTGTCTCAATCCTAAGCCGAACTATTGTAAAGTATTTGCAAGTGTCCTGTACATATATGTATTATGCCCCGGCGTCTAACTGTAAAGACTCTAAGAGCAAGCCGAGTAAGCCGTAACCTGTTTAACTGTAAAACTAGCAACTGTTAAATGTAAACTGTAAACTATAAACTGTAATTATTCAGATGTACATATGACAAAGAAATCGTATATATTTTGTATCTCTCTTCGCATAGTATTTTAGCCTAGCTCTAGTTTGTACTTTTACACATACATACATACGCATATATTTTATACTATATACTATATACACATATATATATATTTTTGAAACCTTTTGCGCATATACATTGAAAATGTTCTATACATACAAAACTTTAGATTTAATCCAAGTTGAAGCGGAACAAATATTTTGATATGAAAATGTTTTATAATTTTAAGTAATTTATTACACGGTTTTGAAACAAAAAAAAAGAAACCGCAAAAAATACAAAACAATGAACAAAAAAAAACAAATACATTTATTTACATACAAACAAATTAATTGAACATATTTTTATGGGGTATCCGATTTTTTTCAGAAATCTTACTTGCAAAGTGTTTTTTTAGCTTGAAAAATTATCTATTGTTGAAGGATTTGTACTCTAATTGGAACATCCGATAAGATGATATTTTCCTATTTGAATAACACAAAATTGTCTATTGGAATTGAAGTTGATTAGATTCGAAAAATATTCAATGAATTGAATTTGAAATAATCGTGATTAGCTTTCTTCATGGGTTGTCAATCGTTTTATCTATTTTTGGGTCATGCTCGTCTTTTGTAAGTTGCGGAGTTTGAATATTTATATATTTATATATATATATATATATATACATATACTTATATATACAAAAGCAACGATTGATCGCTCGAATCGCACAAAGTCAATCAGCCAATCGCGACATTTTATTGCCAGAGACCGGAGCCCAAATATTCAACTTTTTATATGCAACGCTGATCATAAATTATATTTAAATTTCAGTGCACGTACTCAAGCGTACAATGTGAGTGTGATTGGCCAGATGGAGAGAGAGAGGGGGTTGGGTGAGGGAGATAGCGTGCAGGTATATATACACAAAATGGCAGTCACTAAATCAAATCCAAACACAACACAACACACACGGTTCAATAGATCTGCCCCGGCTGCCAAAGAGCCACATCAACGTCTTATTAAACATAAACCTATTTTAATGAAAAAGATCTACACAAATACGCAGATATTTATTTTGTTCATAGGCGATCTCAAACGATCCACGTCGATCCCGATCCACTGATGCGGAAAGAGAAATCAAATGGCGACGCTCCACGGGCGACATTATTTCAAATGGGTTTTGGGAGTAGTAGTTGTGGACTAGGCGATCCTATTCATACACTATAACAAAGCTAGAGATATAATTAAACAGAAAGTCTAAACAAATATGGATTATAATATTTTTATTTAATTTTAATTTTTATTTTTATATTAATTGAAAAACATAAATAAAAATCATATTCTGATCTTATCAAGCGTTTAGACTTGAAGCTTAGGGCATCTATCTTATAAGATCGCACATAGATAATAAAATATACTCATACATTATTTTTTTGTTTCGATTTTTTTTTATTCAAAAAGGTTAATTATTATGAGAAGTCTAAACACATTTAATATGAAATGAGATTACGGTTCGCAGTGCCGGCTTAAGCCCAAATACCCAGCCCAGGCAAGGGCATAAAATATGGGTGCGTTCTCAACTGCTAAGCAAACTCATTATCGAGATCAATTGATCGCCCAGGCGGAGACCAGGTTAGGCCCAGCCACATGTGTGTGGATCTGCGCCTTCAACTGGGAACCCCTTCCGCCCTAGGCTCCTCTACCCAGCCCTGTGGCCCGTTCGATGCAGTGGAAACTACCACGACTACGACAATTGTTGCCAAATTAGATCATCAGCAGCAACAGCAGCGGCAGCAACCAGTCTGGATAGTCAAGTCTCCGAGTCTTTGAGTCGGGTGATCACGTGTGCAGATGCCAGCGAAGCGATCGTTGAGCCAAACTCGACGTAAATATATGAAATTAATATGCACGCATTTCGTGGCCTGACTTCGACGGTGTACAAAAACTTGACACTGCCCTCCCTTGCCTACACATTGCCTCGATGCCAGCTCTCCTTGTGCGCTCAGGTTACCTGTTGGGGTTGGGGAAAGGAAGGGGGGTGGTGGTTTGGGGGCAACGTGGTTGATCGTGCTGCTTTCTTGCACAAACAATTTGCAAACGATTTCTAATAAGCGTCTTAAATTGTAACAAAATAGACTCGCATTTAGGGTCTTTTGTGCCAGCGCTCAGACGATAACAAAGCGAGCCAAACGGGGAGCAGCAAACGACTACAACAAAAAAAAAACAACAACAACAATAAATTGGTAGATTCGAAAACATGGCCAACCAAATAGAGGGTATCAAAAGGTGGCAGCATCTACTGTTGCCCCACATTCCCTCCGCTCCTGCTTCCCTTTTTTGTCAAAGAAAATAAAACATCTTTCAGCAAAGTTGGGATTTAGTTTTTTCTTTATTTATTTTTATTTCGGGTTTTTGGATGTGCCAATTTTCGCGCTTGATCGGCAAATTTTTTTTGAGCATTGGCCATGGATTTGGCTTACGAAGTTCGCGGTTATGTTGAAACAAGCCTTAAACTTAATATTTGAATAAGCAACTATTTAAATTAATATTATTTTAAAATAATGGGTAAGTAATTAAAATGCGATTTTTATCAGAGACAAATGTATTTTTGAGGAATTATGTTAATAAATAATTTGAATTTTACAATTTTTACTATAGATATGAGAAAAGAATAAATATAAATATATAAACAAATTTTTAAATCTATATAGATAATTTTGTATTATATATAATTTGTAGAGGAGCTCTTGACATGTCTAACTGTTTAGTATCCTTTAGACACTCATATCCCTATCTGGTACTCCAGGCACAGCACCCTACATTGAGCACCGAGTGGGTCTATTGTAATGGGGCAACTCCAACTACAAGTTGAGCTCCAAATCCAAATCCAGCTTGGAACTTCGAAGCGATCGCGCAAAAAAGCACACTTCGTCGTGACAAACAAAATGCTCACGTTTATCGCAGACAAAAGATCTCAATTTTTACGCTAAATTTCATTCGGCTGCTTTTTTTTGTTGTTGTTGTTGTTGTATTTTTGTTTTGTCGCTCTTTGGCAAGTTCCCTGGCTCGATGTGACTCCCTCATTTGGGCTGGATCTGCTCTGGATCGATTTTATTTTGCTCGCATACTCTGCACAAGTTTTAAATTGACAAAAAGGGTGTTTTAAAGGTGTGCAAACAGGCAGAATAAGGCAGATCAGGTCCCATAAAGTAGATATATATATTCTTTGCCAGTTTGTCTGTCTGAATATCTCTATTTTGGAGAAAAGTTAAATCAGACTTTATAATAATTTTTAATGATAAAATTTGACTTTTTATGTGTATATTATTGGAATGCGAAGGTGTGCATAGGATATCTTCCAGTTAGGCTCTGTCTGCAAAAAGCAATTTTTCCTTTTGTTATTTTTATTTTGTTTTTTTTTTGTTTGAGGGTGTCTGAATGGGCAGCCTTTTGTTTGGAAAGTTTTCATTTTGGCTCGTTAAAAAAATTTGAAATTCAAAAAACCAAATGACAAACTGCAACCGAGCATTTAGTGGAGGGGGGAGGGGGCTTTGCAACTAGACAAAATAAATGTAGGAATGAGGGGGGCTTTACGGTTGAGAAGGGGGCACATCATCGAGTAGTCAATTGTTGTTGTTTATCTTTGCATATTCATAAGGCTCAATCTGTTAACTTTGACTTTTTCTGCTTTATTATGACCAAAAATCATTGTTGACATCAAAGGCCAAGAGCGTAGGGGGCTGCGTTGTGGCAGGGGGGCCCCAGAGTTTAAGCTGGAATTGAGCCAGCTGCAATTGCAAAACATCTGGAAAGTGATATTTTTATTTGTATTGGATTACCAAATTGCACTAGTTTTTGGCTGCCTAAAAAGTAACGTTTTTTATGATTATTTTAAATGCAAGCTTAAACAGTTATAGTTCGTAATTCAAAGTCGTTTCTACAATTTAGTTGGCTAGCATATTCTTACTAAGCTAATAAACTTATCTCTACATGTGTATCGATAATGGAGTCCAGCAAGGAGTTGGCCACAGCGACGAAACAACCAATCCCAGAATTCTAACCCTTGGCCAAGTGCATTTCACACAAAACGTGCAAATAATAGCACCATCTCCATCTATAGCTAATGATCTACGCCATGATGATGTTGCCCCATAGCTATGGCTAACACACACACACACGAACACACTTACAATTGCGCGCACTTCGTTGTGGCAAGACAATAAAACGCGTTAACTGCTGTTTGCCTGCGCAATTGTTGGCTGGGAGCCAAGTTTTGTTTGTTTAGCTGTCTGCTTTGCCTCTGCCGCTGCCCGCTTCGCTTAGCCACTGCCAATATTGCACGCAACGCAGCCAAAGCGGCTAACTAATTGGCGAAACAGCAGCAGCAGCAGCAACAACAACAACAACAACAAAAACAGCAATGCTTTAGTCGCATTGGGTGAAAAGCCGCAAACTCGCCATAGACAAAGGTTGTCAAAGTGTGTGTGTTTTTTTTCGTTTGTGTGTCTGTTTGTGTTAGTGAAGATGATATCGTGTTGTCGTTCAGCTCACGCACTCTCCATTACACTTACACTCTCGCATCTCTCATCGCTCTCAGCTCTTTCAAGCTTTTCGTTTAGCCAACCAAAGCGACGCGCGCTGCCCCCACGAAAACACTTGCTTTCTGCTTGCGCTCGCTTTTACTCACTGCGAGCTTTACAGCTCTGTTGCGCTCTTTGTGACGTCACAATTGATTAGCTAATTAGTGAATAATTATTTGAAAGCTATTAATAATATTTATCTAAAAGCGATAATAGAAATCTTTAAAAATCTATAGAAATCTTTCGCTGCTCTTTATAAATCTCCAAGAATTGAAATAGAATATAATTTCAGTTGTTGCTGTAGAGTATTTCATATTCGACTTAATACATTATTCTACTCTTTATGTGTTGTTGTTGCTGCACACTTATACAAATTAGCGAAAATTGTCAAGGAAATGCAGGAAATAAATAAAAAGTGCAATAGTTGTAAACAGTTGTTGTTGTTTTTGTTGTATTTCGTGCGTTGCACATTTTGCCTTATCTATGAACAATAAGATTTGCTTATGACAATAATTTCATTTTTTCCTGCGCATTTTGACCAGACGAGTGGGTAGTTAGTAGCTGTTAGCTGTTGTTGTTACCACTGACTACTGGCTACACAGCTTTATATATTTATTTTGTTTGAAGAAGCAGAAGCAAACTAGAAGCTATAATGAGAAAGACAGGCTTGAGAAGAGTTTAAATTGTAATTTCTGATTATCGCTGAAATATCTTACACTTAACTCCAAACAAATTATTTTTAACTAGGCTCACTAAGAAAACTAGGTTTATTTCTTACTTAAAACGTACAATTTGAAGCCCTATTTCAGTCTAATGCAGCAAATGTGTCAGTTTGGCTGTAAAAAGAATCCTAAAATCTACATATCGTTAAACATTTTATCCTATTCAAGTTTCCCCACCTGGATGGCGGTCCCACGCAGAAGCCTTGACCCTAACTCAACGGTATCTGGAGAAAATGATTCTCCCACACAGCTCATGACTAAACCGCCCGCTTCTTGTGCTCTGAAAAACTAGGTGCACCGAACTCATAATACTAAAAAATAAAAATAAAAATAAAAAAACGACACATTCGAAATGGCATTCATATGAGAAAGATGCCGCGGACGAGACTGCTCCATTTCCTACGGCTCAAATTACCAAAAAAATAAAAAACAACAAAAAATCATATATAAAAAAAAAAAAAATAAGCAGGAAAGGAACCTGTTCATCGACATGGATTTCGACCTCTTCCTCTCTCATTCTCTGTGTCTCCTGCTGGTTTGTCTCTAACGTGAGCGTGCATACATAAAACAAGCTGGAAATTGGAATCTACCTACCTAGCTCCATGCACATTCATTCCAGGCAACATTCATGCTGACAAGAGCAAATCAACATTCGACAACTCGACTTGGTGAGGCCGTTTTCAGAGATGTTTCAGAACACGGGGTCATGGGAAAATCTGTTTACATCGGAAGTGAAACCGTTTCGTGGGTGTTTGTGGGAAGAGAGAGGAACAGAGGGGATATGGGGAACAGGATATGCAGCGATCTGTCGTCTGCATTATGTTTATTTATACATAAATAATGTCATTCTGCTTTCTCATATTTATGTTAATTTTCATTTCCATTTGGACAAATATAACAGGAATTTTGATTAATGTAACGCACCTTGGCAGCGCAGCTGTGAGAACTAATGGGCACAGAGAAGATCCCATCCCCCTGCCGCCATCCCACACTTGATACACTTCTTCAGTTCTGTAGTGCTGGGCAGACACAATTCGGTTGGAAGCCACTTAAAATATTTGCTAGTAAAAGAAGACAAAAATAACAATCGCTTGGACACGCGGCACATGTCCAAATTGATGCCCTGGGGCATTGCCATGGCCAAAAATGGACTCATTTGCGAATGGTAAATTCAAATTGTTATGATCCGTAAATGTCAAAAAAAACTGTACGCAATGTTTGTCTTTTGCAATTCAAATGTCCCGCCCCTCTCACACAATTTCCAAAAAACGATCCATGGCGGGGCAGACACACTTGTTGTTGCGTGCCACTATTCAAGGTCCATTATCCAAGTGTGCGCATAGCTCAGCTCAGCCGATCACTTCTGACCAACTGATGTGTCTCTCAGCCGTGGGCCCAGCCTCTGGTCACTCGGTGTTTCTATGCGTTTCTTTTTTATCTGCTCAACTTTCTTCGATCGAATGCTCCTTAAGCTTAATTGTCTCTTTTTTTTTATATGTTTATTTATATTTCTTTCATTTTTTTCCACTTCAATTTTATTCTCATTTAGCAAAGCTGTCGGGCGGAGTTGTACTCATTTGCCCAAAGATATTCAGATGTTGTGAAAATATGTTGAATACTTGTGATTGTTGCCGCACAGTGAGGCAAACACGATTTGTACTTCTAGCCAAAGAATTTAAAAATTTATTATTTTTAAATTTTTCCTTTAGAAAAAAATAAATATAGGTATTGCTAAAATTATTTATATAAAATTTTATTTTTTGGCATATTTTATATCACTGTGCATTGTGCAAATAGCTTTAATATTTATACAGAATTTGGCTTTAATTACAATCAAGAACAATGCGGAACCGGGGGGCAAAGTTTTTAATATAAGTTTATATTTTTTTTGTTTCGTTTTTGGTCAGTGCGAGACTTGAAATTGGTTTTTCGATTGTTTATGCATTTTGTGGCCAACATATCTTGACTGTGGCCAAAGACTGAAATTTCTAAATGCTGCAGAGAGTGGACGACAAATAGGCGGCCAACGTCAAAAGGAAGGTGAATAGAATTCTGGTCCACAGCGGCACTCCATCATCATAAACAATAATAGAGACCATAACAAATGCCGCGCGCGCGCCAAAGTCAAAAGAGCCACCAAGTGGCAGGCAGCTTGGATTTGGATATTAACAGAAAAAAAAAAACAGATTTCATTTGCTGTGCACCCGTTGGCCATTTGACATGAATGTGAATCAGAGTCAGGCAGCCAAAAACAAAAATGATTTGATTGTCTTTGCAGATGCAGCAGCAGCAGCAGCAACACAAGCAGCAGCTGTGCACGCATCAGGCACCCCCGCGTGGCAAGTTGGCTAAGTTGTTCAACCAGCTGCCACTTTCCAAAGCCAAAGCCAAAGCTTGGCTGCTGCTACTGGTGCAGCCCATCTCATCTCGTCTCGTCGTTATGGCCCCGTTGTCATAATCAAAAGCGTTATCTGGTAGCTAACAGCCGCATAATTTCAAGTGGCTCTCAGTGCCCCTCGTTGGGCCCGCTCCAAGTGGATTTGCGGTTGCCTGGAAATCAACACGTTGCGCAGCTTCAACTCCAGCTGTATGTGTATGTCTGTGTGTGTGTTTTTGGTTTGGTCTGCTGGCATGATGGTAATTACGAATGTGTTGGCTCAAATGAAGCAGCTTGAAAAAGTGCTCGCATATAATAATGACAATAAAGAAATTATAACAATAATAAACTAATGGTGGAAAAAATGCTATACGAGAGACTTTCGCCTTTTGTGGCCTATCCGATTACCTGCAGCACAGCCCTGTGGCTTAGAAGTGAAAGAAAACGGCGGGAGGGGAAAAGGGGGGGTGGAGTTTGTTAACGTATTACCTTAAGCATTTCTGATGACGATTTCATATTAAGTTACCTGCAGCCAACAGTAGCTCAAAACAGATTGACAATTTCTCCAGTAGAACCACATCAGACTGGGAGACAATATTGGAATTTATAAGAGTGAGAAGGAGTACTTTTATGTGTGATAAAAATCAGTTATATATATGATACATATATTTAATTATATGTAGTTTTTATTGATAGAAAATACTTATATTTTGTTTAGCTATCGAATCTCAAGCATTCCATTTGGTTAACAGAATATTTTTAATTTCTAATTATTATTTTAATAATATTTATTTATTCTCTCAGTTTATACAATTATTCTCCATTGTCTTAGACCAAAAAATAAGCTCATTATTGACTCAAGCAGCGACACGCATCAGTCGGAATACACCCAGTTTATCCATGGCCGTATAGGGTATATTGAAATGTTGCACGTGAGGCGCGTGCAAAGGCGCAGCCTTTGTTGTTGCTGTTGTTGTTGGTGCAGCGGACTGCAAATTTCACTTGGTGCGCATTTAAGGAAATGTCGAGAAATGTCCATTTTGGTTACGGTTGCGATATTTCCTTAAAAGATTTTTTCAAACGGCGTCAAATGGAATTGTGGGTGAAAAGTTCAAATGTCAGCTAAACTTTCAAACAAAAGGTAAAAGTTGTAAAAAAAAAAAAACAAACAAAGAAGAAGAAGACGAGAAAAAAATAGAAAAATAAATACAAATAAAAGCCGCAAAAGAATTGTGAATGATTTTTTATGCAAATCATAAATCAGCCATAGACATTGAGACATAGAAATGGAAATGGAAATGTATACGTAAAGTGATTGGAATGACGGCGCGATTGACTGATTGACGGACAACACTATACCCACCGATGCCAAATTTTGCACACTTTCCACACATCCCGACATAATTAACACACACACACAAAAAAAAAAAAAAGAAGAGCAGCAAGCAATCTGTGGGAGCGTTAATTAATTTGAACACGGTTTAATTTCATTCATCCACAAAAGAAAGCTTCGGGTGGCCCAGCACAGATTGGATTGTCATTTAACCCATCGGATTGATGATTTGCAGTACCATCTGCAAACTCTCTACACTTGAGTTGGAGATTGAGACCTGTTTTCTGCGGTCTTCACACTCATTGACCTGGCATCATTACCACCTCACACACACACACACACACACGCACTCACACACGCACTCACACACACACGCATACACAACTCTAAGGGTCCAACCAAGCGGCAAGTGGGTTTTCAATAGAAATTAGCAAATGTGTCGCATCATTAGCCACAAGCCAAGCCATATAGACCGGGTTTGGTCTCTTCGAGCTGGATTGGAAGACTCTCAAATGCTGTGGCATCTGCTCTCTTGTTATTTTTGCTGTCTGTTTGTCTGCCTTTATTTTTTTTGTGGTTTGTGGCGCCGGATTAGCTTGAGGATGCGGGCAGCAATATTATTGTTGTTTCTGTTGTCTAACTGCGAATTTCACCTGAAGTTTTTCGGCCAGTTATATAACTATGTATTTGGGTTGGGTAGGTGTTAGCCGTTGATCGCTGAGGATTTATTGAGCCACAACAGTGGGTTAAGTTGTAACCAAAGTGTTTATTTTGCAGATGGAATGCATAATATGCAAAAATAAGCACATCCACAAAAACTTGCGTATTTTACCAAGACACTTATGAACTTGTCTCAAAAAGAGAGCTAACAAAAAGAAGGCGAAAAAACTGAGTTAGGCTTTAAAAAAATACAAAGCAATAGGAAAAATGGGATTTTGAACAATAGGCCAGTTTCTCTGCATTGACTTGGCACATTTCAAAACTATGGAAAGACTTGACCTTGATTCTGTGAATCCAAATCAATAAAGTGGAATCAAAAATTTATGTAGAATTCAACGAAATTAACTAATCTTTGGAGAATGCATCCCTTTCGAAGACTTTCACCGATGCTAAGCGAAAAATTTGAGACTTTTCCATCAATTTTCAGCTTGACAAACTTAAAAGGGGGGGCGGCTGAGGAAGCCGCCGTCAAGTTCCTTTCTAAGCTCTAATCCCATAAATCTCACCTCTCTCTTGGGCAATTTGGCAAAAACTTAGCTATTTGATCAAATATATTTTCACACTTGCCTCATATATCAAGCGGGCAATGGGGCAAAATTTGCACTACAAATGATTTCAACACCAAAAGGCCGCCAAGAGCAGCTAGCATCGAACATCGAGCAGCCAGGAACAACAACAGCAGGCAGACAATGCTGAGTTATGGGAAACACCGAGCGCATGTTGTACAAATTTTCTAAGCCCCCACAAGCAACAATAACAACAACAACAACAACAACAACAGCGACCCCAGACAACCAGATAGACAACCAGACCAGACCAGATGGATGGACAGACAGACAGACAGACAGACGGGCGGGCGTAGACGGCAAAACGCCAACGGACGACGCAGAATCAGAACAAAAAGCGGGCAAATCTTCAAAACTGTGCATCAGGCATAAATCTCCCAATGCCTTTCTTTCGGGGGCGGAACGGTATCGCAAAAATAACAAAAAAAAATAAAAATAACAAAAAAAAAAAAATTGAAGAGAAAAACAAAATACTGCATAATTTTCGGACCCAAGACGAGCTATTCTAAAAAAAACCCAAATGGATTACAATAATAATTTTTCATATGCAGATTTTGCTACAGAAACTTGGCTGCAACAAGTTGCCAAAGCCATGAATAATATTTCATTTTTTCTTGAGCATTCGGCAATACTGTCTAGCCTACGCCTGAGCTCAAGGAAAAAAATATTAAAATTTGCAAAATAAACAAATTGGGTAGTTGTGACCAGCAGTTACCCTATAAATTGCATTTTTGGTTTCTTATGAGTTGTGGCAAATGTTAGTAGCATAATATTTTTATATAATAAAATGCACTTAATTTATAATTAGAGAATTTGAAATTTGATTCGTATTTTAGCTGTAATATGCAAGTTTTTCTAAATTTAATTTTTCATCGTTTGATCCGTTTGTCGATGCATTCTGTGTCCATTTACAGGGTAACAATTGAGTAGTCAAATTGGACTGATTTTTTTGTTTTTGATGCGCACTTCTGTAGCAACTCAGCGACGCCAATATGTTGCAACAAATTTGCATTCGACTGCGAGTTGAACTTGCACTCCACTTCAGGCAGACAACAACCACCACCACCACCGCCGCCGCTGCCACCTCCAGCAGGAGCTGGGACTGCACTCTGGCATCGTTCTGTGTATCATTGGCCAGGCAAACGTTATCAACTTGAGGCCAGCAAGAATTATTATGCTTTCTGCTAAATATAATAAAAACAAACCGGGCATAGTTTGCGGTTGGCCACAGGCCAAACTCCAACTTCCACTTGATGGACTTTAGTCAAAGTCAAGTTGGAGTTCAAGTTCTGGCCGACAGTTTTCTGCATAATGCCAAGTCAACATCGAACGTCGAACGTCGATCGAGGCAGACTGAGCTCCTCATCATCATATTGCCAATAACGCATGGATTTGTGCAATAGATTTATTGAATTATTGCTTTGACCGTGGCAGGTACATGGCTCCAACCGACTTGTGGACCTCAACTTTTGCGGCAGTATGGAAAAATGCATTTGAGTGGGTGATAAATTCAAAGCGAGCGATCCATCGAGCAGCAGCTTCAGCTCAAGCTGCAACTCCAGCACCAGCACCAGCTCCAGCTCTAGCTACAGCTCCAGCTCTAGCTCCATCACACACATAGTCATTATACCAAGCGGCCATAAAAGAAAGCTGCTGAAGTGCATCGACGCTGATGCGAGTCAGAGTTGGAGTTGGAGTCGAACTTAGAGACACAGTCACAGTCCAGACTCTATGATAAGTCCAATTAAAGTTGCCATTGCTCGACTGCCAGTTAGAAAAAAATACAAGCAAAAAAAACTTTAAGTCATTGCAACGAATATTAAATACAGTTTCAAAATGATTAAATACATTTTAATTATTCGATTATTCAAATTTCAATTTATTATATTAAAGTATGAGTTTCCAAATTGGTTAAGTATTTATTTATAATTGGAGTATTTCTTTATTGAATAAATCTCTTTAAAAAATGCATTAAAAACTACTAAATAAAATTTGTGGGGAATTTAAATTTCTAGCCACAAAATCCAACTTGTCAACATCTATAAATGTTTATGGCCAGCAATGGGAAAAGTCATTAATAGACTGCTTTATTATAGCAATAAAAAATAGTAAATATCCATCTAAATATCATATTAAAGATATAGACTTTTATATATGTATGCAAATACTTTATGGAGTCGTAGAGTATAACAATAAAATGAGCCTAAACGCTGGCCAATTGGCCGGTCCAGTTTAGGCCATCATAGGCAAATAATCAAGTCATAAATCTCAGCTGGCAATGAGCGATTTACGTTTTCAGCCTTTTCGACATATTTTTGAAAGTAAAAACTATCAAAAAATATTCTGCAATTATTTGGCAAGGCAATTTGTGAGCCAGAAAATTTCTATGATTAATTGCCATTCATTCGGTTGTGCCAAATGACCTGCTCCAAATTCTGGACCCAAATAGCTGATATTTAAATTTCTAAAGACAACCGTCAACCTGCTGCGACTCGAGAGATTCTCGCGCTGTGAAGTGCACTCCACAAATCCACCAGCAACACAACTTGGTCACCAGGCACCAGGCACAAGCACAGGCACAAACACCAGCTCCAACTCCAACTCCAGCTTCAGTCCCGGCCACAGAAAACGCTTGGGGCGCTCGGGCTCTCAAGTGCGGTGTTAGATGGTCGTTTATGGTCTGCCCTGCAATTGCTATGATTTCTCTACCAGAAAACAGCAAACAGCACAATTACAAACGCTGACAGTAGCTGGCCGATCTTCAACTTCATTAGAGAGATTTCGATATTGTTTGAATGCCACCGTAAGAGAGCAATATACATACGGATACACACACACACATATAATTGGTAGTCAGTGTACCACAGGCTGTGGCACTTCACTTTCCAACTATGACATGGCAATAATAATTGCGCTGCCCGTTGGCCAGAAGGGGGGGTGCACAGCCTGCGACTGCGGCCGAGTTTCGGTAGCGCTTTAATCACTGGATGAGAAGGAGAAAAAAAAAAATATATATATATAAAATGTATAAAAAGAAGGTGTCTTGGTGTGAGAATGTGGATCACGTTGTTTTCTGAGTCATCTTGCTGCTGATCCAGTTGTCTCAATTAGCTGTTGCTTTGTCGCCTCATTTTTTGGTTTAAATCACTTTAAAACGCATTAATTTCGTTGATTTTTATTGGCCGACCAGTGTTGACAAATGTTAAGTAGAATAGTTGCGATAAATACTGAAAAAATCCATTAATGCATTAACTTGCAGATTGGTTCTTAATTTGTGCAAAGAATGACCTATAAATATTTATGACTCAAAATCTTCACCTGGCAGATCTGCTACAGAAATCTGACGCAACTTGAGAAATTCCATTCCATGTTTTTTTTTGAGATTGGAATGTGATGTTGATTGTCAAAGCTGCTTATGCCAACGATCTTAAGATTAACTCTCACTGGTCACACTTTGAATAAAAGATAAAAGGAAATGATGAAATTGTGTACGTGACCAAAATTGATTTAAATATTTATAATGAGAATATCATGAATTGAACAAATAATAATAATAATAATTGGTAAGTAAAAACACAAAGTCACGGGAAATAATTATAATAAAATGGATTATTATAATAAAATACTTACATTATAATGGATATTACCCCCATTGTAATTTGGATGTCTGCTAATTGCAATAATTCGAAGTAAATAAACATTTATTGCCATGCACTAAGAGGCACTCATTCATAACATTAAGTTAAACTATTTGGCTGGGGGTCAAGTTGACAGGTACAAATAACTAAGTTTTTTTTTGTGTATGGCCCAAACGAGGCACTTTGGTGGCAACCCCGCCCACAGCACCCGTCCCGCGCAGGCGTCACGCTTGATTCGTGCACATTTATGATATTTTAATAAGATCTGGCAAAAGACGTTTGCCATTTGTTTGGATATTGGCAGTTAAGTTGGGCAAATATGTAGGCAGAGTTAGTTACCATATACAACCGATGCAATACACGACTAGACTGTATATATATATAATAATAGTAGTAGTGCAACAACAATCGAGTGAGATATTTAGATTAACAGGTTGTTTTCATTACAATTCGTGCTTTTTAACAAGCAAAACGTGCACTTTCTCCGCACGCAGAGCCAATAATTTTTAGAGGCGACTGTGGTGCCAGCAGTGAGTCCACGGACTCCACAGTCACCACCACAGACTATAGACCCGTCCGCAGACTCCTTGGCGTGGAACAATAGCCACATTGGCGGCATCGACATTAACATTGACTTTACACGACTTTAAACCGATCGCGTTGGTAGCTTCATATTTTTATTGTTGTTGCGCATTTCGCATTGTAAAAAATGTTTTTGCTTGACTCTTTTTTATATATATTTTTTTCTTGCCTCGGATCGTGCCTGCGTCCTTAAACTCTTTTCGGGTAGCTGCTATAACGCATCTTTTTTCGTTATTTTTTTCTGGCAAAGATGCGTATGGGTATCTTGAACTTGTCAGACAGCAAGTAACAAATTAACATAAATATTTTTGATAGTTGTCATCGATGTCAAACACATTTTCTTTAAATATCTCAGGCTTTTTTCCATTTATATTTCTAATAAAAAAGTATTGTATCTAGATAAGTTATACATCTAGATTTTGTATAACTCGAAAGTTTTAACATTCTTATCATTGCATAGGGTATTAAAAGTTTCTTTTGCTTTGAAGAAGATTTCTTTTTGGCCATTCTTACTCGATGTTTATGCAAATAATGCGCTGCTGGGTCACGTTTATGGGGAGTACGTTGTAAAGTGTCAATTTCCCAGATGCGCAATCCAAAGACACACACACACACACACACATACACACATATATACACAAAAATCGATATCAGAATGGGTATGCAGAACGTGCAGCTTATGTCATAATCGCATAGAATCCTTGCCGCGTTCCGTTGGGTGTTAATGTGTGTGAATCCTCCATCCTCCATTTGGTCAACACCAGCGTCATTTTTCCCACATTTCGTGTTGTTGCCAAGTTCTGTGGCCATTTGTTTATGGAGTTTGGCTACTGTGCACTTGCTGCTATCTTGTTGTTTTTGTTGTTGTTGCCAAGTAGAACAATGGATAGTTTGAATGTAATCTTACCTTCTGGCACCTTCTGCTTGCCTCTTCCACATTTTGTGTGTGAGATTTCTGACTTCGATGTGTGCAGGACATGAGTTCAGCCCTAGCTAAAAAACAACGAAATCAAGAAATAAAAAGAACAAGTTAACTGCTCATGTCCCATACGGCAACAGTCGATGCAACAACAACAACAACTATCACGAATCTTGTGGCAACTAGCGAACAGAGCCGCCAATGAGGTAGCTAAATGAGCGCCGCTGACTGAAAGTTAACAAATTGCAGCTTTATTGCCAACATCTCACTTAAAACTCAACTCGGCACAAAAGAGTTTAACTCAGCTAAACTGAGCTGAGCAGAGCCAAGTTTAGCTCCTCAACCAAACCGAACTCAACTGATAGATGTGCCCGCCAAAGACTCAAACGAAAGTCGCAACCATTAGGATAACTATCGCGTGAGAGCTAAAGCGAGAGAGAGAGAGAGAGATAGAGAGAGAGAGAGGGATGGGTTGGGTGTGTGGGAGTGTAGAGGGAGGAGTGATCGCAGGGCAAGCGATCCTGACTTGCCGATGCTCCGCACAGCTAAGTGGGCTAAAGTAATGAGCCGACGCCGATGCTGACGACGATGCCGACGTTCTTCTCTTTGGCTCCAACTACAGATCCAGCTCCAGCTGCCGCTCCGGCAGATCTCAGGCAGTGCGATTGGCGCGCATGCGCAATAAACAAACACGCCATGTTACCGTTGTTGTCTGGCATCCGATTCGAGAGCACCGTGGAATGCAAGTCCTTAAATACATGCCAAAAAAATAAAAACAAATTTTTAAAGACAAAATATGACAAGCTTAAATAAAGCTGAGAATTAGAAGATGCCTTGAAAATTAATATTTGGAGATGATTAAATATCATATAGCTCCTTTGCTCCAATTTTCTAGTTTTCTTCTTTCTAGCATTGTCTTAAATACAAATATTAAAAATTGATACAAAATTAATTTAAGAGAAATGAGTGAATTTTGTGTGAGGCACAAGTTACATATTAATTTTATAATGAATGTTCAACTAAAAATAACTTTCATATTTTAAAAATTTAAATTGTTTTCATTTATATGTATAACAATTTAATTTTCCTATAATTCCATCTAATATTTTAATATACTTTATTTAGCCAAATTAATTGTTAATAATATTTTGTGTGCCTTGTTACCATTGTAAAGCTTCGGACTGGAAGCTTATTGTTTTTGGCCATGCTTTCAGTTGGTGTCAGCTGGTGGGAGTTGCGCTTGCCAGAAATGAAATAATAATTATTATTAACTATTAGCGTTGGCTGGTAGCCAAACAGATGGGACTCGAGCTGGAGCTGGAGCTGGATATGCTGGCGATGCGGCAATTGCCACCATTTGGGACTTGGGGCTGGACTGGAAGCACTTTGGAGCAAGTTTTGATTGTTTATGACCTTAAGTTGTCGTGCCGCAGTGAAAAGGTCATCATTAGGCACAGACACAACCATTGGTTATGTTGGCTTAGTTAGTTGACTGGGTTTGCTTTGTTAGTTAGTTAGTCAGTTGCCGTTTTTTTTTTCTGATTTTTTTTTAGGGGGCGGCGTCTAATTTGTAGCTGCGGCTCGACTTCTGTTGCCGCTGTCGATGGTGCAGCGGCATTTTACCATTTTTCGTTGGATCTGCCTTTGATTTTTATGATGTTTTAATTTGTGGCACGTTGTAGTAAATTTGCTGGCTTTACGGTTATTTGATTTTTATTGCACTGGGCACAGGTTCAATAACGATACCCTAATTTCGAATGTACTTTGGAATTATCTCAACTTTGAACCAGTCAGCGTGAAAGCTGAGTTGTTGTCTTTTCCCATTTTGGGTTTGCTATGTGACACAATTATGCATTTGGCTTTAATCCCAAGATTGACCAAAATCCATGATCACTTTCCCATCACTTGTCGGCTTGCCATCAACGGGGGAGCAAACCCAAAACCAAATCCGTGGACTACAACGTTGGCTCCTA
This sequence comes from Drosophila dives, assembly GCA_035042365.1. NCBI lineage: Eukaryota > Metazoa > Arthropoda > Insecta > Diptera > Drosophilidae > Drosophila > Drosophila dives. The sequence continues at coordinate 804,938 of JAWNLJ010000414.1, read as the reverse complement.
ATTCAAAGCGATTCCAGGCAAAGCCGACATACTCCCATTTTTCAAAATGTGTCCAAACAAAAAATCTCTGAAGCTCTAAAAATTATTTGTTGTTTTGGTTTTTGATCTTGTACCGCAATAAATAAATCTCCAAGCTAGAAACTTCCTCAATCTACACACACACACACACACACACACGTGCACACACACACATAAGCAGACTTGAGTGACCAGTGGAACCACATGAAACTATCATATCTACAACACATGTCGCCGCCAATTAAAAAAACCTAAAACAACATTTAAAAAAATATTTACCAACCAAATTCGAGACGAGAAATTCGCTGCCAGATGAACAAAAAACAAAAAAACACAAAACAAAAAAAACCAAGAAAGGATTAAAATCAAAATTGAGAAAATGCTTTCAGGCTAATCCCAGCGACATGCGCAACGTTTGCGTCTCATATTCCCCAAGATTAGTTGTTGTTGTTGTTGTTGTTGCTGTTGCTGCTGGACACACACTTGTCGGTTGGGCTCAAAGCGACATTTCCCACATCAAAAAGATTTCGTCACGCATAATATTTTTATTTTTCGATATCCAAGGGTTTCGTTTGAAAAATTTGTTCAAAAATAAAAAAATTGAAATAAGACAAACAACACGAAAACCATCTGAAATTATTAAGTCATGCAGAAGACAATTGGATCATTTGTTTATAAGGTGTGTTTGTTGCGCCGCATGTGCAACAGGTTAAATCGAGTGACGTGTTTTGTTATTGTTGATGTTGGATATTTGTCAACGGTCCCGTTTTTATTTTATTTGTACAATCTGAACTCATTAAAAAGTGGGTAAAAAGGGGTACAATGTTTTTGTGCAACAGTATGTAACAGGCAGAAGACAACAGATGTGACCCCATAATGTAAATATATTCTTGATCTAAATCAACAGTTGTGTTGAGCCAAGTCTCTATTAATTTCCTCTACAATTGACAACACTTCAAATTATGCTTTTATTGGAGTGTGCTAAACTTTTAATAGCTGTATTTAGGGTATATCGTAGTCGAGCTCATTCGACTGCTGCATTCTTACTTGTTTTCTTTTTCACTTGACTGAAATCAGCTTAAATATAATTAATGGCTGGCATTGGCCATTGACAAGTCCATTAAAATAGCTTTTGCCGCATGCAAAATCTTGACTGACTTGTCTAGGAATAACGTCTCAAAACGGGGAGGTGGGAAATTGACTAAATAACTTCTTTTTTTCTAAGAAAACAAGTCGTTTATAGATAAAACCAAAATTATAATGCACAAGCCCAAAATCATTGAGTGTATAATTGAATTCTTTTTATCTTTAATGAACAAAAGATTTGTTTGCACATTTGTTTAATTGTTGTTTCAAAAATAGTAATGAACAAATTTTGTTCGACTTATAAACATTTTTATAATTTGAGAAACGAATTGTATAAATTATTTTATTAATTTATAAACAGAAAAAAATGTGGATATAAAGCTTTTATGTTATCCTTTTAAATATTTAATGTTAATAATTTTTGCAGTTTGGGAAAACAATTTGACAAATAAAATGTTTTTTTAAGTTGAACTAATTTGTTATTTAATATTTTCATTGAATGCTACAATTTTACAATTTTCACAATTTATAAATAGGAATTGCTTTTTATTAAATTAGTAGTTATATAATATAATTATTTAATGCTTAAACACTCATAAGTGTAACTAATTTGTTACCATTTGTTATTAAATGTTAATGGGACTTGTCTTTTAAAGGAACTTGTCTTTTGCACACACATGAAAACAGGCGAATTAGTCATATTTTAACTATATAAACTGGCCACGATTTGCATGTTATGATCCTGGATAATTTCTTAACTTCAAAGACTTAACTGAATCTTAGCTCATAATGAAGACTGCGGCAGATTGCAGCTGTTTCTGTCACTGTTCCGCTGTCCGTCCGTCTCTCCGTCTGTCTCTCTGTCTGTGTTACCTTTTAGCAGTTTTGCTGTCTTTGTTGTTGCTGTTGCTGCTCGTTGTTCTTGTTGCCGTTGTTATGACTAATAAAATGTTAACATGCAAAACATTCGAACGCGAGCTGCACAACAACAAAAAAAAAAAAACACAGAATAAAAGAGAAAAATGTCAAAAGCCAGCAACACGTTTTTGATTATGGCCCACACGTTGTTTCTTTTACCCCGCATCTCCTCAGATGTTGTGTACCAAAAGATCAATGGTCAACTTGTGGCAGCGCTGTGATTGCGTTCTGGCCTCCCCTCCCCCCTCTACTGGCGTGCCACCCTTAAGCTGTGCGCATGATTCATTTAGCCTGAGTTACGATTGTGCCAATTCTTTGATTTGCGGGGCGAATGCCTGTTATCAGTAACCGGTGCAACGGTTAACAACGGTTACTGACAGCCACAACACACACACACATACATAGTTACTGTTAGCCACAAAGGGTCGTCTTGAAGAAATTCCAGGCCAGGTTGTAAACAAAATATTTGGCTTTCTCCTCGCTTACAGCTGTTTCTATTCCTATCAATTAAACTCATTAAATTTTTCGAATTTTTGTTATTTTTTTTCCTGAGCTCAATTAAAACTCATTAAATCATTTACAATATTCATAAAATAACAATAAAAATCTACAAAGAAAAAAAAAGGCAAAGCCAGCCGGAGAACTCTTGCAACGGGAAAATTATTATTTGAAACTCTAATGCATTTGTCATGAACCTGCCAAGCGGGCGGCATCAGCTGCGGCGGCATCGGCGGCGTCTCTAAGGCAAACTCATAGAGTCTTCGCATTGACCGCGACCTGCTCTCCATTGTGCACATGATGAGGCTGAGGTTGGGGGCTGTCGCTGAGGTTGAAACCTCGGCCCCGTTGGCGGCCAGCAACTACACACTAATGGTCAACAACTACAACAACAACAACAACATTGGAAAATAAAAAAAAACTTCCAGCGCACGCTGCCAACATTATAAAGAAATTGTAATAATAATAATGGCTCAATAATTTATTGATAAAGCTTCGATGTTGAGGCCGCTGTTGCAAGTAGAGTTGTAGGCAGAGGTCGATTTAAAACGCTAATGTGTCTGTGTATGTGTGTGTGTGTGTGTATGAATCAAACGGTACTTACCGGGTATTTGGGGTTTTTTTTTGGTAACTTCATTTCATGCGAGCGTCCACTGAGCGCGTAGTGAGCAAAATAGCTTAGCCCCACAGAATCGTGACTCCCACATTTTAACCCTTGACCTCACCACGAGCGAATGAAGTTAACTGGACGCCCCCTACTCCCCCCCCCCCCTTCCGAAGCCTCTCTCTATTTGCTCTTGTTGTACCTGCTTTCTTTTGTGGCAAACAGTTGAAAGTGGAGAGTTGGAGCGTGGAGTAGGGGAGCTGTGGGGCCAACAGGGGCGGTCCCAAATCCACAATAATCATACAATTTATTACCTTTGCCTTTTTGCAAATTCTCGAGCTCAAAATGACAATAAATCATATGCACATTTCGAGTTTTTCGACCCGCTTATGCAAGTCGCTGGCATGGCACGAGTCGAGTGGAGTCGGTGCATTGTTATGCGCCAAAGGATGTGGAAATGGTCAAAGGTAACAACAACAACAACAATAACAACAACAAGTACAGGCAAGTGGCCGCCAAAAAGCCAAGTGAACAAAGTCATTTGAGACTCTTTTTGGTGCACTTTACGTTTGCAAAAATCGAGTATTTGCCGGATTTTGAGAGCGGCTAGTTTTTTCCAGTTCCTCTTTTGTTGTGTCCTTAAGGGTTTTAGGGCTAGTGAACAACGCCCAGTCAAACTTCAGATATTCTGAACTGAATTGAATTGTACTTGGTTTTAGCTCAAGATTAATGCTGAATTTGGTTCAAAAACAACTGCTAAAATTAATTAAAATTAAAACTAGCAATAGGCGTAGTATTTTTAATTAAATACCATTTTAGAAATTATTCACTTATTAAGTGTATAGCAAATGGATCAGATTTTGTATTAAACTTCTTCCTGGAGAAAATTACACTTGGATTCTCTGTTAAATTCCTTCGGTTTCGGCTACTTCAAACGCATTCCTTGCAACGCTGCCCGCAGGAGGCTGACCAAAGGTGTAAATAAAAAGCACATTTACGCACCTTCACTAACCAAAGACAAAAATCCCAAAAAAAAAATATATATATATATATAAATAAGAGTCCAACACTTGCCGTAGGTTATAGCGAGGTACATGCAACAACATGCGCAACAACAACCGCAATTATTTGCCCCAGTCGTCACGGGTCCTGCTGGGTTGCAGTGTTTTTTTTTGGGTACTGCATTTTAGCATGTTCTAATTTACAAGCGAACTGCGACGAATATCGAAAACTGAAAGGAAGCCAGGAACAGCAGCACCAAATGTAAGCCAATCACGTCAGAGAGGGGGAGGGTGGGTGAGGGGGGCTGTTTGGCAGTGAGGAGGTTGCGCGTTACGTGCTTGTAAATTCAAATTTTTGGTGGGTCGCTTTCTTGGTTTCTTGGTCAAGTTTTGCTTGTTTTCGTGGTTCATTGAGCCGGCGATCCGTGCATAAATTAATGAATTATGAAAAGGAGCCCTCTTTCGCGGGCATGTAGCGCGGGGGGGAGGGAGCAGGGAATGAGTAACAGGAGACCGCACACAATGTTAAACATGGTTTATTAATTCAATTTGTGCCTAAATTAACGTGTAAGTGCTTAAATATTGAGTTACCGCCAGCGTCACATCAACCTCAAATCCAACTTGCAACTTCCTCCTGCTTTTTTTTTTTTGCGTGTGCCAAAGCCATTGGTTGCAAGTCTTGAGCGGTGCATGTGTGTCTCGATTGTGGCACTTAGATTATCACTATGCTGGGGCAATAAAATTGGCACAACATTTATGAGACAGCGCTGATGCATTGTGGTAGGTGCAAGGTCGAAAAGTGGGTCATGGGAAGCACAAACAAAGATATATTTGAAATGAGCTATTTTTATAGAAAATGCGGAAATTTTGAGCAGCCTGTCGGCACTCAGCAGAACATCAATCAAACATTGGCAGGTCGCTTGGTAGACTGTTAAGCCACCGGCTGGCGACATTGTGAATCCACCTTATCATTGGGAGTGCATTGACGCTATCATTGGCACATCTGGCATCGAAATTCCAGCGTTAGTCAAAGCCTCATAAGCTTTGACTAATTGGCGAGGAAATCTATGGGTGATAAACAGTGCTTTTAGTTTTTAATTAATGGCGCCTAACCTGAAACTGATTCGCATTTTGGTCATGCAATCGTTTTGTGGCATGAATATTTGACAAATTAGACTATTTGCAACACACATATTATTAATCGAGCACTTTACGCATTTTGAATGTGCAATTCATGCCACAGCAATTCTAAACTGTTGCAACGTGAACGTGTTGTTGCAACTTGTTGTTGTTGTTGTTGCTGTTTTCGCTGTTTTAGTTTACTGGGCAATTCAAAATTGAAACAACAAGCATTTTGTCTAGACTGTCATGTTCGATTCGGCCTTAACTTGAAATTGTGTGTGTTTTTTGGGGTCTTCTAAACGAAACGCGCAACAATTTTCCTTGGATTATGAAGGAAGTCTGGAAAAATTACAAGATTGGCGCCATTCTAGCCCATTTTAAATAAAATTTATATATGTTTAAATATAGTTAGTCAAGCTCTTTGGCATGATTTGGGTTTGCCATTAGTTCGATTCGTTTGGACACGAATATAAATTAACTAGTTAGCGCCATGTTTATGTAGCGTTATCTTGCGACAGGCGGCAACCTTGACATCTGCCAAGCCCACCCAAAAACCCAAGAACGGGGCGACACTCACTTAGCATTTGATTCATGGACCCAATCAACAAATCATTAACAACTAATTAAAGTATATAAAACAGTCATTAATTAAGCTCCAAGGCGGCCCAGAACGAAGCCAGCAGCCAGTTTGGATTCTTTGGGTTTCATAGAGTTGCCTTTCACTTTGGCATACGAAACGAGACGGAACGAAATGGTAAGGGAACAGAACGATTGCAAATAATGACAAGAAGTTTTTTTGGAGTTGAACTTTTGCACTCTGACACCGGTTGGTGGGTAACCCGATTGGCCCCACCAGGTGCTGCTGCTGGTTGCTGTGGCAGGCTGGCTGACTGCTGAACTGCACCCACAATTGGCACGCTTTATGCGGCGGCAGTTGTAAATATTTAATAACTACATTAATAATAGCAGCAATGACAATGACAACACAGAAAACACAAACAGCAAACAGCAAACTGCAAACAACAATTGTAACACGCGCTATGTTTGGTGATTGCAATTTGCCAAGCAATAAAAACTACCGTTTTGGCCACGTTTGCGTTTACGTTTACCAATGGTATGAATTGAATGAATGTCATTAATTTGACAACAGCAACCGTTAAATCAGCAATTCAATCACCAACACAACAGCGGACCCAACAACAGCAACAACAGCAACATCAGGCGAATGGCGACAAAAGAAACGGTTATCGATTCTCGATTCTCAGTTTTGTTCAGTTCAGTTTTAGTTTCGCGGCGTGAGTCTTAAATTACCAACCTTGCCACAATTTTCAATGCGCATTCGCATTCGAATTTGTTTTGCAGTAATTGGCCGGCAAAACTGGGAACCCGGCTTCAAACTGACGACTGTTGCTGCTGTTGCTGTTGCTGCTGCCACCGCACCCATCAGCAAGAATTGCTGTTGTGACGGTTGTTGCTGCTGCACCACCCAAGCATTCATCGTTCGCCTTTTGCCTTTCAACTTCAGTTACAGGTGTCTCTCTTCTGGTCGTCTGGGGGCCTGCTTCTCTAACCAAGTTGCTGCCGTGTCAATGACAGTTCAATGTGCTCGCGATTTGTTGCTGCTGTTGTTGTTGCTGCTGCTGTTTGCTGGCAACAGTTGTCGCACATGCAAATCGTGACTGTTGCCCAACCGACGTCCATCACAAGTTGCCAAACAAACTTGCCAGTCAGTCCAGACAGTCAGTCAGTCAGACTGTGGCGACGTTTATGCAGTTGCACTTATTGTGATAAGTCAACAACTGAATTTTGGCTTAAATGGGTAACTAAATTGGCTAACCAAATCGTACAAAACTCGCACTTTCTTGGCATATCTTTTGTCTAATTTTAGCATATATATTTTTATATTCCTTTGAGATCTTGTTATCATGTAACATGATAAACTTTTTGACCAGCATCGTGTAAGCCCAATTGCAGGCGTTTTTCAGTTACTCAGTTAGTGGCTGTTACAGTAATTTTTCGTGCTTTTTTTTTTTGGTAGCTAAAATGCGAGTGATTTGCTTAAGACATTTTGATTGATTATTTTCGTTGATGTTTTTTTTTTTTGGGGTATTTGCGCGCATGCGCCAATGCGACGACAAAACGGCAACCGCCTATAACCCTCCCCCCGCCGATGCTCGGCAACCCCCTTGCGCCTTGTTTGGTTTTGATGGCAACGCTTCCTCAAGTTTGGCTTGTCAATTTTTGAGCAGAGCAGTCATTGCTTTTGGCCAAGTCATGCGCACAAAACTCGCTCGCTTTTATTAATTATTTTGACCCAGAAATTGCTGTTCGCTTTGTGTTCGATTTGTGTGTGTTAAGTATTAGGTATCAGAATTTGGTATTGAGTCTCTGACGAACTCGCCGGATCTTGGCTGGGCATTGGGGATGGCTGGGGATTGGGATTGGGGGAATCGGCGCGCGCGTTTGTTGTCAGTTAAATTTACCACCTGTGATGAATAACGTTACATTTCGTTGATTGTTTTCTTTTGTGTTTGTTGTTGTTGTTATTTGTTGTTGTTTTTTTGTCGTGATTTATCGTATTTATGAAGTACCAGCGGAATCTGGCATCCAAATCATTTAACGTAACGTAATGTTAATGCCTTGCTCTGCCATGCCATGCCCACATAAGGTTGATTACTCAGACAGACACCTGCGTGTGTTGCCCCCTTCGCCCCTCGCTGCCTTCCATTGTCTTTGTTGTGTGCATGGGGGCATGTACCGTTAATTAATTTGCAATCGGTTGCTATCATAGAAAAAATTGTATTAGTTTTGTGTATTTGTAGAGCTCAAATCAATAAATATGCCCTCAAAAAAATCATATAGAATGAAAGTCATTAACTGCAAAATTCTTGGGGGGTCATTCAAATTTTTTTTTTTACTAATTTTGGTTTAAATTTGGAGCCAAATGAAATTTGGTTTTGAGGTGTTTATGTGGCTAAGAAGAATTAAATAATGTGTTGTGATCTCCCATCGAATCTAAATTTGAAATTATATTTAATATGAACACAAAATAAAAATTAATAAAAATAATTTCTTTTTTTTAAATATGCTTGACTTAAATTCTTTACTTTCTTGGCTTCTGGGACAGATGCAGATCAGACAGATTTGGACTAGTTCTTTTGCTAGTGATGGGAGGAATAATGGTTACCCTGGACGAGGGCGGAGCACGTGGCTTATTTGTAGAGGTCATAGATGATGGCGGTACCTGTTCCACGCGAATGGTGGAATCGCTCACACTGACTGGGAACAGCTGATCCTTCTTAGGCTGAATGGCCGCTGGCTTGCGGCGCATGCGTGGCGAAGGCGTAACGGGATTGATGCCATGGGAACTGATGCTGCGACTCAGTGCCTCCACTTGCTGTTTGGCATCCTGATTGGCATCGCGTATCAGTGCAGCAATACTCTCGCGATTGTTGTGCTCCTCGGCCAGTTGCTGGCGCTGCTGATTGCGGATCAGCTCGAACTCCTGCCAGAAGGTCTCAATAGCCTGGCTCGAATTGCGATTCAGTTCGCGGCGCAAAGCCGCCACCAAATGCGCATCCCGGGGCACTTCAACTTTGCCAAGACGTCGTGTGGACATGGTTTTTGATTATTTTTGAAAATTTGGAGAGATGGATACATATATACTAGAAGACTATGAAACTACAGGCAGAGTGTGTTTGTGTGTGTGTTGCCTTGACGTTTCTGTCTGTGGCAATTTGATCGATGCGAGTTTTCTAATTGCGCCGCCAACTTTCTTCTTTAATTGTGGCGAGAAAAATGAGGCCCGTATCGAAATGGCATGAAAAGCACAGCAACAAGAACAACAACAACAACAAAACAAACAACAGACGTCACTCGAGAAGCGCGAGAGAAATTGTTTTCAATACTGTTTATGTAAAAAAAGGAATATTTGTTCTGTTGTATGTGCAGTCAATCAATCATGCGATAGAAGTTTAAATACTTGGCCCAATTGGAACTTGGCCAAACAATGGGCCAACGTTTGTCTTTCAATATAATCGCAGTCAGCAGCAGCAGCAGCAGCAGCCCCTCCACTTCACTTCACTTCAGTTTAGTCCACTTAGCTGAAATGAAAACAAAATTGCCAGCAGCGCCGCCTCCTTTTTGTTTCCTGGCCAAAAAGACGCCCCGCTGTGCACTTGTCGAAGCCAAAAGTTCAACGATTGCCGCCGACTGTTTTAAATGCGGCTACCTAACCAAAGCACAGGAACAGGCAACAGGCAGCAGGCAACTGGCAACTTGCAACAGGCACAAGCCGAATTCGAATTCGAATTCAAATCTTGCTTGCAACTTGCCAGTCACAATTTATCCTTTATGGCTTTTGTTTCTGCAGAAGTGAAAACAAAAGATTGTCATCGAGACCAGAGACTTTAGCGCTATGTATTTTCCTCGTTTTGCATAAGATCAGCAGCAGACATATATAGACTTACATATATAAAACTATATATACATAAACATACATATTATATGATATGACTGATCGCCCTAATTGGGTGAAAGTGCTTAGAAAGTGTGACAGTGGTCAGAAAGCACTCTCATCATTACGATGCCCCACTGTCAAATCAATATCTATGGCCTTTACCGATACCTGTAGCTATATAACATACATCACCCGCATATATAGGCATCGTCAGCAATCAGCTAGCAAAATGACTACAAAGCCCCGCTTGTCCATCCGTCCATCCATCCGTCCGACTCTCTATCCGACTGTCTGTGAGATATTCCCAGGCCAGGCCAGAAAACTAGAACTCAAAATCATACATCACAAGCAATTACCGGCTAAAATGCGCCGAGTAAGCTTCGACAACGACCAATGCAGCGACTAACCTTGGCCACTACTCAGCAAAAAAAAATAAAAAAAATAAAAAAAGAGAGAAAAAATCAAGCTAAGAGATATGTATGTATTTATGTATATATATAGAAGAGTGGGTTGCTGTTATTATTGTTGTTGCCCCATACACTTTGATAAGTGGCAGGCATATTGACAAGCCACAAATTCATCAAGGATATCATTTGAAATACATATTTAAGCTAAGACTGTTATTAAAAAAAAAAACAAATGTTTTAGGGAATATAAATTAGCAGTTTTTGCTTATCCTAATTATTTTCATTATTATTTAATTAATTTATTAAATGTTTAAGTAATTGCTCAACAGTTTTAGATATGTTTGTAAAGACTTCAATACCTGAAATATCCTAGAAAAGGAGTGCAATAATAATACTTAAAATGTTTCTATTGAAATATTTACCAAATTTAATTTGTTATAAAATAACGTATATTATTCTGTCATTTGTCAATACTAACATAACAAGCCAAAGATTAGTTAATTTATTATCGTAAAGAGTATTTCACATTCGTTGCATTGCGTGCATAGTTTTTTGCAACTTGTTGCTTTTCTGCTGGGATGCTGTGTATGCTGCGCATGCATCATCATACCATCATCCCATTATCACATACCACAAGCCAACAGACCAACCTATGGTAACAAGTTTGGGGCGAAGGGAAGGGAAGGGAAGGCAAGACAAGGCTGGCTTGTGTTTGTGTGCTGGTGCTGTTGCAGCTCCTCCTTTGGCTGACCAACTGCGGCACTTGAATGCTCGGCATGAAATAAATCGCGTGTTTATTGTGCCAACGGCGATCGCTTCAATGTTGCACATGAAAATTGAACGCAATAGAATGCCACTAATCGATCGAATCGAGCGCTGCTCTTTCGGATGCCGCCAGCAACAAAATGAAATGTTTCAAGTTCAAATGCAAGGTGCGGAACTCGTCGAGAAAGAGTGAGAAGGAGTGCCAGACAGATTGGACGGCTGGCTGGCTGGACAGCTGTTGTGGCAGAGACTGGCGCAAGCAATCTCAAAATAATCTAAACGATTTGGCGAAAATCACGTTGCCGTCGCCATCCAACTCGTCGTCGTGGCAGCGACTGCGGCATCCACCTGTTACGCCGAGCTCATTTTTAATGCCTGTCTCCCCTCCCTCCCCCACCAAAACCGACGAGATGAAGGCCAAAGCGGGTCTGGAGCAGCAGCGACGCGGCGGCATTGAGAGCAAATTGCAAAAGCCAAATTCAACGAATGCCGGCGCACAGTTTGGCATTAATAATGAAGCGCAATCAACTGACGGCCGCCGGCCGTTGGATGGCTCCAACTGACTGGTTGACTGGCCAACTGGCGGATTGGCTAACTGACTGACTGACTGAGTGACTGAATGTATTGGCCAGGTGAGGGTGCCTTGATATGTTGCATTGGCATTGGCATTGCGCAGATTAAACATTTTTCCAACACAATGCATAATTTCTCGCTGCTGGGCTCGTTATGTGCAGCACCGTGTGGATGTTGTTCTTATTATTGTTGTTGTTGTTGTGGCTGCTTTTGGTTGCTTGGTGTTATTCTAAACGGCTTTTAGACAAAGCATCAGACCAATCCCAGTCCCACTGCCCGCTGCCCGCTGCCCAACCGCTCACGCTGCCAATCAATCAATCACGCCGAGAGCCGAACCGAGTCGCCTAGTCATTTGAGCATCTGCCGACGCCATCAACGTACCCGGAGCGCGCTCTCTGGTCAAGTGTAATGGTTTTGTCATGATGCAGCATTTAAGCTGCCGCCACTGATTGATGCGGCGTTCGTTCCACAAGAAAGTGCCTGTTAGGAATTTCACACCACCACCACCAACACCACCAGCATACAGCATATTGTGAGCCACTTGTCAGTCACTCAGTTTCACTGTACAGTCAATCTTCTAGTATTTCCATAATCAAGTTTGTTGCCTAAGTCTTTTGTTAATATGCAATTGAATATTGTCAATAAATGCATAATGGAGTTTTAAGTGATTAATATAAAAATATAATTTATGCTTAAAATTGCAATATATTTGATAACTTCATCGTTTATGTGTATAACAATATTATTTAAATTTCCCAAATGGTCAAGACAAGATATTGCCACATTTCGATTAAAAAACCAAAATTTGTCTTTAAAATTTTGAACAATATTTTTTTTAAATGTTTATGTTTTAAGTTTTTTAACATTTCAATTAAGAAACACAAATTTTCTTTAAAACTGTTAACAATATATTTTTAAATATTTATTTTAATTGTTCATAACAATAAATTACATTCCAAGTAAAGTAAAGTCCAGGGTATTTCTTAGTCGAGTTTTCCTAACTGAAGCATTCTTATATGTTTTGAAAATCGCTTTGCTCTGTCTTAAGTCTAATTCGTAAGATTTGGATGCTTAATTGCATGCAATTTTCAAAAACGAAAAAAAGAAAAACGAATCGAAATCGAAATGGAATGGAAATAACGAGTGCCACCTGCAGGGCGGGAAATCAAATCAGCGAAATCAATGCTCAATTAATTGACGACAATTGTGTGGCAAGTGGTCAAATTGTGTGGTGCAACATCAAAATCAGCCACAACAGCAATTGTAACAACTGTAACAACGGCAAACGTCAATTGTCTAATCAACAAATTTAGTCAATAAATCGTAATTAATTAACGTTTGCCGCTGCGCTTTGCTCTGGCAGTTGCAGCGGCTGCAGTTGAAAGAGTTTTCAATTTTGCCCAAAAATTCAAATGTGTGGCAAAGCCAACCAAAAATCCCAATACCAAAAAAAAAAAACGCGAGCAAATATTCGTGAATTGCGACTAATTTTTTTTGGTACAACTAGCGAAAAACGCTAACAAAAATATTGGTAACAGCTAATCAGGCGCATATACGCCCAATAAAAATCAAGGTGTGCCTGGCAGGTGGCCCGTTTGCTGTATTGCCATTTTTTTGTTGTTGCTGGTGTTATTGTTGATAAGATCGTTGCAATGTGTTTGTTGTCAAAAAATTGACTTGCAATCCACGAACTAAATTTTCTATCCCATTGCAATCGAAAGACTTAGGCAACGAACTTGCAGCTTGTTCTCATTTTTAGAAGTATTATAATAAAATCAGAACTATGGGCAATAAAAGCCTTAAAAATTTTAGTAAAAATTGTCCTTGTTTATTTTATTTTCAATTATTTCTATACATTTTTTTATCGTTTTCTTCATAAAAAATTCCTTCAAGAAATTTAGAGATACTTTTCACTTTCATATGATGTGTTGAGCTTAAAGAGGTGTCTGATTCAGGTATTTCCGTTGAACGATCAACAGCTCATCGTCAGCTGCTGCCTTGGCTTTTATAATACACTGCAATTAGCTGTAAAGAACTTTTAATTAATAATGTTTAATGCTCAACGGTTAATGCCCAAATGCTTAATGCTTATGATATATGTGTGTACTGACTTCGATCTCTACTGTGGCCAGATCAAAGGCGCCCCAAACCGCAGCCGCAACTTGGCAGTTAATCAAATTAATTGCTTAGAAAATCAACATGTTGATTTCAGGCGTACACAAAAAAATGAAGCAGGCAAATCAGCAGCCAAAATCACAATCGACATCAAAAGGCACACAATGACATATAACGAATTATGGTTTAGATATGTGTATTATATCATATGCATATTCAAGGCCTTCCTAACCCACAGTGGGAATATGCAACACTTTTTATATTATTGTTTTTATTTTTTTTGGTTTCTTTTTTTGTTTGGGTTTTGGATTTTTGGTTACTTTGGCTGCTTGTGTATATTCTTGGAAGCGCATTATTTAACCGCAGCACTGATCTAAAAACGAAAATTGGCCAAAATCGAGGCACATAAATCACCAAAAAAACACACACACTCTCTCAATTCAGATACAGATACAGATACTTAAAGAGCCGCAGTGCTTTTTGGGGTAGAATCATTGACAGCGCGCCGGAAGATTTCATTGTTTCCCAATTGGGCCCAAACGGCGACGGCAACTTCTCGGTATTTTATTAAGCCACACAAATCAAAACCAAAAGCATTCAGCAAAAAAAAAAAAAAAAAACGAACAGTCGACAAAAAAATAATACGTATTTATTTCTATATATAAAGAAGCCTTCGTGCGGTAACTTGACTCATGAATTTGGATGCTTAATTCTACTTAAACTTCGTCTGGGCTTTTTTTCTGCGCTTTTAAATGCCTTACATATTGGCTCTGAAATCCGAGGCGACGATGCTGCTGCGATTAGCTGGGCAAACAAGTGTTAAAGTTGTGGCAGCCACTGCAGTCACCACAGATGCTTTTTTGCCGCTGCTGCTGGTGCTGCTGCAAGGTGGGGATGGTAGATGAGAGCCGGGGGAGCAGGGGTTGTTTGCATTGGCAGTGGGTGCACTGATTGCTGTTGCCGCTCCTCTAAGTGAGAAACAAAACAAAAGTTAAGCAAAAGGTTTCTTGCCGTATTTTTTTCTTCTTTCTTTCCCGATTTGCCGCATTTGTTTTATGGCCATTTTTGGGTAGCTTCTTTTTCTGTTTTTTGTTTTTTTTTTTGGTTTGTTTTGTTGTCGCATTGCATTGTGCAAACGATTTTTGCTTTGTTTTATAACGCGTTTGTTTGTTCGGTTAGCTTTTCGGGCTTTGATTATTTTTTTTTCCCAATTCGATTCGTTTTGGCAATGCCACAGATGAAGCCAAAGGTAAACTTAACTGTTTCCAAGGTGTTGCATAATCTGCTTTTTGGCGAGATAATAACTTTCAGACTAAAGGCACAGCTTACAAAATAATCTAGATAATGATGGCAATATATTTAAAAAGTCTATTAAGCAGGTTGGACTGATAAAAACCAGAATAATAAATATTGGAATGCTCTACAATTAACTCCTGCCTTGACAAATGGAAAGTTCTCTTTGAGATTATGAATATCGATACTTGATTAGTTTTTCTGTTTAATTTGTGGAATTACGTAACCTTTCATGAATGTTGTATTGCTGTCAAAATATAGACAATCATTTGTGTGAAGGGGAAAGGGGTGAAGGTGATTTTTTTTGTACAACATTGCACCTGGTTGGACATTTGCATATCAGCAATCACTGTCCACACGGTTCATGTCATTTGCAGTCAGCTAATCCAATGGACAAAAACAGAAAGACGCAACCCCACCCCACTGCTGGTGCACAAAAAAAAAATATGCGCACAACACACACCTTACCCCTTCGAAGGAGCAGCAACTATTGTGTGTGTTGTTTGGTTGCCCAGTTTGTCTCTAATTTAATTTGCATTTTAACAACTTTTTGCGTGTGGTTTTGGCTCCAAAATAAAAGTAAATGCCGTCCGTTTGGACACCGGGCAACAAAAGGCGTGACTGCAACATGCGCCAAGTGCGTGAAACGCCAAAATAACACAGCAACCTGCCAGTGGTTTCAGTGGTGCCCGTGAAGCCAATATATACCTGCGGGCGCACCACGTAAGCCGCGCACAAATTAAATTAGTTTGAATAAACAGCGAGAGGTAACTAAAAAAAACAGAAAAAAACAAAAAAATATCGAGAACGAACAAAAATACTCGTACATAATAAATGAACGAGGACGCGAACGCAGCCTTTAAAAGGCAATGTTGCAACAACGCTCAGAAACAAAAATAATAAGAAGAAACGAGCCCCAAATCAAAACAGCGCAAAGCAAAGCAAAGCGAAACGAAACGAAGCGAAAAGCTGCAGGCCAAAAACGACGACGGAGACGGAGACGATGACGACGACCATGAGTTGGAAGAAGGAGCAAGTGAGGCAAGAATTCCAGGCAACTGAGGCAAGGCTGGCTGCGTGGGCGCATGCCTGCGCAGGTGATTTTAATCGCATGCCTGGAATCTGGCATAAACAGGTGAACCAGCCTAACCAAGACCAAGAGGGCCAGCAACAACAAAAACAAAAACAACAACAGCAAATTAAATCAGAGACGAAAGGCCGCAAAACGGTTCAGTAACAACGAGTATATGCCAAATGAGCCATAGAGTCCAGAGTCGGTGTTGGAGCCTTGCCAGGATGAGGATGAGGCACTGCAAAAAGACGAGAAAC
Organism: Drosophila dives; assembly: GCA_035042365.1. Classification (NCBI taxonomy): domain Eukaryota; kingdom Metazoa; phylum Arthropoda; class Insecta; order Diptera; family Drosophilidae; genus Drosophila; species Drosophila dives. The sequence continues at coordinate 788,750 of JAWNLJ010000414.1, read as the reverse complement.
GAAACGAAACGAAAATTGTAAATCACGAATTTTTGCAGCAGATATGCAAAAGCGGCGCACATTTTGTAGCAAATTGAATTTTCAGCAGAAATCCCAAAAACGGACAACGAGCAACGGGTGCAAAGGGGCAGCAATACGAGTGGAAGTGGTTGTTGTTGTTGTTGTTGTTATTGTTATTGTTGTTGCTGTACGCCTTGTTAAAGGCGAAAAAATAAGAATCAGCGCGCTTGCGCATAAATTTCACAAAGAGCATTTGCAACTGCGACAGGTTGCAGGCAACCAGCCAGCAGCAGCCAACAAACACACACACACACACAATTCGCAGTTCTCAATTCTCAGTTAGCAGTTCTCAGTTCTCAGTTGGCAATGCCCAACAGTTCCCGGACTCCCAATCTGCATATACAAGCCATAAAGCAATTTCCATTGCTGGAGCACAACAGCCGCAAGGAGAATGACGTGCTCTATGCACACCCCACACCAAAATAAAGACAAAAAAAGAATGTGCTCGACTAGAAAGTACTCTGTATAAAATATATTTATTGCTTAAATTAAATATAATAATTAAGACATAGTCTAAAAAAAATTAAATCTCATTTTTATTGTATTTTGACATGCTTTGCATTTATTTGTTGTTGTTGATGTAACAAATTTGACATCCCTTTTTGTAATAATCAAATTGTATAATTTAAACTGTTGCAAGTTGACTTATCAATTTTTTATCCCATATTCATATCATTGAATATGCTTCAGATGATATGGGATTTTTATTTATAAACTAAATACTTTAAATATTAATATTTATCAGTGATATATATGCAACTCTTAGCCCTTCCAGCCATTTGAAATGTGTACAGGGTAAAAAGAAGCAGAGGACTTGGGCCAAGAACTTGCCCTACGCAAGCGCATGCGCAAGTTGCAAGTTGGCTAGTTGCGAGTTGCAAGTACCGATGCCACAACCTTGATCCTTGTCAAGTGCTGCCTACAGCAGCAGCCGCCAACAACTTTAATAAGTTCGCAGCTCGCTGATTTTGCGAGCTTTGTTCTGATTCTGCAGTCGAGCAATGCGTATTTTATTTACTTGATTTTTATGCAAATTTTTATTTTATTTGTTAAGGAAAATGCGCAAAACAACAACAACACAAACGACACGTATTCATTTGGTTGTTGTATGCTAACAAAAAAAAATTGTTATGGCTCCGTCGTGAGGGTAGGAGCCTCCAGTATCCAGTCCCCAGCTATCCAGTATCCAGAGTCAAGCCTCTCAGTCTTTGAGGCTCGCTTCTCGTGGCTGTTACCATTTATAGCTGGCGGTTTTTTCGTTGCCAAATTAGTGAATTTACATGTTGAACAATGATCAATGTTTTGTTAACAAATGTTTGCTTTACAACGCTTGTTACATACGTTACAGGGGGGGGGACTCATAACAACAAAGCACAAAAGCACAAAAAACAATGCCAACATTTTTTTTACCAGCAATTTACAAAAGCTGTGACGATGAGTCTTTTTTTTTTTTTGCCAGTAAGAAATTTGTGTGGGTGAAGAATAGTTTGAATGTGCAGTGAAGAAAATCGGAGCTGTTACTTTTTATAAAAAAATAGGTGAAAATAAATAATATAAATAAATATTATAATTGAAACGTGTGCTGCAATTCAGCATTTGTGCCTGGAAAGTTACTTAAAATAAAAATAAATAAAAAATACTTAAAAACTAAAAAATTTTATATATCAAACATTACTTAATAAGAACACTAAATTATAATTTAAACTCAATCCAAAGTATGCCTTAGCCATGACAGATTATTAAACGCTTAATTAAATATGATCATTATCGATGAGAGTTTATACCTTGAACTATAACTAGAAATTTACTTAAAATTAAAATAAATAAGAAATATTTTAAAACTAAACAGTATATGGTATTTTTTATATAAATCATTACTTCGTTGAAATATTTAATTATAATTTAAATTCAATTAAACTTATACCTTAGTCATGACAGATTATCAAACCCGCAATTTGATCTATTATAAATATTATCGGTGATAACTTATACCTTGATCTATAACTAGAAATGTGCTTAAAATTTAAATAAATAAAATTGCTTAAAAACAAAAAGTTTAATGGTATTTTATATATAAAGCTTTACAAATTTGAACATTTAATTATAATTTAAATTCAATCAAATTTATGCCGTAGTCATGGCAGATTATTAAACCCGCAGTTTAATCTATAGTAAATATTATCGGTGAGAAATTATACATTGAGTCATTACTAGAAATTTACTTAAAATTAAAATAAATAAGAAATATTTCAAAACTAAACAATAGATGGTTTTTTATATTAAGCATTACTTCGCTTGAACACTTAATTATAATTTAAATTCAATTTAACTTAAGCCTTAGTCATGGCAGATTATTAAATAATATATATAATAAATATTATCGAGGAGAATTTATACCTTGAAGCAATAATTTAGAAATTCATACATCATTCGCAGACAGAAATCTAATAAGACATTAATAATTTAACAAAGGATACACAAAAATGGAATGATAAGCATTTTAAAACTGTTACCAAGAAACGCGTGCGTCATCTGGCATTCTCAGGCCTGGTCTGGCTGAGTGGGGGGTCAAGGTGATCATTTGTAATAGATAGAGCTGGTCCATAACAAATTAATAATGGTCCAGGCATGCCAAATTGAAGGCTACCCTTACCGCACACACTCACTCACACACACACACACAAACAGGCAGTGAACAGTTAAAGTAGCAATGTGCCTGCAACAATTGTTTGCACAATAAGAGCAGGGCAAGCGGGCGGGGTGTGAGGAACGGCGAACAGTAGCTGGTAAATATTGAAGCTATCAACGGCAGTTGGATGGGCTGTCATGACACGGCAGCATTCAGCCGTGCTCAAAGTTTACCATCAAATTGCTAAAATAGCAAATAATGAAGCTGACAGCAGGCAGGAGAGACGGCGAGAACAGGGGATGATCCGGCTGCTAAGCCGCTGCAACAGTGGCAGCAATTAAAACGGGGCGCATCTCCACCCACCAATTCGGCGCAATGTTGTTACAGTCGGTCTGGGACATAAGCAACACTTCTCGGTCGTGGGAAACTTTGGGAAATCCGTAGACCTGAAGTGCCTGTTGGCGGTTTGACTGGGAGGACAACGATGCCGAGAAAAAGATACATTTGTTGCCTGTGGTAGACAGCGAGCGTCTGTTGGCCATCAATTTGGTTGGTTAATGCGCATACAGAGGGGTGGCAAATAGTGTTTTCCGAGGGGTTGTCTGCCCGCCTGCCCCTGCCTGGCTGCCTGGCTGCGTGCGTCGCTTTAATTTCTCAATAGACGCATTATCCTTGGCTCTGGTCCACGTCCAGGCACTTATTATCTTCCTCTCGTGGCGTGCCCAGGAACACTTGAGTTTTACAATCGAATTTTGTTTTTTTTTTTTTTTTTTTGCTGGTGGGTCGTCAATAGCCTGCGGCCTGTCTGGTTGTCCAACTTGTAAGTGCTCGGGTGTGGGAACTGTTTGTGCCCTGTGAAGCTGAGCATATGCTTTTCCATGCACCACAACCCAACCCAATCCCCCTTTGAGGATGTCGTCCTTGCTTTTAACGGGGGGAGCGACGTGTGCACTATCGATGCGAATGGCCAGTGGCATCTTCAATTTTTATGCATATTTGCAGTGGGTCGGTCACGTGCCGCAACAGGACATTGGCAGTCGTCCTGCGATTTGCAGTACCTGTCACAATCACACTTTGCGGCATGCTGCAGCATTGCAAATAATATAAATTAATATTTTTTGTCGACGAGTGCGCTGTGCCCCTCGCCCCTCGCCCCTTGTCACCATTTTCATCTGAGGTTTTTGTCTGTTTATGAGATTCGGATTCGGATTTTGATGATGCGATTGCTCAAGTGAAATTCCAGATTTGGCTTTGCTTTTTGATGCCTCTCTGGGGGTTGCAATAACACGAGATACACTGAGATTAAACTCGGAGCAGTTAAATTGTCACAAAGGGATTTTTAAGAATACATTGAACAATTTGTGGTGGTTAATAATTAGGATAAAATGTGTATTTTTTTCGTTACTTTTTTTAAAGTAATTTTAATTATAAAATTGGGAAATTTATAATGTTAATATATAGGTTTAAAATTAATATATAGGAATTAAAATAGGAAGAAAATATTAATAAATTATAAGAAATAACATGACTTAATAAAAAATTTATTAATATTATTTATATATTATTATATATATATATATATATATATATAAATTTATTAGTATTAATTTAAACTAAATACAAATTTTTAGAGTACAGTTTCTCATTTGTCAATTAAAGAGCTTAGTAATTTTGCTAAGTGCATACACTTTTGGCAAATATTTGCAAATCCTTTTGCGACAAATGCCACTCGTTTCCGCTACGTCTTAAAGACACGTGTCCGGACAGTCGTCAACTGAAAGCGGGCAACTAATAAAAATGCAGTCTGCAGATTTGTCAGAGATTTGGAGTAAGGGTCGCAGGATGAGGGCCACTTTAACGTGGCATTTGCCACCCAGCAAATGGGGATTGTCAATGGCAGCTGATGAGCCGCATTAGTGCAAATTGTTGTGGGCGTTAGTGGCAGGCAGGCCAATGGCTTCTCCAAATGCGTATCAGATATTGTTGGCACTTGATACACTTAGCAGGCAGCAAAAATCATTAAAATAAATTAAATGCACAGTGGAGGCTGCCACGCTTGCCACGTGGGTGCACACTGCCAAAAGGGCAACCAACAACTGAAGGTGTCAACTAATACCCAGGGGCACAAGAAATTGCCACTGCATCCAGGCAGGCAGGCGGGCCTAAGTTATGTTCAGAGACTAAAACCTTAAAGGCAGCTATGCTGTTACACTTAAAAAAATATGCATGAATTATGTAATATGAAATGGACTTTTATTTGCTAAAATTTATAAATATAATTTTTTTTAGGAATTTTTGCTTTAGTTTTTATAGGTTGAAGTTATGCAATATTAAAATATGTGCTGCACATTTTTTTTGAGTGCATGGAGTCGGCCGGACGGGCGCCTAAACAAAAGGCATTAGACGCCAGTTGAAGCGACGCAAAAGTTGATTGGTGTTGGCCATAAAGTTAAAGCGTCTCCTGCTGCATCCGTATCCTGCTGGCGCCAAAGGCTTTGAAGTGACGGCGGCGATGGCGGCATCGGCAGCGGCAGCGGCAGCTGATCTTGGGCATTCGTTAGACACGCAGGCGTTGATGGACATCTCGTCGCGCTGGTCGCGACCAGTTGACCAGCCAAAAAGTGTCATATCGTCAGTCAGTCAGCCAGGCAGCGGCATGTGCAAAGAGTGGCGACTATTCCGTATCTGACTGGCGTCAAATGGTGCTTAGCGGCACCCACTATGGACCAGACCAGACCAGGCCAGACCAGACCAGACTCGACTAGACCAGACATCAGACCAAGTCGTCAAGCCGTCCGACAGGGCTCCATCCAGGCTCCATCTCATTTGCATGGAAATGTGCGCGGGTGTTGGCCCAGTCGCATAAGCGAAAACCCCAATGCAGGAAACCTATTGTCTTTTGGCCAGGCCAACAAAATATGCAAAGCTAAAATTTATGAGAAATTAAAGTAAATTTATTGCATGGCATTTTGGACCGTCTTATGGCAAATGCGGCAAAAACACTTTCTGCGGCCTGTCCCTTTGCTGATTGTGTGATCGATGGCTCACATCTGCATGTTTCTCTTGATAACTTTCTCCCCACTCGAACATTACAACAACAACAACAAAAATAACATCCCGTAACCCTTGCTCCAACCCATTTTAAATAGACTGGAATATTCCAATCGGTTGTCATTGAGGGAAGTTACTACTTGGTATGTCGATAAAGCTGGATATATCATTTTAGAGAGAGACTGATAAGAGACTGATATATTTGAAAAGTATGAATTCTACACATTCCCTGTAATACTTCAGATTTAGTAGATTCTCTAATTATGTAAAAAATAAATAAGGAGCAGTCAAAAGTTTTCTGGAAATGTCAGTTAAATCTTCAAACTCTTTTGCTCTCTCCATTAAACGTCAAGATTTTTTACTGTAGTTAACTTCAATATTTGATTTATAATACTAGACGTCAAAGATCGAAACATGTTAATAGTCTCCTCATATTCAAATAACTTTCTCTGAGTGCTACACTAAAAGGTACAAGATCCTCTAACCCTAACCGCTTTCAAATGTCAAAAGCGCAAACACTTAAAATGCCAGAGCCAAATACTCAAGCATATTGTTGGCCAATGAAATTAGGTAATAAGCTGCCCATACATAAATGCATATATAGAAAAACCATTTTTTATGCAGCACCAGACTCCAAGTGCAACTCACTTTTCATTTTCAAATGGCAACGGCAAGTGCGCCACAGACGCCAAGTTGCCAGACGCTGCTGCTGCCGCTGCTGCTGCTGCTGCTGCTGGCTGTCGTCCGTCTCGCTGGCTGAGAGTTGCAGGCAGTTATAATTTATAAGACTGTGCCCCACTCAGACGACCAGACGACCATAAAAGTCCTGGACCGGCGGCCTGCAGGCGGCTCTGTCAGTTGGACTGTCAATTGACTGCAACACTTCGGGGCAGAGCAAAAGGAAAATAAGAAAAATATCAACAACAACAACAACAATAACAACAACAACATAAAAATACAACGCGCAAACAAAGCCACCAATCGGACACTAAAATGAATTGAAACTAATATGCCAAAGTGAGTGGTGCAACAGCCTCTGACAATGGCTTCATGATTCTGAAGACAGCGCCACGGGGCAAGCTAGAAAAAGCAAGAAAAAAGCTGAAAACACTCAAATATGCGAAAGGATACACACAATGGACACAAAACTATGCACGATTACCTAATGCCACAAGCGAACTCTTTGCCACATTGAAACCTGGAGTGAATTGTGTATCGATATTGGCTTGACTTTTAATACTCTCTTTTAAAGGGTATTATAGATTTCTCACAAGATTTCTGCTAGCTGCGAAGATTTGAAGTAAACTAAACAAATAAAATAAATAAATAAATAAACTTAAATATTTTCTGTTTAAGATTGCTTGGGTTTACAGTAAACTATCTAAGAAATATATCGAATTATTGTGCTTGAACTATATTGTAGTCAAATTGCAATTCATAGATGCTTTGACTACTTTGTATTATAAAATTTAATTTTAACAGACTTTAATTTAGTTTAATAAAATAACACTTCATATTTATTTGTTTGAATTTTTTATATTTTCGATTAATTATTTGTTTGCTTGAATTTCAAATAAACTATGAAAGGAATATATTGAATTATTGTGCTCGAACTATATTGTAGTCAAATTGTAATATATATATATTATATATAATACTTTGTATTATAAAATTTATTTTTAAACAGACTTTAATTCAGTTTAAGTTATATTATAAACAAATAACATTGCATATGTATTTGCTTGAATTTTAAAGTGCTCAGTTATTAATTAGTGTTTGAAGTTCTACTTTTCCTTGCATTTGAAGTAAACTATAGAAGTAATATATAAAATTATTGTGCTTAAACTCTATAATATTCAAATTTTAATATATATCTACTTTGACTACTTTGTATTATAACATTTTATTCTTGAACAGACTTTAAATCACATTAAGTTAAATAAATTCACGTTAATCATAGAATTGAAAGTGTGTTAAATTTGCGACATTTAAAAAAAAGTTACTTAATATTTTCTTTCTTTATCAAATGCATTTTCATATAATTTATGATCGGCTACTATAAATCACTTCAAAATATTGGCGAACTGCATTTTTAATTGTGCGACACTAAACAAAGGTGTCACGAGTGCCAATCGGGCATAAAGTAATTGAAAATCAATTAGCCAGAAGTTGCCGTCGCCAACAGGCGCAATGAAATGCCATTAAACGCATGCATTGAATTATTGAATTATTGTCAACTGCCAATTGGCAAATGGCTGGCAATTGGCCACCAATCCATGGCGACATTTATTGCTAAAATGTGATTATTAATAATGCGCCAAACGACCGGCATAACAATTAACCAAGCATTCGACTGGCCGATACTCTATACAATATTTAAATATTTTGGTATTTATTGTTTATGCAAATTTAAGAGCCAAATACACTTTAATGTTTAAAGTTACAACTGTCGTGATTAGTTTTAGTTTTATATCGAATAATCTCATTTTATTTGATCTTTGTGGAACACCCCTTTAAACCAGTATTTTTGGCTACAGGGTATAACAAATTGAACTCATAAACTGTTTTGGCTGCAGGTGAAATAGAAATATGTGCCAGCAAATAATAAGTATGTAAGTATGTGTGTATGTATGTATTAGTTTAGAGGTATGTACAACTTTATTGGTATTTACGAGTGGACCAACAAATTCAAAGTGCATTGCCGTGTATGGCTAATAAAATTTTATATTCGAATTTTTGCATGCGAACTGTGACTGAGTTTTTATATTTATTAATTAGAAAAACCAGCATCGTTCCACAGCTCGTTTAAAAGTCATGTATATAATTTTAGTCGCACTCCACTGAGACGCTGAGGTGTTAATTGCACAGTGGGTAGTGCACCACCAATCCACCAATGCCACCACCACTGTGGATTGGACAAAAAACAGCTCAAAATCGATTGCCCGCCGGTTGTAGTTGTTGTTGTTGTTGTTGTTGTTGTATCGATTGAAAGTGTGAAATTGCAAAGCAATTGTGATTGTTGGTCTGTCGAATGTGTTTTTCGGGTGTTTTTCTGGACCATTGCAATTGCAAATTACATCAGGTGTTCAGAAAAAAAAAACTAAGGGGGGATTATGATTTGTGTGTGTGTTGATTAGCTAGTAGGTGTGGCCCAATGATTGGCCACGTTAGCGTCTGAGATTAGAAGGCTGTTAGTTGGTTGTTGTTACAAATACCCAAATATCGCATAAATGATGCAACGCTCGAAATGTTTATCAAATCAAATTCGACTAATTGGAATTAACTGATTATTAAATATTTAAGCCAAATAGGTACTTCATTTATTAAACATTTCTGGTTCTTTCTTTTTTTTAATCCTATAAATTATTCTTCCCTCGATATGTAACTATTTAAGAACCATTTCCGGGCTGTGCAGCTTGATAAATATGCTGGCTGATTTGGCCAAACTATTCTAGCCAAGAGCCAAAAGGTTAAACAAATGCAAATGCAATTTATGCCCATGGAGTTTGGCGACCTCATTAAAATGCCGCACATTGGCCAAACAGGAATGTTTGCTAAAATTTTCAAATTAATTCATTTTAATAAATCCAAAAGCAAACTCCCATGCACATGAATTCTTCCGCATTACTTGTACAATTGGCACACAGGCAAAGTATTTTAACAAAGCTGATGTTGTTGTTGTTGTTGTTGCTGTTGTTGTTGTTGTTGTTGCTGTTGCTGCTGAAGCAGAAAGTTGGCGAACTCCTCACCTGGACATGGATTGCTTCCATATTCGTTACGCTGGCAAAATTCGGTTACAGATTTATGTAAATTTAGAGCATGACACACACCACACAGGCACGGGACAAAGAGACAAGCAGCTCCTGTACTACTGTGGATATGGATGTGGATGTGGATGTGGCTGCTGCTGCTACTACTGCGACTTCTTGGAGGTCAAAGTGAATCACGCTCTGATACATGACCATTAATAGATTTTGGCCCGAGTCTGGAACGTGCAGCGGCATGCGAAATTAATTTCCTATAGTACATTGAATCTCTCAACTATGCACCTGGCTGCCAATTAGCGTTAATATTAAGGACCCCATTTCGACTACCAACACAAACACACACACACACAAAAAGCAGCGCACAGCTTCAGATTCCTGGCGCGTTTTGGTTTGCAATAAAAATTGCCATTTTCATAATTGCCCAGGCAGATGGTGCCAGAAATGTCGCCTAATTGGCTGCTGGACTAAAAACCCCAGCGATAAGCCAACAGCTAGCTGGATCCTTCTAACGGGCCAGAACAATAGAATGGCTCCTAGTGTGCAGACGCTTTGGCAGGTTTAAGCCAGTCTCATACTCGCCTGCCCCCCCTACGAATTTTTTTTCTCCTCCTGCCCATCTCTATTTCCCTCTCTTTATTTTTTTTTTTCTATATTTCTCTTTATACTATGACAATATTTTTCTCTACGGCAATGCGAGCTTCTATATAATTTATCAGATGTAAGTTTCATGGCCGTTTTAGCTTTGAGTTCACCATAACCATTGGTATTTAATACACTTCCTTGGGTTAGTTATGACAATTGTAAGTTCTGGAATTAATTTTATAACAGAATAATTTTTTTTTATTTTTTAAATTGAATTTTCTTACGTTTACAGGCCAGCTATTAAAATTAAGGCCACTCATCTGAAGTACTTTTTATAGAGTATTTAAGTTTCGTATAAAAGTGCTGATTATTTTGCAACTTTTCTGCAATAGTTGGGCTTCTCTTTTATTATTATTATTATTGTTGCTGTTGTTGTTATTGCAGTGTGTTAACATGATCTTTTATTACAGCTACTACTTGCAACGTTTGGTTTTGCTTTTTATTGTTTGTTCGGCTGGGAACTGTTTGTTCTTACCAGGTGAGTTTATTTACCGCTAATAATGGTCATTTAAGTTGATATTCTTGCCGCATTGACGATGGCGTGGTCTTGATAAGACGGAAAGTCAGCATTTAGTTAAGAGTTGCGAATGCCACATGACCAATGCACAGATGCAATGCCAAGCACACATTTTGATTTCATTTGCTATAGAAATTTGTTAAACGCGATTTTTGAATTTGTTCGGCAATTTGCTGCTTAATTGACAAAACACACACTGACGGCGACAGACTGGCCAACAACCAGCGGCGTTTTTCTGTAGTCGTATAGTCCAAGCAAATAAGCCAACAACAACAACACACGCTTGCAACACAAGAATCAATACCAAAAAAATTCAAATCCGACTAATAAAATCATATATGCAACTCATAGTTGCAGAGACCCCAATGAGTCACCCGGCATCAGGCAGACACTCTATGGCTAAAACTCTTGGCCCAGACAGCTGTGCAGACTAAGCGCCCCAGTTTGCTAGAGGCAAAGCATGTAGAATGGAGGAGTAGGTGGAGGAGGAGGCAGGTGTGGGGTGCATGTGATCTGTCTGGTGCTACGGGGCGTGTTTTCGACTCTATGCAAAAATATAAAATGTGCAACATTTCCAGCAAACATGCGCGCTTTAAGGCAAATACTCGCTACACCAAAACATAACATGCAAAGTGTCGGTGGAGAGCAACAAATAGATTCAAATGATATTGTATTATAATATAAACGGAGTACTGAAGCTATGTAACTTATATTGATGGAAAGTTTGATAAAGATGTTAGTTTTCAATAACAAAAATTACATAAGTTGATATTTCTTTGAAATTATTATAATTATTATGAAATTATTATGAATTTCACCTGCACCTGAATTGAAAATAATAAAATTATTTGTAAGTAATCTTTTGTTATTGCTTTTTGTACTTCTATAGAAGCCATTTCTGATTGAAAATAAAAAAAAATGTTTAAATACAATTATATAGAAAAGATTTGTATTATCTATTTTGGCATGTAGATTATTAAATAGTTACAAAAATGTTTATATAGATTATATTTATAGTAGCATCCACACGCTGGCCATTTTCAACAGTATTTTTTTTCGATAATAGTAGAGCATAGTTAGGATTAAATAATGTTAAATTCCCTGTGACAAATAAAATTTTCGACTAAGACGTAAACATATAAAACATCTCTGAAAAATTCAGCTAAAGATTTGTCGGCCTATATATAGGTAATATGTTTAAAGCAAACATAATTCTAATAATATTTCAATCCTTTGACGGATGCTCGTTCTTTAGTGCACATATTGCTAAAGCTGAGATTTTTAGATGAAATACACATGTTTCAATTGACTGATTCAATATAGTGTACAGATTGATAAACTTGGCTTTTATATATATATATATCACCCTGTACCCCTGCGCATAGCTGCAACTGAACCAAATTCCTACATTTATTCGCGGATATCTGGCAGATCTAACACCAATTCTCGTATAAAATCAGCATCCATTAGGCAAATGCAGTGCCAGCATCGCATTTTTCACTGCCCCAAATGTCCCTTTTGTGTGGGTCCACCACCAGACTTCCAGTTCCACATCCCTCTTCGTCCACTGGCTGGGGAGCGGGATTTTGGGGCAGGTAGTAAAAATTGCGCCTATTAATTTATGACATAATAATTCTCAAAGCGCAAACAAAGCCGCTCGTAAAAAGTGAACCCGAACCAGACAATGGACCACATTATGCACTTACGAGTATATTTTGGAGTATATAGACCCACATGGACACATACCCACCAGGGGCAGATGGTGGACAACTGGCAACAGCGCGAGGGGGAACTGAGTGGGGGTTAGACCGATTGCAATTGCAATTGCAAATCAGCGCGACAAAAGTAGAAAGACCAACAATTGACAAAAAGGGGGGCGCCAAGTGGTTGTTGATCTTATTGTTGTTGATGTTGTTGTTGTTATTATTGCTGTTGTTGGCAGGGGCCAAGTGTCCACATGCAGCTGTCAGAGATTGCCACCGTCGGCGTTGCGACGCGTCGCGTCGCGTCGAGTGGCAAATAAAATAAAATGAGCCTTTTGGCCAGGCTAAATTATTTAGTATCGCATTATCTGGCATCATAATTATCCACTGTGTGTGTGTGTTGTAGTGTGTGCGGCTGTGTGTGACTCACACGGGTCGAACGAAAGGCACAATGTGCAACAACTATGAAAAATCACTTGCAATTTGGTTTATCAATTTGTGAAAATTATAAAAAATATGCATACGTTGAATATTTTGGCGAAATCATTTGTAACTCCACTGACGCCCACGCCACGCTGCGATTGCGGCGATGTGGCAACGCCGTTCACAACGCTGCTGAGTGTGCCCCGCATCGCGTGGGTAGCTAGCTGCTGCCCAGGCGCGAAAAACCCAAAATCTGTAATCTTTTTATGCAACTGTTTATATACTCTGGAACTTCAAAATAGTATTATTACTTTCTTATCACGTATGTGACACGCAGAGCGGAAGTGATAACTGTTTATGTGTCAGAGGTGTTCCGTCAAGGAAAGTGATGATTTATCTGGTTGGAAATTATAGACGTATATGAAGTGTAATCAAGAAATAAGCACATTTCTGAAAAGCTTTACTTTTCCCATATTCAGTTTTACACCATTTCCATCTGGTGTTCCCATGCTCAGTTCACAGCTAGTTAACTGTATAATTTGATTTTCTCCAACAAGAATTAGAATAATTCATTTTGTTTTCAATCTTAAAATCTGTCTTGTTTCTATTTATTTGAAGAGTATATTTAAGTCGTCATTAAATAACTTGATTTGCATTCTTATTGCTACTGCTGTTTTTTGTGGCCATTCGATACACTTGACGCCGTTTGTTGAAATTAAATATATATACGGGTGTATATAGAAAATGCGTCGTGAGTCAAGTTTAGGATTTCTGGTTGCATCGTTTTGTTGGCGCTGCTGGCGCTGTGGCTGATGCTGCTGCAACTTTCGGCGGCTTCCTCTCTATCGACTTTTTAGCAGAATACGAGGAAAAGCATTTGTACAGCGTTTCTTGAGTTTGTTTGTTGCAACGGCAGCAAACAAATATTCGTGATTCCTGATAAGCATCATTTGTTGGCCGCTGTGGTCCGAAACTCTCTGCATTGGTTAACAAATGCCGCTAAAATGCGGAAAGCTAATCAAAAACGCGTTGCGACGACGACGACGACGACGACGCTAAACGCCAAACGCCAAACGCCGACGCCGATGTCGATGCTGCCTCCGCCGGTTGGCCCCAAAAAATCGATGGCAAAACGTTAAGTTCCAAGAGCCAAGTTCAATTGGCAAGCAAATTCGCGTGAATGAGCCAACAGCATTCGAGCATTCGCTGCTGGTATTTACACTCGTACTTGCCAACCAAATTTCCAAAAAACATTAACCGTTTTGTTTTTTGCATTTTGTTTTTGTATTTTGTTTTTTTTTGTCTTTTTGCCTTGTCTCTGCATTTGTGGCCTGTTGCCCGTGTGACTTATGTGCGACATTAGCGCAACGTTCTTTGCTTAATTACGTAAAGTTTTTCGGGCGTCCGCCTCAAGGTTTCCCCCCTCCCCCTCCCCCCGTAACTGTTTGTTCTGCAAGCTGTTTTGTATCGCTTGCTGTTTGGTTTGTGTACGACAAGTTCGTGTCTTAAGTCTTTCGTTTTGCGCCTTGTTCGGCTCTTGTCGCATTGCCGTTTTTCTGTTATGTTCTGTGTTTGCAACAGGTTGTAAGTCGAAATTAAAGAATTTGTTATGTTGATTTGTCCTCCAGCATTTTTTTTTTTTTCACTGGGTGGCAAGCAAAAATGCCTACTTTAAAGTTGGCTAAAATAAACCTATATTTTTTGATAACGGATAGTTATATTTATAACTTGAGTGGAGATAGACCTTTTAAGTTTTAAGTTATTATATATTTTTAATGCTTCGAACATTATACCAAAAAACATAATCATAGCTATAATAAGTCTCTTCGAGAAATTAAATCTGTTTCTCTTATATATTATCATCATCATCATTTATCATCATCATAATCATCATCATCGTCAGTTTAATAAATAGTAATAATTTGAAATAATGATGTTTGCAAAAAGAGTCACCTGCTGTGTACAATTTATATGTATAAACACAAAGATCACACGTAGATTTTACATTTTTTCCATGCATGTTATTTTTTGAGCAATTCCAATTTACATACACACACATTCCAAATGTTTACAGCAACCTGAACAATATTTGTTATTTTCTATTAATCATATCGCTCGGCAAACGTAATACCAGAGCAAAAGTACGCAAGGTGCGGCAGAATTGCCAAAAAAAAAAAAAAAAACGCGTTAAACAAAATGTATTAGCTGATTTTTTTTCTCTCACGCTCCATTAAAACATCATTAATCTGGGCTAAAAAAATGAAGGAAGGAAGAAGAAGCGTCTGGTGGCGGCATTACAAGAAAGTCGCCGATCGCATTTCGAACTAATTTCAATATTACCGAAGCGGACAACACTTCAAACACACGCACCGACAAGTACAAGTACAACACACTTGTTGTGCACAGCTCGTAAAGTTGTTGAACTCGCCGCGAGAGAGTCAGAGAGAAATTGAAATAGTTGTTTGAGATATTGACAAATTATTGACAGACGGCCAACTGCTGTTCGAAACTAATTAAAAATCTGTTTAAATGTTACAACAAAGAAAGCAAAAAAAAAGCAGAAAAAAATGTTGATGAATTTACCAAAAGTTTCGATTTATTTTCATTTCGTTGCATAGCGATTGGCAATTTTTCATGTAAATGTGGTAGCAAGCCGATCATTTGTTGTTGTTGTTGTGGTTGTTGTTGTTGCTGCTGCCATTTACAACATAATCTAAATGAGGCATATAAAGCTGGGCGCCCCATTATTCATAAGCAGGAGAAGGCCCAGCCGTGAAATGATCAGAAATGAGCGAACGCTATGACTTAATAGGCCCGGCTTTAACTGTGCCTCTTGCCTGTTCTTGTTGTTGCTGTTGTTGTTGTTATTGTCGTCGCTGTTGCTGTTGCTGTTACTATGCTGGCCACCCAGTCTGGCTTGGCTTGGACTCGACTGTGAAGTCAATAAAGGCGCCGTTGGTGGTCAGCTCAAAATGTTGCCAACTGAGGACTGTGTGCCACTGCTCGACAAAAGACTTGGAAGTTACGTTTGCTGCAGCCACCGCCGCTGCTGCTGCTGACGCTGCTGCTGCCGCTGCCGCCAACTGTTGCTGCTGACTGCGCTTGGCAAGACAAGATCATTAAGGTGGCATATAACATGGCACTAAAGACACACAGACACTTGCCGCTTGCTCTAGCTGCCTAAAGTAACTGTTTCGCATGGGGGCATGGAGCGCTGAGCTAAGTACAGTAGATGCTGCCTATGTGCAAATCAAAATTTCGAATTATGCTCATTGTTATCTATGGAAATAAAGCATTTAATTTTAGATAAAATTTTGAATAAAAAATTTATCAATAAATTTTACATTATTTTTTTCACTTATTTTTTCCTCGAGATTTCTGCTGCTGTGCTTTACACCTTCTGTTGGCTTTGCTCTTCATCAATTATTACTGTAGTTGGCCAGTTAGTGCTGATGCAGTTTGCAGTTAGAGATGTTGTACCGGCGCTGACACTTTTGATTGAATTCCCAGCAGCGTGCGTTGAGTCTGCGCCTGCGCCTGCAACTGCGCCATCGATTGTAATCAACGCGCCGCGATCAATCAGCAAACTTGAACTGGACGCCACACAGCCACTCGAATCAATCCATCAAACGTATCAATCATGATGACAGGCAAGACCAGGCCGGGCCGGGCCAGGCCAGACGAGAGCAGACAGCGTCCATGTCCAGGTTGGGGTGCAGTTCAGGTAGCTGCTTTCCAACATGACTGTAACCGTTGTTGCCGCCTCACTTGTGGAGTCTCCACGCGCGTTGCGTCCATTAAATTTGAATAATCTTAGAGTTTTTTTTCTCTTCATTTTCCCATTTTTTTTTGCTTGCCTGCTTGCAACTGTCGCATGGTGCGGCAGAAACTGGACATGGCTGGGCCGCCTTGCGTGCCTGCCTCGAGCAGAGACGCCGCAGGCCATCAACTAACTGATTTGAAATTCTAAAGTGATTTTGATTACTTGAGGTGTTGATGTTTTGACTTGTACGTTGATTAGATAGTTGAAGGCTTGTTAGATTCATGTCAAGTTGCCGCACAGGGGAAAGATGCTAAACATCAGGTCTGTGGCAACTGGCAACGAATAAACCATTATATATATATATATATATATATAGTCAGGCCTATCAGTCTGTGGTGTGATGAGCCTTGATGTTGATTATAATTTAATTATAAGTAATCTGTAACAGGTTAATAGCTGTTGGCTTGGCGCATAATTTAGCAGGCAGGTGTGAAATGGCTTCATTAGCTTAGACGCCTCTGAGCCAACTGCCAACACTGCAACAAAATGTGGCAAATGCGGCAAATGTTGATGAGGTATCGCTGCATGACTAATAATAGTCATGGTCCTGTCACAGTTGCTCACAGTTTGCCAGCCAATTCCTCTCTCTTGGCCACTGGCAGACACGATTCTCGCTCTGAAATGCAGTTTCGCAAATGAAAGTTGTGGTTTGAATGACAGCTGGAAGGTAAAGGAGATTCTAGTACTCATACGAGTTTAGCTAATGGTAATGAATACTCACAGATTACTCACAATTGCCCCAAGTCATATATTGTGTGGACTTGCAATTGCCGACAATTGCAGTTATTGTTAACCTCAATTTAATGATAGCCAACCCGGAATCTGAATATCTCCTAAAAGATCAGCTAACTGCTTTGCAATTGAAAAATTAAGCAAATTTAATTAAGTAAAGTAAATTTATAATAATAATAAATTGAACAAACTCTGAGCATGAATTTGTTAACAACGTCCAAATACTTTTAGGCCCGGATTAGGTTTATTGAGTTTGTTATCTCAACTTTTGTACACATGCTTTCAATGTACTCAGACTGGAACTGAAGATTGAATCATTAAGCTGTTGCTGTGATTTATTTACTGGTTTTTGAGTACTGAAACCGGACGCAATACGAATCCATTAACCAGTTCAAAAAATTAAATTGTATCAGCTTATCAGTTGTGAACCGATAAAAAAAAAAACGACCACCTTGCAAGTGTTTATTTCCTTAATGAATCAAATGAGTTTTTCTAAATTTATGTAGTCCCTAATTTTTGAATTAAAATGGGGTCTCTTTTGAATCGAATCATGTCATGGTCACTTGTTCGCATTGTTGATCTAAATATTTGAATTTCGATTGCCATTTGTTTATTTTCAACTTCTTGCCCGCTGAATTCTTGTGTTATTTCATAGGGTGTAGGAATTTGGAGCATTGTGGAGCACTTTGGAGCACTGTGGGCGACGACGACAGGGAACCTCTCTACTCAACATATTCTAATGTCTGTGCTCTCTAGGCCTTTGTTTATTTTGCCTGGCATTCGTTGTCGTATACAATATGTCAGCAGTATGATATTTGGGCACTTTTTTAATTGCCAAACCAAAAAGAACGGAAGAGCCAGCAATCACAAATCAGTTTTCATGTGTGGGCCGTTTTCTAAGTACATATTTTGTTTGTATTATTTGAAGTGTTTGCATTTCGTAATTGGAACGTCAAAGTGTCAAGTGACGCTTGAAAGGGTTCCAATTTGTTTACAAAGCATTCTCCAATCTCATATGTATTTGAATGGGTATATATATTTATAAAAGCCAAATCTCCAATGCTCTTAAATTGTATGTGTTGAAAAATTATATTTATTAATATTTCTGACGTGTTTGATATGAGATATGTGATCCAATCCAATCTAAAATTGCTGTTACAAATTTTTTTGTGACTGATTTTTATAAGATTTCAATTAATACCATTTTTTTTCTAAACTTGAGTTGAATATGTTTATTATATGATATTTCCATGTGGATATATAAACATCTGTATCAAAATCGTCTTTAGAACAATTTACAAAATTCATGACAAAATTTGAATAGTTTTTAAAAACTTAAAACAATTTCGATACGTCGCTTAGAAATATCTTGAAAGTGGTGTTGCATGAAGTTCACCTGTACCAGCATAAAATAATGTACCTGCTGCAGGCTGCATCTACTTACGTCGTATACGAATAATATTATTACCAACATTAAGGCAGTTTGTGGACGGGTCTTAACAAAGTTGTAGCAAGGGAGGGGGTATGGGGCAATACAAAAATACAAAAAAAAAAGGGGTCGATGAAATCAACAAGCAGATCAGAGCCGTTCGCGCAGTGCACGTTCGCCGATGAGCGGAGACCTCAATGTGAACCTGCAACAGGCGGCAGGCAACAGGCAGCAGGCAGCAGACCACAACAAATGCCACGACAACAGGTACTTGCAGTCGCCTCTAGGCCATGGATGCGAGAACGAACCAATAATCCACGCACAGAACACAATACAGCGGCTTCGGCTTCAACTGCGGCTGCGGCTGCGGCTGCGTCTGCGGTCGCGTCCAGCGTTTCTATGGAACCTAAACAACAACATCGTGCCCCGACTTTGACTCGGAGTCAGGGCCAGCGTCTGTGTTTTAGCTGGATTGAGAGTCTGAGCTGGGGACCTGAGTCGAGTCTGAGTCTGAGTCTGGTCAGTGGCTCCAAGGGCGCATGGGCAATTCTCGCGAAATGGAATTATAAAAGAATGCCTCGACCCGGGCGCGTTTTAACGAGTTGAACAAAATCGAAAACTGTGTGTAGGAGAGCCCCTCAGCAGCAATGAGATGAAAATAAATAAAAATAATAAATAAATGTTGAGGCTGAAAAAGAAGAACAAAAGCAACTCACAGCAACAATGAGCGTGAGGGTGATGTCAGAGACGAAAAGAAGGGGTAAAGGGGGCAACAGGGGCAACGGGGGCATTCACAATGAGCCCGCAAATGAATGCGTAGACGAGATGCGGCTGCTGCTGCTGCGGTTGGGGCCGCTGAAGTGGGTGCCCCCAGAGTCCAAAAGAAAAATTAACCGAAATGCGAGCGAGTGGCGACCGCAAACCAGCAGCAACAAGTGTATAAGTGGCATGGCCAGAGACAGAGACAGAGACAGAGAAACAAACCCAGAGCCGAGACGGAGATCATCGATCGCGGCAATCGTAGAATGAAGTGGAAGTGTGAGTCCCGGCACTGTTCGGTTGCGGGAAGTGGGGGGAAACGTGTTCGCAATCGATAGAACAGATGAAAAACCGACGACCAAAAACTTAAGGAGGCACAGGAGAAAAGTGTGTAGAGAAGGGGGGAGGGGAACACGGGGGTACTCAAGCAAGTGCGATCGATGGATCGATGGGCTCTTGTTGGGTTGAGGCTTTATGGTGGCAATTGTATTTGGCCAGCGGTTGTAAGGCGGCTCAATTGTTGTTGTTGTTGTTGTTGTCCGAAATGTTGCCTGCCCGTACTTTTATGCAATTCATTGTTGGGGTGAACGAGGAGAGAGAGGGTAGAGACATGATCATCTTCAACACCTTGGACAGGTTACAAAACAAAAGTGGCAACATTATTGAGCATGCTGCTCTCTCCTGGTCGCGCACCGTCTCTTCACTGTTATCGGTCAACTGTTGTTGGATATGCGTACGTGGTTCAGGGTTCTTGCTGCAGATTACGTAGAAGCTCTGGCCTCATCTTTCCAGTCTTTAAGTCTGTCTCTGGCATTGGCTCCGGTTCGGTAGTTAGTGCTTGATGTATGTAATTCGTGTTACGCCCGCATACAGCTACCTGCGGCAGTACGTGGCCCAAGTGGCCCAACTGGCCCATACCATTCCATACACCATACCATACCAAAACATTCTATGGCATGGCATGGCCATCTCATACCATCTCGTAGTATCGAGTATTTCATAATGCAATGCAATCTTTATGGGTTCATCGCAAAAGGTGATCGGAAAAGAAGTCAGCTAAATGCAACCTGTTGGACTAGGTTATCCAAAGAAACAACCAACAGCATTGTGAGAATGCCTTTAAGCTGGCATTTTTAGAAATCTTAATAATCTAGCATAAAAGACAATTATTGAAGAATCTCTTAACAAGCAAATACTTTCTAGAGTTCAGCAAATAATAATAATAATACTTATACATATTATTATACTCCAGCAAAATTGTAATTATTTCAGACTGATCAATCACTTAGAATTGAATGTATAAAATATTTATATTATTTATGAGGGATCGAAATAATTTGCAAATTATCTCAATAAATAAATGCTATACAAAACTCTATATTAAATATTTCCAAATTCCAACTATTCACTTTATCTCAAACTTTATTTATTTTTTTCGTGAAATCCTTGATCAGATAAATTAAAATTGCCATTAATTTTGATTTCTGTATTTAAAGTGCTCAGAATAACATCTGCATAATGAATATAGCTGAATATATATCTTTCAACCTTCGGCTTATCTGCATCCTCGTACGGGAACAACCTTGCCTGGCCGAGAACTCCAACCTGAGCTGCAGTTGGCCATAAGGAAGAAATTAAAATTGTTTTTTTTTTGCTGCTTGGTATTTTAATGATAATTTCCTCTTCACGAATTTATAGCATTTTAATTAAAAGTGCCTAAAAGGAATAAGAAAATAATATGATTTTATTTCTTTTGTTATGTGCTGAGTCCAAAAATACAAGTTTTAGCCACGTAAATTAGCCGAGTTAATGCCTTTTGGGCCGATGCTGTTTCCTGTTCGCGCATGAACTTTCGGCAAACCCCAGACACAGACACAGACACACACTGTGAATGGCATAATCCTGACCAAAAAGCCGTCAAAGTCGACTATCCACTATCCACACACAGTTCGCCCAGCCCCAGTCCCCAGTCCCCAGTCGCACATAAACGTCAATTTGGCCAATTATGGAACGCACCAAAAACTGGAACCGCTGCTCCAAGACAAGTGCATTGGACTTTCGATTTCTCGTTCTGTGTGCTCCATTGCCATTGCCATTGCCAGTTTGCCTTTGCCACTTGTTTTGGGCTTGATTAATGCGATCGCTCCCGCTGCTTTAGCTTTAGCTCCGAGACACATCTCCAGCTCAAGATGCAGCTACAGCTTGAGCTTCAGCTTCAGCTCGTGCCCAGCCCATCCCAGTCTGGGCTATTAATTCTATAGCTTTTTTTTCTCTTCCTATACCCTTGCTGAGAGTACTTAAATTTTTAACGGCAACTTAAGGAAACTATTATTAAGATTGGCCAGAGGCATATGTTGTTGCCAAGGCTATTTAACATTCCATCACCTGGATCTATTAGAGAGAATTGGCCAAGTCAAGTTAAATTTGGGCGGTTCTTGGTTAGTGTATATTAACTTCGGTGTGCCTAAGAAAACTACTCTTTCTTGATTCTTTTTTTTTTTTGCTTTTTTGTGGCTCTTGTTGCTGGCTGCTGCTGGCCATAAAAGGCAACGTTTGTCGCCCCGTTGACGATGGCTTAACAGGTTGCTGTTAATGAACGCCCGCGCAGAATATGTTCGGGTGGACTACGGGAGGGTTGAGGTGGTTGGGGGCTGTTGCTGCCGCAGGAAGTGCTCGTCGGCGGTGCCAACGCAAATGGTTAGCAATTACTTTATGCTTTCGCATTGCCAACTGATTACAAGTCCCTTTTGGGCAGCACCGCACCTTTAGAGCCAGGCCAACGTGTGCGGTAAAATGCACGAATGCGTTCAATATAATGAAATTCATTTGTTCAATCCGCCAGTCCCCCCTCCTCCCATCCATTGGTCCACCCATCAAAGGGACTGAAACTTAGTCCAAGTCGGAGTCTGGGCTCGGCCTGAGGTGCGTGGCAGACCTGTCCAAAAGTCTCAAGCGTGCCGCGTCGGCTAACCTTGAATTTTTTTACAGTCAACTTGAAACGAGAATTGTAGCGCTTTTTTTTTTTTTCATTTATTGTTGTTGTTGTTTGTTGCTTGTGGCTTGTTGGTTGACTCCTCCGCTGCTTGTCACTACGGCGAAATAAAACTTGTTACATCGCAAAAATATATATATGTGTATAAGAGAGAGAAGCAAACAAACAGAATAATAATACAAAAAAAAGAGATAAATACACAGAAAATGGTTCTACAGTTGGCGCTCGAGACGCCCTCGCCCTCGCCCTCTACTTGGACCCCACTCGACTTGATCTTGATTCGCGCCTGGCTGATTCATAGGCGCAGCCCAAAAAACCTATATATATATATATTTTTATATATATACATTAGTATATTTTTCGCGTTGATTAAACGTTACGTTGGGACAGAGGCGGACAGACTTGAAGTACTTGAAGTTCGCTGTTGATATTATTAATAAACATAAATTTCAGTTTAAACAGTTGTTAAATAATCGTTTTTAGTGCGTTCATTGACAGTCTCAAGCGGGAAGTCTCAAATGTGCAGGGACTGAATGATCAGAGTGCGCGATCGGTTTATTTCAAGGATATGGAAAGGGATGTACCCAAAAGGCCATTCCATAAATCTTGGGGTCAAGTGTCATAGAAAGAGGAGTATTGAACTTCAGGGAATGCTGAGAGAGAGAGAGGGGGAAGACAAGTATGAGAGAGGATGTTCAGGATGTCTTAGGAAATGATGTTTATATATGAGTTGAGTCTGTCAGTGATATTCGTAATCTGATATATAATTATATATAAACATGATGATGCACCTTTGCAATTAATCTGCCCAATTTATATGCATTTCAGAGATGCACATTGTGAAAAATCTTTGGCAATATAAAATCAAGAAGGTTCATAAATAAGTGTGGTATGCATTTGTTCATAAGGAACAAGGAGTGCTGACAGCTACCAATCAACACCAAGTAGTAGCCAGTTATAGTCATATCCTGCTGCGGTTCTTATTTCTCAGCCTGTGTTTAGAAGGCATAAATCAAACTTCAAACAATGCGCCCAAATGGCGACTACCAAACGAAGAGCGACTTTCACCCATAAATGGTGCGATCTGGCCATAAACTTGCAGCAGCTTGTTGACGCAATGCCTCTTAATGATAACATTAAAATTGTGTTAAGAAATTAGCTAAGTGCAACAGCAGCAGTAGCTGAGACAACAGCAACATCAACTTCAGAAGCAGAAGCAGCAGGAACAAGATGAGCAACTATGAGTCGTAAATCATGTGAATCAGCAAGTTGTTGTCCAGCTTGAAACTTGGACTTGGACAAGGAGTACAACAACAACAACAACAACAACAACAGCAACACCAACCAAGCAAAACTAGCAGCGACAACCAGCAGCATTTTCACATTACGCGATAGCGAAATGTGCACGTCAATTAAGATACGCCAAGGTATGCCAGACAGGTGAATCAGCAGGTGGGTAAGACGCTGGCACCAGTCGAGGGGGAGGTGCAGAAGATGCAGAAGCAGGAGCTGGATACAGTGGCTATGCAACTTTTGTCAACTGACTTTAACAGTTTCTACGCCTGTCAGCTCGTAAATCTCAGCAGAGTTCGCTCCATCTCGCTCTATCTCATTCTCGCTCTCTCTCTCTCTCTCGTTCCCTCATAGTTGTCTCATTTTAATGAAGTCACACGTAGCTGAGAAGCGGTGAGCTGGACAACGCCCAACTAGTAGCGTTGTTCGGCTTTCGTTTATTAAAAGTCAATAAATTAATAAATTATCGCATTAAAATAAATTGCATCTAAATGTTCTAAGTTGCACATTAATTAAGCAGATTGCTTGATTTATTGGCGTATCAAGTGTCGCCACCGCCACTAGCCACCGGCCACAAACCAGACCAGACTCAGTCCCAGTTCCAGTTCCTTCCAGCCTGTGCCTTGTGTGCTCTACGAGTATTGCAGATTTTTATCAAGAGCGTGGCAAAAGTTGCTTTGCCTGCTGCTGCTGCCTTTCATATTCGCCAGAGTAACAAGTTGAACGTCTTGCTCATCAACCGAACTGAAGATTCCACCCATGACCATGCCGCCACCTCCAACCTACCCCTTTGTCAACCCGTGTCGCTTTGCCAGAGCACATTTTATGTGTCCATTTACGTAGCTCAAATTGTGCGCATTCTAGGCAAAGGCAGCAGCAGCAACAGCCAACAACAACAACAACATTAACATCATCAGCAACCAACAACAACATATCTGCTGCTCATTCCCGTTCTCATTCCCATCCTCATCATTCCCAATCTTCATCGCTGGCTTCGTTTGCACTTTGTTGTCATCCGCTGACTTCTTGTGCGTGCCAATTTTCTCCTTATTAATAAAGATAAATAACTTAATGATTATTACGTTTAAAGTGTTTAATTTGCAGACGTTTAGGCGCTATTCGCGATTCCTTATTCCACTTGTGGCAGCTTCTCCCTGCTGCCTGTTGCTGGCTCTTGTTGCAGTTGCAGTTGCAGTTGTCCGGTTGACTGTTTATTAAAATGAAGTTATTAGCTGTTGAAATCTATGTTTAACAAGTGCTTCATCATTGTTTTATTGTTATAGAAAAATTTAAAATAATTGCAGGTTTGTTTTTCATTATTAGTTTTGGCAAATATTGCTTTGGTTTTCTTTAAAGTTCTTTAAAATTTTTTTTTTTTTTCCTCCAAGTATTTATAAATATGATTATTATTAATAACTTATTAATGTCCAAATATTTAAGTAAATTGTACCTTAAATCTTTACTTCCCCAAGATTGATATTTTATTGGTGTTTTATTGGTGTTTTATTGGTGTTTTAAAGTACTTACATTAATTTTTTTTTTTGTTTTGCCAACAATATTTCTGCTTTTTTGATTTAATACCATTTTTTTGTTGAGCAATATGTCCTGTTTGTAGGGCCACTTTCGGGATGTGAAATAGCCATGTTAACAAGTGTAGCTGGTAGTCAGAGTACCTGTTTAACCAGACGGAAACAACATCAGCGACAACGTTGACAACAACAACAACAACAACAACAACGCCGACGACGGCCCACAGTCAACAACGGAGTTGGGGTAAATATGGCACACGCTGCCATGTGTAATTGTAATTTCACTGGGCCAGACATGGGCATCGGCACTGGGTTTGCTATGACTATGCCATCTCACTCTGACTATCTTTCTATCTCACTCTCTCTTGCGCTCTCTCTCTCTCTCTCTCTCTCTCTCTGTCTCTCTCTTTCGCTCTTATTGTCTTTGTCTCAGTCACTTTCTGTCTTTTTGGCCAAAGGTGTCAACGCGCTTGCGCGCACGAATTGTCAGCACATTAATTTCATTTGCATTTCCGCTCGGCGCTGGTTTCGCATTACAACTCGAACTTAAAAAGCTGGAAAAACTAGTGCGATTTTCCACAGATAACAACAACAACAACAACAACAAGAACAGCGCCTGCAAGTGTTGCCCACTTGGCCGAAGCGTCGGCTCGTGCCACGTCTAACTCTCTATGTGTATGTGTGTGTGTGTGTTTGCTTGTGTTGCTGAATCTGGCAGTTGGCCTGGCCCACTCCTGGCCACAACATGAATCACACACGCACAACGCAGCGAGGAGGCAATTTTTTTTTTTTTTTGATTATTTACATAGTTTTGCTATTACTACAAATTTTTATTTGCATCGCACATTTGTTGTTGCTGTTGTTGCATTTGTCCATCGTCAGCTGTCGTCGTCGTCGTCGTTGTTGTTGTTGTGTTTGGTGTTTGTTGCTTTTTGGGACCCACTGTTTAATTGTGGCTTTAAGTGGTAATAAACAAGCCTGCTGCAAGAATATTAATAGCCCATGTTATTGATGGCAATTGCTCGTTGAATTTGCCGTAATTAAGTCGTCTGCATGTGTGTGTTTGTGTGTTGGTGTGTGTGTGTTGGTGTGTGTGTGTAGTTGTGTCTGTTCGTAATTTATACATTGCCATCTCTCGTCAACAGATTTCTTGTAAGTGCTTCATTTTCTGTGCTCGTTAGCTAAAGTAAAAAAATAAATGAGCAACCATTAAAAACACCAAACTTGACTTAGATTTTAATTTACTATAAAAAAAAAAATAGTGCATAACATTTTTAACTGCTTGTTTTTATTTTTGCTACAAGTTTAGTTATTTTAGTCAATTTTAGGGACTAGGCAGCTATCAAAATATACATAAATAAAGGGAAACTTCCTTTGGAGTAGCGCTTGGAAATAAGTTAACCCCGTTGCTGCCACTGCTGCCGTTGCTGCCACTGCTTCTGCTGCTTTTGTTGGCCCTGTAGCAAAATAGTTTTCTCCCACATTTAGTTGACTGACATTTGATGGCTTTCGTGATGCGCCTCTGTTGTCTGTCGCGCCAAACATCAAACGGAAAACGTCAAACGCCCAATGGCCAACAAGTTGAAAGTTTCTCCACCAATATGGAGAGAGCATAGATCTTAAGCCTAGCCCACTCTAAATCTCTCTCTCTCTCTCTCTCTCTCACACACACTCTCTCGCCCTCTTGTGCTTTCTGTGAAATCTATGGGTGTTATCAGGTTGGCCAAATGCAGCCGTGGCTTACAAATTAGCGCGCTGCCAACTGCAACTGTCGACTGTTGGCCCAAAAGGCAGCTCCAAGTCAAATGACACTAACAACAACAATAAACTACTGTTGACATTTGTTGCTGTTGCTATTATTGTTGCTTTTGTTGGAGAGTGCAAACTCCTACTACAAAAAAGAAGCAAAAATACACAAAAAAAAAAACCATATACACACAATGGAACACTTGCGTCTTGGCCATGGACTCCTCTGGCGCTGCGTGGGGGTGAGATGTGTGGCTATGCGCCTGGATCTGTTTGCCAGTCTCACTTCTGTGTGTATTTGTGTGTGTGTGCGAGTGAGTGTATGTGCATTTGTGGTGTGTGTTGTGTGTGTACTTTATGGCCACGCATGAGGCAGCAGCAGCCAGCCAGTCCGCGTCCCAGTCCCAGTACGAATCCACTCCACTCCACTACAGTCCAGTCCAGGCGAGTTTCCATAACTCGACGGTGACTCTCGTGTCCATGTCAGCATCGTATGTATTCATTTCCAAAGGGAATAACTTATGTACGCTCTGGGCACAATAAATTCTTGCGCTGAAAATGTCAATTAGGCGCAGATTTTGTTGTTGTTTTTCCTGTTTTTTTTTTATTTGTATTTTGCAGTAGAGCGTGAAAAATCTAATTGGCTGGCATTTGTTTTCGGCGAATCAAATTGAATTGTATCAGCAGCCAAGTTGCTGGCTTAAACTGCAAACGAAAACCAGAAGTCAGCCAAGTTAGTATTTGAATTTACACTTGCCGGAGTCGACTCGCGCCGGTAGCTGCCACTTAGCTGTGAAATGATGACATAAAAGAACATATGCCCTGACACATCAATGCGTGGACACACACACCAAATGAACCAATGGACACTGCCTGAGATTCACTCCTTCTCATTCTCTCTCTCTCTCTCTCTATCTCTGTCTCTCTCTTTATCTCTCACTAGCTGTGTCTGTCTCTCTGGACTAATAGGCACGAGCGTAACCAGGCAAGGATTGCAGCCAGTCTGCAGTTGTGTTTGGTTATTGACAGATCTTAACTAGAGATGGGTACAAACACTACTTGAGTAAGACCAACTACACAAGGATTTTTATATATATATATAAAAAGATATATTCCAATAATCTCGAGCAAAAGTCAGCTATCTAAGATAGCAGCCCATTTCTTAAGCACTGATCCCAAAATAATTAAGTATGTTTTTCCGATTTATATATATAATCCTTATTAAAAGTTAGAAAATAATATATATAATATTTTCCAACTGCCAGCTAACCGATAAATCACGACACGCGTCCTTCTCTAGCTGGCACGCACAAGGAAGGTGGATGTGGCAGACTGTTGGCCAAGTGCCGGGGCAAGTGTACAATGGCCAAGTGCGTCTCTTGAGTTGGCCGAGTCGGGCGCAAAAATCGCAAAAAATCAAAAATAATTGCCAACTCTGGGCGACGGCTTGAGAGATGCGTATGGTGTGATTATATTGAATTTTTGATACGCGCTGGCCAAAAGGGCTCGGAACGGTGGCAACAAAGACGACGACGACGACGGCGACGACGAAGTTGTGGCGACATTGACAGGTCAATATTGATGGAAACAAGATTTATATGACAACGGCGGCTATATTTTCAAATTTAATGAGCAGGAAGAGGCCAAGTGCTTACAAGTGGACAAGTGGACACTGGGACAGTGGATGGTGCTCGGTCGTCGGTCGTCGATTGTCAGTCGTTGGGAGAAGTGTCGAGTAACTCGCTTAAATGATGTGCTAATAAGGCGCACATAACTGTGTAAAATATGATGGCGATTCCATCTCGATTCCTCCTCTTGTCATGCAACCGATCCTCCTCATAGCATTCGTCATATTATTGTTGTCCGCAGGGATTTAACACACAGCATATTTGGCCACAGTGTGGAAATTGTGGCAAATATGACGTGAATTTTTGCTTAATGAGCAGGTGGTTAATGAATTTCTTAACCAAAAGAGCTGGGAAGCTGTGGGCCTGTAAAAGTAGGTTAGCGGTGAGTTGGGGAGATCCTTAAATTAATTTATAAAGAGAAATGGGTTTTTTTTTTCATTATGACAAAATGCATGAAGAAACCGTCTTTAATTGGCTATAATTCGTTGGTATGAATTCATGACTGGTGAATATAATTTAATTTGTAAAATAAAGGTAGAAGGCGCACAGGGGGTGGAAGAGGGTGGGCTTCATTACAAAAACCAGTTTTTAACGAGAGAAATGGTTGCAAAAATATAAGTTTAGAGAAACTGAAAACAAGTGACAAATGAAGAAGAAATTTAAGCAAATAAGAAATTTGTATGAAAACATAAATTGAAGTTGAAGTTTAGTAGTCGATTCTATTGTAGAATATATATAGTGACATATCCAGATCATGCAGATCTCTCATGTCCACACTCACCGCGACAACGTCCTATGCAAATCATAAGCCAATGATAAAATTCAAATAATATAATATGACGCAATTACTGCATATTCTAGCATAAGCAAACGTACGGTATCATAAGCGAATGATGAAATTCAAAGAATAAGATAAGACGCAATTGCGAGCGATCATTTATCAAACCCAACTGCATAGTCTAGCATAAGCAAACGTACGGTAAAACAAAAATGATGAAATTCAAAGAATAAGATAAGACGCAAATGCGAGCTTACATTATCGAGTAAACTAGTAGCATAAGTCAGAGTTATTTGGTACACCAAACTGAACAGACGTGTTTTGATGAATAAAGAATTTTATTTTTTAAATCAAATACCGTAATCAGCTATTTCATTATATATATATAGTCAATAAGAAGGGTTGATCCAGTCTGTAAGCAAATCACCATATTATAAAATATTAAATATGTAATAAAATCTATTACTACATACCAAAGCCAATGTATAAACTTTAACCATACTAATAATATTAATAAGCCGGCAACGCTGTACCCACAAATTGTGTGTAATTTTATACCTCAACATTTCATGGCAATATTTACCTCACCGCCCCCCCCTGCCAACAAATGCCAATGCCAATGCCGGCGATCTTCAACTTTCTCAATGGTCATCACTTGAGCGAGGCAGCAACATTTTTGCGCACATCCTTGACCTCTGTCGCTCTGTCGTCTCATTGCGCCATCAAGACAACAGAGACAACAGAAATAACAAACGCCCAGACAAGACACCTCTACAAGCAGCTATATCTACACCCACAAGCCTCCAGTTGAGCTGTCCGAGCCATCAACATTCCATGTGCTCTCTCAGTCAGAGTTGCATTATCGCCGCTCGTCATCGGCAACTTGCTGCAGGGAGCGGGGTAGGACATGTTGAAGGAGGTATGTGGGAGGGGGGTGCGTGTACCGCCCGTCGTCACTTGTCTGATATATCACCTGTGCGCGGACCGGCACCAACAACAAACAAGTTGCAACAACATGGCACAATGCCCCGGCAACAACATGGAAGACAATCGCCTCTCTATATGCGTGCCAAATTGGAACAATGCGACCGCACCTCCAGACAATTGTCAACATTCAGATTCCAGACGGGGAGACTGAGACTGAGACTGCGACTGAGACTTGCAACATCGAACCCTTGTGGCGTCTCTCAGAATCTGGGCGAATCAAATGCATTAATCCAATTTACGCATGCCACAACGCCAGCATCATCAGCCACATCGTCCACTTGCTCCAGAATTCTTCTTAGTGTGTGTGTGTGTTGCCCCCGCCAAAGCTGTCAAGGGAAACGTAATGCGTACTGGACGGTGTTGCGACTCCTTCTTCCTGGCTTGGCTTGGGCACACCGATGCCGATTCAAGTCTTGGTGCCGAAAAAAAAGATTTCTGTGTAAATTTACAGATTTTTCAAAAGTTGGCAGCACAATTTAAGAGCAACGCAATCAGCGTTAAGCAATCTGCGGCTTCAGTTTTTTTTCACTTAGCCAGCAACAACTGTGGCAATCGAGGAGGAGGAGCCGCCTCTCTCTCTGCTGTGGAGAGACTCAAGTGCAGTTCGTTGACAATTTTATTTATTTACAGTTGGCAACTGTCTATATAAATTGAGTTGCCCCAGCACAGCACAGCATCTCACGCGGTTCTCTTTTGCAGACTTCTCTTCTCTTCTCTTCTCTGCTCTTTGCCAGACAATGTCAACATAGTTGCAATTAATTTGTAACCGATTATCATCTTCAGGTGCCAAATAAACTTCTCATACACCGAATGCGAACTGTGGCAGAAACGTGTTGAGTGTCCTCGGCATATCGGTACGAGTATTTTGCATTCAGCATTGCCAACTTGCAACTTGCAACTTGCAACTCGCATCTCTCGCCTGCTTTATGTGCAACATGGCCCCATAAACAAGATCAGGCCAGTTACAAACGTGCGATACTCAAATTCTTTTTACTCTGTTTTTTTTTTTTACTTCTTATTTCGTTTATTGTTGTTTTTTTTTTGTTTTTGTTTGTTGTCCGCCTAGAACATTGTTGCGAGGTGTGGTGTGGTGTGGTGTGTGTGACAGGTTGCCAACACTTGACGGATTTAATTATTTCGATATTTGCCTCTCTTGCTGCACCATGTTGCGTGTTTGGCTGCCGGCATTCCACATGCATCATGTCCGATCGTAATGAGAAAATATGGCATTTGTGTGACAATAAAGTGTGCTTCGCACTTATGTTACTCAGATTTACATACAACCAGAGAGTGTGGCACAGAGCACAGCCACATGCCGCATTTACACATGGTGCGCGCCACAATCTCTCTCCAAGCATTTTGCATGCGCCTAAATTATGTTGACAACTGTCCGTAGCGTCTCATTGCAATGGCTGCTACTCACTCATTATGCCAGCAACATGGACTCGCACTCGTATCATATCGCTCCAGCTCCCCTCATCCGCTCCCGCTCCCAGCTCACTACAGCCGCATGCAACATGCAACGTTCTGCCGGTCGTCGGTCGTCTAATGCCTGCGCCATTTATTAAATGTCTCCACGGTGCGACAATAACTTTATCAGGCAAAAAACGAGAAGAAGCTGCCACCAGACACCTAACCAGCTAACTAACTGACCATTGGCCACGAGCCAGCCAGCACAGGTACAAGATTCTGGCAGACCACTTTGCATGTCTGTAACTGAGACCCAGTTCTGTACTTCCTCCGCTCTGCCAAGTGCAGTTGCTTAACCCATTGATGACCAACAAAAGGAAACCATTCTGCTAGAACAGTTTGAAAAGGAGGAAATTTATTTAATTTGTCTGGCAAAGACTGTAAATATATAAATAGGAATTATGAGTACAAAGATATGTAACTAAAAATTAAGTATAATTTTTCAATAAAAAAGAGATTTTTAAGCTACTTGCCACTTTCAATGGGTTAAATGTTAGTCAGGTGTACGGTTACCATTGATTGCGTTACAGTGTCCGGCAGCATCCACATTTACCAACTCATTAAAATCAGGCTGCACCCACCATGCTGAACTCCAGATTACTCCAGCTCTGCACAGCTTAGTTTACTCCCATTGCGTGCGTATTGCCCCCATTTGAGTTGCCACAATTGGCATGTGAGGGAGTCATAAAGAGAGAGCTGAAAAAAAACAGCAAGCGGCCATTTTGTGTGCAGGCCTTGTAAATTTAGATTTTTACACAAATTAGCCGCAGTTGAACCGATCATTATATAAATTCTAAACGAGTTGCTGGCAAACCTGTTGGTTCAACGAATCTTAAATTGTCAATGGCGAAATATCATCAAATAATTATATCAACATTTTTTTGGTTCGCTGCCTGAATTCATTTTCGGGGCGCCTAATGACAATTTCGTGTTTCTCAAAAAAAATGCCAGCATGCAAATTTTTTGTGTTTTTTGAGGGCTCATAAAATAAATAAAAGCCAGCTACGACGCTTCGGCTCAAAGTGCCATAAATTCTAAGAGTTTATTTATATTTTTATTTATATTTTCTCATTTTTTTGTTCTCACATTTTTTCGAGGGTCAATATTTGCTTTAAGTTGGCATTTAATGAACACGCGCTTCAGACGCCATTCAAGCATCCTGCGCACATTTAAACATTTGACAAACTCATTTTAAAAGTTGCTTTTTTTTTTTTTGTTGACAACAAAGTCGCGGCAAGCCGTTGCCAAGTCGACGCATTTTGAGGCTCATAAAAAGTGGCTATAAACATGTCAAACGCCGCAAACGACTATCGTATTGTGTGGACTCTCATTTTTAATTAGTTGTCTCGAAATCGAGTTTTAAAATTCTCCAAAAGCTCCACACTTGTCGCCATTGCGTAGCTAAAAAGCTAAAATGATGCGGATCGGAGCC
Organism: Drosophila dives; assembly: GCA_035042365.1. Taxonomy (NCBI): domain Eukaryota; kingdom Metazoa; phylum Arthropoda; class Insecta; order Diptera; family Drosophilidae; genus Drosophila; species Drosophila dives. The sequence goes on along the minus strand of JAWNLJ010000414.1, from coordinate 755,360 downwards.
AGCCAGCCAGCCCGCCCTTTTAGCCATTGACAACGAATCAGGTGTTGGGTGTTTCCACAATGGAGTCTCGGCTTAGATTCTTGTCACATGTTGTTTCATGGTCGTGCCGTCTAAATGGCGTCTAATTTGACTAAGTTATTCAGTTGGCAGCAGCCGCCGTATCAACTTGTTTTCCCAATCAGTTTTGTCATTGGTTTGTCATAAAATTTGTATAATTTTTACGGTTTCATAAAGTGACATTCATGTGTGTTTTTAGTTGGAGTTTACATTGAAGACTTGAAGCGGCCTTTGTCTCTTTGATTTGTTTTTACTCACATTTGTATTTTAATTTTCTATTTAATATTTCTGTCTCATCGTTTGATCTCTGTTGATTGTTTTTTAATGAAGCTCCGCTGCGAATGTGTAACGTAATTTGATGATTTTTAGCTACAAACAAGATCTTTTGTAACGGATCCCGTGACAAAACTGAATATCTAGATCAATACACGAATCTATCTGATAATTACGCCGCCTGTAAGCCATATCCATTGTAGGGATATGGCTTACAGGCGGCGTAATTATCAGATAGTTTCGTGTATTGATCTAGATATTCAGTTTTGTCACGGGATCCGTTACAAAAGATCTTGTTTGTAGCTGCCGGAAAAGATTGGTTGATCAGCAATTTAGATTTGGTGTGGAAAATTAATTTTCATATAAAGGTAACCGAGAAAAAATTGATGTCGATTTAATTTGTAATAAAATGTATCTTGTTAATCTATATCAAGTTTTCTGAATGGGATATCTTTGTTTTAAAGAATATAAAATTACCTTCTTGTTATAAAACATAGATATAGACAAGAATATATTTAGATATGGCGATGAACATTAGTTGTAGTATTTTGAGAATTAAGATAAATTGAGAGATATGAAATACAATAAAAACTTGTGGCTGCCGGCTTCAAATTTAATTTAAATCTAGTTTATAGTTTGTTAAAATAAATTCAAAGTATTAATATTAATTTTAACTGGTATTTATTTTCCCCTTAACATTTTGGTCTGTAAAATGTCAAGTTTTTCGGCTTGAGTCTAAATCAATTTGGTTTGCTTAAGCCAAAAATCCAAACTGACATCCGAATTCAAAACAAACTTCTACATCAATTTACATTCCTCTCTCCCCTCAGCAAATGTCTAAGCTTGTCAGAGCTTCCTGCTGTTTCTACTCTGCGAAATGCTCTTTCTCTCTGCCAACTCCCAGCTCCGCCTGCCGCCCTCCGGTCACCAATTTAATTGAAACGCCTACGTCATAAACTCTGAGGCAATTTTACCTGCCGTTTTTCCCCATTGCGTGTTCGACTGTTTGCCATTCGCACCCACGCCTAATGCCAGCTCCCAAATCCAGCGGCAGCTTCATCTCCTCACCGGAGAAAGAGAGAGAGAAAGAGAGGGAGAGGGAGAGGGGTGGAGAGCAGCAACAAATTAAACATTGAAGCAACCGAAGTAAAGCGCAGCCAAACTTCGAGCGGGCACTAAATTTTTGGTAAAATTATTGTTATTACACAGAAATCGTTTATTATTAATTTTAATGTATGGCAGCAGACGTCAGACGCTGCATGCGCTCAACTGGGTGGGGAATTGGTGGTGGAGGGGAGCAGGGGAGTGTGGTAGCCACTCTTTGCATGTTGCGTGACATGGATGGACGACGGACCAGCCCATTGGACGCGTGCAGTGCGCAACTGTTAATGCAACCAACTAGACAAAAAAAATCCGTGGCGAACGTAAATGCGTCACGTGAGTCACAGAAAAAAGAAAAAAAAACACACACACCCACATAAACACACACACATAAATGGGAAGCAAGTCGTCCTGCTGTTGATATTGTTATTGTTTTTGTGGTGTTGGGCAAAGGATGTGGCCGGATGGGCGCAGCCCATCGGCTTAGACGGCAGGTAAACCCAACAAAAGCCCACGTCGAGCACGCGTCCAATATGCTCGCAACGTAATCCCAACCCTCATCGATGTGCAATGTGTCAGCCAGCCAGCCAGCCAGCCGGCTGTCTATGCCCTCGTCCTGGCCTAGGGCTGCAACTTTTTATGCCTAATTGAAACGAGTCGAAGGCAAACTTTTCACCTTCTGACGCGCATTCGGCTCGTGGCTCATTAATTATAATTTTCATGTCGAGTGGGCTCTGCCTGCCAACAGGTAGGCCAAAAGGAGCAAAGGTTAAACTAAGTTTACACGTTAAACGGCTAAACGTGATATAAATTTGCAACTAATGAAATTATATATTTCAAATATTGATCAGATTTTGCTTCATTAACCATTTATTTACAATCTCTAAATAATCACAAATATTTAATAAATAAATAATTGGCAAAAATGCGGTTTTTATATTTTAAATATATTTATAGTGAAACAATGAAAAATTGGTAATTGCTTAAAAAATTAAGTGCCACGAAATATAATATTTTATTTAACCATTATTATTATTGTATTGGCTTTTAACTTACCCCATTTTATAACCAATATGCGCCACGTGTAAACGTATCACAAAGGGTTGGCCTAAACGGGGTGTGTTCTCAGTTCTATGTAAATTGTGACAGCCATAAAAAAAGCTGATCCAGCATAAAATGCATTTAAAAAATGTGCTTGTAATTCGAAATGGTAATGAAAACTAAAAAAAATTTTTAACTTAAACTATTTCTACTGTTCCTCGTTTAAATTGTTGTTCCAATGCAATTTTCAATGCACTCCACAGCTGACTCAGTGAGGGTCGTTTGGCCCGCTTCTCTGACTGTCTGCCATCCTGCCCCTGCCCGTCCTCGATAGATGCGCAAAAGTACTTAATCATTGTGCGGGCTAAATTAATCAAGTGGCTTGTATTATGTAGTAGCTATATCTGCTGTCCTGTCTGACCTGGGTGGAAGGGCGGTTCTGTTTTTAATTTGTGCAGCTCATGGAATATTCAAACAGCATATGGCTCTTCCAGTGGACTGGGTTGCAATCCTTGAGGCTGCATAAAATTAGGCAAAACAAGTAGGAAATTAAAAAAAAAATAGAAGAGAACTCCTCAACTCCAAACGGGTGTCATATGGCCAAAGAGAATGCGGGGCTGTTCGGTGCGCTTTGAAGGACTTGGTTTTGGTTGCTGGCTTCGTTTTCCGCTTTTCCTTATGATTAATCGAGTTCATCTGTTGGATTGTTTACAATTTCTCTCATTTCATTCAAACACTCACTTTAATATGCGTAAAGTCATAAAAATTTCTCTTGGAGCGCCGCATAGTTCCACTTGATTTCGTTATGGTTAAAGGTTAATGGCTAATGGCTAATGGCTGATGGCTAATACGGGAGACCAGCTTGGCCGAAACAGCAGCAGCAGGTACAACCAGGCAGCAGCTGGGCACTAAAGCTGTAGAATTTTAAATCATGGCGACAATTTCCACAAATTCCTGGCGATTGCCAATACTTTTTGGCCGGATCGGTAGGCAAATTGGCAGGAGGAGTAGCATCCAGTCAGTGGGCCTGCTTGGGGCCAATTGTTCGCTTGCCGTTGGCATTTCAACAATCTTAAGTACGCCTACAAGAACATGTAAATAGACTTTCGGTATCGAAACAGGAACATGGTATGCAATTTGCTCGTTTGACACTTGAAATATGTGGCAACAATACAAAAACGAGTAAGAGGCGGCTTTCGGCCAGCAAATGCATTTTCTATATGCGACTCTGCGAGCACTCGCAATGTTGTTTATAGGTAAATGTCAGACGACGACTACTTCGTCGCAGGCGGTGACAATGACAAGCTGAGAGTGAGTGAGAGAGAGAGAAAGAGAAAGAGAGAGAGAGAGAGAGACAGCCAACTTGCAACTGGTGACTCGGAACGTAGCAATTGTAACGACAAGTGGCCAAGGAGTTGCCTCTGGAACACAGAACTAAAACTGAGGCTGTACTCTGCTCAACTGAACTTGTTGAAATGCCCAACTGGCTGATCGTTGCCTGAACTTTGAACTCGTACAAAATATGCGGCCAACTTGTTTTCCAATGCCCGCCCCAAAACAGCTGCAACGCCCCCAACTCAGCGCAGGCTCTGGAAGCATCTATTTTACTCTCTCTTTCTCTCTTAGTGGATGGCTTGAATTTGTTACTAACTTGGTTTGCTTCAATCTGAAATGTTTAATACGATTAATTATCTAAAAAAATTATTCCTTGAAAGAATCTGTTATCGTTATTTATTATTCAAAATTATAAGCTTTCGCTAATATATTTTAGATACCTTTTATATTAATTTAAACCATTTTTGGTTAGTAGAATTAATTCATTCTACTCATTTTAACCACATGTAAATTTTCAATATATATATTTTATTTAAAATAATAAAAATCAATTGGAGTTGGCCAAATTAAAAGCCCTTGCTTGTAACCTGAACTTTATTAAACATCAAGTGCCTAGAAAATAAATATTTCAATATTTCTTTCTAACTTAAAACATGATTAATTATGCAATAATATTTTGTTATATTTGTGAGGGTATTGGAGCAACAGCTATGTGAAATGCTGGCCAGTTTTGCAGTTGTTGTTGAGGCTGGTTCTGATATCAACGCTGAGTGAATTTGTATGTTCACAGTTTAAAAGAGCAGGCGCGAAAGTGAACACTGATCCGGGCACTGCTGGTCCGGTGGGTGAGGAGGGGTGGTGTTCTGGCTAGTGCATGTTAGCTGGTTAGCTGCTGCTGCTGCTGCCGGTTAGCTGGTTGGCTTACAATAGCTCAAGAATACCGCTATCATTATTCTTAAACTTTGTGGCGTCGGCGGCGTCGGTGACTCCTTGGGTTTAGCTCGAGGCTGGCAGGCTGGAAGGCACCTCCTCTAGACTTAAGCCTCAGTTGATTCTCATTTTAATGAACCGCCGTTCTATTTTTCGCTGATCTTTCGCCACTAATAGGAACGTGTTCACGTCGTCGTCGTTGTTGTTGTTGTTGTTGTGGCTGGTAGCTCCTTGGTAAGACAACGACAACAGCAACAACAATAACAAGAACAACAACGAGAACAACAACGAGAACAACAACATTAAGTGCAACAGGAACGACAGGGAGTAAGTTTAGCGCATGGCAGCAGCCACGGCTTAAATCTATGAGGACGCCTTACAAACTATGCTTAAGTGATTGTCAAGTTAGGCTTTTAATTTATCATCCATAGACAACAGCAAACAGCAACAGCAAACAGCAAACAGCAACAGCAAACAGCAACAGCAAAAGGCAACAGCGACGACCATTCGGACTTGGGGGCTAAGTAGAGGTTATGCCTGGGTTAGGCTACCATTTTTTTTCGTCTGTGTGTGTGTGTGTTATCCTCCTTGTGCTCTGGACTCTTATGCCGGGCAAAGTGTTTCGCATTGCATAATCTCGCGCTTCCTTGACACGACTGCCTCTGCCCCTGCCCCATCCCCTTGGCTGCTACTATTCTAGCTGGTTCGGTTTGGCGGTTGTCGCTATTTTTATTTTTTTTTTTTTAGACCCTGCTTGGGTGTTGGATCGTTCCACATTCCGGCATAATTGATTTTAAGCGCTGCCTCGCTAATAAATCGTAACTTTATCGCTGCTCGGCTTTTGGCAGTGGAACAGCTCCTGATGCCTGATGGGTCTCCTCCAGGTCGCCAGCTCCACAGGCACTGGCACTTGCCCGTTTGCCAACGTTTTTTTTTTTGGGAGCGTCCTTGTTGATTGTCCAATAAATAATGATAGCAAATGCAGAGCATTAGAAAAGCTTTTCACACAGTTTGGCCCTTGACCGCTGCCTGCCACTTGGCGGCCACGTATACATTATCCAAATGTTTCCCTGCACTTGACGATGTGGCTGCCGCTGCTGCCACTGCGGCTGCTGCTGCTGCAGTTTAACAAATTTCAGCTCGCTTATGGTCAAATGGCATTGCACTGGCTCCACTGGCAGACACAACGGCAGCTGCATGGCCGCCAATTATCCGTACAAGATGCAGCAGCTGCCCCCGCAACCAAAGCCGACGATACCGCTGCCGATGCCGCTGCCGCTGCCGATGCCGATCCCGAGATCCCAAGCTTTACAAGTTACTTTACCTTGCCAGTCCAGTCAACAACATCAGCTAAAGTGCTTCACTTGGTTGTTGTTTGTTTCTTCTTGTTGCCAGTTGTTGCTAGCTGCCTGTTCTTTTTCTTCTTCTTCTTCTTGTTGTTGTTGCTTTGTCGCCTGCTCTTGGCTATCTTGGCAGTGCCCGAGCTTGTCCCAGGCTTCTTTTTTTTATCCAATGCGTCCACTATCGTCTCTTGCTGTATGTTCTGTGCCCTGAGCTCTGCTCTACTGTTCGACAGTGTTCTGTTGTATTTTATCGCAAAAATACTACTTGAGTAGCTTTATGACCCATGTTGGCCAATAAAAAGCTGACAAAACAATATTCCTCTGTGCAAATTTGAACTGGGCTCCAGAAATGGGCCACCAATCGAGCTAAGCCACAACGCAACACAAGGCACAAAGTCGCCCAACACATGCACAACTAATTTGCCTACATTTTTTCCAGGAATACAATTTTGTGGCGTTGCTTTTTAGGGTTTATTTTATCAGCTTGCGATTTTATGTATGCGAAAATTAGGCAATCAATTTTAAAAAATTAAGTGACTAATATTCAGATGTTAAAATAATCTTATGTAAAGAACTTAGATAATAAATAAAGCAGACAAAAACTATAAAAAATAAAAATGAATATAATTAAAAAATAGTGAATATATAAAAAGTTTCACTAGACATAATTATAATATATATATATATATATATATATATCTAATGTTTTAGTAACTTGCAACTCTATTGAAATGGCTTCGAATTGACTCCAAAACATATCAGGTTAATCCACTCGCAAGTAATTCACACTCTTTCCACCCTGGGGATTAGTTGGATTTGGTGTTCGCTTCAGCTTTTGATAGTTTATTAATTTAATATGCACGCCTGTTGGAACCAATAAAGTTGCTACATTTTACGCTGAAATTCAGAGACTGAGCTACCTCAAAATTTGTGGCATAGCGGGCGTGGCAGTTGCTGTGCCGGCTTAAATCAAATAAAAAATTTATTTTTTTTTGGTTTTCTGAAAAGGCGCTGAGTTTTTAAGAGCAGGAAATATAATTTAGCTGACGCGGCGTGTGGTAATTAAAAGGGCAAAGCAGGTACCCAATTGTGGGAGTGTCCAGTTCAGTAGCGATTAGTTTAGATTTCTAGATTTGGAACAGAAATAACAGAAACCACTGAAATCAAAAGACTAAGGCAACGAACTTGTTGGAAATCGAAGTAGATAAAAAAAAGTTCCCACATTGTTGCAAACATTGTCAATATTATCGGTAAAGACAATAAAATTAATATACAGAAAACGCCTGTCGACAACAACAACAACAACAAGCACAAGAGTCGCATTGCCGGTTAAAGACCCAAATCTAAGACCATAAATAAAATAAATAAAAACAGCAAAGAAGAGTAGCGAAACATGGAAACCGCGTTGGCTTTGGCTGCTTGTTAACAAGTTCACCAACAGCAGCAACAGCAACAGCAGCAGGTAACAAAAAACTGCCAACAAAAACAACAACAACAACATCAAGGTATCATCTCTTCTACACTTGGCCCAAAGATCAAACGCTGACATTTTAGCGGCAGCTTTTGATAATTTTTTTTTTTTGCTTGCGTTCTGCGTTTTGCCGAAACGCAACATTTTTCATATTGTTTATTTTAGTTGAAGTTATTTCTTACCGCTTTTTATTTTTGCGCAACTGGCGCTCGCCCCCGTTGGCGGCATCATTAAATTAAAACCAAATTTAAACAATTTCACTGAAAATTATACACAATGAAGAAGCTGTTGCTGAGGGCAGCAATGAACCTGAATGAAGCTCCGACAACCTGTCCAAAGATTGCAGACATGACCCAAAGCCTGTCAGTCACTGCTCCGCTGAGAGTCCACTCCACTCGACTCCACAGCCAGTCAGTCAGTCAGTCAGTCGTATGTCCGTCTGGGACCAAGAAGACGACGCATTTGGCCTGGACAGGTTGATTACTGTTAAAATTATCACTGATTGTGATAAGCGATAACTGTGAGCACGTCAAGACCACGAAGACGACGAATTTTGATGATGATGATGCCGATGCTGATGCTGGATGCTGATGGGGCTACCCAAAGATGGTATACGCCTGGCTGCCTGATGAGTTTCGGGACTGTTTACGTTTGCACTCGCCTCTGGGCCAAAGCCTCCGAAATGTTGAGACCCATAACGAATTGTTACAAACCTAAATGGAGCGGCTCGTTAGTCCAACAAGTTAATGTGCATGAGTTGGGAGTTTGTGGGTCTTTTGTGATATGTTAATAAGCATTTGCCACTTGTGTTGCCTTGTTGTATGTGTGTATGTGTGCCTCTGCCTGGTAGGCATACAAATTATACAAGCCATCTAACTTTTACCCAAGTGTCTGAGTGTCTGGTTTGGCGCAAGGCAACAAGTGTTTGCCAACACCTACAACACGAGAGAAAGTTTCCTCTTGCATTAGATCCGATCAGTTCCAATGTGTAACCCAGAAATGCATTTCGAACTCTCAGCGTGGGAAATACATTTCTTTGTACTGGATTTGCATTCGGTTGTCTGTAGTTTTACAGTTTGCCTTTTTTCTCACACTTTTTTTTTTGGCAAATCATTACAAATGTAATGGGAAGTTTTGGAATTACTGAGGTACCCCAAAAATCTATAGTAATATGGCGGCTAATAAAGGCGTTTTTAAAGCCGTTAAAATCGAAATATTTCCTTATCGATTTACAAAACGTTACAAAGTAACGACCAATGGGAATCAAAACCTCTGGAAACAAAAGCTGAAACATAAAATTAAAATAACAAAACGTGTTAGGCAAACAAAATAATCAAATAAAAATAAAAAATGTTAAAAAACAACTATAACAGCGGAGCGCTCAACGGCAGCCACAATACAAAGAAATAAAATGCTATCATAAAAATTCAAATAAAAAATTTAAATTATTGATTAAGATCGACGAAACAAAATATTAAACAACGCAATACTCAAATGAAGCGTCAAAATAAAAGCAACTGAGATGCGCTTGTGGAGTATAGCAGACCAATGATTACTCTTAAAAAGTGGCATTAAAATGTGATTATGGGTTGAAAATATTTTTATCTATCCTTAAATTTAGAAATCAGAAAAGTTTATCTGTTTCATTTACCTTCTTCAGGTTAATTGAATTCATATCGCAATAAAACGATTTCAGTTTGCTACTTGACTTGACGCTGTTGCAAGCTTTATATGAAAGTCTCTATTGCCACACAGATATTTTTTTGTGAGAGCAGTGCAGCTATGTAAAAAAGCAGAGCATCTTGCTGAGGGAGTGACATTATTAATTTACTTAATTTATTTTAATTGCCAGTGCGGCTGTTAGATAAAAGCCGCCATTGAGTGAATGAAAAGAGAGACAGCCAGCCAGCCAGCCAGCCAGCCATTGAAAATCTCTGGTCAATCCTCAAGCTGATTGAGCGATGCTTTACGAGATGACCATTGGCATTGAGAGTCGCTGAGCTTTTTGTTTGAAACTATTAAAAGATCCAAAGCTGATTGTATTGGCCCAGAGCCCCAAGTCGCAGCTGAGAGTTTAATGAACGGCTTAATTTATTTATATGCCGCACATTTGTAGCATTGTGTTGAGACGCATTTCGATGCGGTTGAGCTTTGACTGGATTAACTGGCCAGTGACAATGGCCAACCGAAGATGTTGTTGCAGTGAGTCACAACAAATCACACATTACGTATGCGCCATGTTTATTTTTTTTGTTAAATTTAAACATTTGCTTCGTAGAAGTGATTAGTCAGTCAGTCAGGATGTAAAGCAGAAAGTTGCCTCTTGCACTATGTGGCACACAATGTAAAGTAAGTCTTTTTCTTGGCCCGGAGGCTACCCACGGCCCCCAAGTAGTTGGCTGTGTCTCGACGGGCAGCCCACTTGGGTCGCATTTGCATATGAGTTCATTTAGCAGTTTAAGAACTTGGCACAAATAAACTGCAAGCTGTACGTTTAAGCCACGAAACGTGTGCTAATTTACATGAGATCGCATCGGACCACATCCTCAAGCACATCCACATCGACATCTCTGTTTCGCTGGGTGTGCTCCCAAAACCAAAATAAGGCACCAAAATTAAATCAAAAGCGCGATACGCCAACGTGGACCAGCCGCCAGCCCACTCGATGATGATGAAGAGTCTATCGTCGCCTGGCAATCGCTATCGAGAATTCGCATATATATATATATGACTTAGTCCTCATGCACTTGGAGAAATTTTAATAACTATGAGTTGTCCTTAAGTCGTGAAATAATATATATTTTAGGGCAAGTAAAAGAATAAACTGTTAAAAATATGCACAATTTTTGATTAATGATAAATTAAAAATAATTCTTAATTTTATAATTATGTTTTGATATCATTTTATTTATTTATTTATGCCAAACTCTAGTTTTTAATAGAGTTTTTGACAGAGTGTATCTAGGCAGGCTTTGCCCTGGCCTAGTGTGGCCTAAACTTGCCTTAGTTGGCCTGGCCCAGGGCTGCCTTTTTGTCTGCCAAGTGGCAAGTGCAGATTGCCAACATTAGATGAAATATTTATATTGTCTATATGAATTGAGCCAGCGATCTGCCACTGCGGCGAGGCCAGCAAAAGTTCTCGCAGCAGGATGCCAGTCATATCGCACTGACTGCATGAGGAGTCGCTGCAGTCTCCGCCTCTCTCTCTGTCTCGCTCTCCTCCGTTGCCTCGCATCAGGTAGCGGTAGCACACACAAGTGTCCAGCACAGAGACAGAGATATGAGCTTATTCTGGAGTCACGTTTTATTTAAATATATGCGCGTGCGGGCAGCTGCTCCTCGATTGCTCCATTGCCAGTTTGCCAGTTTACCAAGTGCCCCCTCAGCGCTGCCTGCTGCTGCTACAGTGCTTCCGCCTGTTGCCCAGGTCGCCTTTGGGGGGTGTCGATGAGTATTTTGCCATTCGAAGTCTTGGCTACTGTACGTCCGCGTGTGATTTGAAAAAGTAGCTCAAATGTAGATGAGCCCAACTGAACTGTACTTGCGGCTAATATACATCCAGTCAATGGGTTTATAGCTGCATATATATATTCGATTACCTGTCATATGGGGCCCTAGGGGCGAACAGTCTGTTGAAATTATTGGGCAGAATCTGTAATTGCCCAGCGCTTTGGACAATTTCGTGTACCGTAATTTTAAATTTCAATTATTCGAACATCACGCGCAATCAACAGTTCGCCCAGAGATTGTCGTCGCCTAACACCCTGGATGATAAATAGCCACCAAGTAAAGCAGCTCATTTCTCTATGCAACATCTTCCTGGTGCATCGCGTGTTGATGCTTTAGTTACCCTAAAAAAAAGGTTAATACTCTAAACTACAATTAAGTTTATTTTACGAAAGGGCAATGTGTGCAGTCTAATTTATATTAAAAAAAATTCTTTTTGAAAATAAAACATTTTTCAGTTCAACTATTTATTTATTGGATTTTTTTCAAGCCTTGCAGTTATACAGATATTTGTAGTCGAATCATAAATGTAGATATTTAATTGCTAATAAATAATATAATTTATTTATACATGGATTCATTGGTAGCCAAAACCTTGGAGGGGCACTGCTGTTATGTAACTTCTCTTGAAGAAAAGTTCTCTCTTTTGTAAGGAATAATAAATGTTTACTTTCTTCAAGTTTTTTTTCCAGAGTATTTCAAATTCGTTGTTCCCGCTGCACTGCCTACATTAAGCTAGTTACTGGCTTAGTTTATTTGCCAAGCTGCTTTTTGACACAGTAGTTAACCAGGCACATAATAATAATGGAGCACTTCGTGCACCATTCCCCGTCCACCGTCCACCATCCAGCGTCCACTGTGCAGTGAGCTATAGAAGGAAAAACAGGTAGCTGCATCTTTCCGGCAATTGCAGTCTCCCATTACATTTATTATTTATTAATAACATAATTTATTGTTTCATGGCATTCATGTGAACTTCATGAGCTTATTGTGGCCCGCAACTTGTGCCCACTTCAGTCGGGGAGAGGGGGGCAGCAGGCTAAATTGGGGGAGGGGGAGTAGTGTAACTGCCATTGAATTAAACGCTGGATGGCGACTCGCAAATGCTGCCAGCTTCAGGTTCGATTGCCAAACGGGGCATTAGGTCGTCGTCGGCAATTGTTAGACTAAAAATTGGCGCTACTTTGGCGCGACGGTTGAGCCAACTTAGACTTTGCCAACTTTTGGCCAACGTCCCTCTGTGCTGTACAAGCCACGCCGCTTACGAGTAAATTGCGCAAAAGATTCTTAAAGTTAACGGCCCTTCATAAATTTTGTTATGAAATATGTGCGCGCTGGTTTAATATGCCATCCAGCTCCCAGGCCAGGCCAGGCCAGGCCAGTCAGCCAGCCAACTAACCAACTGGAAAACTGGCGTCGTCTTTGTCGTCGTTGTTCAGTTTTCCCTCGAGAAAAGTTCTCAGCTCAGCCGGCATTTTCCCTCATTGTGGCAATGCCAACTGGCTGCTGCTGTTGGATGCCTGGCAAGTGGCATGACAATAAAAATTTACGATTGCTTTTATGGATTTACGAGGTTTCTCTACGCTCTGCTGTGCCATCATTTTCTCCGCCCCGCCCCCCCGTCTCAGTCTTCTCATCCAATTGACACATCTGCCTGTCGCATGCACGCGCTGTAATTTGACGCTAATGAGTGTCAAAGTTGATAGTTTGATTTTGCCAAAATGGCGTAATTGCGCAATCCAAATTTTTGCTAAAATAACGCCCACATTTGCAGCTCGAGAATTGCCATCAATTGAATGGTAAATTGATTTTTTCTCAGACTCCTCCTCATTTTGGTTGGTTAACTAAGAGGAAATATGGGATAAAGATGTTCATATCTGCGCAGACACAACTTATTATATATGCATATATAAACCTGATCTGGCACTACTACTCATACTTGTCTTCCTCGTCTAACAGTCTTCCTCTTATATATTGCAATCCCTTATCAGCAATACTTCCAATACTTCTTCCCTTCGAAATGCTGCTCATCCAATTCTGGCCGCTTTCACTGTTAACCATCGTATAAAATCAATTTTATGACTTTGCCCAAGAAAGGAGCCCAGACAAGAGTAGGCAAAGAGTGCGAGGGGGGAACTTCTCAGCACGGCCTTCTGAACTCTGGCCCGAGCAAAAATTTTCACGCCGCTGCCACTGCCACTGCCAATTTAGTTGGCCACCGCATTGGTACTGCATAATTTCACCTACCAAAAAAACCAAGAAAAAAAACCAAAAGAAGAAGAAGAAGCATACATATATATGGGCATTGTCGTTGCCATGGCTAACATCAACGTCATTGTCGGAGGCACGCATCCAACTTTCATTGAATTAAACCCTAAAAATATGAAGCTTATCACAAATCAGGCAACATTGGAACTTCATCACCTACTTTGAATGTTGGCTACTGCATGAGTCGCGACTTGGTCTGACCTACATCGGAACGCGTGGCCAGAGGAATAAGAGAGAGAGAAAGAGAGAGACAGAGAATGAAAAGAAGGAAGTCCAAACCACTGCAGACAGTTGAAGATGAATTAAAAATGCAATATACAAAATATGTGCCGCCACAGCCGCCAAAAACAATTTACCAATTTATGTTGGACTGCTGTGGTTCGCCGTTGAATCCTCTGTGGCAAAACAGTTCCAGCAGCTCCTCCTCATGTGTGCGCTCATGGGCTACCATAAGCTCATGCCGAGTGCAGGTCCAAGACAAGACAAGACAAGACGACTTCACTGGCAAATCACTAAATTTATATGTTTTCTGATTCAAAATATTTATTGCCAAACCGCTCACAAATCCCAAGCAACTGCAACTTGCGAATGGCCCCAAAAAAGGGCACAAAGCGGCAAAAGCCCAAGTGTTGCGCACAGACTCCAAGAGTGCCCCAAGAAGCTGGCGGCTGTGCTCAAATTGCCTGAAAAATGGGAGGAGGACATTAAAATTCACCAAATGTATTTATTACGGCACCAAAATGCAACAACAGCTCGAAACTGATGCGTCGATGCCGCAGCCCACATACAAAATCTGCAGCCCAGGATTGCAAGAGACTCTGTCTTCGTCTCTCAGTCCCAGTTGCAGTCCCAGTCTTAATCTTAGTCTCACTTGGAGTCTGGTAAGTCGGCACTTGGCGGCGGCATGTTTACAGATTGATTTGCTGCGCCCGCAGATACCCCGAAGATACGCCAAGTTCCAAACACTTGCCAGAGACGCAGAAATCAATTGTGAGGCTAACAAAAAAAAAAAAACCAAAAAAAAAAGAAGAAGGCATTTACTGTGAGCATCAACCAACAGACAGGCTGGAAACATACACTCAAAAAAAAATACTTAATTGTACTTAATTCTGAGTACTTAGGCAGAGAAGAAAAAAAGAAAGAGAGTTTTTATGCGAAACTGATTAAAGTGCTTAGTAATTAAAATATTTAAGTAATTAGCCTTTAAGCATATCAAATTTAGTTTGTATTTTTGTGCAGTGTAGTGCCAATGAGTTCCTGGCCAAGACGAACTCACAGAGCGCTACAAGTGAACGCTTAGACAATCTGGCTTACAACTAGATTCAAGCCAAAGCCGAGGGTCGAAATTTATTTCGATGCCCTACAGCTGAATTATTTAAACCGACGAATTCAATTAGAGACAGTGACTTGGTTTTTGCGCCATATACGAATGCAGGGGCTGCAGCGGAAGCGGTGATGGGAGATGGAGAGGGAGCGGGGGAGGGAGCAGGAGGCGCGGTTTGGGTTAATGTTTGGGGCAAACACAAACTGAAAAAACGTTCATCGAATTTGCGTTGGCGCTGAGGGCGAGCTCAAGCTGCGGGTGCGGTCCCAGCAACGACTTCACGCAGATCTTTTGAGGAGGCGTCGATTGAGACAAGTGGAACTTTTTTTTTTTTTCATTCCTCATCTTTCACCTTAGCAGTCGCAGTCGCAGTCGCAGTTGTTGCATCTGCCTGCTGCAGGATGCGCGCTTTTGTATATATTTTGTTAGTTCTTTTAATTTGATTTAATTATATGCGCGGGCAGTGCAACGCTGCAACGTCTGCGGGGGGCGTGTCTGTGTTAAGGCTGTGCCCACTTTTTGCTGCCACAATATTTCCACCTCCTGAATGTGACGTATTTTGGGTACGGTGTGCGCTTGAAAAATCACCGCTTTCAACTTTTATACACACAATATATTATTGTGTGTGATCACTTTTTCTCATTGTTGTTGTTTGAGTTACTCTCATTGTTGCTATTGTTGTTGTTGTTGTTGTTGCTGGCTGATCTTAGGAGTGGCTTGTTAAATTTCACTTGCATGTCAAGGCAAAGTTTCGTTAAATCTGAGTCTTGGTTTTGGTCTTGGTCTTGGTGTGAGGTGTTGGGCGTCGATTTATGTGCTTTTCACTTGTCTGGCCTTTTGGGAAGGTGCAACTTTTAGAAGAGAAATCGCTTCGAGAGCAAAGCGATTGTGATCAAATGTCAAAGATATCCCAATAGATTGCCAAATGTGAGAAAATTCTCCCAAATGGTTTAACAAGCGATTTAGTAGAAATTTGTATAGATCTTTAGGAAAGAAAAGAGTCACAAATGCAAAACTGAATTTCTATTAAAAGGAAAGCAAACGCATTCTGATTTATATATATCATATTGCTCTAGTTGAGAAATCGTAAAGAAAAGCTAATCAGACTTTCCATAAAATTTGTACTGTGATCCACATAAATTTCTCCACATTTTTCCGAATATGTTTCTAATAAACGAGTCACTTTGTTGATGAAGTTCAACACGATTCAGCAGCAGCCGAATGATTTATCACCGGCATAAGGTAATCAGTCCACAAAACCATAACAGATCATGCAGCAGACAAGTGCAATACCCCCACACACCCACCTTGTGGCACTCCCCTCTTCAAAGCTTATGGGCCACATGCCAAAAAAGGCCACTAAACCGCATAACTGTTCATGTTGCTCCGTATCTAAAAACAAAAACCCCAATTGACGATGACGACGACGACGACGACGACGACAGGTGATTAATTGTTCCAAGCACATAGACGTTACTTAACGCTGAATCCAAATGAGACTTCAACTTCGACTCCGACTCCGACTCCAACTCCGACTGCGAGTCGGATATTCGTGATGTCAAAACCTAAGATGTGTGAGCGGCCATATATGGAGATATTTGTGCCCAAGTGAGAGAGAACAAAACACGTTGCATGGCCCATGAATGAATAGCTGAATAGTTGAGCAGTTGAATTGTTGGCCAAATGACTGAATGATACAAGCACCTGAAATTCAAAACAAAACATAACCCAACACGACGACAAAACAAAACAAAACAACAACAACAAATCTCGTGCGCAATGACAGCAGTTGAAGTCATGTTTTTCCATTTAAAATGTGCCCATGTCGAGGGTATTATAATTTCTTTATAAGGTTGGTAACACAATACAGGATAGGTCTACTCAGTAGCAGCACTAGTCGAGTCAAGAAAATCTATCAGACTTGAAACTATATAGATGAATCTGGGAATAAATATTTTTACATAAGTCGAAGCTGGCTGGATCAGATTTTGTTACCATATAGATCCCATACATTTTTCTGTTACTTGTTCTAAACAAACTGGCAGGATTAGATCTCATTATCATATATATCCTTTAAATCTACCTATTACTGGTTCTAAACAAGCTGGCAGGATCAGATTTCATTATCATATATATCCTTTAAATCTTTCTATTACTTGTTCTAAACAGTTCTTTATTTATGCGTGTTTTTTAAACTATTAACAACATCGGGTTACTTTATATATATATATATATATATATATATATATATATGATAGGGTATCTGCTCTTCGTGCTATCCGTTTAATTTTATTTTTTTTTTTAGATATATTTTTTGTTTGATCTGAGTGCTTGAGCGATCTTGGGTTACACTTTGCTTCCATTCCATTTGGTGTTTTGGCGTGCGTCGTGGCTCACCTAAAAGCCAGTACCCCCCACCCCCTCCCCACTCCTCACCAATGCCACGACCACTTTACTGCCACGGCTTTGTGTGCTGGTGTCTGACTCTATGGCGTATGATCCACTGATTGCTTGATTATTATTTTGATTAATTAGCTTAGATTTGGCTAGTTCAAACTGTACGTCCCACGCCTGAGGCCAAGATCGCTGCTTGTGGCTCTACTATTGTCTGGGCTTTTGGCTCATTGGCTCATTGGCTCAGTGGCTCAGGTTCATGCGTTTGCCAATGATTGATTGAAGTTTTCGTTGATAACAGCTTACAATTGAGAAATTATTTACATGAGCTATAATTAAACTTGTTTGTTGTTGCCTGTCATTTGATGTGTTCACTGTACACACATACAGTACAACATCGCTGTCTCCATCTTTGCATCGCTCCTCTCTCTCTCTCTCTCTCTCCCTCTCTCTCTTTCGCTGTCTCGGTCTGGTTTATTGAACTACCTTCAATTGAACTGGCTGTGAGCCAGCCAAGTGTGGGCTGAATGGCCAAATAGAGCCGTTGGCAAGTGATGTTACCCATGTATAAATCTAATCAGGAAATTGCTTTAGGGCCTGTCAGATGCTCTCAGTTGATTAGCCATTTCATAATGTATTTAGTGCAAATAATCCAGTCAGATCAATAACCCAACTCCATCAAGCACTGATTTGAATTGTGGCTATTAAAGTGGACGCTGTTGAAAATGAAATACTGAAAGGTTAATTAGATTTATAGTGAAAAATTTAATTTTAGAAATAATTAAATAAAATATATAAATAGTTACGCAACCAAATAATTTCTGTGAATTCATTGTTGCTGCTTTTAACCAATTTATTGCCAATGGATGTGTGTCAACTGTGTGTCAAACTGGCCAACAGCCGGCTCATCCATATGCCCAGCAGTAAGTCACGCCTCATTAGAAAGCAGTGTTCCCAAAAACAACAACAAATAATGCCCAAAGTAATGTGAACTTATCCACTTCTGCTAATGCGGGCGCCCATTGATCGGTGGATTGCTGGATCGATGGTTTAGTGGATTTTGGTGGATCGTTTTTGTGTGGCCAACTGTGAGTTGTTTGATTGTCTATTTTGCAGTTGTTTTGCTGGATGCGTGTCTGTTGGCTTGGCTTGAGCTTCTGCAGCTGATAGGCGACACGACTTCACTTTACCTGGCGCGGCCATTGTCCAGCTGAGGAGCTTAGCGCAGATGCCTTCACTTGCTGCGACTCCACCATTTGTGGTGACCAAGCAGCGAAACATGCAAAGTGACAACGGCAACTCGGCCATATTTGGCCAAATTCAAATACCATTAACACGTACGCCATTTGTCGGGTAATGCAGGCAGTTGTACGGTTGGGAGGGGAGGGTGGGTGGAGGGGTAGGTTTTGCCACTCGGTTTGCAATCGATGCTTGTGGGTTCATTTGTCCACTTTCTGTTTGGCCATTTCCGTGTTTGTTTGTGTCAAAGCCGCTGCACGCATTTCCCCCAATTCGACATTTAACACTTGTAAATTTCTTGGCCAGCGGCGATGTCGCATTTATGGAAAGGCCGCGGATTTGTACCTCTTTTTTTTTTTTTTGTGTGTCTGCTGCTGCTGCTGCTGGCGGCGAATCGTGTGTCTTGCTGGGATTGGGCTCGCATGGTAACCTGTCGTGATTCTTGTTTTAATTTGCTTTGACTTGTGCGCCTTTTTGGGCTGCGGGCTCTGGCAGCTATATTTTTTTTTTTTGTTTTTTTTTTGTGTTTCTCTTATTGGCGACATTGGCAGTTATTAGGACTAAATGCAGAAGGTTTCCATTTGCTGGGTTGTTTGCCTCATTAGCGGTCTTTTTGTTTTGGCTTGTGACTCGTCGACTGGCTAATTTGCCCCGTCTCGCAATTATCGTTAGCACCACGAAGGGAGCAGCAGCAGCAACAGCAGCAGCAGCAGCAGGAGCAATAACAACCAACAACAACAACTACAACTACATTGTCTCCAGGCTATTTTGAAACTCTGGACAAGATCTAGCTTAAACTGATTTAAACATGCCAAATCTTGTACGCAAACATAAATTCGCAAGCTTATCTCAGTGCTCGAATCGTGAGCTTGTTTCTATACACTGTACACGTAAAGATCTCTGGAAATGGGTACCATTATGTGATGTACACGTATGTGACAGGCAGCCTGAAGCAACTCTGAGTCCTTATGGAGTGGGTTTACTTGCCTAGGTAAGCAGGTTTGTTTTATTAAAGAGGATCCTCCCCTCTTAGATTATATAATCGATTATTGGGAATGCCATTTATTAATTTTATGTTTTAATCAAAAGCATTTTGAAGAAGTGCAATTTTTGAGCACACCTTAAGTACAGGGTATCTGTTAGTCTGCTACTTTCAACTGACTCGCTTTTACTTGTGTATTTTTTGTTGTTGTAGTTTTTGGCAAAGTTTTTTGGCATAGATTGAAGCGTTGCCGCCGTCGCACTGCCGTCGCTGACAACGCTGACAAGTGTTAATTGAATTCATGTCTCTGGTAATCATAATAATAATAACAATATCATGTTATGCTGGAGCGCTGAAGTGCCTCAAGACAACGACGACGACATGCGCTGCGAGCTTTTGATGTTGTTGTTGCTGGTGTTGGCCCAAACTGCTCACCCTGTCCTCCCGTCCCGGTGTCCGTTCGTCGTATCTGCCGCTTATGTCCGTCTCGCTCACTGGCTGGCTGGTTGGCTGACTGCCTGGCAGCACTGACGACGACGACGACGCCGACGCCTCCACCGCTGCCGCCGCCGTCGCCGTCGCAGTTGCCATCGTTATAAATTACTCAATTAATGTCAGCGTTTATGTCAGCGGCAGCACCCAAAGCACCACAGCAGCAGATCAGGGGGCAGGGGCTGAAGCAGATAGGCACATGAGCTTATGCAGATAGTCCAGCATAGATATATATAAATATATACATATATATATGTATAAATATGACATGGGGGACATGATAATGGGGCATGTTTAGTGGCTGTCGTCGTTGGTCGCTGTTTAATTAAAAACTTTTGCCCGGCCACAAAAGCAAAATTAACAGTGTACTGAGACATTGGAGGGAAGTGAAGACTCAGAGTCAGGCTCCGGCTTAAGCTGCTGCTGCCGCTGACAAGTTGCGCAACTTGACACTTTGCATGTAGGCCCTTTGCAGCAAGTTCGTTGCTTAAGTCTTTTGTTTGGCTCAACACAAAAAACGTGCAAATTATGATTTTTTTTTTGTCGTTTCTCCTTGTGGCTTTGTGGTGGTTACTGCTGCTGAAAGCAAAATGTCAATTTTGTGACGGGATTGCTGTTGTCTTTTGACGCCCTCCGTTTGCAGCATCACACAGCATCGCCCCCACAACAAGACACGCCTCTCCCCCCAAATACACTAACCCATTCGCCGTGCAGTGATGCATAAAGCTTCTGCTAAAATTGGTCATAGTTGAAGAATAGTTAACAGTTAACAGTTATCTGATTTGTATGATGCAATCTATTAATTTCCATTTGTTAGGAGCAGCGGCAGTTATCTGCAAAAAAATTTATTGGAATTATGTGATGTGAATTTATCATTGAACTCTTCTGCAAATGGCCCTTTAAGGATTTAAGTTTATTTTGAGGCAGCTTTGCAAGATTAAGCAAATAATTAATATATCACGAAAAAGCTTCAGTCGGCTTTTTAGCTTTTTAAATTATATTTAAAATTGAGCTCAATTGGTAACTTAAAAAAACTCCTTACATAATTTATTTAAAATCTAAGTAAAATATATTTATAATTGCAATTTGCTTGAGTCATGCTTAAAGTGTATTCCAGTTTCGTTATAGCAATTTTGCAATATTATTTCTTGGTTTTTGTTACTAATACGCGGCACGGGCATAATTAAATCTTTTGGCTGTCGCCTTTTGTGTGGACCATTTGTTGTGTGTTGTAATAATAAGATAAATCCGTTCGAGCTGTGAACAGGTTGCTGCTCCAACTGTGGTCTGTACAACACCTTTGTGGTGTGCGGGTTGAACGCCCAACTGCAAAAGGCGCTAGAGAACAATGCCCAATGTTTGCCATATTATATATATTTATAATATTTAAAAATCTTTTTTTTCTCTCTGATGTTTTTTGTTTTTGTTTCTGTGTTGTTTTTTTTCTTCTCGTTATTTTTCAAGCACTTAGCGTGCTGACAAGTTGAAGCTTTGCGTGGCCCGTCAGTCAGGTGGCTCATAAGATATATAAACGGACTTGGACCTCTTGCAAAACCGACTGGGTACCCCTTATTATTGCTCTTGTTGTTGTTGTTGTTGTTGCTGGTGTTTTTCTTGTGGATGTTGTTGTTGCAGACACATTTCAGTTTTGATATGAGCTGTCGCCCATTTGAAGCTTGCGTCTCTCGCTTGTCGACGGGCACCGCTTTGGTTTTACGCCATGGCCAAGTTTCTGGTGTGGGTGGCCCACACATGTACAATACTATACACTCTATGTATAAGTGTGTGTGTGTGTGTGTGTGTGGACTCAGCGTCAAGTCAGAGACTTTGGACATGTACCCGCTGCAATTGTTGGGCCGCCGGCGCCTCAGTTAACTCAGTTCGATTCACAGTTTCCCCCCGCCCCGTTTCACGCCCCCTAACTCACCAAACAACTGGACTGCGTATTAAATTTTGAAATTGGTTTTTGTTGCGGTCGTTAAGCTTATTTCCGTATTGAAGTCTCAGTTTGCTTTGCGGTTTGAATTAATTAGCCTGCACCAACAAACTACATTTTGTTCTTTTGCATATTAAAAGATTTACAAAAACAAAAAAAAAAAAGTATGAAACTCGATGTCTCTGTGTGGCCCCAAAACGCCAACGCATTCGAATCGCGTTTTAGTATACGATTCTAAATCCGAATCAAAACCGAGACAATGGTAATTATTAATAATGCAAATAATTATATCGATTTCATTCAGGGGCGTTGCCTGTGTGATTTGTACAAAAGGTGCTCTCGAGTTCTTTTCGGTTCGCTTTGATCGCCAGTGTGGGAAAAAAGATTTAGGTTCTCATTTGCGAGTTGAGCTTAGAAGTTTCTCAGTTTCTCAGTTTCTATGTTCACTAATTTCATAATACATTTTGTATTATTTTTTTCCTGATTTGACTATTTTGACTGCATTTAGCTGTTCGCTTTTTTGATTAATTTGACTTCAGCGAGTGCATGGCAGTTTATTTATGGCGTCTTAAAATTGCTCTTGAGTGGCATGAGTTATGGTCGGAGTGGAGAGTGCCACAATGACACGATCTGGCTATCACTGATTTGAGTGGAGAACATTGTTGACAGCTTGTCACAGCTCAAAGTGAAGTAATTTTCCAACTTGCAAACTCTGCTTAAATCTGTGCAACTTTCGATTTCATAAGAGTTCTCTTGCTCAACTATTGTTTTAACTTGATATTATATAGCCTATATTAAAGTTCGATTAGATCTGAAACTGCTGCAAAACAACCATTATTAAATATTAATTTACACCCAGAGCGTTAAACAAACAGCACGTACGGCTAATAACAACAACAAAAACAACAACAATAACAACAACAACAACAAAAGGCACTGACTACAACAATTGGTATCTGCATCAGGTCTCGAGTCAATCAACAGCTGCGACAAAGGCGACGACGGCGCCTGACATATTTAAAAACTTCCATAATCGTAGATACCCTGTAATAATAAAAATGTATAAGCAAGGTAGATGAAACTAAACTATATAGAGTAAATATATAATATACTCTTTTGATACCTATTATTAATTAATATAACAATTACGTAATACAATAATAACATCTAAGTAAAAGTAATATCATGCAAATTACAGGGTACCTTTGTGTACATCAAACTCCAGCACATTCTTTCCTGCTGTTTCATGCGCATTTAAAATTATTAAATATTAATTACAACGAGCGGAAAAACGTGCCATGAATTTTTAATTTAAACATTGAACATATAAAAATTAATTTCTTAAAATTAAAAATGCATTTCAAATAGCGTTTGGCGATAAAAGATTAATTAAACTGCCAGCAAGGAAGCATATACTCAACTCAGTGTTGGCCACATCGGGTTTGGCCCAAAACTAAGTAGACCATAGAATAAAGGCGTGTTTAGTGGCAGCTACAAAATGCCAATTAAGCGAGCATTGCACGCTGCCGCAATAAATGAAATTCGAGTAGCTGCAACGTTGCAATATTTTTTTTTGTTTTTTTTTTTATATTCTATTTTATTTGTTGGCCATAAATTAAGGCACTAAACGATTTTCGAACTGTAATCGCGGCGTGGCACTTGTCACCAGTCAGCCAGCCAGCTTGGTGGCAGGGGACGGCCGTCTAATTTAACCTTTGACCAAAAGCCGCTGCGCAAAAATTGACTGTGCCACATGTGCGTTTCCAAGTTCGGTATTTTTTTTTTTTTTTAGCAATCTGGGCGTGGCAATTACAGCAGCAACAGCAGCACGCGCAGCAAGTCAAAGTCAAAAGCGCTTACAAAATGAACAGCAAAGTAGCAGCTTGAGAGGGAGGTGCTAGTGCCGGGAAGGGGGTTGGCATCGCACATTGTCCTGGGTTCTTACCAAATGTAATATGATTTTCGCAGCGAAGTTTTCGGTGGCCTGTGGTGTGTTTCCTAATAGACCAAAGCTACCGCCTGACAAGTTACAATTTGTGACGGAAAGATAATTAAATATAGAAACATCGAAGATGCAATACTCTGCCAGAGCAGCTAAAAAAATATATACCTTAAATATTTTAATTAATATGTAAGCATAATAAAAATTACAGACTTTACAATTTACAAACAAAACTTTTAAAATTCTTTGAGCGATGTTTTTTATTAATACTTTTAAACATTTAATTAAACCGAATTTGATTTCATTCGCCGCTTCATTAATGCCAACTCTACCTCAACTAAAACTCTGCCTATTTAGCATATAATGCGGCATAATGGATATGCCCATTAGGTTGGTTTTTGGGTACTACAGTTCTCGGTTTAGGCCTAAAGCAAAGGCAGTGCCGAAAAAAAAAAACGAAACTGGAAGTTGTAGAGCGTAAGAAACTGCGTGGACGGCATTTATAATAATGCGACTGGGGCAAGCACCAAGTTGACTTTCTGCAACAACAACAACAACAAAAAGTAAGGTGCGGCTGCGGCAGTGCGGAAAACTGAAAAATCGCTGCAATGACAACAACAACAACAATAATAATAATAACAACCGCAAGAACAGCGGCAACGAAAATGAACTGGAAAACGCGTTTAATTGAACCAAAGCCCGATGACTGCCCACTAGCGCCATCTAGCTGCGTGCGGCTGCACTAAGCCGGCTTGGCAAAACTTGTTGCTGTTGGCTGTTGTTGTTGTTGCTGTAGCTTTTGCTGTTGCTGCCGTGGTAGACCCGAAATCGATGATTCATCGGGTTGTTTGTTGTTTTGAGTGGTTTTCGCCGCCCCGTCGCAAAGACTCCAATGCTCCAAAATTGCTAGACGTTTGTCGTACTTCACAGTTGTTGTTATTGTTGTTGGCGCTTGCCGCCTGCTGTTGCTGCTGCTGCTGTTACTGTTGCAGTTGCTGGTGACGCAGTTGCAATTTCAGTTGCAGCTGCGCCAATTCTCCTTCGTTTGCCGTTTGGCGCTTTACGTTCAAAACAATTATTATTCTGGCAATTAATTTTGATTTAAGCAGCGATTTGATATTCCGCTCTATCCGCAACCAGCCACTCAACCAGCCAAACAGCCAGCCAGTCAACCATCCATTCAGCCAGCCTGCCACCCACCAATGCTCAGCACCACCACCCGCTGCTACCAGCAATTGCTGCAATCTGTTTAATGCCGGCGCTTTGAGATTCGCTAAATTTGCGAATCAGCTGCAACTTTTTAATGCGATAGATAAATTAAGAGACACCTACATTGTTGCCCCAACCATCAATGGCATCGACTTGCGACTTGTCAGCAAATGAGCATCCGCATCCAATTGCAATACTGATTCCACTGCTGCCTGCAACACATTGACTAACCTCAAATGGAACTTGTCAATTCGAACTTGGGCAATAAAATTATTGATTTGGCTTACAAATGGAAGATCTTTGATTTTTGATTGGATGATAAAGTGACTTTTTTTTTTTGATTTTAGGTCATTATTCCTGGGAATTATTTCACCCTTCTTTTCTTTTCAATAGCTGACTTTGTGCACTTAGTAAATTGTATAAAATATTCGATTTTTTTCTTATTTTATTCTCGGTTTTTATACTTAACTTTTATACTTAAACTTTCCAAATTTTCATTCAAAACACTTTTTTTTTGCTTTTTTTCAGTTTATTAATTACTATTAATTTAATACAAAATAAATATACAAAATTAGACTGAAATAAATATAATATTTTTTGCGTGTATTTACACAACTAAAGTGGGAATAAATTAAAATAATCCTAACTATGAATAAATATAAATAACTTAAACTAAGCTGGCACCATTTTGATTTGTACACAACGAGATATTAACAAGAAATATATATAAACAAAACATTAGTTAACAACAAATGGCTAACCACCAAATTCTGTTAACCAGATTTGGCTTAACTAATCCTATTGGAATAAATAATTATATATAGTTTTTTAAATTCTAACTGTATATTTGAGGTAACCTGCATTAGAAACGATCCTAACAAGCAATAAAATTGCTCTAACTAATTTTTGGCACTGATTTCCTGATGATTTGGCTAAATTGTGAAACTGACTGAAACTTAAGGCTAACTGTTTGGCTTAAATAGATTTAATCCCTGATTCCTGACTGTACTTAGTAAATGCCCGGTCTGACCTGTGTGGGCATTTGAAATTCATGTCCCTCCTCCTCCTCACCGCCGCTGCTGCCAATGCTGCCCGCATAGTAGAGAGGATGTGGCGCCATCTCATCATAGTCCTGCATGTGCTGCTGCAGCTGCTGCTGATTGAAGCCGGCTGCTGCTGCTGCTGCTGCCACTGCTGCTGCTGCTGCTGATGAGCCACCCTGCTCCGTCTGGCAGCCTGTCTGCAAGTGTTTGGCCAGCAGCGACATTCGGGAGAATGACTTGGTGCAGCTGGGGCAGGAATACTTCTTCACATCCGAGTGCGTTTGCATGTGCGCCCTCAGATTGGAGCGATCCGCAAAGGCGCGATTGCAATGCTGGCAGCTGAAGGGCTTCTCGCCGGTGTGGGTGCGTATGTGACCCTGGAGCAGCCAGGGGCGGGAGAAGGCCTTGCCACAGATGGGGCACTTGCAGGGCAGTGTGTGGGTGCGTATGTGCATCTTGAGGGCTCCCAGAGAGACGTAGGTTTTCTCACAATTCTTGCAACTGAACACCTTCTTCACCTGGTTGCCCTCGGCAGAAGGGCAGTGGAACTGCTGATGCTTGCTCAGGCCAGAGTAGGTCGAATAGGACTTGCCGCAATCCTTGCAATGATACCGGGGCACACCCACCGGTTTCTGCATGGATTGCGCTGAGGCAACATTCGCCGCTTGGATGAGTGCCGATGCCTGATCTGTGCAGAACTCAGTTTGATCGACGATGGGACCACCACTGGGATTGCTGCGTATGATCTTGTACTCGGTACTCTCGTAGGCGTGACTCTGCTGGTGCTTGACGAGACCCGCGTAGGTGGCATAGCATTTGTTGCACTGCTGGCACTGATAGTACAGATCGTTGCTGCTCTTGATCTTCAGATTCAGCTGATTCTCGCTGTTCTCCTGGTTCTCCAAGTCATCTTCATCCTGCTCGACCTGATGGACTGGTGCAGACTTGAAGCTCTGCTCGGGCAACTGCTGATGCTGCTGCTGTGGCGCCATATGTTGCATGCTGAGCAGCGCTCGTGCAACATTGTGCAGATTGACATTCTCACTCAAGCCACGACGCTGCTGTGGCGGCACACTCAAATCCTGTGGCTCTGCTGGCGGTGGTGGTGGTGGGGGCGGCATTTGCAACTTCATGCAATCCTCATAATCCGCAATGCTTTTCAGCAAATTGTTGTTGTAGTTGCGCAGACCAAAAGGTTCCTCCGAATGCTCTGCTTTGATGATGGAGGCAGGAACCAACGGTGGCGAAATGTGTCCATAGCTGGCATTAATTTTCATGTCTCGCTGCTGCTCTGGCTCCATGACCTCATCCTCGGGCGGCAGCTCGAAGTCCCCATAGCCTAGACGCGTCAGACTCTTGGCAATCTCCTCGCGCGTAAACACATCCGGGAAGGCGCGAGCAATCTCTCGTGTCTCCTCCCAAATGCGACGCGCCAGTTGATCCTTGGTCAGTGTCATGGCTGCATCGAAGCGACGACGCAGCTCCTGCTTCACTGGCTGTGGTTCCGGCTCGGTTTTGATAGACCAATGTGAAGGTTCTAGAGGAACCGCAGCGGAAGCCACGCTAAGATCAACGGGTCCTTCATCTGCAAAAAAGAATAACAAGTTAATTAAAAGAGCTTCTAAAGATGCTTATGGAATATTTGAGTTGGTTATGATCGATAAACCTACCATGACAAAACTGATCCTCATATGGCGTTTCTTCGACGAGTATGGGTCGCTTTTTCAGCGGACATTTGCTGTAGTTGAGTTTATGCATTATAGTTTGGGGAATCACCGAATCACTTTTCACACTGAGGATCTGTTAAATGTTCTTTCTAAACTTTAAATCACTGGCACTGATCATTTACGGCTGCTCTCGCACGCGTCTCGCTCGCTGGCTGTTTGGTATACGAATGATGCAACCGCCGAGGATCACTTTAATTTTATATAGACTTTCACATCGGCGCAGGATCGATCAACCCCCAGGTTAAAACTGAGAATCGTCAGGCAAGCAACCCCCTTGAGTGTGTGGCAATAAAAGGGATCGGCTGCCTACCTACTTCCGATTTTGTGCCACGGGCGGATTCTGTACGGAAATCAACCACCACGAGCCACACACATCACCATTCAATGATCTCTCTTCTGCACTTCCACTCACCCTCCCTCTGACCAGCTCTCTCGCTCTGATTGTCTGTCGCCTGCCGCCGCAACAGCTGTGCTCTGCCTCTGTTCATTGAACGCCGCTCCAGCTGCAGATCGAAGCAACGCCAACAAATCTCAGTTCAAAAAAGCGAGCACGTGCCATACACAGCACACATACTCACACACACACTCTGACTCACACACACACCGGTTACCGGCGCAACGTTCTCTCCCTCTTGCACACACACCAGCACTCAGCACACACAACGATCGCCACCAGCTGCCTCTGAGATTGAAATTTTGTACGCTCAAATTTCCCCTACTCTATCTGGCTGTGTATTTGTGAGCGTGAGCAGCGGCAGCTGGCAAGCTTATATACAACTTGAAGTGCAAGTTTAAAAATAAACTCTTGCTGTCTCTTTTCGTTCGTCATTGCCCATTGCTTATATACACGATGACGGCACTGCAGACACACACACACACACACAGCAACGAAGTTTTCGTCTCTCTGCGAGCAGGTTGCAGCTTGCTCTTTGTTTGCTGCTAAGAGTAGCTTTAAGTTGTTGCGTACAGCCCATTGGCGCTGTGTTGTACGTTTTTTGGCGCTCTTTGGCGCTCTTGTTTTACATTTCATTCGTAGCGCGCTAAGAGCAGTAAAAGAGGCATTTATTGTGGTGATCTGATGAGATAGACTTAGTGCTCTTGTTGGCTTTAAGCAGCTTAAGTCACACACGCAAACACGCTGAGCTGCTGGCGCTGCTGAAATCATCAAATCTGCATTGATAAACTTTTCTACTCATTTGCACTTTACGCAAAAACAAAGCTGATCATTTTCTAAAAGTCTGCAAATATGCTATGTACTTAAGCAGACAGCTGCGTGGTTTGGTTTGGTTATTCAATTGTATGTCTAACAGTCTTAAAAAAATACCCAAACATCCCAAGGATATAAACTAAATCAATAACCATTGTTGAAATGCTCGTTTGATGCTCCTCCAATTTACAGCGGTGCATTTTAACAGCCGCGTCCAAAAGTACATTTCTAACGGCCATGAAATTTTGTAAATTGTTATGGAGAAATTTGCCAGCAGCTGGCAGTTTTGAGAAACCTCCACTTTGGCATGTTCCATAAGTACAATTTATGGGGTGGTTGCGCCGCCGCATTTTACCTGGCCCGAGAAGTGCCTTGGAATGCGCCAAAAAAAGGTATGTGCAAAACTACCTGGCACATTCAACATGCTTCTGCTCCTGCGGCTGCTGCTCGTGCCGCCTGCCGATCTGCCGATCTACCCACCCCAAATGGAACGCACAGCATCTCACCAGCCGTCTGGTTGTTGCAGTTGTCGTTGTTGTGGTGGTGCTGCTTGTGATGGTGGTGGTGGTGGTGGCAATGAAACTGCATTTCGTACGTTACTTTCGGTGCAACCCTTAGCTGAGAGCAGCCAGCGCGTCTTTTTCTTGATCTTGACAGAAATCTCAGCAGGGCAGAGAGTTGTCCCGTGCCCCTCGTTCCCTCATGCACACAGCTGCCTCCTTGTCACGTACCATGCAACTGATTTCATTACTTGATTTCTTTAAGGAAATTTGGCGCCAAAGTCCTGTAACGAACCGGTGTGTCCTGGCCAGGATACGTGATCTCTGTCACAACAACAATGTTGCACATAAAAGACACTAAAAACTCATTGTTAGCCAAAAACAATTTCTCTTTCTTTAAATGCTGTTTTCAATTTGTATGTGCATTGAATTGAGCAAAAAGTAAATTTATGGACCGCCCAGTTTTTTTTGGAGGAATAGAAAAATATCTATGCGAATCAGTCTATTCTTCAAGTATAATTAATAAGTTAGGTACGAGGTAAGAAGTTTTAGTTTATTAAAAAAAATATAATAAATATATAAACACTCGACACAAACTATTTACATACTCATTATATATTATTAATATAAATTATTAATTTACCTTAAAAATATATATAATTAAAGATTAATTGATTAGCTTATATTATTTTATATAAAAAACATTTTAAAAAAAGATTTAAATAAATTCCTAAATTACAAACTATAGTCACAAAAATATATTTTATTTTTATCAACCAATTACTTCAACTTACAACCTATCTAAATTTCAGTTAAAATAACTCAATAATCATTTGACACTTGAGATTGAGTGAAAAGCTCTTTCTATAAATATTTGAAATTGTTATCGAAGCATTAATAACATTTCGCTGTCATCTTTGACCAAGTGAAGCTCCAGTTGCCGCACCAGATACCAAAGTGAGCTCTAACTGCACTTCACCTGGCAGACAAACCGCAAACGGGAAACTTACAAAATGCTCAACTGCAAAATGCAAACTGAAAACTGAAAACTGCAAACTACAAACAGATTCAGATGCTGGCTTAAACTGAGCTCGGCCACAGTTGAGTGCCTCACTTCAAAGTGTCAAAGAGCCGCCAAAGTCGCATAATGAAGTGCAAAATGTCATTAATTTGCCGTTGCAGCTGCGGCCAGCGATCTGACAAACAAAAGAAAGTCGCCGGATGGATAGGAAAAGTGTAAGAAAACTATGCAGAAATGCAAACTCAATACCCACAGGAATGGTTGCAAGGAAGGGTGGGGGTACTGACTGCATGCCACACGCCGCCGCACAATGTCACGAATTACAGATTTCTCAAGCCACTAAGCAAAAGAATGCGCCGACCATGGCGGCAAGCACGGACTAGACTGGTAATCAAAACAAGATCTTAGAACTATTGGCGCCTGATCTACAGAACCAAGAAGAGGAGGCGACAGAGCCAGAGACAGAAACCAAGTTGGAGTTGTTGCAGCTGGAGACGGAATGGACAGAATGTCCAGGTCAGTGAACATAAATGCCGCCGCGGTGGTCAGCAGCCTATTGAAATCTGATATTGTTATCAAAGCTAACGGTAATTATAAACAAATAAAAGCACAACAACAACAACAACAACAACATCAGAAATGTTGTAAACGTAAAGAACACACAACAGCAGCCCAGTGGAGGAGGAGGAGGGATTGGGTAGCTATGTTGCCGCTTCCGACGCCGCATATATTAGCCAAGTTAGAAGCTACGGCTATAATTCAAACTAATTTGTTTTATTGACAGCGTGTGCGCCTTCCATACGCGCAGTCATCGATATGGCCAACACACACATGCACACAGAAAAGCACACACAAATTGGTCAATTATGAACTGAGCCAGGTCTAAAAAACCATTCGGGCCAACACACACACGCGATGAGAAGGCGACGGAGACTTGGACGTGTTTCATTAGGGGAGCTCAAGTGACAATAAATTAAATTTTGTTGGTCAACTAACTAATTAAAATACGCTTCTACAGTTTCAAATCTTGGATTTCGTCTCTACACTCTTGAGATATTAATCTGCTTGGGAAGCTTACTGTCAGAGGGCGCTTTTAGAGAGAGAGAGAGAGAGAGAGAGGGAGACGGCGACGGACCACCCGCTCAGCTAGGTTCAGTTGAGGCTATTGGGATCCATCGGTAGCGCTCATCTTGACTAATACGAGTTATAATTTCCAGCTGGTGATTTTTATTTAATTTTTTCATAAATGAATCATGATAATGAATTGTTTATGCTGTGGCCAGCCAGCTTCATGGGAAAAAAAGATTAACATCAACATTTATGTTAATGCATGTTGAAATATCATAAAGACCCAGCAAAAAAAATCCAAAAAAAAATGATATATTCATCGCCAGTTCAAGCGTATTTTCGCCGCTGATTCACTTGCAAATATGCGAATTTATCTCGTCTTTGCCAAAATTTTTACCAACTTGGGTTATTGTACTTGACACGTCTTTAATTTGCTTATCATTGGCAAACATCCTCTGGCAACCAGCTCAATTCCTCTGTTTGCTTACCACAAATTGAAGGGCGCACTGAAGTTCAAGTTCGGTGAATTTTTGAATAGGGGGATAAAATTATTTCAATATCAACTATTGAGAGACAGTCCATAAACGATAATTTGACAAGCATTTGGATGTCTTTTACGAAGCTAAGAAATATATAAGTATATGAATTAATTCGGGTTGAAAGTAAAATAATTTAAAAAATAGGGAAAACTATCCTGAGAATCAGAATAAGTACCACTCCCAACCAGTATTTACGATCGATAATATTTTTAAGTTTTCCATTCTAGTTGAAAGTATGACAGACTTTAAAATAGGAAAAGTTATCCTAAGAATCAGCTTCTGTTCTAAGTGTCCCACCCTCACCCAGCATTAAGCATTGATAATATGCTAAACTTGCATAAGAAACATTCTGGTTGAAAATAATATTGTCTTAAAAATAGGGAAAAATATCCTGCGAATCAGCATCTGTTCTGAGTATGCCATAATCACCCAGTATTTACAATCGATAATAAGTTGAACTTGTCTAAGAAATATTCTAGTTAAAAATAAAATAGTCTCAAAATAGCAAAAGTTATCCTGAGAATCAGCATCTTTCCCACTCTCAACCATTATTTACGATCGATAGTATTTTGAAGTTCTCCAAGAAACATTCTAGTCGAAAGTAAAACTGTCTTAAAAATAGGAAAATATATCCTGCGAAACAGGATCTGTTCTGAGTGTGCCAAAAATAATTTTGGTTGAAAGTAAAAATAGGTAAAAATTATTCTGCGAATCAGCTTCTGGTCTGAGTGTTAAACTTGCCTAAGAAATATTCTAGTCGAAAGTAAAACTGTCTTAAAAATGAGAAAATATATCCTGCGAATCAGCATCTGTTCTGAGTGCCTCACACTCCACCAGTTTTTACAATCGATAATATGTTGAACTTGTCTAAGACACATGCAACCCCTGTTTTGAGCAACATATTGTAATTAATTTGAGCCAAATTACAACGGATACTAATAGCAGCAGCACTCCTTGAGAGTAACCACACCCAAAATTCAATTCAATTCGATTACCAATTAAAAGCCATCAATTGAGCGCTTGATGGAACAATTCAATTGAGTGCAAATGTTCCCATGACCAGACAAATTTACACTTGCAGACAACCAGCAGGAGCAGCAGAGCCAAGTGCGTGAGAAAGGCAAAGGGGGTTGGGTGTGAAGAGTGGGAGGGATGGTGAGTTGGTTGGTTAGCGAATTGTCGAATGCCTGGTCACAGCATCGGCAGAAGGATTCCTTTTTGACCAATAAATAAAAAGTACCCACGCTGGCAAGTCGAATGCGGGCGCGGATTTCAATGGACTCTCATATTACACCGGGGGAAGGGGGCAGGGCAGTGCAGTGCAGGAGCTAAGGGATGATCCTTGATGCATTATTTGTTATTTGAATCACGTGACAAGTTGATGGCTGCCTGCTGACTGCGACCAGAAGGTAACCCAAGGGGGGTTGCTGGGAACGATGCACAGAAATCATCCCACGGGATTCAATTTATGCGTGTTTGAATGTTTTTGATTGCGCGTTGCTAATTCAAATAAAATTTAGCTTCGAAGTTGCCCCTTGTTGTTGTTGTTATTTTTTTTGCTGTTTGTATTGTGGTAAGCTGAGCTGGTGCCTGGTGCCATGCAGCAAGTTCTGGTGGTGCAACTTCAACCTCATTACAAAACATTTGCTTTGTTCTCTTCCAACTTAACTTACGCCTTTTGCTTTGAGGGTGCATCAATTTCAGTGACAGCTTTCTGCCTGTTGGCATTAATAAAGTCACGGAAAGCATTTGTGTTTCCGTACTCTGGGGATTTGCAATTAAACAAATTAAGCAACTGGCTCAAGAGCCCAAAATCGTCCCCCCTTCGCCGCAGCACTGAGCCAATTTATAGACGCCTTTTTTTTTTGGCTGCAAAATGCCGTTAAAATAGCGGCAAATGTCACGTTAATTATTACAAATTATTTCATATTTATATTTTATGTTAATTTCATTTGTCAGATTTGAATTTTTAGCTATTAAAATGCCTTTTTTTTGACTAAATATTTTGGGTAAAGAATGTGTTAGTCAAGAATGCCCCATAGGGAATACCCTGTAATATTTGTCGTGATTTTTGTAGGAGAGATTTATCAATTAAACTCAGCTGTGGACGGAGATTTTTAACAATTATTGAATAACATTTTGAACACATTTATTGGGGATTGTATACACTTTATATACATCTAGAGGAATATTTAAATGCAAAAAAATTAGTTTTAAATTCAATAATAAATTATATATAGTTTCTTTCATTTGCACAACTAATCAATATTATTTTTAATCTTTATTTGGATGCAGGGTATTAAAGAGCTTTAAAGAACTGATAGAAATGCACCTGAAGCAAGTTTCCCTAGATTAATATAGCTGCTGGAGATTGTGTATTGGTAGGCATCGGAAACCAATATAATTGATTTATGGCCAATGGATTGTTGGGTTGACTAAATTTAGATGCGAGTGGAACAACTAAAACAACTAATTTAGTGAGAGATGTGAGCTGTAAAGTTTCGTGTTCTTCACTTTTGTCACGTTCATGGGCATGGGATATTCCTCCAGTAGTCCCACATCCTCTCTCTCTTTCTATATATCTATCTCTCTCTCTTTCTCTGTTCGCTACTGAACGTGTCTGTTTGTTTGTTTGTGTTGTGCCGGGGGAGGCGACAGGCGAGAATCTGTCGTCTGGCAGGGCCCTGTCAGAGTTGACACTGACGATGCGGCAGGTACACGAGGCAGAAGACGTGCCGTTAAGTTGTCAATGCTGCTGCTGATGTTGCAGTTGCAGCTTCTGCTACTGCTGGAAATATTGGGGAAGCAGCAAGTTTTGGACAGGGCTTCGACTCCACCTAACGAAAGATTAATTGTACGTGCGCCATCGAGTTATTAATCTTGTCGAGCTTAGTTGGGGCGTACATTGTTTCTAAAATATTGTATGCACTCGTCCCTGTGTCAACTAATGGGACCGCCAATTGAGCCACGATTCCACGATGTGTTGCAGTATATATATATATATATATATATATATATATATATATTTGTAGAAATGTACATGTGCAGCTGCCCTGCTTCATGCTTTTATTTTTTTTCTTTGATTTTTTAAGGTCTCCCCCTAATTTGTTTATGGCTTTGATAATGCAATTTTTTAAGTTGGAAAGTGAGACAAGGGGCAGTTCGTGCCGGGGGAAACTGCAATAACATAAATATATCCGCTGATCTGGCGGGAGCAATTACCGAGTGAGCCATATTTTGTCACATTTCTTATTTTTTTTTTTTGTATTCCTGCTTCGCTTTGGGTGAAAGTTGAGGCGTTTTTATGGATGCCCATAACTCTGTAGTTGCACTGAGAGATATCCAGGGGATAGTTCAGAGGCGTTGCTGATATAGCTTTGCTTGAGATCATTTTAAAACCTATTAAACTATATTAGGATTAAGGTTTATAGGATCCCAAATTTACACTTGGTTTATGGGTATATGGGATCTGTAGGAAATCTTTGATCTTTAGCAAAATTTAATGAAAAATCAGTGTTTTTGAGAGAGAAGTTTAATAAGAATTCTTATAATAATAGGAAAGAATTATTGTTATTATTATTATAATAATAGGAAATAATTATTGAATTTCTGGTGAATTTATATTAATTAAAAATTTAGCCTTTTCTTAAGTGCAAATACTGAAAGATTACATTAAAATACAATCGAAATATTTAAATGGTAAACTGAGAATATTATGCTGTTCTGTGAAAGCAACGACCTGCTAGGGCTGTGGGTATTCCGGGAACCGCTCTCCCCAACCCGAGAGTCGTCGTCTATTGCGTATCGTGTTAGCACATGCCAAACTTGCCACAAGTATTGCGCAGCTGCTGTTCTATTTCACAAGGCAAGGCAATCGACAAGATGACGCACAGAGAGTGGCAAACAGCCCACTTCAGTTGCCGAAAAGTAACGCTTCAAGCAACTGCAACACCTTGGAAGGGAAGAATAAGATGGGCAGTAGTAATCAAGTCACCACCAGGCAAAGGCAACACAGTTGAGGCACAACCGGTATGCCACCGAGGGGAAGTTTTCAATTTCTATGGAACACCTGGACGCAGTTGCGTCTAAGGTGCACGGCTAATGAGCTCAGCAAATGGCGCAACTTTCTGTTTTCTGTTTTGACGCAACTCTGTCTGCCATAAGCCAATGGGGCTCTGGCAGGGACTGAGTAAATCCATGTGTGTCATGGGTAAACAACAACTTCGCTTGCTGAGTTTCACTTTGGTTGAGTTTTTTTCTTTTTGCTAAATCCACAAAGAACACTTGCGTCATCCGCATTTCATGATTGTAAAACTACAATTTGAAGAGTGCTCAGCGCTCCGATTGAAGTAGGGGTTGCTAAAGGAAGTGCACACCTTGCCACATTAGCATAGCATTAACCTGGGCACCCTTTGTGGCACCTCAAAACTACGTATTGCTAGTTGCTTCCCAGCGCTGTATTGTGAACTTGTTTATTAACATGTGACAATTATGGTAAACGAATGCAAATGACTATCGGAACATCATCAAATGGTAAACGAGAGCGAATGCAATGCGATCCACTTCCTTAGCTCTGCCCCTGCCCCTGCCCCTTTGTGAACCCTTTTGGTATGTTATGATTTTCCCAACCGGATGCCAAACTGACACGCAAGTGTTATCCCAACTATTCGAGAATTATGCAAATTGACTTGGATATTGAGAGTGTAAAGTAGAGTCGGACATGTTCGAACACCTGGGCAACGGAAGGAAGTGAATCCCTTGCAACAAGATCGTCTTTCCCACAGTTGTCAAGACTAATGAATAGAATATCTCTTGGACTAATAACTATTGATCTTCATCGTATCTATTAAAAGACCAGACCACGCTTGAGATGAGAACGAAAAATGCAAATGGAAGGCGACGATTCTAAAATCAATTACGAAAATTGAAATTTTGAGGTGAACAAAATTTAAGGGAGAATGTTTTGAAAAATTGTTGCAACTTTAAATTAAATATAATATATGAAAAAAAGATGGAATGAGATAAGAGGATGATCTAACAGCTCACCTGATGAGGAATTCTAGACTCATGGCAATTAAAAACTGGATTTTGCTGCTTTTTTAGAACATCAAAAATTAATGTTAAAAAATTGATAAGTATATTCATAATTGGATCAAAATTATTGGAATATTATAGGATCCATCACCAATATTATATTAGAACCATCAGCATTATATTCTTAAGATCAAAATCACAAACCTCACGATGACCCACGAGGGCAGGCCCGATTTGCTCAATGTGCTGACTCCACGCCATGCACTGCTCTCGGCCAGATTTAAGCAGAGTTTCGCCTATATAGCGCTCCATTCCCGTATGCCAGGTGTCATGCAGCAGATTATCAATACTCTGCGGAGCAATGAAGAGCAGCTGAAGATCGTACATGGCCTGGAGGTTTCTAGAGATGTGCGCATCATCATCGAGTACATTGAGCGCTTGAAGAGGGAGCTGCAACGCGATCGCCAGTTCCAGCAGTTCCGTGGCAACGAACCGGATAAGGCCGAGTGGAATGCATTTATAGTGGAGTTGCCACCTCCGAAACGCTCGTTCTTTAGGGGCAGTTGGCTGCACTCCGAGTGTTACCTGTACAGGCGCATAAACTCTTTTTTTCAGAATAGCAAACATTTGCAAAATTTTGATTACTTTGCTGATCTGAAGCAGGAGGATTTGAAGATCAGCGACCGGGCAATTGTGTGCCTCACCGAAGCCACACGGGATCTGGGCAAGAATTTCCTATCATTTAGCCAACTGATGCACATCAACATGTGGAGCAATCGCTTCGAGATTCATATGAATGCTTTTGTCTTTGACACGCCCAATGATACTAAAAAGATCGATGTGCTGGCTCGGGTAGCAGATCTGGACAAGCGACTGTTAGTGGATGATAGCCAATTGGTGTGGGATCGCCTGATGAAGGCCAAGGAAGAGAAGAGCATCATTGTCGACTACGTCTGTGACAATGCCGGCTTTGAGCTCTTTACAGACTTGCTGTTCATAGAGTATTTGATCGACCACAATCTGGTCACCCAGGTGCGGATGCACGTGAAGGCCATTCCCTGGTACATCTCCGATGCGATGCAGCACGACATTGAATGGACTGTCGAATATCTCAAGAACTACAAGAATGAGCTCGTCTCGGCGCTGGGTAAAAAGCTGGCACGCCTAATGAAGGAGCAGCGGATTATTGTTGCACCTCCATCGTATTTCTGGACCGGACCACAGTCCTTCTTTGTCATGTTCGATTCCAATATGGAGCTGTACAGGATGCTGTCACAGGCAGAGCTGATCATCTTCAAGGGTGATCTAAACTATCGCAAGCTGCTCGGCGACTTTATCTGGGACTCCTCGGAGGAGTTCATTACGTGCCTGCGAGGTTTCCGGCCGGCAAACATCTGTGCCATACGCAATGTGAAGTGCGAGGTGATCTGTGGCCTGCCCCAAGGCACCGCCGATCGTTTGCTGAAGGCCAATCCCAACTGGATGATATCGGGCACCTATGGCGTCATCCATTACACGGACAGCTTAAAGTGCAAATGTGATAGTCAGAATTCGTCGTGTTCGCTGGTTCAGAGGATGCAGCGATAGCCGCCAGAAGCCAAGTTTCACTTGTCGACACTTACATATGTCCCGCCCGGGGAGACCAATACCTACTCCCCGCTCCAATGCAGCAATCAGCAGCTAACAGAAAAACGCAGTGCCAACAGTTAAAATTTTAGTGATTTTTTTGAACTCCTATTAAAAATTACAACTGCAACTGCTACTGCAACTGGTCAGGGGGGAGGTGAGTTGGGGGCTGAGATATATCTTAATTTGCATATGGCTAGCAGCGTAGAAAACTCACAGTTGGCCAAAATAAATGAGCCCATATTTGTCAGTGCACTTTGCCCAAATCAAACAGCATCGTTACGCCCACCAAGCAGGAAGGAGGCAGTTGTGCCACCTGCATTTCCCCGGTCAGAGCTGGTCAGAGCTAATCTAGACCTGCACTGCCCTGGCCCGTAGGCCATCTTAAAGCCTGGCCAATTGGCTGAGTGACTAATGCTGTTGGTTTTATTGATGTGGCGCACATGCGCCGCAATTTGTCAGCGAGAAGCGCTGCCGGCGACCAGAGCCATTCCTGGCGCTCCATTGAAAAAGGAAAGTTGTGAAAATCCGCAACATGTGCCGAGACACACGAGTTGGACTAATGAAAAACTGCTTCCAAAAAGTGCAAAGATTCGATATTAAATATATTTGGGATAAACAAAAATAATTGCTGTAGCTGGAAGCTGTTGCTAACGAGAATGAATAAGCCGAAACAAAAATGGTTTCTTCCTCCTAACCAGTATTTCACTTAGCTTAAATATTACTTAATGGGATTTCATTATATTTGTTAGTTCCCATGGAAAAGTCGCTTGGTTGGTCAGTTCCCAGTTCCCAGACTTGCAGTCGACTTGACAATAATGCAAATCTTAGCCGTAGGAGTTCGTACTTTATTCTCCAGCGATTTCTCAGTAATTTGAAACCATTAAAATATGTATCAAAATTCGACTGATTGCAAATCAAATTCTTTTAGTTGATTGCACTTCAAATGAGCAGCAAACAATAGCCAAAAAAAAACCAAAATCATCAAATAAATCACAATTCGAATATTAAATGCGTTGCATTCCCACAACTATTAGGATGGCACAAATTGAAAAGAGCAACATGAGGCCAGGCCAAGACGTAACCAGTAAATTCCAGTGCACACAAAATCTCTGGTACAGTGCCCACTCCCGAATTGAGCAATTAATCAGCAAAATTACAGTGTTCTCTGCTGTGATATGAAATGGAAATGAAACACAGCCAAATAATATTTTCCCACCAAAACAAAAAAAAAAAGCCACCCCAAAAACCAGGCGATTTACTGCGCAGCTGCAGGATGAACACAAAGCCAGAAGCTGCTTCTCTCCACACATGCTCAACCCAGCAATCCAAGCCAGCAACTGGCTGTTGTCCACTTTGTTGTTGTTATTTTTGGGGTGGGGATTTCGTTGCGCCCTTGAAAATAGCACCCGGCAAACGGCACCCGACACCCGACACACCAGTTAGCAACCAGTTTCCAGTCACTCCGTCATCGGCATTCACCAGCAGTTCAGCATTTACCAGGTTGTTGCTGGTTGCTGGTGCTTTTGTCTGATTTGGCCCGGGGAGGGTTGTAAACTTTCTCACCAATGCCACTCCGCGGCCAGGTGATGATTGTAGCTCCGATTCCACATTTCCACCACCCAATTTAATAGCTTAAAGCTGTGCGCAGGTATGCGCCATTAAACCAGCTGGCAAACAAGATTCAACAACAATCGACTTGGTGTTTTTTTGGTTACTATTTCGCTTGGTTGCCCCATTCGATTTGGGTGGAGTTGTTTGCCGTCTGCCAAAATTGCTGCTCAAGGCTTGCAAATTGTATGTGCAAGGTGCGAGAAATGGCTGAGAAATCATTTTCACATGCTCAACATTAGATAAGCTGTGTAAAGATTTGCAATTGCATTGCTTATCAAAAATAAAAAAAAAATCAGTTTACCGGATGCCGATCTACAAGTGCTTATAATGTTTAACTTCAAATATTGAATTATTATGGGAGCAGTTATGATTTGATCGGGTCTGACTCATAGAATTTTGTAACTATAGACGAGCGTGTGAAAATCCAAATCCCAACAGAAGCCACTTAAACACAATATTTTCATTTAAAGTATATAAAATTACGCAAAAATTAAACGTAGTATTCAACGTAAGAGATTTACTAGTATTTCGGAAATTGATTAAAATAACTAGTGCTATCTTAATAAAATCACTAAAATAAAAGAAAAATTAAAATTCAATCATAATTATATTATCAATGTTATCTTAATAAAATCACTAAAAAGAACAGAAAAATTAAAACTCAATCATAATGTATTATAAATATAAATATTATATTATAAATATATATAAAAATAAATATATATAAAAAAAAATAAATAAATATATAAAAATAAATAAATATATTAATATTAACTATCTCAAAACTATAATTTAAATAAATATATATAAAAATAAATAAATAAATATATAAAAATAAATAAATATATTAATATTAACTATCTCAAAACTATAATTTAAATAGCCTTTAATATGACTGATAATTTCTTTCAGCTATCAAAATAAAACCCTTTTTAATTTAAAATTATATTCCAGTTTTTATTATTCTTTTTCTTCTTATCTAAAAAAAACCATTAAGCAAATAATTTGCCCATTTAATTGGGGATTTTTTTGATTATGCATTTGGAAGCGTAATGTTCCACTTTTTGTTGCGTCATCGATGACTGTGCTGGGACTATTTATAAATGCTTTCATTGGAAACAATTAGGCTTTCAGCTGGTCAGCCAATCAGGAGGCGGGCGGGGATTAGGCAAAGTTATGGGCAAATTAAAATGGAACTAACTTTGAGTGCAATTACGAGTATCTTGGCTTGTGGGGGTTTTCTTCTGTTGACATAAACCTTTCGCCAAAAAATGCCGCCAAAAAGACCTGGCTGACAAGTGGCCAAGAGGCAACTGGCAAAAAGGTCACAATTTCGTAATCAGCTTTGGTGGCTGCTTTTTTTTTGTGTGTGTGCACACGACGTAACCATAAGCATGGCTCCATGTCATCCTATATTTCACCAAGACACCAAAAGGCAGTTAAAACTGAGACGCCGATGGAGACTTTGAGGCTGGGCCAGGCAGTCGGAGCAAAGCAGCCAGGCAGCCAGGCGGCCAGGCGAATGGCACTGTCAACTCTCGGGCGCAAACGATTGTGGAACAACGGCCAAGAAAAAAAAAAACACATTCGCCAACTGACCAAGTGGCCGATCCAATAACAACAACAACTAATAGTAGTTGTAGTAGTAATAGTAGATATGTGTATGTTCAAACGACTATCACCCGCTAAAATTCAAATTCAAATTTGCTTAAAAAAACCCAACGCCCCACCGAACACCACCAACCGACGGACCGACCCAACGACCACAAAAATTAGCCATCGTCTTGGGCGCTAATCTGGTTTTAAACTGCGACCAGCGACCGCTGCCGCGATGCGGGTGTGTACCACGCAGCCTGGCCAGCCACAGACCCAACTCTAGGCAGCCAGACTGCACAGCCTGGTCGGACCGATGGAGGGACAGACGGACCGATCACAACGTTTGGCCATCGCTGACCAACCAGTTTGTGGCACCCGCACCTGGCCAACTGCCCAACTTACGACTTGGCAGCCAGCCAGCTCACCAGCTAACTGCCCCTGCCCAGACAGCTGCCTGCCCTGCCCTGCCCTGCCCTGCCCTGCATAGACTTAGTACCAGCCGCAGTTCCAGTCCTAGATTTGTAACAGGCGTTTGTATATTAAGTGAAAATGCGTTGCTTCCACAATTTTTAGGAATTTTTAAAATATTTAATTTTTTATGCGATGCTAAATTATTTCTATTATTTTTTATGCGATGTTAAATATTTACCTACTTAATTAAGTAAAATGGCTTAACAATGCCGAAAAACAAATTATAAAAATAATTGATTAAGAATTTATTTTTCGTATAGCAGCAATTTGATCAATTTATTTAATGTTACTAGAATTAAATAAACTTATGACCATGATTATAATGTAGTAGTATTAGTAACTAATTTCTAAATAAAATTGCATAACAAATTTAATCGAATTGTGCATTTTATTGAGGTGCGAAATTATTTAACTGCTTAGCTGCTAGTTAATTTGAAAATTAAAGATGTTTATTAAGTTGGTAAATGTGTATTTTATTTAGGCTATTAGCTGATTAGCCAGTGCAATTTCCTTCGAATAATTTAAGCTTTTATTAAACTCCAACGTGAAGATATGAAAATATGGCAAAATGCGTTTAGTTTCATTTTGGCAGCAAAACAAATAAGAGGAGCGCCAAGTGCAACTAAAAGCTTTAAAGGATTGCATTAAATTTGAGGTTTATTAGCCATATAACTGAGTGCAGATGCAGTAATTGTAATTTCAATGGCTACATATGTATCCAAACTCTTATTATATTACAAATGCAACATTTTTCTGTTCACACACACACACTCAAACACACACAAAAAGTGCGCTGTAATTCGTCTACTCAACGCCAGAGTTTGATTTGCTGATTAGCAACACTCTTTCCGTCATATTCTGAAAGCCCAATTACTGTGGCCAACAAGACAAACGGCCAAACGGCCAAACAGTTGCTGCTGAGACGTTGTCTGACGCTTACTTTTGCTTTTGTTTTTGTTTTGTATCTATTTTTTTTTTGGTTTTGGCCACGTGAACACCCTTATGCAAAACAAATCAAAACAGCATTAAGAGTCGTAAATCTGTGCCAAAAAACTTAGCCGGCCAGCAAACCAAGTGGAGCCGAGCAATATTCGACCGGCTCCTTAACAACAAAAGCGGCTGCAGCATGTGCCAAAGACCAGGCCCAAACCTCTTGGCCAAAGAGACACTTGGCCACTCGAGACGCCGACGCCGTCGACGTCGACGTCAGCGACGGCGGCTGCTGTGATAAAATATGAGACAGTGGGGCAGACAGTCAAATGGGTAATGCCAACATTGAAGCGGGCGGGTTGCGGGTGCTTGTGAGGGAATCATGATTCAGTGTAAAAATAGTCAAAAAAAATAGAGACTCGTATGTATGTATGACAGAGCAGACATAGAGGTCCAGGAGTTTGTTGGTTATTACTGCATTACCAATGACAGCAGCCACCGCCGAGACGCCACCTACCGGTCGAATGAGGCAACTAACCTACCTGTCAGCCCAAGATATGAAAAGACTTCGATTTTGCCGGCAAAACTCATATGCAGATACAGATACGGATACATATGTGGGTTCCTTATGCGGGGACTGGCAAAATGTCATGCATTTGTTGATGCTGTTTGTTTGTTGCAATTGTTGTTGTTGTTGTTATTTTGTTGTTGCCCGTTTCAATATTTATTTATTTGCAAGTGCCTCGCGCAATG
Source organism: Drosophila dives (assembly GCA_035042365.1). Lineage (NCBI taxonomy): Eukaryota > Metazoa > Arthropoda > Insecta > Diptera > Drosophilidae > Drosophila > Drosophila dives. Next base: position 711,387 of record JAWNLJ010000414.1, on the reverse strand, counting down.
CATTAAAGGCAATAAAATAAATAAAAATTGAAATTGACTACGTCAGAAAATTTTGGCATTCATAATGCATGAGTTTTGATTTCTTAGCGACGTCAAAATGCCAAAAAACAAAAAGGCTAAGGAAAAATATTGAAAGAAGAAGAAAAGACGAGTTACTTGTGACTGACTAGCAGATACCCTGTATGTACAGAGGGTGAGCTGTAGAATGATCTTCAATAGAAATAAAAATAAAGTTTACCTTAATTTGAAGTGTTGTTAAAAATAGCATAGCTAAAAATTTTTTATATGCTAAATAATATGGCTAAAAATTGGTGATCTGCTAAATATTGGTATCTTGTGGAAATTAAATAATTGTAAATTAAGTTGATACAGAAATTAGTTTCTCAAATTAATAAAAGTCATAAAATTGTATAAATAATCTTAAGTATTTATTTATGTATTAACTAAATGTTATTCCAAAAGCAATCTCCCGTTCCATATTGTATAAAATTATTGTGTAAACTCCTTTATTTATTTTACTAGAGGGTGCGTAAAGTGCGCGAAATCACTTAAGTTTGCTTTGAGTCGATTGCAGATTTATGTTAACTACTCGAGTTGTTATAATTGGTATATTAAATGATTTAAAAGCTTGCCAATGCGCCAACACAAACAGAAATCAATTGAAAGCACCAAATCCAAATCCAAATCCGCAGCAAGCCATTTATGTGCCACGTCTGTCTGTGTGGAGAGGGTGTAGGCAATTGGGCACCACCACCAATTCAGAAAATATGGAACTCTGGCTCCAACAACAACAACGACTCTGACTTCGAGCTGGGATTGGACTGGGGTCCGTCCTGTGCATGGAAACTGGCTTAATATTATTTATGAGCCCAATATGCGCGATATCACGTAATAATCACGCACATAAATGGCCAGTTAAATGCTGGAGACCTCTCGACTTGGAGCTGAGACTGAAGCTGAATCTGTGGCCAGTTGCATTTCATATTTCATTTCAAGTGTTATTTGCAAAACATGTGCGAGTGGGGCGCAAATAAAAAATTAAGTAATAGATTTTGTCGCTGCGATAACAAAAAAGTGCTAAAATATTTTAAAATGCGTCAAAGCTAATTTATAGGACACACTTAAAGCGAATTGGCCAAAATTGGACCACCGCGCGATGCTGGCTAACTGTGTGCGTAGAGCCAACTAGTCAAAAGTTGGCTAAAGCGAAAGTTGATCTGGCTTTAAGTTATCAACAAATCATATTGTGGGTTCTCAAGTACTAAATCTATGATTTTTACACTATATATTTTATTGATTCTACATTTGGAATGCATGTTGAAATGTTATTCATTTATAATTATTATTGGCAATTTAAAATTGATTTGCTTGCAGCTTGCTAGAAATGTTTTTTTTTTATATATATAATCTTAACATGATTCACGTTGAGGCAGATGTCCATTAAAATGTAGTCACAAAACGGGCAGATCAGCTTGTCAATGCTCCTCAATAGCAACAATGAATGAATGAATGAATGAACAACAACATAGCACAATTACAAGAAAATTGCCATCGATTCATGTTCATTGGATTCGCAATAGGCCGTCATCATTCCAGTTCGCAACCACATCCATGTCCAATTCCAAGTGAAAAGCGAGCCGTGACTGCCAGCAACAGCAACAGCAACAACAACAACATCGACAACAACAATTGTCCAAGTCGTTGTCGAAGACACAGTCAGGGCCCGGTCTGATGCTGCGAATGACAGTTGAATCACCTTCATTTTTAATGGAGACAAGTGTCAGTAATTTATGCACAAAGACAGCCAACATTTTTAGGGTAAAGGGTTGTGTTGTGTGGAGGGGGGGAGCAGCAGAGGAAACTGCACAAACAAGCACAGAAATTGATGCACAAGTTAAACAAATTAAAATGGATTGTCGGCTCCAAACAACAGCAACAACAACAACAACTGCGACTACTTTGTGGCCATAACTGTGAACCTGAGCTCTGCTGGCTGCAACAGCAACAGACCCAGCCTTAACCAGGGTCAGTTGCAGTGCGCGGGGTCAATGTGAATTGTGTGAAAATGACCGCAATGCTAGAAGATCAATTCCACGACTTGACGACTCCCACTATCTCTTTCTCTCCCCCGTCTCTGTCTCTCTTTTTCTCTCTCTGTCGATTGTAAGCGATCTTGGCACTTCATTATTCACGCGCGTGCTCTGTTCAAGGCTCGCGGAAATGTCAATAGCAAATCACTTAATTTGTTTGGCAATTTTCGCCAGATCTCTGCGAGAGCTGGGCAAAAAAAAAAAAACGAATACACAAGAAACGTGTAGAAAATTGTTGGAAAGGAAAACAGAAATGCGCTCACGACGCCTTCTTCAACTTGGTCTTTGCTGGGGCCAAATTTAGCCAAATAATGTGGCAACATTATCCTTAACCCGGCTTGCAGTTGTTGTTGTTGTTGTTGTTGCGATAATTTCGTTACCTGCCCGGGGAGATGAGTGCATCGTGCTTTGGGTCAATCAGGTCAATAAAGTGCTGCAATTGCTGCGAGCACAGCGAGAGATTTATGAGAATCATGTAGAGAGGTGCAAACATATATTCCAAGCCTCAGTTGCACAGTTCCCAATAACTTCTACTTAATTCTCTAAAAGTAAGCTAAAGTGGTCTTTAAACTGTTCTAGTTTCATTTTAATGAGTAATACTAACTAAATTTGTATACATTAAATGGTTCTCTTCAAGGTTAACTAAAAAGTATCAATCTTATTTAAAATTGTAATACTAAGAACCAGTAAAGTATTTATAGTATCGACCAATATAAAATTTGTGAAAATTAGGAGAAATCCTCAACTCACATCTTTTCAAAATGAGTAGTCTTAACCAGGAACAAATGAAACATCCTAAATATGAATGTTATGATATTTGAAGACTTAGAAACCCTCAACCCAACAAAGATTCTGGGATTCGAGCAGGAGCTGGGGTTGATGGAGTAACTATAAGCTCAGAGGGAGGCACATTAGATCTAATAAGTCGCACTGCAGAAACCCGCAATTTATAATAATAAGCAATCAAATCCTTTCCGTATCGTACTTAAATCTATTCAAAATTCATTAAATTTAAAAAGCGCTTCTGAAGCCGAAGTCTTCAGGATTATTGGAAAACTGAATGAGCATGTCGCTTTATGGTACAGTAACGGCAACCGTATAAAGTTCCGATCAAAGATCAGCATTGCACCACCAGTTGGCCACATGTCGGCACACACACACACACACACACACACACAGAGAGCGTGGCACACCCTTAACAGGCACACACCCCACACCACATACACCCACGTCAGAATCGAATGTCGCGTGGCGCTGGTCAGCCCACAATGGAAGAGGAACAAAACTTGGAGATGGCAGCCATGCGATAGGAAAAGTTGCCCCCCATCCATTGCGCGTGTCAGAGAACAACAAGTCAAACCGGAAAGCAGACGAGTTGAGTTCGCTGCGGGGCAGGACCTGCATCGCAACTGTGTGCACTGGCAGGAAGGTGGCGCAGTGGCAGAGTGCTGAACGTGCAAAGTGTGGGTCACGTGTCACATATTAAGAATTGAAAGAGCGCTCAAAACGTATGTCAAAAGTGTGTTTGTATGTGGTGCAAGGGTCTGGTCTGGTCTGGTCTCGAGTTGCGAGGGCGAGGGTGGGCAGGCACCCGTGACGCAGACAAGTTGCAACCCTCTCCTCATTGACTTTCGACCAGTGTGGCCAGCCATCAAATTACATTGTGACTGCAATGTCGACAAGTATGCTTGGAATGGGAGTAAATAATATCATCAGCGTTTGTCGCTCATTAATGGATCGGCGTTCGGTCTCGGATCGCGGGTGGGGCAGGCCAACAACCCCTCGACACGTTGCTATTTAATTTGGCCTAATTTAATTTTCGCTGGTAGCAATTTGGGTAACTTCCAATCAGCAAAGTTTCTTTGGCAAAACTGCATCACCCGCCCGCCCGCCATCAGCATTGTGATTTGACAATTGTGGGAATCTTTGTTGCCTTTGTTACAATACAATATGGTAAATGTCACTGAGCACCCACCCTCCGCCCAACTACCTCCCCGCAGGGCATGTGAAACATGTGCAATGATCCGTGGCCCGCTTCCTGTTGCCTCCTCGTGTGGGAACCCATTAGAAGAACTATCTCTTTTCCATCCCATTGTTTGCATTTGGCAGTCAACTCGCAACCCAAAAACATTTCTCAATTGTTGACATACATCATCGACGACTCGTAATAATTGATAACTGTTTAGTCACTGTCTGATTTTCCAAAACCATTCGAGGGGTCAACACTAATGACACTCGGTTCCCTTAATTGTTCTGACTGCATCTATTTGATCAGTTTGTAACTGAAGTGTTTTTACGGGTAAAGCACAGCGGCTAGAACAAATCATTTTATCCGGCAGCGTGGGAAGTTGATTTAACTGTTCTTCCATAACACTTTATGAGCAATAAGTTATGGATGAAAACCTTAAGGTGTGATCAAAACATGGGAAATTTAACAAGTCAAAAAAATATAGAGGAAGTTCATTTTGAAAATGTCCAATTTAAGTTCGCACAGTTTTGTTGAAATTAAATTTTATTATTTGTAGAATTCATTTATTGATGATATGCCAGATATTTATTGAAGTACCGAATCATCATCAATCTCACTTTGGAATTGCCAGTGCCTTGTCATTGACTTTGTTGTTGTCATGGTGCATCCCTTGACCTTAGTTTGATTTGCAATCCATGGCTATAAAATTAGCTCTTAATGTTGCTGGTTTGAGAGCGCTCATTAGAGGCCAAATCTATGCATGCAATTTGTGGCTGAGCTGAGCAAAAAAAATACCTTTAACCCTAACCACTGACGTGGAGGCCCCATCGGAAAGTTGAAGCCATTACAAGCCATTAGGGGGAGAGTCCAGGTACGAAACAAAGTAACAATGGCCAGCAACAAATGGAGCAGCTAGGCAGACAGGCAACAAGAAGAAATGTTTTAAAGCCAAGTCCAAACTAATTTCAACCACCCTCAGGTGATGAAGACAATTAAATATTCGTGATTTAACGATCACTTTGTAATGCTCCAACTGTCAGACGACGACGACGACGACGGCGGTCGCCAAAATCCCCAAAAAGCACCAAACATCCAACTTCGAACTCCAAATTCCCATTTGAGACAAATGTAAATGACTAGCGGGACGTCGGATGGTGCCCTAAAAGTTTCTTGGCTCCGATAAAGATCACACAGTGTTGGACTACGAGGACCACAAGAACTAAACCAAAGTTGAGCCAAATGAATGTTGTTTTTTTTTGTTGGTTTCGGCTTTGCTGTTGCTCATCACGAATTTCCAGCATCAGCTGAGGGAGTTGGGAGTAGTTCGCTGGAAAAGCCCCACACCGAAAACTGTAAACAGGTTTCCTTTTTTTTTTTTGCGCTTTTTGCATTTTGCCAATTTGCCTATCAACAAGCGATCGATTAACTACGCCTACCAGGCCAAAAAGCGCTGCTCTTGCAACGAGCGGTTCCTCACTGTTCCACTGGTTGCAAAGTCAAAATGTTAATAAATGCAGCCGGGCTTAAATTGTGGGCAGCAGCTGGCAGCTCTCTGGCGGAGCTAACTCGGTTCTGAATTCTGCATTCTGGATATTTTGTTTTTTTGGACGGCGGTGACCCACCCACAAGTACGTGGGCGTTGTTTTTGTGCTTTTCTCCCGTTGAAGTTTGATGTTGTTGCTGTGGTCAAGTTCATTTCTGTTGCGACGGCTGCAGATTCAAATCAGGTGTAATAATTCTTATTGGCAACGCTTCAAACTTCAGCTCCAAGTGGAAGTCTTTTAGACGTTCCTACTGCCACTCCAAACGCTAGAGAGTTCTCTTTCGCTCTCTCTCTCTCTCTCTCTCTCGCTCTCTCTCTCTATTTCTTACTCTTCACGATTTTTGATTGATCGTGCATACTAAACTATAAATCCATCGTGATACATTGGGGCGATCAGGCGAGGCTACGTCGCGTTCACGTCTTCGTTACTATTTTTTTTTTCTTCTTATTTCTTCTTTTTTTTTTTGCATTAGCAGCATTTTTTCCCCAGTTCCGTTGCCAGCGGAGCAAAATTTTCATATTAGCAGTGCATACAGCAAAGTCAGCAATCTAAACTAGAGATGGGCGTGGGACTGATTTTTGTTTTAATTTTTTTTATACAACATAAACTCTGATAAACAAGCAGCAATCATGAAAAGCTGGACGCTTTATCTAAATAATACTACAATAATGATTAACTTAATGGCTCCCTTCAATATATATTAAATATCCCATGGCAAATAAAAGAATTCGAGTTCTGTGCGAATATTAAAAATATAACAAAATAAATCCTATAAATCAGATTGTGCGAATATTAAAAAATAATAAAATAAAATCTACAAATTTTATTATTCTTCTTCTTATGGTATACCCATATTTATTTATTAATTTATCTTTTGCATAGCATAACCACTCACAGAATGCTCAATAAACTCACGAACTTATCTCTAGCGTGAAAAGAATGTCATTTAATTCTTAGTATTTTTCAGGGCTCGCAGCTAATGCAGACCGTTAATCGTTCCAGTGTGCACTTTACACGCCTTTTACCTAATTTTGGGCCTTTTTATCGCACGCAGCTGCAACAGCAGCAACAACACCAGTTGCAACAGCAGCAGCTCCCCAAGACTCCCCCTCTGCTGCTGAGTTTTATGTGCCAAGTGACACCAACGACGCATAAATATCTTGGAGGCAACAACTAATTAGTGAATATCTGCCATCGAATGGGGTAAATATACGAATGTTGCATCTACCCCCCTGCCCATAACCAGCATGTTGCTGCTGCTGAACAAGGTGTCGCCCCATTGACAATAACTACAACAACAACAAAAAAAAAACAGCAGCTAGAATAATGTTAAATAAATTCCCTTGCGTCGCACTTAACTCGCTCCCCACTTTGACACACATTGCGAGTATTTTTGGTCTGGCCATAGAAAATTATTGAAATTTTTATATGAACGCTGAAAAGACGAAAGCTGGAGAGATCTCAATACTGGGCTGAACTGAACTGAACTGAACTGAACTGAACTAATCTGATGCAGAAGGCATTGGCATTATCGCTTGGCATTAAATGCGCTTAAATTGATTCCTTCAAAATGCCATCAAATTGCCGACGTCTGACTTTGATTTTTATATGCGTCTCATCTTTGGGGCTTTGTCACCTTCCACACGACGCTGCAAGAGGGGGGTTGCTGCGCGGGTGTGAGAGAGGGCGGGGCGGCATTGGGATCGCGAGTGAAACGTTTACTGTTTGCCATTGACGGATTGTCCCGTGCAACATTTTGTTGCACTTGAATGCGTATTTGGAGCGTTGCTCCAAGAATCCCGCTGCTATCGTAAAAGTTGTTTTTATTGTTTTATTATGTATTTGCACCGACTGGGAAGCCGTAGATATTCCGTCTGGGAACAGAGAAAAAATTTTATGTGTAACTAAGCCAATTTCAACGATTACGGACCATCATCGGTGTGTTTGCAGCCAACAAAACATCAGAAAAGACATTACGATACAAGAGGGCTAAGACGAAACGTGTATGGGAATTCAAATTTGGTCATATTCCACGTCAAACATGACATTTATATTGAGATGGACTAAGCGCATGCATCCGAAATCGGTTTTTCTTGCTGATGATATGAAGTCTTAAATATTTTTTTTGTTACTTCAGAGATTTAGCTGATTACGTTTCAAATGGTAGATGAGATTTGGATAATAATCAAATTATATGACGAAATAAGACTTCTGTTATTTGGTAAATAATTTCGTTGTCAGGATGCTTGGGAAAACAAAACTTATCCTTTAAGTCTACAAATACTCATTTTTTGTGTTACATATTTGTTTCAATTAAAATTTATTAAGTATTGTGTTAATATTGTTGTTTTTTACTGAGCTCAGCACATTGATAAACATCATAAAAATAATAATGTAAACATCTGTTGTTAACTCATTTATGTAACCAGTAAAAGTGAAGGGCTGTCAACCCCTTTTGGACGTATTAAACGTCAATGAAGATGCCAAAATCAACAACAACAGCACCAAATGTGGACGAGTGGACGAGAAGTGCGGGGATGGGGAGTACTAATAAACCCGCTTGCAGCCAAATGGAAGCAATAAATAGTAGCCATGTGCATAGGGGTAGGGTTAAGTAGGGGGGTGGGGGGTGCACGGGATGGCGCAATTAAACAGTGTAAAATGGAAGTGCAGCGGCAATTACCAGCACATCGACACAAAGTGTGGCAAGTGAGCGCGAAAATTGAAATTGAAAACGAAAATAGCAAGAGAAAGCAGGGAGGGGGAAAGGGGTATCAGAGCTGTATATATATTCCTGCCTGATAAAGGGGTGGTCTGTCTGACAGTCTGATTGGGTGGGTGCAGTGCAGCAGTGGTGCGACGGCGGCGCCGTCTAAAGCAAATAGCATTAAATGCTCAACTTGGTTTAGGGCCAACAGGACGTTAATTAATGACGCGCCTGTTGACTGCCAGCCCTAAATAAAAAACGGTTGACAAAAAAACCCCACACAACTCATGTGGAGCAGTTGGGGGGTGGTTGGTGGGGAGTTTGGGTGCTTTTGTAAATGGGTAATCGGTTTGTGAGTTGTGTGCGGCCCATTGGAATATTTCACGTGGCACAAACAATGTGCGGCGTGTGAAAAATCAGCTTGAAAGGATGCCGACACGCCACGATGAGGCAGCCTGATTGCAGTTTGCGACATTGCCCCCACTTCTGGCAACACACACACACAGGCACACACAGACACACGTGTTACAGGCTGACGACACTAAATCATCGCCAAATGCTTATGATTAGCGTCCCATAGGCTCGACACGCTCACTTTATGCGGGCTCTGTTGTTGTTGTTGTTGTTGTTGTTGCTGTTGCTTTTGTTGTCGGTCACATTACACTTCCACAGCGAGTTAAGAGGCAGCTGTACGAGTATTTATCCATGTGTGTCTATATGCATCTATATATAGCTGCGGCTTTACCTTGTTGCATGCATTGCATACCTTGTTTGCCTTCGTCTGTTGTTTTTTTTTTCTCGATCTTTCCCATTTCGTCGTTTTTTTAATTAGAAACATTTGAAAGCTATTGTCATCTGGCTGGGCGTAACACTTGTTGCCAGCGATCATTGCCAGGGCCAAGCTAATGATCCATGTATATATATATAGAGAGAGAGAGCGAGTGGGGAGAATCGGAGAACTCCAATTTAGGGCTGGCTGGGCTATGCTGGGAGCCAGTTTAGTGGGGAGTCAGCCGACTCAGCTCACTAGCAACAAATGAGCCTGTCAGTGTTTCAGAGTGCAGATAGAACAGATGTGAACGGTGAGAAATTCTCGATAAAGCAACAAATTTAGAGAAAAAGGTAACAATACCATATTTTTTGACTAGTCCCCAATATATATTCATATATATTTATATGTAATCAATAATAATTTTATATGTAATCCCAATAATACGACATTTCTTTGAGTTGGATAGTAGATATCCAAAAGCATCAATAAATATATTACCTTTTTAGATTATATAAAAAAATTACTTATCAAATTTTTTCTTTTCTTTTCTAGTATTTATTAAAAATTAGAATAAAACATTTATTTGCTACAAACAAAATTTATTTCTTCATTATAAAATGTGCTTAGGCAAAACTAAAAAGATTTCATAGAATAACTTTTTACCTTCGGCTTTGTTGGCATATTGCAATTTGAACTCCGCCCAACAAATTTTGTATAGGCCTCAGGATGTTTTCTAACCTTGACCAAAGCTCTGTGCCATTATCATCAACATCATCATTATCATCATTATCATCATCATCAGCATCTGCATCAGCACCAACATTATCGCAATTGAGCAGTTTCGTTGGCTGCGCTACTTTTTAATTTTGGAACCTTGAACTTTTTTTTTTGCTTAAACTTGCAAATTGCATACCAATAAATATAAAAGAAATACTAAAAAGAAAAAATTAAAGCCTAGCTGCAAATATTAGTAATCAGCTACAGAAATCACAAACCAGCTGCTCGAAAAAAACATCAACAAAAATAGACAAAAAAAACTGCCAACAACTTCATCAGCAAAACAATGGCTAATGAGTCAGTGGACTACAGAAACGAATACTCACTTGAATATTCGAAAATTCGAATAGTTGGATAAGTATCTGCTGGCCTGTGTCTGTCGGCATTCGACTAATAAAACCATCAAAGACATTAAACGTTGTGGGTGCCATTCATTTGATTGAACTCTGACACCACCGCCAGTCGCAATGTCTGACCACGACTATTAAAACAGCAAACTCCAAACTTTGGAGTTTGGCTAAAACGGCAAAAACTGCAAATACTGCATAAAACTAATAATAATAATAATAATCGCAAAACAAAAACAAAAACATTATGCAGATGATGCAAACGAGATACGAGAAGCGTTTCAAGAGTTGCCAAACTGTTCAGTTGCATCCATCGAAAGATTATTTTTTTTTTCCAGTCTGTTGTCTTCTCTCAAATTGCTTGGCAAGGTCTGCACGTGCTCCGAGCTCCAAAGCTCCATTGTACTCCGCATTGCAGTTGCATAACCCCAACAATTGGGCTCAATGGGACAACAAATCAAAATCAAGTCAATGAGTTTGAGGAAATTCTTAGAGACAACATTTGAAATGGCCTAATCAAATAATATCAAAAACAATAAACATGTTAAAAACAGCAGTAAATATGTCACAACTATACAATACTCTGTTTCTAGTTGATAAATATATTTAAAAGGAGTCCTGAAGAGGAAGATTGTGAAAGGTGGTATAAATATTGAGGATTTGTAATCGATGAGAGTAGAAAAAAACATTGCTTGGTGATCATATTAGTTTTCTCTATATATATATTTAAATATGATATAATTTACTTTGACTTAAAGTTGTCTTTTGCCAAAACAGATGTCTAAGTCAATAAGCTATCATGGAAGAGATTCAGTTCTTGTATTATCTACATTTTTTTTGTAGTAAATAAAATTTTAGTAAAATGCAGATCAACACTTTACAGAATTTATTCTAAAAGACTGATAAATTGCGCTAAGAAATAGGGCTTAGTAAATCTTTTGGCTAAAAGCCGACTACATTAATGTTTACTTCAAAATAAAGTCGTTTCAATAATTCACAAGAGTATTTAATTTTCGGCACTCGACTTCAATCGATTCCTTCTTGTTCTTGCTTATAATTGTGTGGCCATTTCAATTTCATTTAAGTTTGAGGCGCCTGCGGGTTGTGTCGACTGTCGTCTGTCGATTGTCGTCTGTCGGCTGTCGACTATCGATTGTCGATTGTCGGTTGTCGCAGCGAGGCTGGCAACGGCTGGTTGCCGTTTTTGATCGGCTCGCGATCATAGCGGGCATTGTTTTGGCCAACTGTCTGAACGGAACTGGCAACTGCCAACTGGCAACTGGCAAAGAGACTCCAAAGAGATCGTTATAATTTGGCCTGAGGCGCCGCAGTTGCAGTTGCAGCCGCCGCGTCCTTCGCAGCGAGTGGGTGGCTGCTTAAAGCATTTAGCTTGATTTTTTGGCTGGTTTTCTTATTTATTATTTGTTATTTGGTTTTTGCGCTATTTGATTTAAATTATAATTTTATGTAATCATGAAGTGGGCCTGTTACCCATTGCCGACTGCCAACTGCCAACTGCAACTGTTGCTGTTGCTGCTAGCCTCAATTAAATGCACGTTTTGTGCCTGCTACTAAATGCAATCGTTTATTGATTATTTGATCATTTTAATTGCCTTCTTTGCCTTGGCCAACGTGAGAAACGAAATTTGCGAATTAACTGAAAGTCAATCTGAATCTGAAACTGACTTTGATACAATTTAATAATGCTTAAATGTGATCAAATCAAGTATTTTGAAAATGACAAACTGAAGTAAATTGTTCCTCAATTAATAAGTAATTTCGATCAAGAACTTCTTTAATTAATATATTAAAAAATAAATGTATTAAGGGTAAATTTATATCTTCAGTTCTATCAATTTCGACTGACTCTAAATATATATTGATCTTCATTTTCCTAGAAAAGTCATCCACAATATATATATATATATAGAAATAACCTCAGCAGCTGGAGGAGCAACCCTTTCCAAAACGCACTTCCGATGTCATTTCTTAAGCGGCGCTTAAGTAGCACAAACACTTCCTACACAGACCAAAAACAGGTGTGACTTGTATGGAGTCTGTGTATACACACACACATTTACCTATTATGCTCAACCCCCGGGCTCAAATCTCAGAAGCGTGGCCAACTTGTGCCGTTGTCGTTAGTCAAAAATAGCTGGGCGACACGACAGCAACATGAAGAAGAACAACAACTCAAGTGACACCTTTAGCAAATGCATCTGCACAATTACGAGCAGAGCAGAAAGTATCAGATTTCTGTAGAAGGCTGAGACACCACCACCACCAACACCATCAACACACCAGGCACCACCAGCACCAGCAGCAGCCACCAGTCATGATAAACACAGAGAAAAACTCCTTTCTTTTCTGCGCCACTGACAAACGGCACATTGCACATGTCCTGCAACGGCAACGGCAACAACTGCAACTGCAACTGGAACTGAAACTGGGCAGACTGTTGCACCAACTGACTGACTGACTGACTGACTGACGGACTGTTTGGCTGCCTGCTGCACAATCGCAATCAGTCACCCCCATCAGAAAGGCAGCCGTGAAACAAAAGGCGTGGTCTGCCTATGTTGTTGTTGTTGTTGTTGTTGTTGCTGTGCGTTATGCATCGAGTTGTTGTAGGTGCAACTGATGCTGGAAATGTTGGTGCTGCGGGTGCGGGTGCTGGTGCGGGCATGGACCTTGGCCTCGGTATTGATTTCAAGTTGACGCTGCAATATTTTCTTAATGAAAACAAACAAAAGATGCGATGGCGTTGGCCAATGGGGCAGCTGTCCAAGTGCAACAGCAGCAGCAGCAGCAGCACACAGGCAAAGTGCGTGTTATTAATATTATTGGCCTGGCCCAAAGGCTGCTGCTGCTGTTGCTGCTGCTTCCTTATGGCCACACACGAGTGTTGCAATACAGGCAGGTACAGGCAGGCGTTGTATGTAGATGTATGCTGCCAGATAATTTTTTGGCAAGCAGGTCGTGCCAAATTCCTTGCACACACCCCAACACACACACACACACATACACTTACACTTACATGCAAACAGCATACAACTGTGGCCAATTTAAAACCAATTTAAAGTTTAATGAATTCATAAAGAAATCACTCGCTGGCTGCACTTTCAAAACATATAATCTGCCGACGCGTCGCGACGCCTCGGAAACGACTGCAAGAGTGGCTTGTGCATTCACCTGGAGCTCTGTCTGTGTGTGTGTGTGTGTGCCTCTCCTGCCAGCCAAGCAACCATCCCGCCGACCAGCCAGCTAGCTGCTCATGGCGTGCCAAATCTCATAATCAGTCAATAACTTTTGCCGCCTTCTGGTCGCACGTGGCGGCGGCGGACTGCGGCGACCTCGACTCGGGGCCCCGACTATGGGCCCGGTCCCGGTCCCGGGCCCCATAAGCGTTTCTTTATGTGCCCCATAATCGAAGTGAAATCAATGGCATTGCCTGCATACCATTAACACGAAAGTCGCTTGCGAAATCTCTGGGCCATCGGCAAGGAAGAACAAGGAATAGCAGCGGGGTGATGGTAGAAGGGGGGATGGAGGAGTGGGAGGCAAGAGCCAGATGTCTGCTGTAGTCGCCGCGCTTTGATTTGAGTTAAACAAATTTTATATTCGAACAGATTTCCAGCATGACAGTTATTAATTGCAAATATCGCTTAATTCATCGCTTAAAAAGCGACAACATTCGCATAGTTCTGGCGTTGTGGCCAATCCTCCAAACAACCTGTAATCACGACACGATTCAACCAGTCACCGTTACCAATATCTCTGTCTTTGGCTCGTTGTTGTTGGGGCTGGCTTGTATTTAAATTATGGCCAAGTTGTTGTTGTTGTTGCCGTTGTTGCTGTTGTTGCTTTTGCGTTGTGTTGGTGTGGTGTAGAGTGTCCGTCTTGTGTGTATCTGTCTGTGTGTGTGCCTTTGTGTGTGTATAATTTACATGGTTGCATTCCATTGACACTGATCATCAGTTAATTTGTTTCTTTGTTGCATATGCCCAAGGAATAAAAGTGAATGCGCATCGTTTGTTTTGGGTCTGTAGGACATTTGTTATCCACTTTGAATCATTCCCTGAATTTCAGGTGAGAAGTGGCAAAGCAAAGGCAGATAGCAGTTGCCGTGGTATGTGGCAATACACAGAGTATTTACTTGATGAGGGTTATTGTAATAGCTCACAGAAAATATTCAGATATTATACGTTGTTTTTTTAAATTTATTTTAAATAACTGATCTCTGTTAAATGACGAAATGTAAATGTTTCTGGCTTAAAATGTATTGTTAAAGTAATATTCGAAAATAATCCAATTCGAAGCGGAACACTCCAGGATTATGGGTTTATTTAATAGTAGCCAATTTATTGAAAATTAACTTTTTTAAGTTATGTAAAACCAACAAAAGCTTTCAATTAATACTAATTTAAGGCAGCTTTGTAACTGCCAACAATAATTTTTTAGCAAATTTGTGCAACTTCAACTAGCTGGGGCAGGCTCCACATGCTGTCGACTCTGTGGCATAGATTAAAACAAAGGGGGGAGTGGGGGTATAGAGGAAATACTTTTGTTTTGCTACGTAATCAAATCATTAGTGAAAGGTTTAAGGGCACTTGATCGATCGAGCTGCTCGTTAAGCTCCAATAATGAACTTAATGAATAAAAACAGTTCAAATATTTTCACAACAAACTCTACTCGATATCCCAATCCTGAATCTCTGCGCTGCTCCACTTCACTCCGCTATGGTTGGGGGGGAAGGTGGGGGACTTAAAGATTGATTGTGTTGACTGATGGTGTTTGGAGTTGCATTGAGCTCTGCAGTTGCTTCTAAGTTGCAATTGGCAAATTTGAATGTTGTTGATGTTGTCGACAACAGTCGCCGCCAGTTTTTTTTTTTGTGTATATTTTTTTTTGGTTTTTGGGCAACGGTGGCAACTGCCAACAATTGGGGAGCAACGATATCGTGATGGCCCCGTTTTATTGATGGATTAAGGGCGATTACGCGATCGTTGTCAGTTCAACGTTGCCCAGGCTGGCTGACTAGCTGAAGGGCCAATTCGTTGTTTGCCAAAGACAATAGAGAGACTTAGTCAAAGACGAGACGGGGACATTGCGCAATCGATAATCATGGACGCTGGAGGGGGTGCGAGTTGGGATTGGAATTGGGAATTGAGCCGTCATGTCAGGCGGCAGTTAATCAATGCAGCCAAACATAATCAAATTAACTGCCACAGAGAAGAGCACCAGAGGGGACAGGAGCTACCCCGCGGAGGAGGGGGGTGGCAGGCTAAAGTCAGGACTATGTAGGCCACAGCAACGATTGTTGTTGTTGTTGTTTTTGTTGTTGCCGTTGCATATTGTCTAACAATCTTGTAGCTTGCTTTGGGGCAACAAGTGATTTGATTGCCGCTGCTGCTGCTGCTGCTGCTGCCCACTGCCCACTGGCCCAGGGAATCTTTTTTGGCTCAGTTCAAACAAGTTGCTGGCGGGGAGGTATGAAGTAATGCATTATAATTTGGCCAACCAATTGGCCCCGTCGAGAGATGCACCTTATCCAAAGTTGCTAGTTGCGAGGCATGTTTGTTTCTTTGGCCACCGCTCACTGTGCACATTTTCCACAATTTTTCTCCTGCTTTACATAATTGTGGGAAACAACCAGCGGCCTTAGTAAGTAGGCTAAGGTTCATTATGGCATGCCGAGGCACTGACTCAGTTCACTTCACTTCACTTCACTTCGATTCTGATTCTGTTCTTTGTTCTCCGTTCTCAGTTCTCTGTTCAGGCAAGGCTCTGGCTCTGGCTCTGACTCTGGCATTTGATAAATTATGCTATCGAGGCACAGCAAAGTGCAGCAAACTCCGCTTGCCCACAAAGATATCGCTGCAATATCGGACAATCGATTTGATTAATACACCGGCCAGAACCACGATGGTTCATCAGAATCACCTTCCCACTCTCGCTCCCCATTTACTTGCGAGTAACCTGTTTCCCAGCACTTGGCGCCTGATACCCAAAATGACCTGGACACACTCTTATGAAGCAAGCTCTTATCTCATTAACCACTTGCACGCCCTGATATCTCAACGGATTGAGGTCTGCCTTAAACACACGGTAGGAGACTCATTGTGTCGATTAAAATACATTAGTGTAAGTGTGTGGAAGTCAACCCTGATCAACCCGATGAACAAAATCGATAACTATATTAAAATTACATAGAATATGACGAATCACGATCGGGAGAGCTTCTTTATCGAAGGCTGACAAGCTTTTGTCAGTAAAAATATCCAGTAAAAACTAATTAAATTGTTAATTATTATTTTGCTTAACAATTAACAAGTTTTCTTAGATTTATTTGAAAGATTTTCTAAAACTATCAACAGTAAGCGATATATAAAGTTAAGCATTTAAAATTCGAAATATAAAATAAAATTAAATTTGTGTTATTCCTGTTTGCGCTTCTGGATGCTGCTTGCAAGCACCGCTTCGGTTTCTGCCACCAATGCTGCAACCGTTGCGGACTCAGCCACAATACTGGCCATTCCGATTTCATTGCCACCGAAGTGTGGCAGATTAGAAAAAACCCCAGTACGGACAGGTGTCCCGTACGTCATGCAGCGTGCGCAGCTGGGGACAGTTGGACTGGACAGTCCGGATCAGCGCTGATTGAAATGTGATGATAGGAATAACGTAGAAATCTTACCCGCTTTCGATTTCTTGCAAATCATGTGGTCTATTTTGATACATCTTCCTGTACAAGCACTGCAAGTGGTGGGCCAAAAAAAGGATGGGCACAAAAAATAGACCGCAAAGAAAAAGACCCACCCATAAACCGTTCTAAAAAATAAGAATAATATATAATAAATTAAAATAATAATAATATTCTTGTGGATCTTACCATAGGATTGATCAGGCGCTCACAAACCATGTCCACAGTACGATAATAAATATACGAAAGTGGAGCGCATTTGCCGACATTATTATGGCACTCCCCGATTACCATATCGATATAGTTATTAATTTGTTCGTCAACATAAACTGAGACATTTCGGCGTATATCTGACGCAGTTTTTTCGCCCTTTTCTTTCATGAAACTGGTGGCTCGTGTTGCCATTTCCTGCAATTTATTCATGGATTCATCAAATTGAGTGTTATTATACAAGACGAGCCCATCAATTTCGAGCACTATTTTCCTCATTTCATGTATACGGGATAAAACCTTGGACACGACTTCGTCGACCAATTTTTGAATGTTGACAGCTTCATTCTGAAGAGCGGTTCTCGCCCAATCATATATACCCCACTGAGTCCATAGTTTTGGGTATAATCGGTATATTTCCCTGATTATATCTGTCAATTCTACTGGAGTTACATCGTCGCACAAAAACTCTGTAAACTTTTTACTGTGATAATCCTTAAAGTTATTGTTAATCAGCTTTGATACTTGTAGATCTATATTGAAAAAGGTCAAATTGTACGGAAAAAATACTAGCTCCGGCGTAGGGGAAACTAGAAGCTTAACACGCAATCGGGTTTCGAGATCATACATATTTGAGCCCAGAAGTATACTAAAGATCGTGTCGTTGGGAAAACACTCTCCAATCTCAGTTGACATGCGCATTGACCGAGGCTTTGGTTGGTATTTTGTCGAATCCCTATTCAGTTCAATACCTGAATCCATGCGACTAAACATCGATTTAATTTTTTGATCTCTGAACGGAGCACAAGCTCCCTGATAGGTAATCAAACCCATAATATAGTAAAATAGTCCAACTAAAACTACAATTGAGAACACGCTAAATATCATGATTATGGCACTGGAAAAAAAATAAAGTAAACTGAAACCGAGAAATACAAAATTTCTTTACCAACTTACATTAACAGGTAAGTTGCTCCAGTAGTTTTCTTGCAGATCTTATTGCTATTTTTACGGTCACAACAGCCAAGTAAAATCCCTATTGTTAGGAAAATAAGAATCTGAAATAAAAAAATTAAATTGTTTGTTATTTTTCTCTGCAACCGAATATTGAAAACGAATCGACTATTAATTACAATAAACGAATTTACCATTAAGATAACCACAAAAATCATATCATGAAAAATTTTTCGGGCTGAGCCAAATTTTTCAATTAGGTCTTGAAAGGACCGGCTCGATATCGTAGTTTTTGAATAAATTTCAGAGATCACATTATCGAGAATTTTACGTAGGGTTATTGATTCAGCGCGGAAATATTCTTGGCCCACTTTAATATCTCTGAGCATTGGTGGAACGATAGGATCTACACGGTCCCTAACCAATCTTTCTAACCCGTAGAACCTGATTCCACTGAAATTCCTTGCTCTCATTACTGATTCAATGCCTTTCAAATAACCTTCGATATTCGGTAGCTGTGAGATCATTGGCATAATTAAAAAAAATTGTCTCAATGTGCTCAACTTAATCCAATTGTTACCTTGTCAAAGTGGAGGCACGGTGAAGTATCAATAAATTGAACTTTCGATCTTTCTAAAAAGTGAACGCAATCGCTATTTCCACACATCGAAATGGCAACGTAGCTTAAGCCACGCTTTACATCGCGCAAGCCTAGTAAATTATATAATTTAGTATTAATAACTGTTTAAACAATTTATTTACCGTCTACTAGTTGACTGGCGTAAAACCGTAGATCCGCTTGCACTCTTTGCAATCTTCTCATCAAAGTGTGCGCTTTTTCCATGTTCATCACAATGCGCACAAATTCGATCGCCGCAACGCACTCAGACTCTTCCAGCAGTTCAGAGTAGACGTGGTGGCCTGCCCCTGTAAAAAAATTGAATATTAGCAACTAAAAATGAAACAATTGTATTTATGGACTCACCACTTAACATTTTCTTTAGATGATCACTCAACTCTTCATAATTTGTTATAAAGAGATGCTCAATGTGTCGGTCAGCATCCTTTAGGATGGTGCAAGTGTCCTCGGCGCGACGACGCTGGAGAATATTTGACTGGTGTAGTCCAATATCTAGCAAAGAATGGTTCGCATAGGCAATTATAAGTCCTAACCTGCAATAGTATTAAGACCATTCGAAATTATTTATGACTTGTATTGTCCTTACAAAATTCCAAGCATGAGCAAGACGAGAATAAAAATCCAGCAGTAAAATTTCAGTGTATCCTTTCGCTGCTCACATGGCGGACATCCTTTTGGGCAACGCCGACACCAGATGCAACAATAACATACACTGTAAACAAAATATGATTAGATCTATTTCTGCCTAATTTTAGTACACTTACGCGATGAAAGGTGCGACTATGATGAGAATGAGCAGGAAAATAACCCACCCAAACACACCCCAATACTGCGAAAACAAACTGCTCCAATCGTTAGACGCCACCTTGGGGCCCAGGGAGAGGATATTCCCGACATTAACCGCAACATAGCCTATATCCACATAGCTAATAAGTTGTGTTAATCAATTTCAATCACTTACCAGGCAGTAATGGCTCAAGTCGATCGAAAAAAAAGTGCACAAATTTGTAGACAGGACCCATCGACATCATGGAATAATTGGATTCCTTGGTGTAGACAGCTTGGGATAGAAAGGCGCTAAACTCTGTATTGGGTAAGTCACCAAGCTTAACATCTAATTTGGTAATTGTTTTGGAAGGTTTTTTCTCGCCAAGCGGCGCAAATAGGTTATTATAATCCAAACCAACGGATTCATTCTTGCCGCATTTAGTAGACACTATCAACAGGTTCAAAACAAAACCAAAAAATATCCAGCTTGGTTGCCTTAAGAGCCAATTGATGGTACTTCCTGTATTCGATTTTACAGGCCTTCGAATATCTTCAGACATTCTTATTCTACTACTTCTTGATGCAAGTATAAATATAAAACTCAAATAGTTTGTCAATAATTACGCAAATTATAACTTTCAATGTTACGCTAAATATTACAATTCGTTATTACGTTGAATTAAACAAACTTTTTACAGTTAAATCTGAAGTAAAATTATTTTTCAAAAGTGTCAGTTACCACATAAAAGTGTCACATTTTATAGTAAGTTGACAAGCTTAACTCGTTTTACTGCCAACCAGATAGCTTTCGCCTCATTGACATGGTAAATTAATCAACTATACTAAACATAAATTTAATTATAGTTAATACTAAACATAAATTTAATTATTGTTAATATACTAAAAATACTATAATAAACATAAATTTAACTATAGTTGATATATTCTTTGGAAGAGTTGAAGTTCAGTTTTGGCGCTTTCTCACTTTTGATAATCCTATCAAATCCTTATACGAGTTAAAGATCATAAGAGCTGACACCATATAATTAATTACAATATGTACGTGTAACTGTAAAAGGTCGCGGAATCTGAACAATTCAAACCGTTTCTCCATGATCTGCTCATCAGTGTAAGTATGCAAGTGGTGCATCCAAGTGGTGTCTCCAAGTGGTGTCCATTGAGGCAGATGGCAGCTTTGCATTTTTTCCTCTTTTTTTTTTTGTTGCATTGCTCTTGCTAAATGTGACACTGAGGCTACTGTTCGTAATGGTGTTGGCATTAAAATGGATTACACATTGAAAAGCTGCTGCCTGCGCTTTCGCTCAGGCCCACTCCACTCCACTCCACATCGCTCCACTTCGCTCCAATCCACTCGACTCCCCTCCGCATTTGGGCGGGGAGATGCTGTTAAATCCATTGGCCTGACTTGGTTTGGCACCTGTGCTGTGCCGCTTTAACTGCCTCAACTGGTTCTGGTATTAAAAGGTGTTCCTTGTTGGTGCAACTGCTGCCGCCCTCCCTCCACCCCCTTTGTACACCTTCCAACAGCTACCGCTCCTTGGCACGCTCATTCTCTGAAAGTCTCGGGGCTTAGTGCAAAGCGGCATTTATTCACGGCATTTCGATTTCAATTACGATACAAATTATCATTAATGTTGGAAAGTTGTTTTTACACAAGCACAACACACTAAATGAATAAAGAGATGAGGATGTTGAAGGAGGGGGGAGGGGGTGGGGGCGTTGGCGGTTGAAAAGTGCTTTTGAATTTGAATTTGATTGAGTGGATTTGTGTATTTAATACGTGTATATATATGAAAATAGGAATAGAATTACAAGTTATCTCAAACTGCGGCTCATAAAGTGGCTGAAAGTGCACGCTTCCCCTCATAAACACGTCCCCCTCTTTCCCCCTCACACAGATAGTAGTAAATGCATTAAAAGCTCATAAAGCACAATCATAATTTCTATATCTGTTACGCTGTGCACCCAAAAACCACACCTCAGAATGCGATTTACTTGAATTTGCTGTCTGCTTCTCATAAATAAAACATTTTTATTTTTTTTTTATTTCCCATAATTTTGAGAGCGAAACGCATGTATGTATATATATATATATATATATATATTTATATATATTGGTGTAACAAAAACAAATCACACACATCGATGATTATGATGAAAGGCATATGCAATCGACACTAACCTGCGACTTGGCTTGGGCTCTGCTCTCCAAAGACCCAGCCCATAAGAACCGGACGATGACGCTTCCGGGAGTTGTGTCTTAGGTCTCGGGTCTGGCACGGGCATGGGCACGGGCACAAAACACGAGCAAGCAGCACCGTTATGCCTCATTGCCGCCGCCTGCCCGTTATAGAGACTGTTTAACCCCCCTAACCCACCGTCGCACCCATAGCCAGATCTGCGATCCTCACCTTAAGTCAACGAATTGAACGGACAGCGTCTTAAAAAAGAGACGCTGTCAGCGTTTTGTATGCGGTGTATTGCGTACTTGTTAAAATATGTTTTCGATGAGCACCACCCACCCCCCAAACCCCTGCCTTTCCAACGAGCCCCTTCTCACACACAGAAGATGACAGCAGCGGCAAACTTGGTCCGTCGGCGGCGTCGACTTTGCCGGTGCGTTATTGAAGCGAAACAAGTGTTTAGTCACCCAAAGAACGCGTTGCAGGTAAAATGGGTGCTCCTACAGACAGACAGATAGACAGACAGACTGACTGACTGCCCCGTCGCTCCACTGCACCGTTTCATTTCGTATGGAGCACACCCCAAAAGTGCCAGCATTTTTTTTTTTTTTGCGTATGGTCCGTCGTCGACGTCGACGACGTCGTCATCCACAATTCTGCGTGGCCTGCCTTATTTGGTTAGGCTTCATTGAAGGTGCACCTTTGTTACGCTCAATGAGCGATCTGTTTGCCTGCTTCTTACTGCTCTTCTTATGTGTGCCCCCCTCCCAGCACTACTCTCCTATAGCCACAGCTACTTTTGTAGGTTCTACCTTTTATGTTCTGGTTCTGGTTCTGACCAGCGCCTTGAATCATCGCGATGCGGCGGGTCGTTCGCATTGGGTTTGTCTCTGGGTCACTTTTCATGTGTGTAGCATGTGTCTTGTTCTGTGTGTTGTCGGGGTGAGAGGGGATTGCTAACTTTATATGCACGAATCAGAGACATAATTAATGTTGCCAGCGGTTTCCGGTGCCTGCTAATGGGTTAAAAGAGTCACAGTCACAGGTATCGGGTATAATTTAAATTATTCACTTTGTTGCCAGTCCTTCGATTGAATCAGGTGAAAATTATTGAGAATTATAAGTCATTGTGATATATCATTAAGTTTGGGATGTGAATTTTGAACAACATTTCAAATATCAATAATAATAATTATTTCTACATATATTTAAATTTAAGAGTTCAAAGAATAATTTATCCATTATAATAATTATTTCTACATATATTTAAATTTAAGAGTTAAGAGTTTAAATTATTAACTTTATTGCCAGTCCTTTGATTGAATCAGGTGAAAATTATTGAGAATTATAAGTCATCATTAAGTTTGGGATGTGAATTTTGAACAACATTTCAAATATCAATAATAATAATTATTTCTACATATATTTATATTTAAGAGTTAAAAGAGTCACAGATATCGGGTATTTTTAAATTATTCACTTCATTGCCAGTCCTTCGATTGAATCAGGTCATTAAGTTTGGGATTAGAATTTTGAACAATAATAATTATTTCTACTTATATTTAAATTTAAGTTTTAGTCCCACATAAAGCATTTGCTTTCTAAACAAAACTTCTATTTTGGGTCGAGCATGTTTCATTTGCCACAGCAACAGCAATGATCCATGATCCAAGTCAAAGATTTACGATTGTTTCTCATAATTTATGTTACACATTGAAAGCGTCGTCTTCTGAAATACCTACACAATTATCACAGGGCTCACCAATTCGAGGGCCTTACCTATGTTATATTCCCCTCTCTACCACCATCCAAACATACACACTTACAATTGCAAAATGATCTCGATAGTGTCTGGCAGCTGTGCTGTCCGCTTAATTTATATATATATATATATTTGTTATATGTATCTGGCAGATCGATCTGGCTAAGCGCATCTCCCATAAACCTTATGACATTTTTATGTTAATGCAACATTGAGGCGGTCTGTGGCGCCGCCCGCCTTGTTTTTATTACCTTCTAAATGTTGCGTTAAGTCCGCCATTAAAACGATTGCCGTATGTTTACAGATTTGTCGTCATAATTGCTTTTTAATGCCTTATCTGTGGAGCCGGGTTGCCACTGCATCCTCCACCTCCTCTTCCCTCTCCTCCTCCCTTGAATTGGGAGGTGGCCTCATCATCATTAGGCCCGACACAACTCACTAGAAGCAGCCGCGTGCCCCGTTTAATTGTTTCAATGAGCTTTCCGATAGAATCGCAGTTCGCCGTTGGGGCTACCACACAGCCGGCCTCCTTATCAGCGATCTTTACGAATTTACGCATTCGATTAATGCGACATCATCGATGGGCATCTCTTGGTGGGTTCGGTCCAGCGCGTGTGAGACAGCCACAGTGGTGGGAGTATTGCCTCTGTTTTTGTGTTTTGTGTCTTTGTATGGGAAAACCATTTGACAATAGCAGAGATTTATCTGGTTGCCTCTTTGGGTAACCATTTGATGCCACACAGCTGGGATGATAAGCGCAACATTTAAATCTTAATGCTAATGTGAGAAACGGAACTAATGCTGCAAAACTGCTGATGTTGATGATCGAACTATTTGTTCAAGTCGTAAATATTATTGCGATAATATCAATAATTAAATAAACTTTATGTTTAAGGCAAACATGACTAACCAGTTCAGGATTTCATCATGTAATTAAACAAAAACAATCACAGAAAAAACTAATCTGTAGGTGTGGAAAGAGTGAGAGGAATTTACTTAATAATTTGCTAAAGTTAAGTACACTCCTTAAAAAAAAAATATTAAATTACAAAAGTGTGTTTTACACTAAATAATAATAATATAATAATTATAATACTAATAATAATAATAATAATATTTTTTTTTTTTTTAATATTTAAAAATGTGTAATATATATATATAATATAATAAAAGATAAGGCTTAATATAATACCTATAAATACTATAAATAGTTCCATCTAGTCCAAGTCCAAGACCAAGACTCAAATGCGCAAATTGCGTATCTTTTTTTTTTGCTAATTTTTAGAGCTGTTTGTGGCCCAGAGTAAGCTACCAGTTATCGTTGTGGTTATTGCCATATCATAAATCAATATGCAAGCCGCTTAAATTGCTTAATTATCGGACATGCAGGGGCGTCAAATTAACCCATATGAAATAAGTCATTTCGCTCGGTGTAATACACTCGTATTAATTTCAATTACACACAACATACAATGCAATTATGCGTTTTTTTTTTGCGGGGGGGGAATGAGCAGCGGCGGGACATAGAGCTGAACCTGAACCATGGAGCTGCACATTGTAGCATGGAGCTGGTGGAGCGAGTCTGCGGCTGGGTCTCTGTCATGTATACCGAAAATCTGGCAATTTATGTGATCAGCGTCTGTGATTTCAATCAGCGCTTAAGTAACGCAACAGGGCGGGAAACGAGGGGGGTAAGGTTTTTTCTTAAAAATTACTCAACACCTTCTCGACCAGCTCTCCAAGAGCGCAGCGAAAAGTCAACGTTATGCGAATGGACCCCCAGACACCGATAGGTTGTTTTGCCGTCTAAGCGTTTCAGATTTCCTGCCCCAGCGACTCCAGCACCAACACCAGCTTCAGCTACAGCTCCAGCTCCAGCCTCAGCTCCAGCTCCAGCTCCAGCTACAACTCTGACACTGTGCGGTATGGCGTAAAAATACTTTAATTAAAGAACACCATAAAAGTGTCGCCGGTGCGATCGTAATTATGAATTTAATCTCAATTAGAGCGTTTATCTTGATTTTTTCATGTGCAGAGAGCACATGTGTGTGTAGTGTGTGTGTGTGTTGTGTGTGTGTGTACGACTCGACTGTGTGAGTGTGTGTACGACTCGCCTATATGTGTATGTGTGTGCAGACTTGTCTGACCGGCAATTTGTTTGCCCAACGTTTTTTCGACCGCTGAATTTATTTGCATTATCCTGTATAAAAACTGCATCGGTCTGAGCGGGGCACGTTCCCAAAGTCAGGTCTCCGCTGACTGCATTTTTTTTTTTATATTTTTTTTATTTGCTTGGACATGTGCAAACACCTTTGTTGCATTTGAAAAGATAAACATTTTTCAGCGCGCTTTTAGCTGCGTTTTCCAGTTATCTATCAATTGCTCGAATTTTTACTCTGTATTTGATTATCGTCTTTTGCATTTGTTTGGCATTTCAATTTGTCTCGAATCGATTAAATTGTCTTTTTGGCTGTGCATTGTTTATGGGTTATTTAATAGCCAACCGACCAAACTGTGGACAGAGATATGCATAGAGATATTTGGCTCATATCGATTCCAGTTGAACTTCAATGAAATTTAATACAATTTAATTTAATGAGTATTTAAAGCATTTATAATGTAAGAGCTTTGATTACTAATAGAATGTCATATCAAATATATATATGTTGCATGCACTTTTGGCTAAGAAAGCTGAAGTCTTTTCATCATTTATCAAAACAGTTTGAGCCAGTTGTGGAGCCACCTACTCTTATTCCAACTCGTGCTCCAAGTCATTGGAGCTGCACAAACTAACGACTATTGGCTTGTAATTTTCAACTATTAGTAACATTTTGCGACGACAACAAGCGCAACATGAAATGATCCACATCCACAAAGAGGCATCTGCGAATACTGTGGAGCTCAGCTCAGATCAGCTCCGGCTGTGCAAATTTGACGGCAAAAATCAATTTGAAAACGATTTAAGACGAGTCTCGTCTTTAGAGCTGGACCTGGTTATCTGAGCGTCACGTAGGCGTTGCCCGCCAAAAGAGGAAATGCCAATATGACACGCGCAGCAAGAGCTCCTCTAGCGGGTGGTGTGCTTGCAGTGGGGGGGTGGGGCGGGGTTTAAGCACTGCGTATCGTGTTACCAAAGCGGCAAAGCGGCCGGCAAAGCATTAACCAGCTATCGACGCGACGACGCTGACGGATGGGGCCAGGCCAGGACGCCACTAGACCCAGGTCTCCATAGTCAAAGTCATCGTTGCAGCTCAGCCAGAAAGATAAGCGGCGACGCCGACGTCAAAGACAAATGCGTCTTGTGGGTTCAGAAATCTCCGAGATTATTACGATTTTCATAATAAATTGTGGCAAATCAGGCGCGCTGGCATTATAAGGCATCATTAACAACGACAACAACAACAACAACAAAAACAACAACAACAGCGGGCCGCAGGTTAGCTTGTTTTGAGGATGAGGCGCAAGTTTACACTGTAGGCCAAAGCGTTAACAAGTTGAGACTATGACGTTGCACGTCGACAAACGTTGTTGTTACTGTTGTTGTTGTTGTTGTTGCAAACTCATAACTGCAAAACGAATGAGCGGGCAAACAAGTGGGAAGTGCGTCCAAGCGACTCTGGCTAAGCTGGGCATTGGCCTCGTGCCGGCCAAAGATCAAGCCACCAAAGAAGGCGCCTGCCTGCCTGCCTGCCTGTATCTTTGTGTGGTGCGGCCTGGTGCGTGGTGCTCTGGCGCTCTGTCGGTCTTTTAGTCTTTTGAAGTGGCACGCGGTGCGGTGCGGTGCGGGGCGTCCTCCATTTAAGAGCACAATGTGTGCGCGTTGATGACGCCAAAAAGCGCCTATGTTTTTGGTCTCTGTGCGCACAACAAGCTGATTACACTAACAGCGCAGTTTGCATACCCTTTCAGCCAAAAAATCGACTATTTAAAAATTTATTTATAGATTCAAAATTAAAATATTTGAGTGAAATTATAAATTATCCTCAAAAAAATTACTTCTGTCTAAGTTATCTGCGCTAGTTCAAATTATCTAAATTATATGTTGAGGATTCTATTCTATCATCTACATATTTGCTTAGGTACTGGGATTATTGTTATTTATATGAATGAAAAATCTAATTTGTATTTTTAGATGTAGTCAAGGATTAATCAAGAATTTAATCTATGACAAAAACTGGAATACTCTTTGATGACAGAGTATAATAACAAGAGCGTCGCATGTGGACAACATCAACGGCATCTATTGGAGCAGAAATGCGAACCCACCTAGGAACCACTATGATCAGAGACTCCAAGCTAACTGGGACGTGGCGGAGTTCGCCTTCAGCATCAGCATCAGCAACGGCTTCAGCTGGGCACCAAAACTCAGCCATGTGCCGCATTTACTTGTCAATTTGTTTTTGGTCAACGTTTAAATAATGAACTCATATTTGCAACATTCGGTCGGCTGTTGTGTTGCACATGCGGCGCATGTCATGTTGCATTATGCTCGCGAGTTGCAAGCTTGGCTGCATGTTGTTGCACACAGAGTGAGAGTTGGGGCCTCTGCACTTGCCGTAACTCTACCCCAGGAAGACTTTTGACCGACCGCAAAACTAGGAAATGTCATTGTCTACATCACTGCGAACGGGGTGGAAAAAGATTGCGGGGGGGAGGTGGCGAGAAATGTGTGCCAACATGGAAAACAGTTGGAGAAATAAAGCCAACTGCGTGTTGCGACCGATTCACGGAAGCTATCGAAATTTTGATCGGTAAAATACAAGTTGTTAAAAAAGTGTAGAATTTTTATTTGAATAATTTAGTCTATTAGTCAAATCTTCAAAACAAAAAACTGCAATTCTGTAAAACTCGAAACTATTTTATGTAAAGCTGTTTGATTGTGGGCCCTCCCATTTAACTTCAGGCCAAATCACATTCCCTGGACAATTAATCAAAAACTAACAGCAGATTAACTGCAAAGATATAAAAACTTTGACTTTGAACTATATATTTTATTTTCCTTGCAGACACTCAACTAAAATTCAAGAGTCTAGTCAAGATTTGCCAAAAGGCAACTCCAATTATATTGGCGATATTATCGGGCGTCGTTGGCGACGCCATCAAATGACAGTTTGTGGGTTCTTAGCTTGTTGTAAGGTGAGGGGCTGGGGGGATTTGGGAGTCATTCGCATAATGCTTATGGCGGAACGGGCAAAATCTATGCAAAATTATTGAAATAAAGAAATCAGGCAATTCAGCTGTGAGCTTTGGCTTGGGGGCGTTTGCATTGTCAAAGCGAAGTGAGTAGATTTCAATTTGTTAATGCGGGGCTTGAACCTGGACTTGTGGACTTGGTGGACTTGGCCTGCAACTGCCACTGCAACAACAACAACAAGAACAACATGCAGGCGACTGGGGACGGTGACTGGAATGGGGCTTGGCCACTTGTTTGCATCAATTTGAATTTTAATTGAAAAGTCTGTCGAATACATGCAACAACAACAACAACAACAACAACAATAACGCGCCCCGGAATCTGGCGCCAGCATTTTGTGGCGTGCTGCAGTGGCATGTGGGTGCAATTGGATATATAGCTGCGATATCAACTTCGATATATATGCCTCGATTCGATTACCAGTTCCGCTTTGCCGTCGTTTTTGCAGCACAGGTTACAGCCACATTTAAGGTGTTAATTTGCGTTTCTTTCCATTTGCAGAAATGTAAATTTGCTATTTTACAAACAAGCATTTGATAATTAATTGCATTCACCTTTGATATGCAAATCTCAAGAAATACAAATCATAATTAAACACAGCACATACAAGAAAATTGTCATGAAAACATTGTTTATTTACTTTATTGAGTTCAGATTTTTTAGAGATATAGAACTAAGATTTTTGACTTGTTGAAAGTATTACTGGGTATTTATTTATTTATTATTTACTTATATTATTATATTATATATTTATATTATTTTATTTATAGTAACAATCAGAGCAGGTTTTGTGAAGGTGAGGAGGAGTCCTCAACTCACATCCTAACAGAATGTGTCACCTTATCAAGGAAAAGAGGCAACATTCTAGGGATGCATGTTATGAGTGTCAATCACATAGAAGCCCTTAATCCAAAAAAGATTCTGGTATTCGTGCAGGAACTAGGTGGATGGAGAAGCTATAAACTCAGAAGGGGAGCACAATAGATCTAGTAGGTAGCAGTGCAGAACCCTAATTTATATATATATTATTATAACTATATTTTTATTTATATATATAATATATTATTTAACTATCAATGTTAACAATATTATTATTTATATATATAATATATATTATATTATAACTATCAATGTAAGATTCACATCTGAACTATATTTAAAGAAAATAGTATATTCTTACTGAGCATACCTTGAATTAAACAATTTTTTTTGTGTTTAGACAAACTCTAAATTAAGTCAAACCACTTTGAAGTACTTAACAATATGTTATTATTAATTTATTGGAGGATTTTGTGCACTGCGACCTAATAGATCTATTGTGCCCCCTCTGAGCCTGAAAATATTTTAGAAGTATATATTTAAAATTATTAAGAAATATTTTATCTTACAACCATTTTCAAACATTATGTAAAATGCACATACTTCTACCGTCTCTGTTTTTTTAAATATTATATTTTCGTTCTGTTCATTTATCTTTTGTTTTTATATGTAAGCCCTTTAATTAATCTTTATGCAGGGCAAAGAACCCAACAACATTTGAACGCTTATCAAAACACTATCAAAATATATGCATCCATAGCCCAAAAGGAAAGAACATGGAAACATGCATAGAGAATTACAGAGTTGAGTTGAGTTGCCACTAATATATGTCGGACACACCCAATAAATTCTGAAGAATGCACAATCCTTTTACCAATTCCAGGGAACAAGAAGAACAACTGGACAGGGGCTAACAACTGCCCACATGGAAATGTATGTGTATCGCGGGGATAATGAACCCCAGTTTACAACCGAAAAGTGAAGCGAATGAATTCATTAGGGAAAACTACGGGCCACAGCATTTGGCCAACTGTTGTTTATTTCCAAATTGATGAAAAGTGAGCTATGGCCAATGGGCCAACAACTCGTAATGCAGCCCCACTCCACTGCCAACTACCAACTTGGACTCGAACACGGCGCACGAACGGCACAGGACCGAAGCGTGTCGTGTTAATTGCCACTAACTAAGCGAATGAAAAAGGGAGAGAGCAGGAGAGATAGAGAGAGAGAGGGAGACAGAGAGCCTTATCGCACAGTGCGTTGTTTGGTAGGCGTGGGGCAGGACCTGCAGGCAGGATCTAAACTAGCGCCATATGGTGCACAGTGTGGTGCTGCTGCTGTCCTCCGCAAGGAAGATGTATCTATTTTGGCTGCACTGAAATTAATTACGAACTGACCAAAATTTGATGAGGCCGCCGACAGCCGGGACTGCTCTTGGCCAGAATGAAATAATTGTTGAACTGAAGATGCCGACACCTGATGTTTGATTTGATAGCCAAAGGGCGATCTGCCCACACAATGTACGGTTTCACTTTCAGCTCTGAAATCAGAACAGGTAGTTGGACCCGGCCAACAGCCGGACCAAACAGTTGTGCAGCGAGTAGATAAAATTAATTGGCTAAAATGGACACGTCTTAAAATTTTACAAACTGTTAGTTTACGATGTGTGGCGCACACACACTTCTGTGTGGGTGTGTGTGTGTGTGTGGCTCGTAAAATGCATTTTAGTGAGTTGCTGGAGGAGGGGGAAGGAACTGGCAAGGGGACTGTGCAAATAGTTACTACGGAAACGGAAGAAAGTCTTTCATTCAGTTAGCCCATACAAAATAGCAATCCAACTCATGCATATTTCAATAGTCGGAGCACAAACTATGCGCGTCATCCAGTTGGATTTGGAGCCGATGTAGAGATCATGAGTCCAACTTCTGTTTTGCATACTAATCAGTTTTTTTTTTGTGGATGTTGTGCTTTCTTTTTGCTTTCTTTTGCACACATGTGTCGCGTTTAACACGTGAATGTCTTGCAACAGTTTTTAGCATATATTTTCATAGCAATTTATTGAATTGCATGGTATAAACTACCGTTCTATGCACTTTCTTTGGTTTGGATTAAAGTGAAAATTCCGAGAAATTGTAAACAAATTGCAAAACACTTGTACAAAATTGTGTCCAATCCAATTTGTCAGTCCAATTTGAAAACAACTCTGCGAGGTGGACGGCTTTTTTCCTATTTTAAGAAACGTAGCTCAAACTGAGCTTTTGCAAGTGTTTACTGAACTGGAGCTGGATTTTCATCATTGGGATTTTCTTCACAGAACAATCTTTATATTCTCTCTAACCAAATAAAGTTACCGATGTGTAGGCCCCCCCAAACAATTATGCAAAGAAAGTTCCATACATAAATAATTTTTGTGGTTCTGTTTTTCTTTTGGGGCGTAGGCTTTTTTTTTCTTTGGGTGTCTCAACGATTGCTGGCGCTGTCAATCATCACGATTGCTAGTTATTTTTGGATGACAACGTCGGATCGCATCTTTATCGGTTTGTGAGAGGGCACACTTCCATATACACGATACTTTGTAAATGCTACCGCATCGATTTGCGTGCGATGTGTGTCAAGTAGATGCAATCGCTCGGAGCAGCAATGGAATCGATTTGCCTGCAAATTAACGATTCGGATATGCTGTGAGATCGCTGCGGGCGCTACTTTCTACCCTTTTTTTTTGACTATAGTTTATGCAATATTTATTTTACTTCTTTTCGACTTTTTCTGAAATTCAAATTGAGCCGTGGCAGATGCGCACGCCCTTTAAAGCAGGAAGTAATTGCTGTGTTGGGTGGGCAACGAAAGGCGGCTAAAAATTGATGGCGTAGATCGCTGACAAAAATCATAGCCACAATTAACCGTTGAAGAAATACCAACTTGTCACGGGCAATCAGTGTGGCAAAGTCAAAACCACGATCGCCTCTGCCAGCAACTGTTGTTTTGCCGATGTCTCTGGGACTCATTGATCATGTCGCCGGCGCGTCCCTGACGATGATGAGCATAGGAAACACAAAACGACATGTCAACTATAACCACCCATCGATCGGCGACGTTTTGCAATGACTGCAGCGACCAGCAACAACAACAACAACAACAATTACAACTGCAACAGCAACAACAACAACAACAACAACTAGTAACGACAAGTAACAACATTTATCAACGCTTGGCAATCTACAGCAAAAGCCAAAAGACACAAAGCACATCTTTAACTGAGCAGCAAAGAAACAGAGATGAGCAACTTGAGGAGCTTTCCTTAGGGCCAAATAATATAGATCTGTATTTTAAAAAAGCTAAAATTAAATTTAATTTGCCCTTATGCTAAGCAATGTCTAAATACATAATTATAAATAAAAATAAAATAGTTTTACTTCTATTATATTTTTTGACATTTCTATTTTAATCTAGTCACCTTAAAAAATAAATATGATTTATTATTCTTGTCGATATATTAATATTAGTATATTAGTAGCTACAAAATTATATATAATTAATTTTGATCGATTACTTACATTTTTCAAGCCCTTTTTCCCAGCTTTAGCACGACACGCTGTCATCGCTGGGCGCAGATATCTGGCAACAAGTTGATGGGCATGCTGGAGATCAGACTGGAACAGGGACCGCAACTGGTACTGGGACTGGGACTGGAGCTGGAGCTGACTGAACGACTTGCACTTAGCGACAACTAACGCCAAGTTTGTTGTTGGGTCATGTAACTCGAGGCGCTGGGCCTAGAACCTTATGCGGTCTGCGGCTGTATCTTTACAGTTAAGGTCGCTCACACTGACTAGGATGACTTTCTGGCTGGCTGGCTGACTAACTGACTAACTGACTGAGTGACTGACTGGCACTGGCTTCGATCGCTGACAGGTTGGCAGCAGCAACAAGAGAAACGGTACGGGCCAAATGAGTGTCGGACGCTGCATGCTACAAACATGTGGCATATGCATACTCGTTGACATGGTTGGTGGAACTGATGAGTGGAAATCGCATCGGAAAAGTTGTCCACGATGTCAAGCGTCGCGTCGTGGCTGCTCTGTCAGCTATAATTTCTCCATGCAGACATTTGATTTATGCGCTGCGATCGAGTGACGATCATCATCGCTCACTTGTCCAACTCCGAGATCCTAATATCTATTGCTCCACATTTGCGCAGCGATTAAGCAATATGTTTTTTTTTTTGGTAATGTTAAAGAGTTTGGCACTGCCAACAGCAGCGGCAGCAGCAGCAGCAGCCCCCACATAAGACACCCGTTTCCTTTGCTGGTCTGGTCTTATCTGGCGATCTCTCCACTGGCGGGGGTTACGAAATCTGAATCCAAATCGAAATCGAACGCGAATCGCTGCGCTGACTTGCGCTAGAGAGTTACCAAGATTAATGTTGATGCTTTTTCAATTACAACTCTGGCAGCATACAAATTTGGAGTAAAACGTAATCGTCGTAATCTCAGACGTCCTAAACGACGACAACTACGACTCCCAGCTCCAGCACCAGCACCAGCTCCAGCTCAAGCACCAGCTCTAACCTGGCTGGCTCTGAGTGACTGCCTAAGTGGCTGCTGTTGCTCTGACTCGTATTCGTATTGCATTTCCTAATGTTTGTTTTCCATGAGCTTTTTCGTCGAATTTTTTTTTCTTTCCATGCTTACCCTGTAGCCATTAAAAATGTGTTAAATGGGTATCGATGGTCGATGTTGGCATCAGTTATATGGCTGAGCATTAACATACGACTTGATCTATCAGAATTGTATATATGACAGAGAAAACTAGGTATTTGTTTTAGGAATATTTAAGTTATTAAATGTAAGTTGATATTTTTATATTTTTAAGCATATTTAAACGGCATTTTAATGCCCAGAAATTAAGTTTTCTATAGGATATTTAGCTATTATTTTGGATTAAATTAAAAGCAGATTATTTACAATTAATTTATAATTTTGATGGGAGCAGGGTATTTGCTCGTCGAAAACTTTCTAGATCACTCCAACTGGTTGTGTTTCTCGATTTTGTGCTGTGTGACATGCGCCGCCGCTCACTGATTGCCCGACTTTGTCTCGATCCCGATGCCCGATGCCCGATGCCTTCCTCCGATCTCCTTCATGATGGCAATTACAAATGCCGCGACTTGTATCATGGCCAGCCATCGATTTGTATGGCAACGACTCGTATGTTGTTTGCAAATTCGATCGCATCTTGTACCCGATTGAGTCGACTCCGGTTGCTTTGTCAATTGCAATTTGTTATCTGCTCCAAGCTTGTGGATGGAGCTCACATCTAAGTGGATCCACTGTCATCCCAGCTGTAGTTGTAGATGGCCTTTCTTGTTATTGTTGTTATTGTTATTTGTGTATGTTGGTCATTCAATCAAAGGATTTGCAGTGTAGCGCCTGACTTTCTGCAAAGATGAGTGCCTCTGATGGCTCTGCAATGATTAGCTACAAGATTTGCGGCGGCAGGACAATGGCAAGCAGAAGCCAGCCAAAAGGATGCCGCAACAATGGGCAAACAAAGGCGGCACAGATCACACGGATGGAAGCCAAAAAGAATTCAACATTCAGTTGTGGGTCAGTAGGTGACGCGGCAACAAGCCAGACAACTGGGCGACAGGTATAATACACTTAGAGAAATTTATACTATTTTTACAAATAAAAATTGAAGCAAAAACTATTCAATTAATTTTGGTTTATTTTAATAATTTGTAGTATTTTCTGATCGGTTGAAATTATTTGATCGAATATTTTATTGGTTTATAGAGATCCATTTGGGTAACTCAGTTTTTCAATCTGCGATTTTAGATTTGACATTTCTTTAAGTGTAACCCTGCTCTGCTTGAAACTGTAACTGACTTATGTGCATTATCCTTGCGCTATGGGTTAGCAAGGTGTTTTTCTCATAGCGGTACTCTCGTTGTCCCAGAAAACATCCTTTTTCTTTTTCTTCTTTTTTTGCAATTGCACAAGCGACGTGCTCTGATTAGCGAGAAAAGAGAGAAGAGAAAAAAATAGTACAAGAAATAATTATCCTTTGTTTGGATGAGTTGTGTGCCAAGGTGTAGTTCTGGGAATGTGTGTTTATTGTGTGTTATTTATGGCCGAAAGGTGTTGCCATTGCTGCAAAATGTCACTAATATCTTGGTGACTATACAAAATGCGTATTACTTGTAGATTGCCGCCTGGCAGTTGCTGCTAATCTCAGAAAGGACGTGACTGAAACCTGTTTCTTTTCTTATCAATATGTACACACACACTAACACACACACATACACTCACATACACACAGGTAATAGTAATAATCGATTTACATTATCAAACATTCAACAAATGTTCAAATGTGCGCTTGATAAGAGGCCAAAGCGCCATTTGTTGTCATGGATATGGCCTAAATGGACACTTAACTACCGTCTGGATTTTAGAGTCTGGTTTGTTGAGTGTACACTGTACACGGTCTACCGTCTGTCATGTCAATCAGACAGTTCAAATAGTGTTCGATAAGCAGCCGTCGTCGTCCTCGTCGTCGTCGTCCTTTATTGCTACGTCTATCACCTGCGACAGGACGCATGCGCCGAGATCCTTTGGGTAAACAATTGGGCCAAAGGATTGCTGCTGCCAATCAATGGACAAAAAAGGTGCTGAACAATGCGTAGGAAACGTGTGCATTGCGAGCATTTCCCCGATAATGTCCTGTGGCAGCTAATTAAATATTTGCTTTCGCCAAAGGTGCAAAAAATGTCTCTGATACGATTTGATGAAATATTTAAGGGGCGGGTTAAGAGGAAGTGCCTCAACGCACATTGTTTGCTCCCCCGGAAAGGTGTATTCTGCTCATGCAGAATGTGATATTGTTATTGTCAAATGGAAGGAAGAGAGTATTAAATTATGGACACAAATGACAAATGCAACAAAGATTGAAATTTGAGCAGTGCGACAAATTTAGAGAATTTTTGGGAAAAATGCTGCAAGAAGTGAAAAATACTTTTTGAAATAATAAACACAATTTTGAATTTCTTTTGTAATGGTTTTTTTAATTTATTTAGTTGTATAAAAATATATATATAAGGCCTTAAGAACTATCAAATATCTTAACATAAACATTTGCTAAACATAATTAAAAATGAGTTAAGTTTTAATAAAAAAACTATTTGCTAAATGTTTTGGATTTGGTCAAATGCTGTCTGATAAATTGGGTTGGCAAATGTACATTTAACTAAGAGCTAAAAAACTGTTAAGAACTCAAATAAATATGATATTAAAATAAAGACTTAAAATAGTAGCACCGAAACCGAAGGGATCTTAATGAGTCTTAATGAGTTGTGGCTAGATTATTGTCTATTTGGTAAGCTGTGATCCTCGCCAGCGGAATGTGTCTGCTTTGGTTCAACTGCGTCTCTCTGCGGCGCACAGTCAACGTGGCCTCGTCCTTGGTTCAGTTTTGGAGCAGCGCCAGCTTAGACAATTGTAAGGGTACAATTGGAGCTGGTGTGCTTGTTCAGCAGGGACATGCGCGAGAAGGATTTGTGGCACACTTGGCAGGCGTACTTCTTCACATCCACGTGGGTCTGCTGGTGGGCTCGCAGATTGGAGCGATCGGCAAAGGAGCGCGGGCAGTCGGGGCACTGGAAGGGCTTCTCGCCGGTGTGGGTGCGAATGTGACCCTGGAGCAGCCAGGGACGGGAGAAGGCCTTGCCGCAGATGGGGCACTTGCAGGGCAGCGTATGGGTGCGGATGTGCATCTTGAGTGCTCCGATTGTGGTGTAGAGTTTGCCACACTCCTCGCAGGAATGCGGCTTCTTCTCCTGGTTGCACTCGGCAGCGGGACAGTGGAACTGGCGATGCTTGGACAATCCCATCGAGGTGGAGTACATCTTCTGGCAGTTGTCGCACTTGTACCGATAGTTCTTGGCGGAGGCGCTGACGGCGTTGCTGCTGCTTGATCCAGAGATGTTGGAGGCGGCGGCGTATGAGAATGGAGCGATGTTGCTGTTGCTGGAGCAGATGCTGCTGTTGCTGCTGCTGCGTGTCTCGTCGAAGAGATGGAACAGTGCCGGCAGCGGAATGTCGTTGCGCACAGAGAGATCCTCCGGCTCGGAGCTGGCATCCGAGCCGGGACTCGATGGTGGCGTCATCTGCTGATAGCTGTACACCGAGTGCGGCGAGGCCATTGAACTGGCTGGCGATGGGAACGCAGCAGCGCTATTTAAATGAGGCTGATAGCTGCTCCACAAAGCGGAGATCGGATTGCAGCCAGCGGCGAGCACGAAAGCGGATTGATACGGATTCGTGGTGTAGCCGGCGGTGGCAGCTGTCAAACCGCGCATGTGTATATCGGTGGGTTGGTA
The DNA here is from genome assembly GCA_035042365.1 of Drosophila dives. Lineage (NCBI taxonomy): Eukaryota > Metazoa > Arthropoda > Insecta > Diptera > Drosophilidae > Drosophila > Drosophila dives. The sequence continues at coordinate 673,549 of JAWNLJ010000414.1, read as the reverse complement.
ATCCTGGCAGCTGGACTCCGCCGGAGGCGAGAGCAGCGCCGAGCTAAGCGGTGACTGGGCACGACGTGGTGTCTTCGAGAGATTAAGAACGTATTCACGCTTGGCGGGCAGCTCATAATCCTCAAATTTCAAATCGCTGGCTTTGCGCTTGAGCGACAAATCCTGTGGCTGCTCCTCCAGTGGCTGCACGGCAGCTGCGGCAAACTGTGAGCTCTTGATCAAAGCCAAGGCCTCCGTTTGCGGCAGCTCCTCCACGAACACAAATGGGCGCTTCTTCAGCGGACAGCTTTTATAGTTGGCGGCCATGTTTAAAGTTTGAAATGTGATGATTGTTTTTGAATGAAGATCGGTTGGTTTTTTTGGTAGCGCGTAATTCCGTAGCACTGATGATGTCTGAGAGTTCGAGATCGAATTTAGAGTTTGAGAGTGTTGCTTACTCAACGAGCGCTGAGGTTGCTGTGACAGGTCGAGGGCAGAGCGAGCTCTTTTATATGCCACGGGCACAGCTCGCTCTCTCTCGGGGCTGCTGCCGGACAGGCATTTGGTGGTGGCTCTTCTTCAGTTCACACACTCGCATGCACACACACGCACACAGTCACGCAGGCAGGGCGCACGTGTACACAGCTAGGTAGCAGCAACAACAACAATGCAACACACACAACACACACGCACACTTTTCCCATACCCTTATTGCGTGTTTCCCATTTGTTGTGCTCTGCTCTCGCTCTCGCTCGCACTACTAGGCGCAGTAGTTACCTGACAGCGCGCTCTCTCTCTCTCTCTCACTTTGAGAGAGAATCCCTCTCGTAACCAACCGAGCATCCAACGCAGGCGCACCCTCAGCTATGCTCTATGGCTCAGGTATTGAGGCAAGCTCCCTGGCCCTGGCCTGGCCTGTGGCACAGGCGCTACGATCGCCTCTTGCGATAACTTATGACAGCTTCGCGCCTGCAGCTCTCTGCTCTCCGTCGACCTCATCGTTCACAAGCTTCTCTAGTTTCCCCGCACATCCGTGCTGTAATAACTCGTCAAAATAATCTACCAATGTTCCCCTCCAGCACTTGGTGCGTTCTCGTCAATCTATTGCAGGTATTGTGTCTATTTGTCTATTTTTGTAGCAAGCGCAGGCATTTTTCACGAGTCAAATTGGATTCCCGAACTTGCCGAACTGGGGGTAGTTCTTCCCAAAACACACACACACACACACACAGACAGACATCTGCCACAGCGCTGGTGCCTCAAACGGGGGGAGGCAAATTGAACCTGAGCTATGCTGGCATTACAATTGACATTGCACCTAGGAATGGAATGAAATGGAGTTTTATAAATAGATGCCATGCATCATGGCAACTGATAGCTCTTGGGTACACTTTGCACTGAATTATTATAGCCAAAGTTCTAGTTCACTCTTGGATTACTCCTGCAATCCCTAAACTGCTCACGTAATTTCTCTTATTGGGAAGCTTTCCCACCATCTTCCACCTTTGACTCGAGCTTGGCTCGTAAACAACCATCCCACATCCCACGTTTGAGAGGCGCAAGATTTGTATTGCCCATGTCCTGGCTGGGAAAACATTTCAGCCCGCATAGCCAAGTTCACACAACAGTTAAAATTGATTTCCCAGCCATCAAAAAAACCAAATAGCACGCAGATTCCCCATTCCTTTTGGCCGTTTCCCAGGCTCATGTGTGAAGAACAAAAAAACCAAAGTAAATGTAGCAAACCCAACAGTTTTGATAAACCCAAGCGTTGACAAAAAGTGCAAAATCCCAAATGCTAAAATTCCAATTCCTATCGCGATCACGTTCCTGGGCTGACCAATCGCAGGTCTCCGCTGTCCGTGCCTGGACATGGGTGTGATGGCAAATGCGGCAAATGTAAGCAACCCACATTTCCCATTTTGTATTTTCCCTATGACGGATTTCCCTTTTCACATCACACTCTGCACAACGGAAAATGTCCGGATGTGGATCTGCATTGGATTTAAAGTAATTTCCCAGCTTATCCAATTACGCAGTCAGCGAAATTCAAGCAAAACAAGCGACGATTGGCCAATCCACGACAAGACGGGGGAATTTTAACCAGCCTCCTTATACCTGGTGGCTGACGGATTCCGGCCATTTCGGTTATTACGTGTGTTATTCCGCACAATTAACATCTCTCGGCATCTTCTATGCCAATATCGGCGCGGAATTGCCCGCAGGACATCGCGAAATAACCCGCGAGATTCATTCATCAGGCGGAGAAACCCACTCATCCAATCCAAAAACCACTTAGCACTTGTCGTCCCGCAATTGTCAAGTACCTGCTGGGATGTGAGCCGTGGTTAGTCCGCTCATTAGCATTAGGTATAGATTATGGTATCGCGATATTTCCACTAGCCACACTTCATTCATCAGGTAACGTCGCGGGGAAAACCCCTTCTTCCCATACCATTAGTATATTTACCTGATGCCGTTAGGATATTTGCAGGTGCGTCTCTCTGGGTTTCCAGATTTTGTTGTAGTTTTTTGCAGACAATGGGCCCGTCCCAATTTTGCACCTTGTCTTCCCAGCATTTGTTGCAGCGCACAATAGCCCAGATCCTGTATTGTTAGGAAAGAGCAGACTGGGTCAGCAGCTGAGCAGACGAAATGGAGCATATAAGGAGTATAGAAATTAGATTTCGCATTTCTATATATGTTTGGAGTATAAAACTTGTTTTTCTATTGAGATAAAATATAAATAAAAATCTTTTCTTATGCATCTCTTTCTGGCAGACAATTTGCAAGTTTTTCAACTTCATTTACCAAGTGGAATATCTTTGATTTTGTTTAAAAACTTTTGACTTAACATAAGCTAGATTTCAAATTTTCTTCAATTTAAATATCAATATTATTATCTCCTTGTAATAATGAAAATAATAATTAAAAATTCTCTCTCTCTCTCCCTCTTCCTGAACTGCGACATGGCCCGGTGCACTGGCACACCTTTTGCCAAAAAAGAAAATAAATAAAATCGAAAAACATGGAAAAACGAAGGAGAACTGAAAAAATACCACCAAAGAAAACAAACTATGGCCCAAGATATACGATGTGTGATGTCGTTGACAATGAATTGTTGATTACTACCTCCAGACCAGATCCTTGGAACAACTGCAGACCTGACGTCTCTGGTTGTTGTTGTTGTTTCTTTATTTTTTGCACAGACAAAAGAACTTCCAATCCATAAATCGAAATCGAAGCCAGAAGAAAGAAAACAGGGAAGCAAGAAAATCACTGCCACGGGCCCTGGACCGGGTGCATTGCACAATCAATGAGGACCAGGACCTTATGACACAATAAGAGACAAAGACAGACATAGAGGGAGAGATCGACCGACTGAACAGACACATTGGAGTAAATGTTTTGAAAAGCCAACGAAAGGAATTGCTTCCAAGAATCCACAGCCGCCGTAACGGCGTATCAATGTCCTTAGCCAGAAGAAATCAAAAAGTTGGATCACCTGGCCGTATCGAGTTTGTCTGTCTGTCCACGATTATGTGCGGGTGCCGTTTAATCCTTAGCGCTGCTACCTGTATCCCATTGTTCTCGCCAAATTGTGAATGACCCCGCAAGTCGACGCCAACCCCCAAGGAAGCTTCTCTTCCTTTGCCACTTGCCATCTGCCTTGTTGCCCGACTCCAGGTTACATTCGCGCAGGTTTCATGCCTATTCATGCTTCGTTATCCTTTCAATGCGTCGCCATTATACTCATTGTGTGTCAGCTCGTTGTCATCGCTATCCTTATACCCCTAACCATAGTCCTGCTACTCATCCTCCACTCGGTACACTCGGTTTTTTAGTAAGCTGATTTTGGTGTACACTAAGCGTGCTGTTTAGCCTATTAAATGTGTCTCCTAAATGAAGTGTGTAAATATTTTATAATTCTGTTGCCCCGATTAAGGTCCACGTGGTCCTCAGGAAACGCTCCTCAGGAAACGGAAGCTATAAAAATAATGTGCTGCTAACAAGCGTTTTTTTTTTTTTGGTAGGTGAATAAAGTTCATGGCATAAAATGAGTAGGAAATTAGGATTGTTTAATTATTTAAATTGAAGAGGGATTTTTTTAAATGAACTGGTAAGCAGAACTTGAAATGTGATAATAGGTTTGGAAAAGCAAGAAAAATTTATTGTATTTAAGGTGTTGACTAACTAAAGTTCATGTCATAAAAAAATAAGGAAATTAAGATTGTTTAATTATTTAAATTGAGAGGTTTTTTTTTTAAATGAACTGGAAAGCTGAACTGGAAATGTGATAATAGATTTTAGGAAAACAAGAAACAATTGGTTGTATTTAAGGTTTTGACTAACTAAGGTTGCTTCCATTAAATATAGTCGAAAATATCTCCAATAAGTAGTAGAAGTTTAGAGGTTTGATCGACTGCCTAATAATAATAATTTTAATAAAAACCTAATATTATAGAAAAACAATTATCAATAAAGATGCATACGATCTTTAGTTTGCCAAGCGCACAATCCCAATAAATTCCCGTTTAAAACTTGCGCAGCTGATGCAATCAAAAATCTAGTCAAAACCGAGCATTACGCCCATATTAACAGCATTTTTAACACCTTTTGGGCAGCCAGAGCCCAGCAGCAGGATCTTAGACCAAAATCAAAAAATGTTGGCAGCCGGCAAAGCAAAAAAAAAAAAATAACAAAAATACCCAAAACAAAAGTAAGTTGACGGAAAAAAAACTCATTACACCGGTCGGGACAGGCCCAACAATGCAAACGGGAAACCAAGGAAACGGCACAAGGATTGCATCTGCGTCGCTCAAGGCAGGCAGCACAAATCAGTTTCTGTCAACCGGGAGATGCTTGGCTAGGAAGCCGATGCTTGGCTAATGCTGTTGAGGGTGTTGGCTTGCGCGTTGGTGGCTTCACATTGACAGCTGCTCCTTTGGCGCGTCTCGTCAGCGTCTTGGCCAGGGATTTTTTTTGGCAAGACGTGCATCTGTTTGCACACACACACAAATTGAGAGGTAGAGAGTCAGTGAGAGAGGGAGAGGGACAGGGCATGTTTGAGCACTCGGACGTTGACTTGCATCTGCGGGCGCACAATGGGCACACCGAGAATAATTCAAGCAAAAACGAACAAAACATTTCGATCGTCATCAAAATAATCACAGTCAGAGCAGGAGCTGTGCTCAGACGGAGGGGAGCATTCGCCTCTGCTACGGGCATGTGTCAAACAATAGTGCACCACCACCATGAGCACCATCATCAGTACCAAGACTCGCCAGCGCCTGCGCTTCCTTGCCAGTTTTGGCGGCATGCCACATGCCGCCGCCGTCTTACCTGAGGCATGTCCTTTGTTGCTGCTGGGCTGCCTTTTGATTTTGCATTTGTTGATTTTCATATTCCCCGGCGGAGTAATGCAACCGCAATTGTTGTGCTCCGTTTTGTTTACTCGCATTTTGGCATGTGCACAGCAATTCAATTCAATTGTTAGTTAAATGCGTTTTGTTCCGATCTGCTCTTGTTCACGTTATGCAGATGCATTCCACAAGATGGAACACAAATTGCATAACAGCAGCTGCCCCAACAGCATCTTCAGACTGCCAAATATTCAAATATTGTCTGCAGGTGATCATTTCTTTCCTTCTTTGACTCTCTTTGTATGGAAAAAATTAATTAATATTGGTATACAAATTTCTCAATATTTTATCTAATGTTTTAAATACTCTAAAATATTCAGAGAATACTAGAAATTTCTTACACATTTCCAAATGCATTGAGGCAACAAAAACTACAATTAATCCAATCAAATTATGTACGACATTAATAATGTTAAATTTCTACTGATCAAAACAGTTTATAAAAAAAACATTCCCATGAAATAGCCAAATGAATTCGTGGGAAAACCAGCAGCGTTGACCACAACAAACCCAAACAAATCCTTCGTAGAAATTGCCAATCCTTTGAATAGTTACCATAATGTGCCCACATTAACAAAACAAAAATTGGAAACATTAAAAAAAACAAGGAAAAATGAAGATTTCACGAGAAATGCGCTACTTTATACAAACAATATAACAATGAGCCCAGTTGACAAAGTTGAGTATTTACAATTACAAATTACACAAGTTTTATCGAAGTTGACAAATGATCAGTGAGTGTCAAATTGAATACACCGCCCCGCCCCCTATAATGCCCTTACCCTTGGACAATCAATAAACGTGCTAAAGTGAGAACAATCAATCCAATCCAGCACGTTCTAACGATTTACATGTCAACTTGACAGACGACAGACAGTCAGAGCCGAGCCGAGCTGAGACAATGGATCAGGGATTGGAGACTGGCGCTATAAATCTATAGCATAGTGTGTGTGTGTGTGTTTATGTGTGTGTGTGTCCAGGTGCCCTTACGAGTTTCACTTTCATTTGTTAGTAGCATTTGACACCTTGTCGCACAGTCATTGCAAGTTGAGATAGCCATCGAAGGACCGAACCCTCCGTACCACTCTCCACATCAGTGTCTCATGTGTGTTGTGTAAACACAGTTGTGTCGGCTTTGCAAGTTTTTTTTTATGTGTGTGTACCCCTCTCTCCACCTCAGACCCTTCTTCGGTGCCTCATCCAAAAAAAATTTGATTATGCTCGAGTGATAATTATGCATGGCAACTTATCATCGCAAGCTTCTCGACTGCGTCTAGTATCGAGCGATGACAATCGGACTCATTGTTTCCGTTTCCCACCATTCACAGTATGTATTGCGTCTTTAAAAATGCCAGTCTGCCTGGCCAGCCCCCCCTCCATGCCCTGCCCCCCCATTAAACAGCGGATCAAAATCCGAGACAGCCATCCAGCTGCGTAGCAGACCGTGTGGCTGGCACTAAATTTTATGGTTAACTACACTCAACATTTGTGCTATTTAACCTTTTGTGCAACTCTTATCGAAGCTCTAACGAAAACCCACCGAGCAGATTGCCCCAACCCCTCTCGCAATCCCGATCAGCGATTACTCCACGTGCGGGTTTTGTTTGCCTCGGGACAACTGGCCCGGTTTTTTTTTTTTAAGTTATGATTCTGTGCATTTCCAAGTGTGTTCCGATAATAACTGAGTAACCGAACCAGGTGGTAAACAGGGTAAAGCTTATTATAATATTGAGATTCTCGCCAAAGTTAAGAGAAGCCCATCAAGAATTGGCTTACTTAAGTCAAGTTTTTTTTTGAAAATTACTTTACCATTTTAATAAATAAATTTAAAGATTTTATATATATTTTTCTGCTAGGCAGGCTCTGATTTATTACCCATTTTATTTTCATTATATATGCATTTTTCTGCTTGAAAATCTGTTAAAAATTGTATAAAACACGAAAAATAGTAAATTTGCATAAAATTAGTTTTGCTTTGGCTTTCGATTTACAACAAATATAAATAAAGTTTTGGCAATAAGATTATGGAAGAATATTCCCGAGAGCCGTGCCCGTTTCGCATTATGGATGACGTGGGTGGTGCCTTTGCCATGGGCGCCATTGGTGGCGGCATGTTTCAGGCAATGAAGGGTTTCCGGAATGCACCACAGGGATTGAGTCGCCGCCTCATTGGAAGCATGACAGCGGCGAAGACACGCTCACCGGTGATTGCCGGCAACTTTGCGGCCTGGGGTGGTTTGTTCAGCACCATTGATTGCACCCTGGTGCACTTCAGGCAAAAGGAGGATCCCTGGAACTCGATCATCAGTGGAGCCGCCACCAGTGGCATTCTGGCGGCACGCGGTGGCATAGCCTCCATGGTGGGAAGTGCAATTGTTGGTGGCATATTGTTATCCTTGATTGAGGGCGTTGGCATACTCGTGACCCGATTCTCTGCGGAGCAATATCGCAATCCGTCACCCTTCCTTGATGCAAATGATGATATCATGGAATCGGAGTCATCTAAGCGATTTGGTTTTGGTTCAGGAACTCCAAATGTTAATTAATAAATTCAATTTGTTGATAGACTGATTTGAGGATTGCCAAGTTTTTCCAAATATTTTAATTGGCTTAGAAACATCTGCAAAATGCACTAAATTTCTGTCAGTTGACAATGTTTAATAATTATGTAGAAAATAATAATTAATTGTGTCTAATTTTGGTTCTGCAGTTCTGAAATTATTTGTAATAATTATAATCTTTAAGGCCTAATTTGACAGGTAGTTGTGATTTGGATATAGACACACACACGCACACCCAGAATACACTTGACACGCGTCAAAGGCAACCACCAGATGAATGTTATATTGGCAAATGTTTACCTGTTGCTGTCGTCGTGTTTACCTGTTTGGAGGAGACACTGCGTCTGCGTCTGTGTCTGCGCCGGCGCATAGAGTCAAGTGCCGCTCATTGGCCCGCTAGTCGGGGGTGTGGCAAGTCCTTTACAACCTGTGCACTCGTGATGACCACAGTTGGAAGAGATGTGTGCTGTGCTCAGCGAGTCTAATAATAATGATCACAGCTACTGGCCACGTGTTGGTCTCAGTCTGTCGCCGTCTCCGTCGCAGTCTCAGGTACACTTTGAGTCACAGTTTTCCCAGGGGCTGTGCAAAAAACCAATAGCAAGGATTTCCCTCACACATGGGCAAACGGTGGGAAAAAGTCGTTTTTGTGCCAACCCAGTTATAAAATAAACGCTATTTATAATAAATTTTTGGCAATATCGTCAGAGGAAATACCATATGGAATTTTTTGAATAATGTTCTAGACAGCTTGGTGCCCGCCTGTGGGAAGATCCTATATAGCACGAACCAATGCGCCCAAAACGGGACCAACATATGCAACTGTGACTTGTGTGTTTTTTCATCTTTCGATTCTTTTCTTTTCCCTTGCAGGCGCCGCTGCTCGCGTAATGTGTGAAATTTGTTCCTTGTGAAATCCCTCGGATGTGGATGGTACACGCCTGGACACGGCCGGCGCTACGGGAAAAGCACAAGACAAATTTACCGTAGGAATTCACATCATCATGTGGCAGAGAGCAGCAACTGCAACTGCAACAAATCGCACCTACGCCTGTGGTACGTGCTTTGACTGGTTCCTCAACTTGGATTCTCACATGTGTCCATGTTGCATTCCCAGCACATGCCCTACGCCCTGCCGCGTCCCATTTGTTTTCCCAATTTCCAATTATCTCAGCATACGTTGCCAAAAAGGTAAAGGCGCTAAAATTTGTTTAGCGAGGCTCTGCTGGAGTTTCTGTTTTTATTGGAAACTTGGTTTTTGGCATGTCTCAGCCATGGGAACCAACCAGCCTGAGAAGTCGAAGGTGAGCAAGGCCGGCGCAATGGTACACAAATCTACTACATATATACACCATATAAGATATTTACCTTTGGTAAACCCTATGTAAATATTTTGCATATACTTCTTGTGTTTATTTATTCAATTTTGTAGTTTTTTGGAATTTTAATTTTTTTTTATTTTAATTTTTATCTTGTAAATGAAAACATATTTTGCAGATATTAATAAATGACATGGAAAAGGTTAAGTTCTTAAGTTCTACGACTATTCGACAGTTAAAAAATTAATAATAATAATATTACTAATTTTTTGTCTAGTAGTATAAAACACAATAAAAATAAAGATTTCAAAAATTAAATTAATTATTTAAAAGAGAAATTACATATTTATTTTATTGGCCTAAGATCAAGTACTTTTTATCTGATTACTCAGATATAAACATATTCTAATTCTAAAAAGTTGTCAAATAATTAAAAAAAAACGAGGGCATATTTTTTATAGTATTTATTTATATTATAATTAATATTATATAATTTTTTATTATATTATTTTTTATGTCATTATTTTTTATTATATTATTTATTCTAATGCACTTATATTGATATATTGTTTATTGATATCGATTTGATTTATCCGACTTTCTAGAATGTACATTATAGACTCTAAGATCTTAAGCCCTTTCAGTCTTTTCTTATAAACACATATATATTCACATCGTTTCTCTAAATTTTACCAGATTTATCAGTAATGCACAGTGCGCGGCATCGCTTGGGCATCTCACACCTACGCCAACGCCTGTTTGAGCAGGCTCAAACTGACAGACAGGACACATATGCTGCGCATATGTTTTAGGCCAGTTAACAAATCAGTTCAAACAAAATAACACATTGAAGATGAGGGGACACAGGGACTGAGAATGGGTTTGGCACTGCGACTGTGAAATTGTAAATGATTTTTGCATGCTGTGTCCGCATGGCGCTAAATGTGAACCAAAGATTCGAAATTGTTTTAGTTTGTTTTTACCACAAAAACGAATATATTTTTGTGCCGTCGGATTGCACCACTGAGAAGGAGGAACTTGTGAAGCAAGCCTTGGCACATGTCAATGTCAATCATTGAACCGATGCGCATTAAAGGAATTTTGCCGACTTGATGGCACCTTTCGATGTGACTTGCATTAGAATTTTGTTTGCATTTCGATCGAGTATCGGCGACAAATATCTCATGCATATATGACACACATTTCAAATCGATCTGAGTTCTAAGATCTGTGGGAGCTCTGCAAGCGAAATGCATTGATTATTTTGTATTTTGTGATCTTAGAATATTTTAGATGCTTAGCGCATAAATTAACTGAATTATACCCCAAAAAAAAAACATACGGTCAGGCGAAGTTCAAGGTGTTCCCTGTCTGATTTAAGCTGATATATTTGGCTAGTGGAGTAACTACTACAAACCTGAACATGGCCCTGAAATAGCGCCTGGTGCAATGCACCCTGATCCGAGAGAGATATATCTTTTGGCTGTTGATATTGCAATAGTTTTGCGGCGCAATGACTTTTTGTGACAAAATACTCCTCCGCATGACAATTTGGCATTTGCATACCGCATTTCGCATCGATAATTGTTGCTCAATTTTTGACTGCCGCACTTCATTCGCATGCAATTTGCGATCTAAAATTTATTTGCGTTTTTTTCCCCTTTTTTTTGCTTCTTTATTTAAGCTGATGAAATCATCTGTATTGCTATCAAAGTGTGACCTTAGCCCAATATTTAGAGCCAACATTTGCTGGGACTGTTTTTTAAAACTCATCAATATAAAATAAACATCTGATAAGTTGCAGATTAAAGCCAATTAAATACGAATAAAATAATTTTGTGCACTTAAGCACATTATGTTAAAAGTCTAAATTTGTTTTACTAAAGCATTTGGCAATCTTTATAAAATATAAAAAGAACTAAGAAATAAATCTCTAATCAATAATTTATTTTAGGTCAACTAATCCAAATCTCTTCATTGCCTTTGAATTCTGTTTGAATCGTTTTGAAAGACAAAGTTGAATGACCGAAGTTAATCAAATTTGAAAGTCGCCATTCATCATGCAAGTTGAACTTTCCTAAATGCATTTTTTTTTTTCTGAAGACAATCCGCTGATGCCTTCCCATTGCTCATCATGCACACTTTGTCTCCAGTCACAATAGAGTCCACAATCTGCAGTCAGTCTACCCATGAACCTGATACTGAGATATTGGATACTATTGACTGTAAGACGGTGAGCGCAAATCCGTTACAAACTCGTGAACTCTTGGCTGCCACAAGATGCAGAGGCAGACGCAGAAGCAGACGCAGTGGCAGACGCAGAAGCAGAAGCAGATCCTGCACCGGGCGGAGATGGAGAAAAGTTCGTGACATGGCATCAACAGTTTGTCATTAAACATTTCGACAATAATTTGCTTTGTGCTCGTATTTATATGCACACTTAAATGTAGTTTTTTTTTATTTTTTCTTTTTGTTCGTGTTATTTTTTATTCGCATTTTATGCGCTGACTTCCCGAATTGTAACCGTAGACAGTGGCAAAAGTAGGGGGCCAGAGACAGAGACAGAGAGACGGAGAGTCGAAGAGTCAGTTGAAATTGTTATGGCAGGTAATTTACATAAAAGATAAGTGGAATGCGAAGAGAGGTACGAAGAGTCGCGGAGCACTCACTACTTACAATTCTGATTAGCCAGTTGAGACCTGCCTATCTCTATTGTGGAAAACCTCGCCACGAAATGCGCCTTTTGTTATTGTAAATACACTTTGTGACTTTTGGGTGCTTTTGTATCCGTACGTCTGTCTCCGTCCCTCTGTCTGTCTGTGATAGTTTTTTTTCTTTTTCTGGTTTTGTGAAACTGCCTGCTCTGACTTCCTAAAGGTATTAAAAATATTAAAATAGTAGCTAGGGCAACATATACATCTTGAATATTTAGCTACTTGTTTGCTGTTTCAATTGTTATGCAAATTCAGTTTTTGGCTCAGGTTGCGTATACGACGTGTGTGCGCATAACACGTGTGAGCTCTTGACAGCAACGCCTCCCCCAACCCCCCTCACTAGACAATAGATGGTGCTGCTGCTGATCTGTGCCCAGAGAGGCAGTCCGACTGACAGTTAGGCAGTCAGGCGTCGGGCCCTGACCCGCTTAGTTAGCGTTATCTGCATCGCTCGCAGAGTCTGCGCCAATAAAACAAATTAAAGTCAACAATTGACGGCAGTTAGGACCTGAAGCTACTCGCCTTGAATACCGCCAACTGAGCCGACTCAAAAGCCAACCAAAAACCTAGACTCAACTCTGCGCTCTTCCCTCCTTCCTCTGTCCAATTGGGCTTCTCTTATTATTTGTATTGCCATGCAATGGGTCCACTTTGGCCTGGCTGCCAGCAGCTCGCCAACGTCTTATCAGCGACCCCATCGATTTTGCCAGTGTTTAGTGATGGTGGGTGGAGAGGGGGGTGTCGAGGGGAGTTGGGCAATAATATTTTGTTGTTGCTGCAATTGTTTTGGCCTGTGAGCTTTGGAAATTGCATTTGCATTTGCGTTTTGCTCCGACAGTGAATAATTTGCCATTTGAGTTCGTTTTTTTTGCGTTAACTTTCCGTTTAATTCGGCTTAATGACTTTGAAAAGCGCAAATCAAAACGCTTCCAGCCCTTGCCACATGAAAAATTCGACTAAAACCAAGAAGCAGCTGCAGTTGCAACCATTTTTCAAGTGCTTAAAAAAATAGTAATGGGCGGCAAATTGTGGTAAGTACATTTAACAGTTGTTGCCAATCAATCTGATATATATATAAACAGACATCTTTATATAAACAATAGTTTTTGGCCAGCTATTAATAAGTGAGAATAATTTTTATATATATCTATAATTTATTAATACATAAATAATATAAACTTGATGTAGATAAAGCTATATGTATATGACTAACAGTTATAATGGAATTTATATATATATTGAGGCAAGGTCAAAAGGTTTTCTTATCAACAGTTACAAAATAAATATAATATTTAATTTATATTTAACAAATCGAAACAATTGAAAGACCCTTGACTAATCTTAAGTGGGCTAGCTACTCTAAATGGAAGCCCAGCAGTTGACTCAACTGTAAATATTTAAACTGCTATGCACACACACATACACACACACACATACACACACTCACACTCACAAATTACACTTGGGTTTCGTCAGTTCTTATCAAAAATGTATAAAGAAATTTCTATCGATCGACTTTGGCGTTTGCCCTTCAAAGCGGGTGGCACCTCCGTTAGTCCGCACCACCCCACCTCCCTCCACTTACTATAACTGGGATGCGGGAGTGAATGAGAATGTGTGTGTGTGTGTGTGACTGTGTGTGCGTGTGCGTACGCAACTCATTTGGGATACGCAGGCATCCAGCTACACCCGCTTTATGTTTGCCTGAAACTTTTGGCATTCTTATCATTTCCCAAGAGAGGCGTGTGAAAATCGATGCCAGTGGAACAAAAAAAAAAATCGTGCTCCTCTGAACTGATGCTGTGACGTCACAGCTCACGGTTGCAAAAGCTGGAACATGCCGCAGCAGCAGACGCAACAGTTGTGCTTAGAATTTGTTGTGCGCAATTTGAACCCAAAAAAAAAATAATAGTGCACAACAAAGAGAGAGAGAGAGAGAGGAGCAGAGATTGGATGCGAGCAAGGACTGTTGATGTGTCCAAAATTCAGGGAGCTGCCTGCCTGCGCGAATCTCTGCGCCTCTGTTTGCCGCTCAACGCGAACCGCAGGTTTGTCGCTCCTCTGTGTGCGTGTCATGTTGTAGGCGTGTGTGGATGCTGCTGCACCGCACAACCAACCACCCAATCTCACAGACTCTCACTCTCTCTCTCTCACTCTCACTCTCTCTCTCTCTCTGTCTCTTTCAGCAGTCTGCTTAGTATGGATGACGCTGCGCATTGTTTTTGGTTGCCTGTTCAACTAAAATGCGTGTCGCTGTGATAATGTGTGGCCAGCGCTGTATCTGTGCAAGTGTGCGATGTGTGTGTGTGAGTGTGTGTGTGTGCACTGCTCTAACTATGACTAACATCCCCAAACAACCATCACACACACTCATTGAGAGGAGGCAGGCTGTTGCTGGTCGCTGAGCGCCCAATACATTTGAGAAGTAAAATCTACGCCGTGTCGCGCACTTGAGCCAATCTCTCTCAATTTGTGTGAATGTGTATATTAAATATATGTATTTCTATATATATATATATTTTAAATCCCTACAACTTGCTTTGTAACATGCAATGGGCAAATGGGATTATCCATCCCGGCACAACGGCACAAAAAGTAGCTCCGTCAAGCAGCAGCAGCAGCAGGAGCAGCAGCAGGAGCAGGAGCAGAATGTGGCCTGGCTCAAGTGAGCCCAACTCCTAAAAATCCACCACTCGATGGAAGCAGGGGCGGGGTGAGCCCGCGGCTGGGCGAGCGTTTGGCATTTTGTTGCCGCTTCTCTCGCGCTGACGGCGACGCCGCGTTGCACGCACACAGCGAAAAATGTTGAATTTTGGCGCCTTCGTCGACAAGGCGAACAGCAAAAGCAGCAAGCGGCATGCAACAGAAATGTTTGCTGCTGCGGCATTGCCATTGCCATGACAGGAGCAGCAGCAGCAACAGCAGCAGCATTTACTCTCACTCTCTCAGCCGCACACTCTCTCTCGCTCTCTCTTTCTCAGTCTCTCCCTCAATCTCTCTCATTCTCTCTCACTGTTGACTGGCTCGTGTCCTTGTTACGTTTATGGCTCAAGGACTCAGCAGCTGCTGGTCGTGCCAATTTTGTAACTGGCGCAAATGTATACATACATATATGTATGTATGTAAATATATATATGTATATCATATATCCTGACCTTGTTTCCCTGTTGCACTTTCTCTCTTCCACACTATTGCTATCTCTTTCGTTTGCTGTGTGTGTTTTGTTTTTGCTCGGTTGCAAATTTTATTTTTTTGTTGGCACGCTCTGGAATGTGGCACCGGAAGTGGCACTTGCCACACTTTGCTGCTCGCCTGTGCAACAGGATGCTTTTTGCGTTTGATTTCAGGGACAAATATAATGATTGATAGAAGCGGTTGCTATGCCAAAAATTCTGAGCAGCAACCATGGATCAACAGAGAGTGAGAGAGACAGAGAGAGAGCGGGAGAGAGTGAGAGAGAGAGAGACAGAGTGTGAGAAGGGGGCATATAGGAACAGGGCGTTTGTAGAATGCAGCAGCTGACTTGGAGCAGAGCACAGAAAGTGCCAAAGGGAAATGTTGAGGTAGAGAAATATTTAGGATTTTTGAGACACTGTTAAAAGATTTTATTGTCAATATTTTATATTATATTTTTATATTATATATTATTTTTGGCTACATTTTTGTCAATATTAAAAATTTATTATTCTTTAAAAAAATTCTAGCAATTAATTATAAAATCTAATAGCATAAATTCATTAAATTAGGCTAGTTCAAGCTAAAAAAAAAATAACAGGTTTATTTAGTTGGCTAAAGTTTTTCAATGCAATATTTAATTTTTCATTTAATTATACTAAACGATGCTTTGTGATGCATGATTTATCTGAACTCTGTACGATAATATAAATTAATTAAACTAGAGAGTGTCAAAGGGAAATGTTGAGGAAGATAAATATTGAGAATTTTTGAGACACTGCTGAAAGATTTTCTACATTTTTTATTGTCAATATGCACAAGTTGAAGTATTTTTGTCGATATTATAAAATTTATTATATTTAAGGAAATTATAGCAATTAATTATAAAATAGAATAGCATGAAATAATTAATTTATTATAGTTAAAGCTAAGAAATAACAGTTCCGCTCAGTTTGCTAAGGTTTTGGAACGCAGTATTTAATTTTTTTATGGAATTATTAACTTAACCGATGCTACTATATATATATATATATATATATATACTATACTATAATATAACTAAATTATTCTTTAGATTGCCACACAATGTTCTGATGCTGTCTTCGAAGGAGTCATACTCCTAACATCTTTCATAGATTTATTATTTAATTAAGCAAAGTAAAATAATTGACAAAAAACATCAGTTTAATTTGCCACAATTCTTTTATGAATGTGCCTAGTTAAATAAATGAAATCTCTAAATTTGTTTTACCTGTTAACTAACAATTTTTAACAGCACAATTACAAGTTTTGTTTAAAGGTGTTCGATTAATCATTTTGAGTATTTCAAATTCGCCAAAATGGCAATCAAAACTGACGAGTTTCATTAAAGTGGTTAGATTTATCATTTCAAGTTTGGCAATTCTTTTTAACATGAAAAAGCACCAGCTGACCAACAAATTAATGGCTCATACAGACAAAAAAAAAACACTCCTCGAGAACCACAAAATAACCAGAATAATTGCAATTTATGCGTCAAATTGCGTAGTTGAATATCAACTTAAATTTCATTTACAGCAAGCCCCAAAATCCAAACTGAGTAAACCAAATAATAAAAAATAAGACCAGCATTAAATAAATATAAAAATGTTTAAACCTCCCCCCCTTTGCAGCGCTGTGTGTCTGCCCTGGTTTGGGCCACCATTCATTGACTCATTGATAAAATTCCATTAGAAATATGAAATTAGACGTTAAGTTTTGGCAATTGCAATTGCAAATCCAAAGGCAAAGGTCAAAGGTGCAGCCAGCCAGCCACTGGCCAAGCAGCCGGCCGCAACATGTGGCCAACAAATCGTTGTTGTTGTTGCTGTTGGGTGGGTGGGCGCATTGGACTGGTCGACTCCAGTCGACTCGCTCCAGACGATTGCTGCACGTTTTGCTCATTTTACTAACGTGATAATAAAGTGCAAATAATATGCCTCAGTTTGCAGTTGCAGTTGCAGCCAAAAAGACAATTGTTGGCTACAGCAACAGCAACAACAACAACAACAACAACAGCAACAGCAATGTTGAATGCTGTCTGATCAGTTGGCTGTGATAGCTACACAGGCACCGCGCGGCTGTTGCAAGCAAAGCTTTCTGCAATCGATGCAACAACAGCAACAGGGAATTATCGCTGATGGAAATGCACCTGACGCTTGATTTGTTGCTGTTGCTGTTGCTATTTCAGTTGTTGTTGTTGTTGTTGCTGGCATTTGCACGACTTTTTGTGTGAGCTGCAATTGAAGCTGATGTTGCAGTTGCATTTGCTGTTGCTTTTGCTGTTGCTTTTGCTGTTGCTGTTACTATAACTGTTGCTGGGGCGTTGGCGTTCGACGTTCTAACTAACGCACTTGGCCAACACACAATTGCCATGTTGCCACTTAAATTTATTTATTTTCTTTTTTTTTTTTGTGTTGCCCACTTTTTTCTGCGGCAGTAGAAGCACACTTAAGGCAAACACACAATTCGCAGCCTCGTTTTGCGCCCAATTACTTGGCAAACAATTTTTACCTTTAGCCTCAAGTTCAAATTTCAAAATCTGGCAAATGCTGGCAATGCCTGGCAACTCTGGGTAATTGGTTGGCCTGGGCAGGTTTTTCCCATGGGTAACCTGTTGCGACCGACTTCCACTTGAGCCCCACAGCAGCAGCAGCAGCAGCAACGCTAATCACTCACTCAAACAACCAACACTGTTTCCCTCTCCCTCTCTATCTGTATTGCTATCTCCCTCTCTCTCTCGCTGTGGCATCTTGGCAAGGTGTTGCAGGTATGCGACCGCTGCAAATTTCGCATAGGGACACGAACTTCAAATCAAAGCCAAGTTAAGTGCTAGTTGCAGCAGCAGCAGTTTTTTTTTTTGCGATTACCAAACACCAAGTCGCGCAGCCTGCCTCCCACTCCCCCCTGCCCATAGGCAAAACAAAGTGTTGGCTGTCCAAAACTGTATAAAAGGGTTTAAGATTTGCATGTGGCATGGTTTTTTTTCCCTTCTTCTCCTCTGCTGCCAAATTATAGAGAGAACCAACAACTAACTAGAGGGCTGGCCGATGCCACATAAATAGTCATAGATATCCAGTTGGTGCCTCACTTTGCACTTTACACCTTTGGCTGCTGCTGTGCAGCCTTGGCTTGGCAACAGCAGCAGCAGCAGCAGCAGCTTCCACACAGGTCAATCTGTTGCACATAGCCTGCAACACCAGCTCGCCCCCAATCAGTGCCGCCACAGACAACTTAATTGACCTTCTGCGGCACCGCTATAAGTATGTTGCATGTAGCATGTGGAATGTGATTTATTCCATTGGTTTTAATTTGTTGCAGACACAAAAAATGTCGCTTTAAAACTCGCATTTCTAAGTCAATGGAAATTTGGAAAGTATTTGGTTATTTTTTAAGGTAGATAAAATAAATTCATGCAATATTTAAAATGATAATTTATGGATTAAATTGAATTAGTTTTGAGCTGCACATTAATTTAATAAATATATAATTAGAAACATTTAATTTTCATTACAAAGAAAATTGTTAGTTCGATGTGCAAAGTTGGATATATATATTTTTTTTTTTTTATTTGAAATGCGAATCCATTCATGGAAATAGCTCGTCTTACAATTCCCGGGAATCAAAGATCAGCTGCCCCATTTTGGTGAGGGGGCAGGCATAGGCATAGAAAAAGAACACATTTGGTGGCACAACATATTTTCACAGACGCAACGACGACGAGGACGACGACTGGGCTGAGTGGAGGAGTCGACTCCACTCGACTCGACTCGACTCTTGACTTTTTAGATGGCTGCCGCCCACAAATTAGCTGGCCAATAAAATTGGCAATTATTTAGCTAAACATTTGTACGCACTGCAAATGCGTTGTTGTTGAGACTGTTGCTGCTGCTGTTGATGTTGCTGCTGCTGTTGCTGTTGATGTTGCTGCTGCTGTTGTTGTTATTTCTGTGTTTGTTCTTGTTGTTGATGTTGATGGCCAAAACGTGAGCGAGGCGTGAGCCATAAATACGATTGCAAATGGTGGCAATTAACGCGGCGTCCGAACGCGAACCCGATCCCGAAATCGAAACCGATCTATAGACAGAAATACTCGTTGCATGCCACCAACCCCCCTTTCCACCAACCCCCCTCAAACGCACCCTGCTGATGTCTGTCTGTCTCTCTGTCTTTGTATAGATTCGCAGTTCAGCGGCCGTTTTCATAAACATAAAAAGCCAATTTCAATAACATTTGCCCAACTTGCAACATGAGGCGGCCAACAGCAGCAATATGTTGCTGGCAAATTTGTTGATGCCTTCCGATTTGCTGTTGTTTGCCGCTGCTGTTGTTGTTGTTGTTGTTGTTGTTGTTGTTGCTGTTGTACTTTCAGCTAGAATATCGTTTATTGAAACATTAATTGCCCTTGTGAAAATCACTTTCGAATAGTTCAACAACTTTTCAGGCAGCAGCTGGTTGTTTTTCTTCTTCTTCCAGTTGTTGTTGCTTGTTGTGTGTCCACATTTGCATTTTCTCCCTCTCGTGTTTGCTGAGACACTTGTTTAAGTTTTTTGTGTCATTGTTGCTTTTTTTTTGGGTCGTCACCTTTTGCTCAGTTTGCTTCCTTTTGCCACTTCGATAATTGAAATTTGATGTTATTTCGGTGTGTGTGTGTGTGTGTTTGAGTGTGTGTGTGTGTTGTTTGTAATTTGTGATTTTTTTTAACGACTTCAGAGTAAGTTAGGCAACAAATGGCCAGCCACAATTATGCAATAAACAAAGCAATAAAAATAAATATAAGCAAATTCTACTCTTTACAAAATGCATATAAAAAAAATAGATATTTATGACCCATATGCAAAAAGTATTTAAGTAAAACCAAAGTGATTATATCTGCAAAATATCAAAGTTGGGAAATCCTACAGATTTGGCAGATTAGCATAGATATACAGTTAGCTGGCGATTTATTAGGATAGGCTGAGCTGAGCTGATCGGAGTGATTGACAGTGGTTTATGGACTCGGTGGCTGCTGGCTGGCTGCATCTCATTCTCATTCTGACTTCCCATTCCAGTTCACAGCTTAATCACATGTTGTGGAGCAGTTGCAACACCTACAGTGAAGCTGACTTCAGATACACAAAACGATTGACAAGCAAAACTGTCAACGCATTTGAAACTCAGTTGACTGAGTGCCAGGCCACGCCCCAACCATTGCTGTTGTTGTTATTGCAATTGTTGTTGTTGTCGCCGCCGGTGGCAATGGCGACCGACACTTGGCCCCCAGCCACAAGTCGCATAATGAAAATGTCAACTACTCCGCTGCCTGCCCCCTGCCGCCTGCCGCCATCCGCCTGCCTGCCTGGCGCAAAGTCCACTTAAACAGAGACACACAAACAGGCGAGTCAGGCGAATCAGGCAGGCAAATAAATAAGATTTACTTGCAGTCAATCAACGACTTATAAATACCCTTTAAGCACAGTATGCTTCATTTATTAGAAATGACTTAGAACCTGGGATAATTATATTTTTTGACAATTGCGCTTTAGGGGACTTTGTTGAATGATAATAATAAAAAATAATTCATTTCATTTTAATAAATGAATATTATAAAATATTTTGAATCGCTTTTGAGTATACTCACAATCCAAAGAAAAGCTATCGAATAATGAGTAAAAAAAAGTCTTTATTAAATGAAAAACTGATATTTCGGAATTATGTTTAAAAACTGTTCTTTATATTATAAACTCTACTCTCAATTTTATGCCAATTTTTTTTTAATAATTTTGGTCATAGGCTTGAATGTAAGTTAAATAATTGTTATAAATACAATTCAGTTTGGAATCTGTCAAGTTTATGTAGCTTAGTTAAAGAGTCAAATTAAGTCTGGTAGAAACAGTCCTATTCAATTTATTTTTGACTGCCATTTTTCTACGACTCTGTAATGATTATATATATTATATATCCATAAATATTTAAATAGTCATCATAGACAACTCATTTTTAATCTTGCTTGTCTTGTGAATAACATATTTGCATTTTTATTTGGGCAACTTTTTTTTATATATTTTATTGATATATTTTTAATACAAGTTTATTAATATATTCTTTGTCGACTGACTTAAGTTTTATAAAAAAAATAAGTAAATAAATAGATTTTTAATAGTTTCTCACGCTTGAAATGAGTAAGCTTTCAAGTGTTACCAGCTGTGTGAAAAAATGGCATGTCACCCGAGTAAGTGTATAGATAGATAAAAGAGACAAAAGTTCAGTGCGTCGCTGCTGCAACTGTAACGCAAATATCACGCGTGATTCATCGGCGACAACAGCAACAACAACAACAGCAGCAACAATAGCAACAGGAACAATAACAACAACAATGGCTGCAGAAAACACCCACACACGCAAAAAACACACATATGCAAATAATGTTGCTGCTGCTGCTGCAGTTGTTATTATTGTTGTTGTTGTAGCTGTTATTGTTGCTGTTATTGTTGCTGTTATTGTTGCTGTTATTGTTGCTGTTATTGTAGCTGTTGTTGCCGTTAGACGAGGCTGATTTCAGCGCGTTTTTATGCTTGTTAGAGCAACGCCCGCGTCGGTTTGCGATTGGGTGGGGATGCCTATGGGACAGATCTCAACCTGGGAACTGGCGAGGGGGAGATGGGAGATGGAGGGGGGGTTGGTAAGTCTGCAAGTCTGCGCTTTTCTTATTTATTAAGCGCACAAACTCGTAATTATGCAAAGTGACAAGAGTTTATGGGTTAACAATAGTTGTTGTTGTTGCTGCTGCTGCTAACTGATGAGTTGCTGCTGCTGCTGTTGTTGTTGCTGCTGTGGTTGCTATTGTTTTTTGCTTACACAATTTTCGAAATTTAATTGCCACAAAACTAAGGCACAATACAGAAGAGAACAAATCGACAAATGTACTTGAACTGAGACCAAAATCGCTGTAATTGATATCGCTGAAAGTGCAAAAATCAAGCAGCGACAACAACACACATTTTGGCATTCAATTCGATGACAATAAGTCGCAATAAGTCGCCGATTTTGTCGTTTTGGTGTCTGCGATAAGCCAGATTCTCAATCTCTGCCAGCTATTGGCCAACTATCGGCAAACTCAGCTCAGAATACACTTCAGAAGCGGTGTAATTCAGTTTAGTTGTGCACTTTGTACTGTGGCACAAAATTTAAAAAAAATAAATTATATATTTTTTGGTTTACGTTTAAAAATTTGCAATAGATTCTGTTATTATTTTTCATAAAGAGATTAAAAATACCTCTGTTTTTTACCGATTTTTTAAGAGAAGAAAAACCCAGTTTTGTAGCAGCATTTTGCCATCCTAAACTCTACGTTAATTAATTTTCATATTTTCAAAAAATACGTTAAATTTGCAATTTCTTTTTTACTTTGCAGCAACATATTTAATTATAGATAATATTTAAAAAAAAGTAAAAATGCTTTAGTAAAAATGAAGCCTGGAAATTAGTGTCATCTCTTCTTCAATTTGAGAAAAATCTATAGTGAAATTAAGAAAAGAAAATGAAGTACACATTTTAATAATTTTTTATAAAAATCTGATTTTATTAAATATTGACCAATTTTTCTCTAATTTTATTGCAATAAAAATGTAACTTTTAATGCTATTTATTTCTTTGGTTTCAGCTCTGAATCAAACTTCAATGTGTGTTCTTGCTCTCATATACAGTGTATCTCCAAGTCGTCTATTCGTTTAGAGTATTAAATTGTCTGTGAAAAAAACGTTTGTTTTTTATCTATTTTAAGGTGCCGCCGCCGCGCCACTATTTGTTGCACACTCTACAAGCTTCTCAACGTGACCCGCTTTCTGGGCCCGAGAAATAATCAAGAAAAAAAAAACAAAATCGTAGCAAAGGGTTAGGGCTGACAGTAGCAACAGCAGCAGCGACAACAGCAGCAACAACGGCAGCGACAACAGCAACACCAACAACAGTAGCAACAGCAGCAACAACAGCAGCAACAACAGCAGCAGCAACAGCAGCAGCGACAACAGCAACACCAACAACAGCATCAACAGCAACAACAACAACAGCAGCAACAGCGATGGCGACGACGACAATTTGGCAATAATTTGCATATCGATGCAACAATTGCTGATCGCTGATCGATCTGAGAAGGGGACGGGGGAAGTTGCAGGCAGCTTGTTGGCATTTTGCATATGCTGCTGTGATGCTTCTGCTGCTGCCAAAATAATAAGCTGTGATTTAAGTTTTATATTTGATTTGAATTTATTGGCTAAGGCAAAGAAACAATTTTAAATCGCTTTTGCCTCAAAAATCGATGACGTCTTCAATGTTGTTGCTGTTTTTTGTGTTGTTTACTTTACCAAATTCGACGCATAATTCGTGGCAAGCTTGAAATGTTGAGTTCAATGTTTTTTGTTGTTTTTTAAATGTAGTTTTTTTTTTCGAAAAATCCTTGAAGTGAGTCAATAGTCTCTTCCAAAGACTCTTATTTCTCATATACCTTCCATCTTCCAGCCTCATTTACAAATTGCTCAAATTCTTCCGCAAAAATAGACAAATATAAAACACAAAAAAACCCAAAGAAAGAAGAAAAAAAAAAAGATTTTCGTTTTCTGAATTGGAATAATTTCAATTGGAATAATAGGCCTATTCCAAAAAGTCAACGCACTTTGCGGCAATTACAATTCTCATGAATTTTACTACAATTGCCGCTTTACGCACTTTTTTTTTTTGGTTTTTATTTCTCTTTTTTTGTGGATCGCGTTAAAGATACAAAATCGAAACAAGTCACATAAAATCTTGGTTAAATCTTATGTTAAATAATAAAAATAACTTTATTTCAGCCCAATATTTTTAATATAATATAATTATTAATAGTGTTATATTTTGCCTTTAAAATAACTTTTTCAAATTACTTTATCATAAAAATGAAATATTTGTATTTTAAAATTATTTCTTATCAGAAATTGAAATCCACTTTCAACTGCTTCACGTGAACACTGTTGTACTGCTTGTTTCTGTTCTGCCTTTAACACTGCTTGTTGGTTTTGCGGCAAGTGTTGCCAACCACTTCAACTGCACAGTTCCAGTTCGGTTCCAGAGCGTACCTTATTTTTCTAGCTTAACAGTAGATTAACATTCGAAATTCGAACATTAACAGATCGATCAGTCAAAATAAATTTAAGATATATAAATAATCTAGTTTTATAAATGTATTTCAAATGCCTATTTTAAATTTGTTAATATGCGCCCTAAAAGATGCGTTTCCTTGAAAATGTATGTGAGCAACCTGCTGCGAGCGCACAGGGTGTTCCCACAATTCGATATCAGCTGTTGCGAAACTTAACAGAAGCCCTCACTTATCAGATACAGGGTGTGTCGAACGCTGCCTAGCTCTCATCACAAGAATCCACTTTCTGTTCGAACGGGCTGGCGAACGGTTTAGTTAAAAGTAGTTGCAATTCGTTGCGTCGCTGCGTGTAAATACAATTGCCAAGGGAACTTGCCAATTAGTCGCCATCGTAATGGGCAACTTGGACGACGACAGTGCCACCTTCGCACAGAGCTACGAGAGCAGCGCCGTCAACAATAAAGCATCCACTCCAATCAGTAACGGACACATTCCCAATCAACACTTTTTGCCGCGAGAAATGGCAAAGCAAAAGCAGGAAGAAGAGCTGAATGAGGAGGAACAAGAGGAGCACCAAGACAGGATGGAAATGGATGACCAGCAGCAGCTGCTACTGAGCAAACAGCTCAAGTTTTCAGCGCCAGCCTACACCGAAATTCGAACGCGCTCTGGAGGCCTCCATTTCAAGGTTAGTGAAACGAAAAAGAAATTAAAAAAGAAACCAGAACAAGCAGCGGGCTAAGCGATGATGTTTTTGCTGTTGCTTCTGCTTCTTGTTCTGTTTCCCTCGTGCCGGCGCGTCATTGATTTTGTGTGCGTGCGTGCGTGTGTGTGTGTGTATGTTCGTGTGCGAAGAGTAAACGAATAAGCGGGCGTGTGCAAGAAGAGAGAGCCAAAAACGAGAGAGTGCGTCAGCTGCTGCTGTTCGCTTTGGGTCGGCGGTTATTTGGAATGTATTTGGCGCCAGTTGCATTACCGCATTTTCTAGGTCAGCCTGCCAGCTGTTTGTACTGCATTCCCCCACACCCCCAGTACACAGTTTTAAGTGCAATATTTGCCATTTCTCTCTCTATTTCTCTTGTTGTCTTTTGTTTGTTTTGGACAGCTCTTTGATTTTGTTTGGGTTGCCCAGGCAACAAACTGAAATTTTGCAACTGTTTCTGACACATTTCTTGTTGATGGCAGCAACTGCAACTGATTTTTTTCGCTTACTCAGCACGCGTCATGCCACTTTCTTATCAGCAGTTAGAGTGGATTTTACGCAAAGCTTTAGAAAAACGAGGCCGGTAAATATTCGGAATGGAATTCGGCCGTTGAATGACTAATTTTTATGTTTGACGGTTTTTTGTTTTTATTTATATTGTTGGCCAAATTCGTTCATAGATAGGCGTTTTCAGTCAAAAAGACAGTCAAAGAGAGAGGCACAGTTGCAAATTGAAAAAGGAACTTCTTCAATAATAAACTGCGGAATATCCTAAGTAAAACGAATCAATATTGATAGATAATGCTTTGACATTGAACCCTCTGTAAATGTTAAGTACTGGAGTGTTCTCATAAAGTTAAGATGTGGAGTGTTCAGATAAAGTCTAGACCATTACGTGAACATTAGTGCTCAACTAAAATTAATAGAGCGTAATATAGTTTTTGTTTTAAGAGGATCGATAAGATATTTTATATAGTATCCATGAGTAGGCAAAAGATATCTGTTGAAGAAGTTTAGATAAAATATTTATATGCTAAAATAATCAGAAATTGAGGTGTATAATTGTCCAAGTTTGCTGGGAGTTCCTTTTGTTATTATTAAAAATTAATCAAGAAAAGTTAAATGAAAATGCTTGCAGAATGCGTCATCTACAATTCCTACAAATATAGATAAGGAATCCAATCATGAAGTATCTTCTTTGATAAGAATATATTAAATATATCACTTGACTTGAAGTACATATGCACTCCATTAAGGCACTTTCCGTATGTAATTGGATGGAATCACGCTTGGAACAGTGCAAAACTGCAGTTGCGTGTAAATGAGTTTCATAACAAAAAAAATAATAATAACATGTCATATTATTGTCGCCCTTGGTATATTGTTATATGATAAAGCCATACGAACTTGCATAGTAATAAAAACATTAAAAATAACAATAATAATAGTAGCAAACATAAAGTAAACAGTTCAACGACAGGTTTAATGATCAGCTTTCCAATGTGAGATATCAGATCGGATCATATACACATAGTTTATAATGAATAAATAAATACCTACACGCACTGTGATATTGGTTAATGCTTTACCTAAATAAAAAGTCTATATATATATATATATCTTCGTATATATCTAGATGTGTTAGGGTACTTATATGGCTTCCATGCCAAAAGCAACCAACTTAAATATCCAACTAGTGGCGAGACACAACATTTTTGAATGACTTCAGTGCACAATGAGAGACTGAAAATTGAACGCAGTTTTTTTGTATTCTGGTAGTTAAATGTTAATTGGCTGATTGACAATACAACAATAACAACAGCAACAACAATCACAGACACAGTCCCAGTCCCAGTCCCAGTCATCTACTGAGGCAGACAGATGAATGTTTCTGGCAGAGGTGGCAGAAACCTCTTCAAATGAGCAACTGATACTGCAAAATCATGTTTGTTAAATTCAGGTCATCTGTTAATTACTTAAATTTTTTTTATTCTTTTAACTAATAGCTTTTGCAATAAACAGACACCTTTAAAATGCTCTGATATATTTTTATAAAATTTAATTTTATTAGACAACTTGCGACATTTTTTGTTTATCTAATTAAATGATAAAGTTAAAGTTCAGATTTCATGCCTGAAGAATATTTGTGTAGTACCCAATTAATAAATATATGTTGATACATGAAAATAAGAATATTATTATCAGATAATAAATATAAACAAATATATAATATATATATATATATATATATAATTTCTAATGGAGAGATAGTTGTTTGCTTATTAATTCACTTCAAATGCTACTTGTCAGCTTGAAAACATTCAAAATACATTTCTTATCATTTTTGCGTGTGCGCCGCAAAATACAATTATAATTTGAGTGGCTTATATAATAAATGCGAATATTTGATGTAAGCTCTTCAGAACACCTGTTGTGCTGTGAGGCGTGTTAGATTAGTTTTGGCCATTGTGATAACCAGTAGTTGTACAATTTGATAAGCGGCATTCCAGCAAGTTAACATTACTGACACAAATTGCTTGGGCAATCAATCAAGCACAGATTCAGTCTAATCT
Source organism: Drosophila dives (assembly GCA_035042365.1). Taxonomy (NCBI): domain Eukaryota; kingdom Metazoa; phylum Arthropoda; class Insecta; order Diptera; family Drosophilidae; genus Drosophila; species Drosophila dives. The sequence goes on along the minus strand of JAWNLJ010000414.1, from coordinate 645,973 downwards.
TTCTGTAACTGTCACCTTTTGCAGAGTGCCAGCGAAGGCAGTTACCATCCGGCAGCCAATGAGGGGCATGCCACAAGTGCGGGCAAGCAGACGTGTGAAGACGAAGTATTCAAGCCAAGTCAGGCGGAGCGTGTCCTATCGGCGGAACTGGAGCACTATCAGAAGACATCCTTCGAGGATGTGCCTCTGCACACGGCCTGCCTCACCTATCTGGGCTTCTATCTGCTGATGATACTCGGCTTCATCAACCAGCTGTTCTGTGCGCCCAAAGTGGCCAAGGAAAAGGCTCGCGAGGGATACGTGACCCTCTACGATGCCTTCGAGAGCTTCTACTCACGCTACGTTTATCGACGGGTGCGCGATTGCTGGAATCGTCCCATATGCAGCGTGCCCGGGGACGAACTGGTCCTCAAGGATCGCGTTACCGATGACTATGGCTGGAGCTTCAGGTTCACTGGCACCGAGACGCGCTGCCTTAATCTGGGCTCGTACAATTACCTGGGCTTTGCTGCCGCCACTGGCGCCTGTGCCGACGACTCGGAGCAGACTGCTCGAGAGAATGGTCTGGCCTATTGCAGCTCACGCAGTGAATTGGGCAACAGCCAGATGCACCACGACCTGGAGACGCTGACGGCCCGCTACTGTGGCGTCGAGGATGCCATTGTCTTTGGCATGGGCTTCGCGACGAACGCTCTCAATTTACCCTCCCTGCTGGACCGCAATTGCCTGGTTGTCAGCGATGAGAAGAACCACGCCTCCATCATTCTCGGCCTGCGTCTGTCGGGCGCCACAACCCGAGTATTCAAGCACAACAACATGCGGGATTTGGAACGTGTGTTGCGCACTGGCGTCTGCTATGGCAATCCGAAGAACGGCGGCAAGCCTTGGAGTAAGATCATGATCCTCGTCGAGGGCATATTCAGCATGGAGGGCTCCATTGTTCGCCTGCCCGAAATAATTGCCTTGAAGAAGAAATACAAGGCGTATATCTATCTGGATGAGGCTCACAGCATTGGTTCCATGGGTCCCACGGGTCGTGGTGTTGTCGAGTACTTTGGTGTCGATCCCAAGGATGTTGATATTCTAATGGGTACCTTTACCAAAAGTTTCGGCAGCGCCGGTGGCTATATTGCCGGCCCTAAGGTAATTATTCCTTAGACGAAGTTCAACAATTCAAAGATTAATATTCATTTTGCTTTACAGAAACTGATTGATTTCTTGCGCACGAATAGCCACGCCCATTGCTATGCCAGCGCCATGTCGCCGCCCGTCTTGCAACAGATATACACATCGATGAGCATTATAATGGGCGAGGATGGCACCGACATAGGACGTAATAAGGTACAGCAGCTGGCCAGGAATACCCGCTATTTCCGCAGGCGCTTGGCCCAGATGGGCGTCATTACCTATGGCCATGAGGACTCGCCTGTGGTGCCCATGCTCGTCTATCTCTTCTCCAAAATTGGGTAAGCTAAATGGCAGATATATCAGCAAATTCCTAAGTTAATTTACTTATCAATTTCTCAGTGCCGTTATTCGAACCTTGACCACGCGTCATATTGCCGTTGTGGGCGCCGGTTTCCCGGCCACGCCCATCATGGAGGGTCGCATCCGTTTCTGTTTGTCGGCTGCGCATACCAAGGATCAGCTGGACTATGCACTGGACGTCATCGACGATGTGAGCGAGAACCTGGGCTTAAAATATTCGCGCAAGCCTCGCGATCCCAATCCCATTGAGTACTAGACTCTCAACACACACACAAAACCACACACACACACAAAAACACACACATTTAAAACTTTAAGTATAAAGTTTACCTCAGCTGTTAGGAGCAGCCCAGCACAAAACTGAGCTTTGAGTCGCCAACTTGTGAAAAAAGAGAAAGGTTAATCATGATAAATTGACCAGTTGTGTTGTTGCGCTCATCATTCGACTAATCCCCAAGGGACTCGGCCCGAATTTCAACAGAAAATGGAAGCAAAGCGGGACTGCAACATGCTGCATAGCTTTATCATAAAAAACAAAAATAATTATAATAATAATACTATTGATAGCTATTTTGTATTTAGCATTTAACTCTTCTTCGTAGTTGCTATGTTGTAAATTGTAATATTTCCAAAGTCTTCAGCTGACTTATTCATCACATTTGATTTAAAGTACAATGAAATGGAAAATGGAAACTTGCTAATGTGATCGTAATGTTTTTCCGATTATAAAATCACTTTAACTCTAAGCTAGGCAGATCGAACAACTTCAAAATGTTCCTTGTTCCTTGTCTAAAAGCAAGCAAATTAATAGTCCAAATAAATTGCACTCCGCTTTCCAAATAAACAAATAAAGAATAAAATAAACTTGGTAATGTGAAATGTCAAACAAAATAATCTGCTAAACTACAGTTAATCATTTCTTAGTAAATAGACGTTTACGTAATACAGTTGGCTCAGCATTATAGTTCCACATATATCGACATGATTCATCTGACTAATTTTCTATGTATATTTAATTTGCGATTTGGTTGCCAGGTTATCGGTGTCACTGAGATTATTCTTTACGGTTACGGATTTTATTATTTTCTAGCAGAAGATGGTAAAGTTGCATAAATGTAATTATTTAAATAATTATCTTTTAGCGCGATTCGTTATAGGCTTGAAGGAACTACTGAAATCCATTTTGATAATAATGCTGGGCGCTTCCTTGGTTGTATCTGTTTTTATGTTGATGGTCACGTTGCAAGGAAGCGTAAGTTGTTTAACCTGTCTGTAACACTAATTTGTGACTCATTAAATATATATATATAGGAATCATCGGGCATTATAAGCTCCTATCTGATTTGGGGCATTTTCAGCACTCTGTTCTATGTTGTATTCTCTGTGTTGGATGCCAGTTCTTGGCTCGAGTTGACACCATTAAAAAAACTTATCTTTTTTTTGGTTTTGGTGTCATTGACGACCATCAAGTGTTATGCACTGCTCGTGGTATATTCACTCCTGCATTGGATGCTTGAAGTCGAAAGTGATGATTCGCAATAATAGCACTGAACAGTTTTCTAAATGAGTATGTGGATATATCAAATGAATATATATAGAGATTTTAATGAATATTTTATTGAGTTAGTTTTCAATATAAATCCCATTGGAAATGAGCCAGAAGTGAACAAAGCAATTACCAAAGCAGTGGCTAACAAGCAGTTCAACAAGACTGTTCCCAGTTGACTTTAGGCAGATATGTCAAGCAGTTCTCAGTGAGGTCACATTTCCATACCCTGTATTTTTAGAATTATTTTGAGAGTATATAGTATTTATATCTAATCTAATTGTTAAAACTTTTATTATAAACACAGTTGCCTTATCATAAAATTTCACGGCTTAAAAATGTTTTATCTGCGCAATTTTTTATTTATTTTTAGCTTGCGCTTTGGCTCTCGGCTTACTGCATGCGCTGAGGTTGCCTTTTATGGATATGGAATCTCTTATCTGCTTCTAACATATGGTAACAGAAAAATGTTTGATTATTTTGATATTGTTTAAATAGTTGTTTGCGATTGTTGCAGGTTTCAGCGAGCTGCTGGAATCGATAACAATAATTACCCTGTTCACCTCCTGTCTGCTAAGTTTTCTGATGTTGATCTCCACGCTGCATGACCATGTGAGTATCCATCAAAACAATCCTTAGTTAACTCTAATATGTCAATTCTAGGAATCACCGGCCATTATTGTAAGCTATCTAATGTGGAGCATATTCACAACATTTTATTTGACTTTCTTCTTCCTGTTAACCTTGATTCAATCGGCATTTCAAACTTTATCAATATTCTTTGGTCTATTTGTGTGCCTAACAAGTAAGTTGCAATTAAATAACATTTTTATATTTATTTTTACTTATTACAATAGTTGTCAAAAGTTATTCCGTACTGGTGGTATTGTCATTCTTGCACTCGATCATTATTTCAGATAGTGATGATTCGACAAACTGAAATTATTAACATAATTATGGAATAAGAATTATGAATGGAAATTGGAGAAATTGTTTAAAGATTAACGTGCAAAAATGCTGTCAAAAAGCACCACTTCCAAGCAGTTCAAAACAACTGCAACAGGGGTAAGCAGTGAAACTGTAAAATTCCTTTTATTTGTAATAAATTTAAAGCTGATTTTGTAAATAAATGAATAACATACAAATTCAAATTATTATTATTATTTTATTATTATCAATAAATTGCTTTTACTATAGTGTTTTTCTTTAATAATATTTTAAAAAATTGTAAGCGAAAAACGTCATTATCTCCATTATTAACAAAAATATGACAGTTTTAAAAAAAAATCGAAATTTTGGTTGATTTCCAGCCCAAAGTACCAGGCGAACAGAAATCAGCAGCAAGTTGCTGTTTATGTGCCAAAATAAAAGTAAAGCATACTTTCACGGCCAAAATTCAGCAAATACTAAAATACATTGCCTTCTTTTTATTGCAGTTAATTTTAAGATCCAAATTTTTCATTGCATACTTTTAGGAGGTGCCGAAAAATGATTTTGGCATGCAGTAAAAGTATGCTATGTTTATTTTAGTAATATTTAGAAACCACCAGCTGATTTCTGTGGGCCTGGTTCTTGGAGCTGGAAGTCATCCAAAATTTGTGAATTTTGCTAGATGCATGCACGAAAAAAAGCGACTGGCCTCGCGCGATTGGCAAAAAAAGATTGCTTTTGAAATAAATAATTTGTGATGCCAATTTTAGAACACATATAAAATGTTCAATTAAATCGTGCTAAATATTTTAAACACTTCGATAGCATTTGACCTTTATAGAAAAAATACAGCAAAAAGCAAAAAACATCAATATCTCCATTATTAACAAAGATATGACAGTTTTAAAAATTTAAAAAAATGAAAAAGCGAAAAACATCAATATCTCCATTAAAGATATGACAGTTATAAAAATTTTAAAAATTATAGGCGAAAAACGTCATTATCTCCATTATTAACAAAGATATAAAAGTTCCCAAACGCTATAGGACAAAAGGACACCAGCGAATTGGTCAAATCAATTAAAAAAAAATCCCTAATTCTCAATAGTCAAACCGCTTTTGATGAGTATTTAAAGTGGCTATTCAAAACTGTGACCATTAAAATACTCACACTTAAGTCCTTAAAGTATACAATTATTGATTTTAGGATCAACCGGATTATTATACTTGCCAGCAACATGGTCTATTTTGATTTTCGATTCGAGCTTTTTTTCGTGCATGCATCTAGCAAAATTCAAAATTTTGGTTGATTTCCAGCCCCAAGTACCAGGCGAACAGAAATCAGCAGCAAGTTGCTGTTTATGTGCCAAAATAAAAGTAAAGCATACTTTTAGGGCAAAAATTCAGCAAATACTAAAATATATTGCCTTCTTTTTATTGCAGTTAATTTTAAGATCCAAATTTTTCATTGCATACTTTTAGGAGGTGCCGAAAAATGATTTTGGCATGCAGTAAAAGTATGCTATGTTTATTTTAGCAATATTTAGAAACCACCAGCTGGTTTCTGTGCGCCTGGTTCTTGGAGCTGGAAGTCATCCAAAATTTGTGATTTTTGCTAGATGCATGCACGAAAAAAAGCGACTGGCCTCGCGCGATTGGCAAAAAAAGATTGCTTTTGAAATAAATAATTTGTGATGCCAATTTTAAAATACACATAAAATGTTCAATTAAATCGTGCTAAATATTTTAGACACTTCGATAGCATTTGACCTTTATAGAAAAAATACAACAAAAAGCAAAAAACATCAATATCTCCATTAGTAACAAAGATATGACAGTTTCAAAAATTTAAAAAAAGAAATAAGCGAAAAACATCCATATCTCCATTATTTAAGAAGATATGACAGTTTTAAAAATTTAAAAAACGAAAAAAAAAAGCAAAAAACATCAATATCTCAATTATTACCAAAGATATGACAGTTGTAAAAATTTCCACGCTGCATGACCATGTGAGTATCCATCAAACAATCCTTAGTTAACTCTAATATGTCAATTCTAGGAATCACCGGCCATTATTGTAAGCTATCTAATGTGGAGCATATTCACAACATTTTATTTGACTTTCTTTTTCCTGTTAACCTTGATTCGATCGGCATTTCAATCTTTATCAATATTCTTTGGTCTATTTGTGTGCCTAACAAGTAAGTTGCAATTAAATAACATTTTTATATTTATTTTTACTTATTACAATAGTTGTCAAAAGTTATTCCGTACTGGTGGTATTGTCATTCTTGCACTCGATCATTATTTCAGATAGTGATGATTCGACAAACTGAAATTATTATTTATGTTATGGAATAAAGTGTTTAAAGATTAACGTGTAAAAGTGTTGTCAAAAAGCACCACTTCCAAGCAGGTCAAAACAATTGCAACAGGGGAAAGCAGTGCAACTGTAAAATTCCGTTTATTTGTAATAAATTTAAAGCTGATAACATGATAACATGCATGCGAACAAAATCCCAAATATAAAATATTCAATAAATTGCTTTTATTATAGTGTTTTTCTTTAATAATATTTTTTCCTCATGTTATGTTTATTTAATCATTGTTATTTATAATCTATCGGATTAGAAATGCATTGTTTTTTTTTTTTTTGCAATACCGCAAACTAAATATGGCATTTGAAAATTTTTGACGTTTTACTGCAATCGTTTGAATTTGGGAGGGAGATAGGAGGAAGTCCTGACAATTTTCTAATTAACAGTAACTTTAAACCGAATGCCATTTGACCATAATATCAGATACATTTTGGTTGTAATTGTCATAGATTTGAAGATTCCTAATGGGGCGAAAATGTTGCGAGTGTGTTGTTGCAAGGGAATTACTTTCAATTTTATTGCACATTCAATATTTACGGAGTTTTTGCCTGTGTGCAGAATCTGCAATTCAGATGCGGGCAAAACACTTGCCGAAATATCAATGACATTCATTTTTGAACTGGGTAAGTGGAGGGGGGAAGGGTAAGGGGGGTGTGAGGCGATGTGACAAAGATATAATCCGGAAATATTCGTTAAAGTTTTGTGCTTAAAAAATCGATTATAAGGCATTCTCTGTTGCATGTTGCATGTGTGTGCAGATGGGCTATATTCAAAATGGAAAATCTACCTACTGCATATGCGTGTGCTTTTGTGTCTGTGTGTGTGTGTGTGCATACAATATGGGCTGATGGGCGTGGCTGCATCCTTTTTTGGTGTGAGTAATTGACTACGTGTGTATAAACTTTGTGCTGGCATTTTATCGAGCACTGAGTGCCCAGCGAGTGCAACTGGCCTTGAGTGCATGCGTGAGTGTTGGTGTGTGTGTGTAGCTGTGTGTGTTCTTTTGTGTGTGTGTGCTATCATAAATATGCACTATGTTGGTCATTTGACATGGCTTTTTGCTGAGCCGGAAGTAGTTCGGGCCTAGCCACAAACAAAACTGCTACAATTCGTGATCACGCAGAAGTGCTGTTTAATAGAGATTGATAAAGAGCCAGGAGCCAGGAGCCTGGAACCAGGAGTCAGGATTACAAGCTGCGAAAAGATATGTGGCTGTATAAATTACTTGAAAAGTCGCTGAAACTCTCATATAGATTAAAGTTACATTTTTCAGCAGAATAAAATATTGTCTTCTAGTTTGAATGACATTAATGTAAATAAAATACTTTTATTGCACTCAGTCTAGAATTATTAATTATTGATATAAGTTTAAGATTATTGATTAAGTCACCAATAAAAAATAACTAATATAAAAGTAAAGTAAATTATGTTACTAATAAATAGACATCAAAAATTGCCGATTAGCATTTTAAATTCTTTCGTTTTCCACGTTTTACTTCATATGAGTTATTTTAAACTAGATATTTATTTATTTTGACTTAGCTTAAATTTAAGTTTAAGCTTATTGTTTAAGTCACCAATAAATATAAATTTATATCAAAGTAAAGTAAATTATATTACCATTAAAAAGATATCAAAAATTGCCGATTGTAATTCGAAATTCTATCGTTTTACACGTTTTACTTTATAAACTAAATATTTATTTATTCATTTTGGCTTAACTTAATTTTAAGTTTATGCTTAGTGTTTAAGTCACCAATAAATAATAATTTATATAAAAATAAAATAAATTATGTTTCTATTATATATACATAAAGCATTTCCGATTTTACTTTATATAAGATATGTGAAACTAGATATTTATTTATTTTGGCTTAACTTGATTTTCCTATTCGCATCAATTTGGACATTTGGCATAATTACTTACATAAAATGTCATATTTAAATTGAGTATAATTTTTGTTACAAAAAAACTTAAATAGTTTTTGTATTCATAATAAACAAAAAAAAAAAATTTTCCTAAGTTTCGTTAACATAATGTTTTGAAAATAATTTATGGTATTAGCATTTTCTTAAGATATCGAATTTATGCAGAATTTAAAAAAGGCCAATGCATTCAAATAATAAATAATAATAATAAATATGTGGAAAACATAAAAAATGAACCAGGCCCACTTTGCCTTTGCCATTGGAAACTTGGCTTCAACTTGTTTGACTTCTTTTGATACTCGATTGCTGCGGCAGCTTTTGGCTTTTTCTGCTGATTCTGCTGTGGTTGTTGTTGTTGTTATTTGGGGTGCAACGTTGCGGCAAAAGCTCAGCAAATACAAATTTAATGTTTCCGTTTACTTGCTGCTAGAAAATATGTATGCATGAGTTTTCTGCTAGTTGTGCAACTTTTGCTTCTTGCTGCCACACACATTCGAAGTATTGGGGTACAGAAAAACCTGCCACGGATTTCGCTTATGCCTGCGAAGAAAAAAAAAAAATACATAACCAGAGGAAGTTGCATTTTGTGTTTCATAATCTGATAAAATGTTGTAGTTTTTTTTTTTTTCTCTTCCGTTACCTTAACAATATTAAATACCAGCAAGAGAGATTGTGGGGGGGGGAGAGGGGAGAGAGTAAATCCGATTTGTAAACATTTGAAGCATGCAAAAGCGCGTCAGTTTGTGGATTATGTGCATATTTTTGGCAGTCAGTGTAATGTGGCCTGGCTAGTTGGGATAATGTTGCAACCAGCCAACAGCAATTGGCAGCAACAAAAACACAGCAACACAAAACTAATTAAATACATCAGTTTCAGATGTGGGGGGAAGCTGAAATAATTGCATGCATATTTTAGATATATATTTGAGAGAGAAATTAGCTTTGAATACGCACAGGAAACAATAATCATAAATGCTAACAAGACAGCCACAAAACTTAATGATGCCAAACAAAAGGCCCAGTTGCATAGACAGGACATTAGTGCGTATTAGCCTCTGTGTGTGTGTGTGTGTGTTGTGTATGTGTGTGTGTTATGTGTGTCCTTAAGGTGTGACAGGTGTTAAGGTGTCGCCTGTCGTAGTTCCCTTTTGCGTACTGTGTGCTTCTGTCTGTGGCATTAATTAGAAAGCTGTGGTTTGCCTTTTCTCAATGAAGTATTTGGCAGCAAATTTAATTTGCGGTTAAATTTGCCAGGCCTCAGAGAAGTCTCAACCAAAATCTCACTTTTAAATGTATATACTGGAAATGAAATCACGACAGGCCTTGATTAAATTCACCTTGGCTCAAAGACGACGGGGCATCGACTTTGATGGATTAACGAAAGTGTAAAGCACACACACACACATAATGCTTACACACCTTATATGCACAACGCATAACACACACACACACACACACACTCATCATACACAACAAAAGTCAAACACACGGACAAGCTTTGGACACATTTTTGCTAGCAAGCCATGAAACGAGGAATGACTGATTGTCCTATCGAGCTGGATGCTAAAGCCCAAACTTTGAGCCGGATAACCATCCATAAATGCAAGCTAGCAGCCACCAGGAGAGGGAGAGCAACAGAGAGAGAGAGGGAAAGAGAGAAAGAGTAAAAGATTTTTGCCAAGCGACACGTTCGAGCAGGCACATGAAAAATTGTTTCCGTTGAACTCGAATCTTATTATAAAACATGTGCTTAAGTAATAGCATCCAAGTGAAGTGTTTGACTTGACGCCGCGTGTCATGTAACAGATTGCCAATGTGCCATGAAAGGGTGAAGATTAATTTGATGCCAGAGTGCTGCAATAACCCCTCCCCCCCATCTAATACATAGGAAACCATCAGATCACACTTACCTCATCAGAACTCTCAGCATAACTATAAAATTTTCTGATTGATTTTGGTGTCGCAATGCATTAATCAGAATACGAAATCAACCAGAGATTAAAGATGAACTGAATTATTTGCTGATTGATTTTCTCGAATTGACCATTAATGAATGTTTTATTTTGGGCATAATTTATTAAATACTTTTACCAAGTGTGTTTCAGATTCTTACTTGATGTTGTTATACTAAAAAGAGTAATCTTTTTATATAAAGATAAAAATAGACTTGTTAAAATCAATCTTATAGGCTCTAAGCTCTCATTAAAATCTGTCGGATTTAATAGCTGTCCTGAAATCTTCTCATTGCTATTTTTAGAAATCGAATTCCAGAGCAGCCAAAAAAAAAAAGGACACACACAGCCAGAAAAGGCTACAGTGTCAAATAAAGCCGTTGACAGCTTCAACAAATGGCTAAAAGCCACTTAGCTACAAATTTCGACAGTGCCAACTGCATTCAAATAAATTGCAGAAAAAAATCGATGAGACATTTACTGACATCAAATTGAAAAATGAACTTAGAAATAATCTGAGCTAATTGAATTTCTAATGCAAATCTCGCACATATGCGACCGAAATTTAATTAAATAGATTTGTGCGTTGCATATAATAAATACACGTGTATATATATATATATATGTAATGTATATATGTGAATGAATTTAATAGTCTTTGGTCTATTGATGACACTGGCGCATGTCACGTGGCGAATACGTAATTTGATTATTAATTTAATGAGCATCCGGCGTGCGTTGAACCTCGTCACTTAAATGGGGCCAATACTTAATCGAATTAACTGGCAACAATACAAGAGGGATGCCAGAATACACACAAACAAACAAACACACACAGAGAAAGAGAGAGAGAGAGCAAAACAATGATGCTTGTCTAATGAGAAGGACAATGGTTAAAGTGGGGATTGGGTCGGCTGGTCAACGGAGGTAAACAAATCAAATAAGATTTATTATGTGACACGCATAAAATAGGGACAATCACAATTTGGGGACAGGCGAACGGCTCTGACTGTCCGCTCTCCTTCCAGCCCCATCCCGGCCAGGACAATGAGCCGTGACCCAAGTCTATTAAATCAATTGAGTGTAAGATGGCACGCACGAGACTTGAGAATCGAGAGTCGAGACTGGAGAGTCGAGACTGGAGAGCTGGTGCTTGAAACTCAAGATTCGACGACTCAAATGCTATCTAATTAAGTTGCCTCATTAGGCACACACGCCCCACACAGCCTCGCACGCCCCGTTTGCCTGGCCACGCCTCCAGGCGTTGAATACATCGTTTGGCATAGTTAGGCTAAAATTTGTTATCAATCAAAGGATGGCGATGGCTGGCGGTCCCGCTGTGTTGGCCAGCTTATTGGTCCAATTATGTGCAAGCGCTTAGCGCATTGCCAGCTAATTAGCTGCTGGCTAACGTGGCATGCAACAGCAACAGCAACAGCAACAGCAACATCAACAACAAAAACAGCAACTAGCATCGAGTGCAGTTCTGCGGCCAGCGTCAATTGAGTTGGCAAATTAACCCCAGCGGGCAATGCTCAATATCCAACATCCAAACACCCAAACACCCTTTGACCTGTTTTGGAAATTTCCATGCAACGGGCAACATGCGTTGCAGAGGCTCACTTATGCAGCTGCCACCTGCCAGGCCAGGCCTCCGCACATAAAATGGCCAACAAAAGGCTGAACAGCATCGCTGATGATAATGTTGATGGTTGTTAAAAGCATTGTTGGGGCCAAGTGTGCCAAACCGACAATTGGGCGCAATTTGCTCCCCAAAGGGCGACACATGCAGCCTGCAGCCTGCTGCCTGCTGCGTGCCCCAACAGCTGTTGCCGTTAGCCCGGCAAATCCCAAAAATGACACACAACTAGGGAAAAAAATCTAAATCATAGAATAAGCATGGAAATTTATTTTAAGAATGCTGCCTTCTCTTACGACTGGGTTTTTGTGTGTGTGTGTTGGATGAAGGAATAAGAAATGTGAAGATGGTGTTAGGAGGGAGGTGTATAGGGGGATATATGTGTTTAAGATATATGTGTGCGCATCTGGTAGCGACAACTGCCGGAAGTAATAGCAACATAATCGATTTGAAGCTGCCACTGCAGCACATGCCCCAAGAGAAGGGGCAGGGATTGCACATGAGGATACGGATACGGATGCAGATGCAACGCTCAGCAGGAAGTCATTTCGCAGAGTCGCATTGCAATATATATATATATATACGATAACAGAGATCTCTTGGCAAACGTGTTCATGTAGAAATCTTAATATAAACGGAATTTTTAGTTTGCATCGCTCAAAAGACAAAAATGAAATATATATAAACTCTAAATTAAATATTTACCGAAGCTATGTTTCTGCAAATATTTCTTACTGGTGGCAAAAAACTTATTGCTTTGACAAAAGGATTTTGAAACTTTTTACATATTTGTAATTAAATAAATATGTTTGTTAGCTTTTTTATATACATACATACATATTCTGCAGGCACTGTTTACCAATCCCAGTCTCAACTCATCTGTCATCTGTCATTTTGTATGTTTTCTATGCTTTTTGGTGTTATCACTTTAGCCAACAATTTGTCATAGATAATGCAAGCAAATATGTAATTTACAACCTATACAAATCAGACTCAAACTTGTCTAGACTAGCCGTGCCACATCTGTTTCGCAACAGCGTCATTTGCCAAAAAACTTTGTGCAACCCGCTGTCAAACAACCCTGCGACCCCCTTTCAGCCAAACCCAAACAGACAACAGGCAACATAAACTGTCACAAATCCAACCAAGTTAAAAGTTAAACAAAACTGCAATGTCTTGCCTGGCCCCCCGCTCCCCTTGGCTACCCTCTCACTCCTTGTCCATCTTCTTAAGATGAGAGTCACGTGAAACAGAAACAGACAACAAACAATGAATTTTTCTGAGCTGATCGACTAAGAAATACCTTGCAAAGATTATCTCAAAAGGAATCCTTAACAAAACTGAAAATCGAATAGATTATTTTTTTTATTATCGATTAAATTTTACTAACTGAATAATTTAATAAAATTTGTATCATTCGTGAGTTGCTGGGTATTTAGGAGCACAGAAAGTGGCAACACTTAAATAACAAATTGCAGCAAACTGTTTTTTTTTAGCTGTTTTTATCTCCTTTTATTTTATTTTTTTATTTATATTTTTTTTTGTTGCTGTTGTTGCATCATTATTTGCCATAATACTAGCGACGTTGTCGTCATCAGTTTTGTTGCATTTACGCTGAGCACAGAAATCATATATTTTATATGCCACAAGGCGACCCACTTGGCCAGCTTGCTTGCCTCTGCAACGCCTTTGGTGCTTGCTACTCGCTGCTTGCTACTTGCTGCTTGCTGCTTGCTACTTTCTGCTTGCCACTTGCTGCTTTCGGCTCGCTGCTTGCCGCTTGCTGCCTGCTGTTTGCAGTGGGAACATTAACACAAATTCGCTCACCTGCTGCGCTGCCGTCTGCCGTCTGCCACTGCCACGTTCTGCCGCTTTCTGCCCCGTTGGCACTTTTACATTTTACATTTTAACATAATCATAAATTTTTATGCGGCGCGCCGTCTGCAAGCAATGTTTCTAGACGGGTTTTCTTTCTTTGTGCCTTTCCCCTTTTTTACCCTTTGCCATGTTGGCCATGTTGCAGATGTTGTTGCCTAGTTTCGATAGTTGTGCCTTTTACGCTTGGCTTTCTGTCACTTGTTGCGCGGTCCGCACTCAACAAATTGTTGTGGCACCCTTACACCTCCCCCGTTGCCCGCTACCCGGTGACCCTCGCCCCTTGCACCGCAGCTCGATTTGGGCTTGCTTCCCCTTTATCGTAATCGTATTTCGCTGTTCAGGTGTTTGCCTTCAGCTGTTTCCGTTTCTAATACATTTTGCGTGCCTGTGGCACGTTCCGTGCGGCTGCAGGCACAGCGTGGCGTATACGTAATGTCTTCATTGTGTATACAATTTATTGTAAATTTATGCCGCGACCTATCAAAACAAACCAGAAGCTGCACAACAATTTCAAAATCCTTTTAACTCCCTTTTTTCCACTCTTTTCCACTCTTTAGTCTCCCCCTCACTCTCTTCTACCCTTGCACGTTGCTTCAATGCATTTGCAATTGACATTACAGCGTCTCACTTATTGACACTTGGAATGGCATTCAATCTGTTGCAACAACAAAATGGCTCTATTTGAGAAATAGCTCGAATCCCATTTGGAATTGTCTCTTTTGCTCTACTATCTTTTTTTCCATTCACAGCTCAATTTAAAGATATTTTATTATTTATATTTATTTATTATTTATCGTATATTTTTTTTAAATCTTTGTATTGAGATAAAGAATCTTAGTATATATCAGTATCAGGATTGATATAAATAAAATTATATATGTAGAGAAAGAACTTTAAAATGTTGAGGTTTAACTGAATGAAAATATAATATTTAATTACATAAAATACTTAAATATATATTAAAGTTCATAAAAATAATTATTCAATACTAGCAGGTTTTTGGCTTGAAATTAGGAATTGAACCGATTGCTATTTTTATAAATGCTATTTTTATATATTTTATATTTTCAACTAAATTCTTCTTAATATATATGCTACTTTTATATATTATATTTTCAACTAAACTCTACTTAATATAAAATGCATTATTGGCAATTAACAGTATTTAAATAGTAGCCACATTTTTGCATCAGCGAGCCAGTTGCTTTCAGGATTAACAATGAAAATGGCAATTATTAAAAAAATGTGAAATTTTAAACATATTTTCTTTGTATGTGCAATATTTGACAGAAAAAAAGTATCGTGTGGCAAGGGGGGTTTGAGAGCTGTTGCGGCATCACAGCATATTTGCAAATTTAATTGCATAAATATGCAAAAGCCACAAAAAGTGCTCAAAGGTGCTGTGTGGCCCAAAGCGACAAGTAAAATTTTTGTTTAACAGGCAGCAAGGAAAAAATTAATCTCGAGCCGACAAAATGAAAATCAACAAATGGTAACATGTTGTTCCTGCCAAATGGATTCATGAATTACCTTAGTTTAAATATATTTTTGAGAATAAAGAACTTTTATTGCAATTCGGATGTTTTACTTCAAAAAAGTAAAGTTTAATGCGTGCAGAGTTTCATTTTAATTTTACAAAATTAAATCAAATCAAATTATTGTCAAAGTGCATCGAATTCGAAATATCAATTACATTTCCTGGGCAACCGTAACTGATATAATTATGGACCAAATAATTTACAATTATTTTTATCATTTGAATGTAATTAATATTTTGTACTCATAAAATACTCTTGTGCAAAAAATACTAATTTGACTGCAAATGCAACAAATTGTCATTAATAATTAGATTGCAAATTTTCGCTAGATTAGTCAAAATTTCAATACCCTAAAAATGCAATAAATTGTATTCAAATAATTATTATAATTTATTCGTACAGATTACGAGAATTATTTTTTGTGATTTGCTTTTTCTTCAGAAAATTAAATCAACATTATAAGAACTAAAATTAAAAAACGAGATACAAAGTATTTAAAATTAAAATTAATCATAAAACATTTTAAAAATATCATGGTACTCTTTTAGAATGAGTGTGAATATAATTTGAATGTAAATTGATATCGGTTTACATATAATGACAAAATTTTTCAATTATGTAAATGCAATTTCACATATTTCCATTTTCATTCTAGGCACTCGAGGCCTTAAACCAACTAAAAAATGTTTCATACATCAATGTTGATAAATATTTTAAATGCTTAAAATGTGCCTGGCTTAGACTCGACTCATAAATTCGCAACGAAGTCCGAGTTTGGGCCAACTTTTGTAGTGGCCTTTTGCTGTTGTAATTTCCACAAGCGGCTGCTGTTTGTTTTTGTGTTTCCTGGAGGGCTTTGGAGAGGGGAGGGGACAAGAGTTTGTGTGAGTGTTTGTGCGTGTGTGTGTCTGGTCTGTGTGGCAGAGGCAGGGCGGGAGGTAGTAGGTACTTGTGGCATCAACTTTTCTGCAGGCGCGTGTGGTAAAATATTTTGCATTTAATTCAAAAATTCTATAAATATCGTTGCGTTTATAAATTGTGTTAAAAGTTGTGCCCATTGCCGGCAATTTGGGACAATCGGCATGCGATGCACGTAGAAATGGCAACAACTGACGCCAGTCCTTGTCGCTGATTTCACAAAGTGAAATAACCCACAACCATCCCCCCCCCCCCATTCATAAGTATTAGAAACTTTGTGAATGTCTGCGTAATTGAATATACTTTCTGCCTCATTTCGCCATGTTTAATTTTGCGGGCCAAGTTGCTTTTGTGAAAGTCCTGTTTATGACACGTCTTAAATTGAAAATACTCCTGTAATTTAAGGCTTAAATACTGTTTGCTGCTTTTGTTATTCAGTGATTTTTGCTTCGTGGCGAAATTTAGGTGATTTGGTTTACGGGAACATGAACATTTAACTCTTTGTAAATGTTGTCGCTATGCATGCTTAAAACGTTTAGCAATTATTTCATTTGCAAGTTGGTTTTTGGAATTCCTCCGGGCCTTCATATTTTGCCCCCCACTTGTCGGAAACTTTGGCGAAATGATTTCAAGTGCATTAAATTGGATGCTGTGCAACAAATGCCACTAATTAAAATTTTGGCCACGAGAAGGCGTGGCAAGGCGTGACAAAGCGACGGCAGCAACAGCAGCAGCAGCGCCATCTTCAAAGTTTTTGCGGTGTGTTAAGTTTTGAGTTATGAATCGTGGCTGTTGCCACTGTGTGTTGTCTAGCGTTCAACTGTTGAACTTATAGCCTGACTACCCCCTACCCCACCCCGTTACCCGCTGTCACCTTGCTAAAAGCCTACTCGACACCTGGCGCAACTGGCTCGACGCAGTGTTGAAACATTTGCTTAGATAACCGCAGCCACAGCCAAATGGAGGTTGGCAACCATTCGGGGCCTGGGTTTTTGAAAGTTTTTGTTAAGCATTTTGCACAATTTGTTAAAATAATTATCCATTTAAGCCAAATTCAAAGCGGCAACATTAAAACTTTTAGTTGCAAACTTCAAATAAATTAACTAACAAAAGCTTTGCCTAGACAATGTGAGGCGCCAGAGACTACAGGAGCCACCAAAAAGCAAAAGTATCCTAAACGTTGGCTGGTAACTGAAACACGCTCTCCTACACGATGCTTGATGATAACTTGGCCTCTTAATAGCAACAACAACAGCAACAACAACAGCAACAACAACAACAACAACAACAACATTAACATTAGCTTCCACAGCTCTTGTAGCAAGCAATCAGTGGATGGGTCAAATGGGTAGGAAAAAAGAGGAGCAAAAGTAAATGAAAAACGAGACAAAATACAGTGGTGTAAAAATTGAAGAATTGATTACCCAAAGCTGATAATGATTGATGGATAAATAAAATGCGTAGTACTCTTAGTGAAAGGCACTTAATTTTTTTGTATTTCACACATTGTTTTTTATTATTATTATTAATGAGTATTTTTTTTATTTAATTAGGATAAGATAAATACAATCTTTGAAGGAGTTTTCTAAACTCTAATTAAATTAGGCATGCAGTCAAATTATTTATGTTTAGCTATAAAATGATTAAAGCAATAGTACGAACTTTGAAGGAAGTCTTTCTAAAATCTAATCACATTTAGGCTGCAGTCAAAATTTGGATGTTTAACACTTAAATGTGTGTAATTGCAGTTAAAACCATTTGCGCTGATTAAAGCAGTAGTGAAAAATAAATGTAAAAGTAGACTTTTAATTTTGTTCTACATATTATGTTATAGTCAAGAGCTGTCTGTCATTAGTCAAACACATCTTCTTGTGTCTGGTGTTGGCTTAACTAATCCATTTAGAACGTCATTTTGTGCCAATGTGCAAAATGTTTACTAATTTCCGGCTTCATTACGCTTAAAACCATTAGCAAACTTTTCAAATGAATCCACTGCGAGTGCCTCACAGCCCTTTCTCTATTTATCATTTTCTCTCACACACACACACACACACACACACATTGATACTGGGGGCATCTTTATTTCATTAGCAGCAAAAACTCTTAACTCGAATCGCGACTTTTGGTGCTTTAACCCCAATGCAGGCGCAACTCCCTCTGCGCCCGTCCCTTGGAATCTTGTGTGTGGATGAGTCGAGTCCTCCTCTTTGCCTCTTAGTCGTATTGCGTTATTTAAACTGGAGAACCATATAGTGGTTTGTACGTGAGTACTCGGAACTGTAAGTGCTGTTTAATCAAACATGCTCAAATTGTGTTCTCTGGTCCCCATCTTATAATTAGTGTTGTATGCTTTTGGAGCCCCGGAACTCAATTAAAAACTGTCCAAATCCGAATCTAAATACATTGGACAGCGATTTATGCAGCAAACTTGCCACAGCATCAGCAGCAGCAGTAGCAGCAGCAGTAAGAGCAGCATTTCACTGTTGCAAATGTAGAGAGTTTATCACCGCAACGTTGCTGGCAGTCCGGAACCTAAGGAAACCGCAACTTACCCGGAGACTAGAAACTGGAGACCAGAGATGCGGTTAAACATCAGCTGCCTTATCCTGGACACAGAGCGAACGTGGCAATGTGCAAGTGAAAAATGAAATAACAGCTTAAGCAAACTAAAGGCAACTGGCTACAAAAATGTAGATGAAATAATGTACAAGTCGTTGAAGACAGCAGTCGAAGCTGCAGTTGGAGACACAACACTCGAGCGGGCAGCGTGGGGGGGGGGGAAGCAACAAGGCAAACAACTTGAGTGTGAACTGGTCAATAGCCTGAAATAACAAGAAGACAATAACACTGGCAATAACTTGTAGCAGTCGAGTGGGTGAGTGGGGGGGTGGGTTGGTGAGGTCTGGTGTCTCCCAACTTGTCTCAAGCTGTGTTGTCTCACTTGGCGCGTGGTCAAGTGTTTGACAGCCGCAGCAGAAGCAGCAGCAGCAACTTCTTCAACATCTAGTTCTTAATTAATTTTTATGAATTTCATGAAATTCAACGCAGCAAGCTCATTTTTTGGCAAGTATTTGTGAAGAACGAACAGTCCGCACTCGACTTGAGTAGCAATTGCCATGATGATAATAAAGTTTACGGCTGCTTCAGGGAATTGCATTTAAATGGCTCTGCTCGGGATAGGAGAGAGAGATTCAATATTTGTGCTGAGTGAAGCAAACAAATTGGCAGCTCGGCAACTGAGAATTGGAAGACACCAAACGAATTGCTTTGGGTGCGCCAGCAGATCCCAGAATTCCAATGGGTTTTCCATTGTTTTTATTATGTTTACAATATTTTTGCGTTCCTAGCATATAATAAGAGCATAAACAGAGAATGCAAATATATTTGAAACTATTACTTATTGAGTATCTTTATTTAAATGTAAAACTAAACAAGAAACTAAAATATTTCTTAATTTATTTCTTGAATGCACAAATAAATAACGATAATATCTAAAGTAATATTATTTAGACAAGAAAAGTTATATTTTATTTAGCTTTATTTTATTTGGGTTCTCTTGCAGCGGATCACACTTTCCAATGTGATCTTGGAGCTTTCCAGAAATGCCTTAACCTTTCAGGATGCACACCAAATAACGCATCCACATTCATCAACACTCAAGTGGATAAGCTCGAAATGGACGGCTGTCGAGTAAATATAGTTCACTGAAGGACAAAAACTAAGTTAGGACAAGTTTGAACTGCAGTTTGCAGAGATTCAAGAAGAACAGCAACAAATTTTAGCCACTTGAACACCGACTGTTTGTGCTCTGAGGCAGCCAAGTTGAGTGTTGGGCCCTGTCCAAAATGTATTACATGCATTTATATTAGCTATCGCTTGCAGGGTTCGCACTCCTATCTTGGGCAGCTTGAGTGAACCGATGTCAGCAGCCGCTCTTGAGTTCACTTGAAAATCAACAGAATTATATATATATATATATATATTTGAGTTGTCAGACGCAAGCCGCTGCAAGTTGAGTCATGCTGCCGAATGGAGACTGCCAACTGCTGCAGCCAGCAGCTGCAACTGCAACTAAATTCGGTAGAAGACACTACCAAATTGTGGCTGGACATTTGTCTAATGATGACAAATAAGTTAAATGGACACTGGACCGACTACACTTGAAAATAAATAGTATCGTTTTGGCCAATATTAAAATCGAATTGATACAGCTAAAATATATAGAAAAATGTGCTAGAAAATTTATAAAACATGAACTCAATAAACGGATAATTTTTGCTACTAAAGAAAGAGATTTAAAATTTATCAATAATAGCAGAATTTAAGGTTTTTTTTTATTTCTTTTTATTTATTTTCAGTGCACTTGAGCAGCATATGGGCTGCCATTATCAGTGGCAGACATTGCGTATTGGCCAACTGTGAACTGCAGTCTTGGAAGCTGTGCGCCCAAGTTATGAGCCAAGCAATTAAATGTAATTTAATTTGGCGTCAGCACTGACTTTAGTTGGGGCAAAACTAATGAATTCCACGCGAAAAGTCAAGTGCCAAAATTTATGGCCAAAAACGACACAGGACGAAGTGCTTCAGTAGGAGACAGATAAAGAGAGATAGAGAGAGAGAGAGAGGTGGGGAGCGGAGGAGACGTCTCTGTTGGCGCCTGGGGCCTGACAAATGTTCGACGTTAGACGTAGACTTCCAGCTCTAAAATTTGGCAATAAAACACTCGGCAATTACTGGCCCAAAAGGCGAGTATGGGCCAGGACGGAGCAAAGCTTCACTGTGCAGTTGTTGCTGGTGCGGCCTGTACTTGTCCTTTCCCCCCTTGCCGAAGTGGCAGACTTTATCGCCGCATATTTCTTTTGCCACGGCCTATAAAATATGCCAGTAAGCATTTCGTTCGTCTTTCGTCATTTTAATTTTCGTCGCCAGTTTAATTTAATGAAGACATTTCATTTAGCAGCTTTGATTTAGGCGTCTCCATCGTAGCGCCACAGCTTAAAGCGGCGGCTGGAACATGCAACAAAAATTCTTTTGCTTGAATGCCCCCTGGCCGTAAATGTTTCAGGGCTATTATTGCAACAATAGTTGCAACAAATGACGAGGACGCGCCTCCAACTCAGCAGCCTGCGTCAACAAAAATGCGCACATTCACGAAACATTATATGTATGTGTGTCGAACTTTTTGAAAGGCTATGCGAGTGGAGCGGAGGCCGGGTGGTGCCGCAGATTGGTGCACGCCATTTATGCAAATGAGCCCAAGGATGCATCGTTGTCCCATTTAAGCGTCCCGTTGTGCGTGCCTCTGATCGATAATTGTCACTGTCGTCAAATGTGCAAAATGGCCAGCAACGTGCCGAACGTGCTGGTCATGGATGCATGCCCTTCCCTCCCCTCCCTCACTTCCTCTTGCCATCACACACACATCTTCTCCGCCAGTTTGACAAGCAATCTGCTGCAACGCTGTCGACCCTGCGACAAATTGTTGCCAAATACTGAGATGGCTTTGACTGCAATTTAGTTGGCCATAGAAAATCCATTCCAATTCCAGCTTATTTTGTAACCATCACTTTGTAAGCCAATTCGCAAATAATTGTGCAATGGACATAAATTTATTGAAATTACTTTACTTCTGGTAAAGTCAGCACTTCTGAAAACCCAGTTTTAAAAGCGGAACATTTGAGAATTTATAAAATATTTGGCAAATTCTACGAAAACAAAATGCTAAAATGCTTTTCCTTATAAAATGAATATAAGCAAGAATTTGAATTTTTGATAAAAATAGGTATTCTTTAGATGGTCACATCAAATGAAATGAGAAAACCAACAGAGAATGGCATTTTACGGAAAGTGGTAAGACTTGACTATGCTTGGATGAATAATATATTATTTATAATAATATTTTAAGTTTTCATTTGAAAGTTCCTTCTTCATGCATTTGAATTTATTTTCCTATAATAATATTGATTTTACATTATTTTCATCTCAACAATTTTTAGCGCAAAGACTACAACGCATTTATTTGGTTGGTTTCATTCGTATTTATGGCCTTTTGTTGTGGTCTAAATTGAATAGCTGGTTTTGTGTTTGTCGTTTATGGCATATCCTGGGTGCACTGGTCTGCTGTCTGGTAATTAAAGCGAAGAAAATGCTAATGAAAATGCTTTCCATGATTAATGAGCCGAAAATGATGTGGCATATTGGAGCAACAATTACTAGAAGAGCAACAGCAACAGCCACTGCCACAACAGCCACAACGATGGAATCAATACAGTTTCGTGGCAATGTGTTGCTTAGCCAATGTGGCACGCGCCATGTGCCACATGGTCCAATGAAATGAAAATTCATCTTAATATCCGACTACTTCAAAAAATCTCGTTGCCAGATGGCGACTGTTTTGTCATAATTTCGACACTTTTCTATTGCCAGCTTTTTGGCCATTTGCCGTCTCATTGTTAATTAATTAAATTTTAATTAGCCAGGCCCATGGCCAAATCAGTTAGTGGCCTTGTGAAATGTCTTGTTCGCTGTCGAAATATGCTGGTTGCTTGTTGCGTCTTGTTGCTAATTGAAAATGCGGCGTTTCATTAATTAATTTACTGGCACATTTATTAATATTCATTATACGCATCGTTGTACGCAGCATTTTTCCGTACCTTGAACAGACGTTTACTAAATTGTGTGTTTGTGGGGGGCTGTTAGTGGGCGTGGCGTTGGCCTGCATTTTATTTGCGGCCTCTTTTGTTGTGCTCTTGGCATTTGTTTAACCCATTTTCACTTGCTTTTTTTCACACATTTTTTTTTGTTGTTGTTTTCGCACGGAATGGAAAACTTTTTGACCATTTGTTGTTGATGCTATTCCCTCTGCACTCACCGCGTTTATCTTTGCCCGCATTGCCGTTCGCCTTTCTTGCTTTGACACTGCGGCGACTGCAGTACCCCGCCCCGTTACCCCTCTCGCCAACCCACTCTCACTCCTATTTCCATTTCCTAGCAGTATTCTCTGTGTGTGACTTTAAGTGTGTATAAAATATGGCGCTAAAATGCAGTTGCCCACACGTAGCTTCCTTTTAACGAATTCCTTCTCCTTCCTCCTTATTCCAAACGCTCTTACATGCTCCTCACCTCCTCGTCCTGGCTGCTGAATAGTCCTGACTGCTACTGGCACATTCGTTCGCCTGGCATGGTTTTTATAGCCACGTGCGATGTTTAAAATTTACTTGCTTGGAATTTTACAGTCAAGTTGCTTAGCACCATACTATACCTCTCCACCTCCCCTCTCCCCCTCTATCCATCCACACCTACCATTTATTTTCCCATCAAATGCATCGATTTTTTCCTACTCAGCATTTGTAATCTTTTTAACGAGTCGCATTCCTTGGCTCTTGTTTATTTCTTTTTATTTAAATCAACTCTGAGTTTTTCTAAACAGATAAGGATTATTTGCTTAACCAGCGCTGTATAAACAATAGGAAAATGAATTTGACGTATGGGTTTTTTAGCTATCGAATACAGTTGACATATCAACGAAATGCTTCCATTTGCCAAAATAGCAGTGAAAGCTTTCTGTAATAAATGATTGATATTATATATATCTAAAATATACTTTTAATCCTAAAAAATGTTACCAAGTCAACTTTCATTTTGGCAATATTCCCTTCGTTTTTTTTTATTTTGCTATATCGATTTGCACATCGACTTAAAATATGATGATAAATTGAACAATATTTAAATGAATTTAATTTTATTATATTCGCCTCAACTTAAGCATTGTTATTTACTTGGTAGATTAATCTCTGGTGGAAGGTCATTAAGATAAGTTTCACTAAATGTAAATATTAAGACAGGAAATGCTACGTTTTAACTCAAATTTTGGCTTTTTAAAATGCGGCACGCGTCCGCCGAATATATCTAACAGCAGCGGGTCACTCAGAGTTCTCCATCCGCATCGCCTGCCCCTGCCCCTGCCACTGCCCCTGCCACAACCCCAGCTCTGGCTCTAACTCAGCCTGCTTGGGCAGTCTTGCTTCACGTGCCCCAGAGATTTACTACAAATTACTGAGTGCTATCCGAGCCGCATATCGCACAAGCGCGTTGGTGGTCGCCAGTCGCTATCAGCGTACATGGATCTTGGCCTGCTGGCCGCGATGTTGCGGATGCGAATGCGGATGTGGATGCGGATTCCTGACACAGCCGATTTCCGTGACCCCTCCCTGCTCAGACCACTCTGCTGCTGCTGTGGCGTTGTAATTGAACCGGAAAATTACATATTTCAAGCTATTTTTACGCCGAGTTTAATAGCAGACGTGCACACGGCAACAAACACAATAACCATCTCAACAACAACGACCCACAAGATTCAACTGTTTGTGGTCAGCAGTGAAATAATTTATTGTTGCCTCCTTTGCAGCGTCGTCGTCGCTCCGACTGCAGCTGGCAGCTGCCCCAGCACGTAGCACGTTCGCCCCGAGGTGAGTGGCAAAGATAAGGTGCTAGATATGGCGCAAGGTATGCTTTATAATTGCCTACAAATATATATGTGAGCATAAGACCCGGAACATTTAACACAATGAATGGATGAATTAAGGTGGAGCTGAAAAGGATTGCTGCCTTCCAATTGCCCCTCGGGCAGCCATTCAATATGAAAGACATTCGATTTACTCGAGTATCTAACGAACTGCAAGTGAACAACTGTCGTCAACATAACCAAGTCGAGTAATTCACTTGTAAAGAGGTTAAGAGTTGCTCCCATTGAATCATTCCGGCAATTGAAGCGGTTAATGCGAGTCAGATAAGCGCAGCAAAGAATATTTTCGTAAAATCGACTCAATTGTCCGGTTGGAAAATGCTATAAAACGATGGAAAACAACAATTTCTTAAATCTACTTATTTAAGATATTAAGTATAATAGGATAAAATTACATTAAGTATATTATGCGAAAGCCTTTTAATTTACTTATAATCCTATACAAAGATTAGACTCTCTATTTATCTGAGTTAGTTCCTTATTCTTTTAATTAAATTTATTAAAATACATGTTGCTATTTTAGATGGTTTTTCTAAATAATTGTATTAAATTGCTAAACGAAAACAATCAGAACTTCTCGCTTTGCCAATTAACTTTTCAACATCGCATTTAGTTTCAATAAATTTTTGCTTGTTGTTTTGTTTTTTTTTTTCTATTGTTTTCAATTATAATTTAAAGCTTTGGGAAAAAGTTTTTGCCTGGTGCTCGGCGCAAAAGTGTAGCTTTGAAATCGAAATCAAAATCAAAATTTCCAAATATGGTGCCCAAAAATGCCTTGCTGCTTGCAACGTGCCCCCAATTCGGTTCAAGTGGCCAACGAAAAGTTTACCTGGCTGCCATAGCCGTTAGCTCTTAAATTAATATCGAGATTTTAATTGAACATTCGACTGTTTGGAGCATATTTAAAGCCAGCAGTTTTTCTTTTTCAAATGTTACCAGTTGCCGTTTGTCGTTTGCCATTTGGCCATTTTTTGTCAGTATTTTAAGCCGTCTCACTATGGGCGTATTATATTTCAGATATGAACAGCTATATATATATATGGCAATCGAAACTGAAAAACATGATTTACGCTTGGCTGTGGCTTGGAATTCGATGCATTACTTCCAATTTTTTATATTAGTCGGTGTAACTGGTATGTTTACGCCAATTTCGAATCGAGAGTTGAAATTCATTTATATATAAATTTTGGTAAATTACACGACTGACTTAATAAACTCTGCAAAATGCTATAAGATTTGGGCATGGGTCGAAACTTTATCAAATCCAAACCGATTTTAATCTCCTTTCCATTTATTATATTAGTTCAATGAAATTTGAGACTTTACTTAGAAACCATTTAACTGGTTTTAATGAGATAAATCATATTTTAACGATAATAAATTGTATTAAATTTATGATTGATTTTCTCTGATTTGTGCAAGCAAATCGATCAGTTGAGACCACTGTGCGTCGTCAGCTGCGATCTGGTCTTCACTCGACCGATTTGCAGTAAATAACTTTCGCCTGGTCAGCCATTGTTATTGTTGTTGCTTTTGTTGTAGTTGTAGTTGTTGTTGTTGTTGTTGTTGTTGTTGTTGTAGTTGCTATTGCTGTAGCAGTGGCAAATGGCTGTTGGCTCATGGCTCATGGGCCTGGCTGTTGATGTGTGCGGCTGACCGCAGCATGCGGCGAAACTTAATGTTGTTGGTGTTGTCCCTGTTGTTGTTGTTGTTGTTGTCGTTGCTCTGTTGGATGCTTTCAGATACGTTGCATTTCGCGTATAAATATCAAAAAATATAAAAAAAATCAGAGGGCAGCAACTGTAACTAATATATCAGAGCGAAAGAACAAAAAACGAGTCGGAGACAGGCAGAATAAAATATATATATATGTACATATGGTCTGTATGTATGTATGTATGTGGGGAGCTCCACATGCAATTAATCATGACCCAGCGAGCACACTGACATCGTATGTCACTTTCTATGTGGGGTGTCTTAAGTATTCGTATATCGTATAATATACTCCAATAACAAATCACAGCAGGCGAAATTCTGAGTTCGAATGTTGAACATCTGTTTGGGGAATACATCTATTTAAATTTATATTTTTTAACACTCAAACCGAAAGCTCGGTTTTATTTTTTCATGTTCTTAATTTTCTTTTTTATTGAACATTTTTAAACGTGAAAAAATTTTAGTACGCGATAATGGAACCTTCTGACATTGATCTAGAAAATTTTAAAACCGCCTTCAAGATATTAGTTCATGAAAGTGATGCATGTGTCACCTTCAAAGATCTTGAGCATGTATTGCGTGCCTTGGGCAGGAAGCCGACGGAGAAGGAGATACAAATGATTATCAGCGAAGTGGATTATGATGGCAATGGATGCATTGAATTTCACGAGTTTGTGCGTTTACTGATCTTCAGAATGAGCCATGCTCCGGACGAGGATGAACTGCGTGAAACATTTCGAATTTTTGACAAGAAGAACACCGGCTTAATAGGATCTGCTCAGATTCGTATCGTCTTGATGGAGCTTAATCAGCACTTGACCCTCG
This sequence comes from Drosophila dives, assembly GCA_035042365.1. Lineage (NCBI taxonomy): Eukaryota > Metazoa > Arthropoda > Insecta > Diptera > Drosophilidae > Drosophila > Drosophila dives. Next base: position 618,712 of record JAWNLJ010000414.1, on the reverse strand, counting down.
ATGAGTGTGAAGAAATGATACTTCCCTACGATACAGATGGTGACGGATATTTGAACTACGAGGAGTTTTCCCTGATGATGTCCAACAAATAAATCAATCAAAATCAATTGACAATCCCTTTCGGTATTTTTTTAGGCTTTTGTTAATAAATTTCTAAGATTTACTTGTATTTTTTTATTGATCGAAAGGAGAATCGTACTAATAATCCTGCACTGGTTGTGTACCCTTAGAAAAGCTGCCGAATAGCAATAGAGGCCTCTGTCTGCTAATTTTCTGGCAAAACAATAATTTAATATGTTTTCTGAGTGCTAATTAAAATACATATATTCTGTCTGATTTCCATTATTTTTTATTATATATGAAAGATACCGAAATTTATTATTTTATAGATCAAATGAAGCATCTAACTAACAAGCCTGCTCCGTTTGCTCTGTAACCTTACAAAACTACTCCTATAAATACATAATTTTTTATGAATTATATTTTATTTGATTTATTATACATAAAGGGACCTGTAAAGTCGGGCATCAGATGAATTGATTTTATTTTTAGGCGTATTGGAAACTGTCTATTTATTATAATTATTTATTTATTTTACAATTTTAAGGTGTTTCCCAAAGCTGCTAACTGCTTTTTTTTTTTTAATCTTGAGCAACTGCTTTTGCTTAGTTTGGCAATTATTATCATGGCTGACCAATTTCTATAAAGTAAATAGTAGCAAAGTTTTCCCTTTTTTTTTATATATATTTATTTGACTTTAAGTTGTGTTTAATCTGACTGAATTAGGTAAATCGGAAAGTTGTGAAAATATTTGTAAATCGCTCGCAGTTGTAATTATTGAGCTTAATCAAATGAAAACCGCGCTGTAAACCTCAATTAACTCGGCTTTAAAAATCATTTGTGGTCATTTTGTATTTTAATCAAACTAATTATTAGAAAGCAGACTAGCACATACTCTATCAAACTTTGATTAATTTAATATAATCCAATTGACTTTAAAATTATAAATTTTAAGGTATTAAAAAAATTTGCCTTTTAAACTGTTGTATTATTGACTAAAATATTAAAACAATATAAACCAATTTCACAGTCATATTCAGATGCTAAAACTCTGTTTAATTAGAACTCACAAAAACCTATTCAAAAGTCAATAAAAAATAATCGAGTTGTTAAAAAAAATAACTGGCAAAAAGTGTTTTGTGATATTTTAACCACAAATTTGCATCATTGACATTGTGTGAGAGCTATTCGAGCTGTACAATTAATGCGATTTACATTTGTAATTATGTGTACATATTTTAATTTGCATAATTTAGTAACTGTTGTCAGATCTGCCGCGAAATTGCATTACAGTCCAGGCAACAACAACATTAACTAAAAGCAAAAGGATGATACAAAAAAAACATCCCAAATTACAAGAGGAATGTGCAACAATTGCTGGTTGCATTTTGTGAAATTCTTTCGAAATTAATTTTCAATAGTTTTCGATGCGTTTCGTTTTGATTTTCCCATGCCAATTGAGATATACCCGTGTAGCCAGATTGAAAAAGTTGGGTAAACAGTGGATGTGGATGCGATGGCATTCGATATCGGGTTGGAGGTAATGAAGCGTATGGCCAATTGAAATGTTTATCCGAATACTCAAATCCAATAGCCAGAGTGGCATTTGCATACACAACGACAGATGCAAGGAGGGGCAGAAGGAGGAGAAGCAGCTGCAGCAATAGCTGGACCAAAGCCAAATGCAAAAATGAGCAACAACTTTTGGTTGCCCCCATAGGACCATTGAATGGTATCGTATTTTCTTTGCTTTGCCCTGCTCGAAAATTTCTTTAAGCAGCCCATCTGCAGGCGATGGTCTGCTCAGCTCCGGAGGACACAATTGTCCATTGTGCACTGAGCACAAATTTTGCATGCTCGAAAGTTGTATTTGCTCCATAAAATAGCAATAAAGATCCAAATCGATGTTGGACGTTGCCCAACGCTGCTGCTGTGTGTGTGTGTGTGTGTTGGTTCAAGGCAACAATATATATGCACAGGATATCAAGGAAATCATCTTGGTTGAATGTTGTACAACAGCCAAGCAGCAGGAATATCATCATAAGCAATTGAACGGATGATCGAATTATGCAGACAGACCCTTGAGGCTTTGTCTGACTTATAATCGGTTAACCCAGCCCACTTTCTCATCTCTTTCTCTATTTTTCCCCCCCTTTGTCTGTCTCGTCTGTCACCGGTTTTCTCTTGGCGCTCAGTGTGACAAATTAGCCACTTTGGTTATAATTTAGCGACTGCTTGCCGCTGCCTGAATGCGACAACAAGAAATTACCGCAATTTGCGAGAGCGTCGAGTGATTGGTGGTCTGGCCTGGTCGGCTGACAAGGACGTGCACTAGGACGAACAGCTGTTAACGTTGTGTACCTATCACACACACACAAACACACACACACAACTGAATGAAGATGTTTACGAGCCGCAACATGCAGCACGAAGAGGCAGATCGTGGAGACAGCTGGAAAGCGAAGAGGCAGTAGGAAGCAACAAAGGCTCGACAGTTATAAATAGCCAAGTAAAATTGTCGCCTCGTCATCAGAGATGTAGAGTGAGAGAGAGGGAGGAAGGGGGAGAGAAAGAGCAAGATTGCACGGGAACACAACTGGCGAGGGAACGGATACCTTGGCCTGTCTGCTTGCTTCTTGTGTTCTGCTCCTCTTTTTATGTGGTTCCCCCTCTAAATATATATATATTTTTTTTTTTTTGCATTCTATTTGCTTCGGGTGCCACACAAAACTTATAGTTTATTCAAAGATTGCAACCTCATTTAGTTGCGGTGGCAAAACATCAACATACTTTCCTTGACCATCTCTGTTGCCTTTTGTTGACGTAGCATCATTATGGCTAATAAACATTGCCATTTGCGGTTGCCCAGAAGAAATGGCCACAGAAGTGGGTCGTCGTCGTCGTCTCAGCAACAACACTTGAAGATCCTGCAACTTGGAGAGCACTTGATTCAAGTTATGTTTTCAGTAAATATTGTTAACTGTTTTTATAATACTTTGCCCGTTGGTAAATAAGGGGGAATCAATAGTTTGTTTAGAGTGGACTGATGGAAGAAGAACTTACAAACTGCTTTTGCATACGAGGTAAATAAAATATTGTTTGGAAATAAATTACATATTTTTTTCAACGAGCTTTTATAGATTTTGAAAACGTCCTTGTTTCAATTGTAACCTTTGTTTGGTTGTAAAACATGAAATCACCATCAGCAATGTAAATATCATTAAAAATGTATCCTCGGATTGACTACCAACTCCGGGAGGGTGTCATTGGACCCATTCAGCCTTTTTTGCTACACTCATCAATTGGATGGGCTAAGCAAACAAAATTCCACACGCTGCATAAATGTTTAAGCAACTGCTGCCAGTTCTAACCAGGCATAAAAACCAGGCAAACAGAAATGCTTGTAAATAAATTGCGCATACGACGCGTATTTGCCAGAGGCAACCAGGCAAGGCCAAAAGGGCAACAGCAAAATACCAATAACAATAAAAAAAAAAACATAGCAAAAGCAACAAAATGTTTTTAAAAATAATTTCTGCATTTTATTTGTCATTTAAACAAATAACTCCCGATGCCAATTGCAATTATTTATGCGACCATTTCCGAACCCGCCTCTAACCACACACAGCAACAACAACAACAACAACAACACATCCATTCATATTGATATGAATGATTTAATCAGAGTCAGGACATGTCAGTAACAAAAAGGATCAGGATGTAATTAGGCTGCTCCCAGGATTAGCTGTAAATTCAGTTATTCGACCGCGGACAAAGCTGTTGAGCTCATTTTAATTGTGGCTCGATTTTCGGATTGGGCTTTCACATTTATGGTTTCTGTTCGTGCTGACGGCATATTAAATAATCTAGGGAATTTCCATGAATGCCTAGCCTATTAAAAATAAATTTATAAATATCAGCAGCTAAATTATTTAAATAAATACATGTTAAGCATCAAAAGAATCACTTTACCCCACATTTCTGTGCGTTTTTTTTGTGCCATTGTTTGACACACTTTAACAAAATTTTATTTGATTTTGAATGCGTCTACTTCTAATTGTAATTCCATTCAAATGCATGACGAGAAACTCAAGGATCCTTCGAACTGAGTCGTTTCATTGCAGACAAGAAATTTAATTACACTCGACTGGCGAAAAGCTGCTTTCATTTTCTCTCTCTCTCTCTATCTCTCTGTCTCTTGCTACAATTCTCTATCTGCATGTGTACATATGTATACATATGTATGTATATTTATATTTCCTCAGTACTTTAGTGCTACTCGTTGGCAGGGTATGGAAATTTCTTGGCAGGAAAGTCAGAGTTGATTAGCTTAGCTGTCTCTAATAGTTTCCATTTTCGTCTTTTTTTAAGTAATCCTTAAAAAAATCGGAACTCTATTTTATATTGCTCTGACTTTGCTGCTAATTTGTCAATCATTCAGATACAAAACTTGTTTGTTAGGCCAATTTTTAGTTGTCATATTTTAATTCAGATAACTTTGACAGATAGCCATCATAGAAGGTATTTTATCTGCGACTAGTGCAGGATATATATATATATATATATATATATAATCTCAAGCTCCTATTTTGTATTTACACACATGCTGACAGTACAAGTTGTTATTTGTAGTTGTTGTTGTTGTTGTTGTTGTTGCTTATGCTACTGGCAAATTTCCTCTGTAAACATGAAAAGCGGTTGGAAAAACGCCCTTGAGCTGCACACAGAGAGAAGCAATAGAATCCATCTGATGCCGACACCTCCCCCAAGCACACTCTCTCCTCCACTCCAACACACACACACACACACACACAAACTGAACTGGTTCTATCTGACTGACTTGGTGCGTTAATAGAATTGTGATAAACGCATCCTTTTGTATCGATGCGCGGGCATTTTAGTCGCTTTGGGCTTACATTGGATTTGCGATTGGGAGGATTGGGTATTGTGGATTGGGTTTGAGCTTGGGAATTTCGTTGGAAGCTGTGGCAGCTGTCTGGTTGTTGCCTGCAGCCAGCCAGCCAGCCAGCCAGCCTGTTATCGAGGCTTGCCTCGTTCAGCTGCAAACAAACAAATTTAATTAAATTGACTACAGAAATTTGCTTTGTATGCTGCGCCTGAGAATCCCGAACTAAGAGCTTTTGGCCGGAAAGTGTTGTGAGTTTAGCTCGGTATTTTTATTTTTTTTTTTATTTAAGGTGCTTCAGTATTTTTCGTAACTTTATTATGCGCTCCATAAAGCAGAGGAGTGTGTGTATGGCGGATGTTAGAATGTTGGCTTTCTCACTTTCATAATTAATTAGTAGCTGAAGCAACTTCATTCTATATACATAGCAGCAATACACACACACTTGATATTTTAGCCAACGATTCAGATTTTGTGTGCAGCTGTCACACTTGGTTCTTGGACTCTTCTGCCATGTTTGTATTCAAACTTAATTTTCTTATGCACAAGCACGGCGCCCAGTTACCTCTTGAAGTGGGCTCTAAGTGCTGACACGCCCACTTGGCTGCACATTGTGCATAATGCAATATGTTTAAAACATCAACTAAGGTCGTTTTCCTTTATTTGCAAATAATTGTGGCATGACAAAACTGAGTGGGCTCAGTTTCAAAGGAAGGAACAGAACCAAATTTTAATCTCTGGGGTTGCCCGCAATGGACACAAAGTCTATGTAATATATTATTTGACAATATATCAGGCATGACCAAGCAAAGCACATTATGCCAACTTTTGTGTGTGTGCTCTAAAATGATTTCTCACTTTTGGTTGGTTGGGTTTGGTTTACCTTGGACGACCTTCGTCAACTAGATGCGAACTTATGTCAAAGCTTTGGAGTCGAACATATATTTCGTGTTTGTTTCTCATTTATTTTATTGGGGCTTAAGGGGAAAAATTGAGGGGAGTGGTGTGTGGCGGAAGGAGTGCCCAAAGCAATCCATTAACATGCACAAAGCAATCTTCATATGAATATGGGCATTAATGCTTTTTGGTAACTAAAATGAAAGTAAAGCGATTTAATCAACTTAATTCCCGATTATACATGGGCAGTTTGACAGATGTTGATTAATAATCTCTTAAGTATTTATTTCAATTTAAAATATCTCCCAAATGGAGCAAGAGTACAACACTTGTCTCTATTAGAGGATGCCACAACTGGAATCCCCATTCAAGGTTACAATTGTATCGCGCTCATTTTGTTAATAGAATATGCAAATTGAATTTTTTAGCGCATTATTTTTGTCTAAGTGCAACAGTTGTCCTTTGCTATGAAGCTTGTTGTTCCATTCATTAGACATCCATTCAGGACTTAATGCAATTGCCATGCACTCTGCGGATGCCAGAGCTCAAGACCCACGAGCCACGAGCCACGACCTTGTCTTGCCACAGACGACGTGAGTGCATCCTTCGACATGCCCCACATGTTCGTTGTGTCTTGTGGGTTGCGTCTTGGCTTTTGCCATCTGCTTCGACTATCGCACTCATCCAACGCGTTGGCCTCGTCAATCGCCAAGTAATTGCATTTACCAAGCACGTATGTTGACGATAGTTAATTTTGTAAGTGTATCTTGATATCGATTGCAGTCGGCAGTCGGCAGTGTGGCATGCAGCAAGCGGCAACAACCGACAACCGACAACCGTTGCAATCCTCATCCGAGGAAGAAACTAAGGGGAAACTACGAGGAGGCAATTGCAGATGTAAGAGACGATCCGGAAATCCGCAGCCAAACGCAATGAGGCAAAAATGCAATTGCCAAGCAACAACAACAACAATAATAAAAAAAAAAACAAGAGTAAAAATGCTGCTGCCGGAATCCAACGACTGCATGATTATCTGTTGCCGGTGTATGAAAATGCATTCCTATCTTTAAAATGCTTCTACGTATGTCTAGAAAATGTTCAGTTTGTGAATTTAATGAAAGTTTATTTTATTCTCGTTTTCTCACGAGCTCAATATACCCCATTTTCATCTGAAATATATGTATTTGAAATTCCACCAAATGAAATTTCTGCGCGCAGCTTGAATTTCCAAGTGAATTGCGGTTAAATGTTTTTGGTAAGAACCTCGAATCAATTATGTTGATTTTCATGATTTGGGATTGCAGTTGAAACCAGCTACTAATTGGTAGACAATTTGGCCAAGCCGAAAATTCGAGTATTGGTTTAATTGCCGTTCGGCTTAGACAATCCCAAATGCAATCTGTAGGTATTTCTGTAGATATACGTAAGAAATACGTAAGATGACAGGATGTGCCACAGGCGATGGCATATCCGTTGAATGTAATGGATTTTTAAAAACCAATTTCCGTTCTTCAAGACGCAAAACATGGAAAACTAATAACCCATTGCTGGCATTTGGGAACGACAACAAAAACAGCAACAGCAACAGCAGCAGCAACAGCGCAGTAGCAATCGTTGCAAGCTCGGATAAAGTGGCAAGGAAATTGTTTTCAATTTCAAAGAATTTTGTGTAAAGGAGAAAAAGTCAAGCAGTGCGATTAAAATTCGCTTTCACAATATTTATATAAAAACGAATTAAATTTTCGTAGCTTGAACAAGTTTTCGGCATTGCCGGCGACGGCGGCGAAACAATTTCATTTAGCAAAACAAAGCGTCTAAAAGCAACGGCGAAAATACAAAAATAAAAGACAAACTTGGAGAAAAAAAAAAAAAAAATAAATAAAGAAAGTAGATGAAAAAATATGCTGCACTTAAAAATTATTTACGAGACTTGCAGCGCCCCACTCCGCACTCCGCACTCCGATCTTAGACTTACCTCTTTCTCTGAGATTCCGCTGTGGCCATAAAACCGACTCCTTGGCCAAGTCACAAGAGGAAGAAAAACCAGCAACAACAGCCATTGACTGACGACTGGCTGGTACCAAAAACTTTCTTACGACCAAGAATGTTGATTTTTTTTTCTTCTTTTTGTAGGTGCTGCTGCGGCGAATTGAAAAAGTTTAGAGAAAAAACAGCAAACTTTATGAGCTCCCGTGCACAGCAGCCTTTTTAGCAGCCTTTTTTACGGCCTTTTTAATGTCAGATTCGCGCTAACCAAAAACTTTGCTAGCGGTCAGCAGATCTGCAGCCCCAAATAGCCACTGCAGAATCAGGGCTGTAATAACCCTGCATATGTGCAGGGACTAAGTTTTTGGCTTGAATAGAGACCATCAGGTCTTTTGTGGTATTAACTCTTCATACCTTTGGAACTGATCGTTTACTGCTGTTTAGAATTCTGATTGTGAAACTGTAATTACTTTGAGAGCTTTTCAAGTTTGGCTGGTTAACGCGAACTTAGTTTGCAGTCGGGTTAAAAACCTTCAAAGAGGCAGAAAAACCACAACAGTTAAGAGTAGACGGCAGTTAGCCGCGGCCATGTACGTGAAACCCCCAATTAAACTTTGAGGCTGGCGGTTAAATGTCAAACCGAGGATGTGGACGAAGCTCGACTAAGGAGCGGAGCGTGTAGTGATATGGCGTGTGCCCAGAAAAGGAAGAGAGAGTCGCTAAAAAAAAGTGTGCAATGCCAATGGGCATAAGCGGTCGTCACTGGAGGAGCACGTGGTGAAAAGGCAAAAGGCAGCATTGCCACAACAAGCGGCAAGCAGCAAGCAGCAAGCGGCAAGCGGCAAAGGATGAGCCAAGGGCAGCCAAAGCCAATGAGCGTTAAAAAACGCGCGAGAAGACACAGTTGCAAAAATAATGGCAAATAGAAAATGCAAAAAAAATACGCTAAAGGAGCTGGATGTGCGGGAGGAGCAGCTGGCGGACTTGACGTAGAAGAATCCGTAGTAGCAATGTACAAACTCCAATTTGGTTTTGCGCCATTGCAATTCAAATCTGAGGAGCAGCAGCAGCAGCAGCAGCCAGCAGTTGACATCGACATAGACAAGGACATGGCTGCGGATGGTCGATGGTCGAGGACGCGGTGCCATCGATGCCATCAATTGCAACTCATTCGCTCTCTCTCTTTCGCCCCTCGCCTTCACTTGGGATTACTGCTGCGACTGCTGTTGCGGTGTGGCTTGGACCAAAATGTCCCAGGCGCATTTTAGCCGTTGCTTCGACGCCTTTGCAATCGCGTTCGGCATTTGGCATTAATGGCGCGGGCGTAAAGCAACCAATCGAGCAGAAGACATTGACTGCAAGGGTAACCAGGGGGCAAGGTGGGGGAGGGTGAGTGAGTGGGAGAGTTGGAAAGATGAGACAAAGCAACAACCGCAGCAGCTCCACTGCGTTACAGTCGGAAAATATTCATTAGCCCAGTTTGTACACAAGTTGAAGGCGGAGGAGGAGGCGAAGGCGGAGGCGGAGAATGAAATGAAGGCGGAGTCACATGGCACCCATTGATGTAAATACATAGCATCGCAGCAAAGCGGAAAGTTTCCTTCATGGCAGCTTAGAGAGTTTTTGCACAGATTTTTGTACGGCTATAAATTGCCGGTTGGCATTTCGGGGTCCTCTTTTGGCCAAGTTTTCAGCACGCGCTGCACTCGCGCATAACTTTTATTCTTCTCTCTGTGTGTGTGTGTGTGTGTGTGTGTGTGTGTGTGTGTGTGTGTACTGTGACTATTTAGAACAATTTTAATTAAAACGCTAGACAATTACACACAAATGGAAAGATGCGGGAAAGAGTGCCGCACATACAGAGCCAAGTGCGTGTGCGAGCGAGAGAGAGAGAGGGAGAGGGTGGGGGAGAGAGAGAGGGAGAAAGATTGAGCTAGACTGGATGTGTAGATGTGCTTGAAGCACGGCAATTGCAACTCAAGTGCGTCTGTCCTGTGCTCAAGCGGCTCCAAACGTTTCCCGCATACCACAAATAGAAACGACACACACACTCAACACACACACAACACACACAACACACACACGCATAACACACACATACCAGCTTAAGCACACAGAAAGACATATTCAATCTAAGATGGCCAAGAGCTGCCAGAGAGGAATAGCGGAAGCGAGTGCAATATATATATATATATGTGTGTGTGTGGAGTACCGACAGGACACGTTGCAAACAGTTGGCTAAAAGCCACATACGATACACTGGCTCTAGCATTAAGAGCCAACTTGGGAATATACCTAAATAAATAACCTTACAACTTCTACGCATTAATTATACAAATATGAAAGTACATATGTGCTCTGTAAACTAAACCCAATTTGACTGTGGTCTATTCTAATATGTATACAGCCCCGATATATATATATATATATATATTTGCTGACTCTCATTAAATTCCTGTTGCTACTGAAATTATTACTTGCCATTTATACTGGTTATGTTGTGGGTCCTGATTCTTCTGTAACTTGTTGCCTTGAGTGCCCCCAAATATGCGTTTCGTATATGAATATATTGATATATAAATCGCAAAGCGTTGCCAACTTATGCTCTCTGTTGGTTAGTGTATTAGGACCCCTTCGGATTGGGGCATGAGAAGTGACTCAAAGGCGTCTGCCAGTTAACAACATCATATCCTCCACTCTGTGGATGTGGATGTGAAACAGTGCCAGCTGAATCCTTGTCAATGGCCGCTAGCAACGAGCTCTAAGATCGTTAGCTGGCAGCTGTGTGAAAGTTATGCTGTGTGTGTGTGTGTATGCGTGTGTGTGTGTTGTGTGTGTGGGTGAACGCTTAAAGTCAAGTTTTATTATAATTACAACTATAACATTTATTAATGGCTGATAGTGGGGAAGCAGCGGTTCTTGCTGATGTTGCTGCTGTTGTCGTCATGTTGCCAGGTGCCGCCAAAGCCAACAAAGGACGCTCGAGAGTGCGTGAGAGAAAGAGAGAGAGAGAGAGAGAGAGAGACTGAGAAAGAAACATTCGCTTAATATATAGTTGCATATTAGCAGGCAACAGCAGCCACGCCCACAAATACAGTGCTTACAGCTCAGTAATGTTGCATGTTATGAACCCATTAAGGCCAACAAAGTTTTTGCTTTAAGAGCGGCTCTAACATGAGTATGAGAAAGCAAGAGAGAGAAAGAGACAGAGAGAGAGAGAGAAAGAGACAGTGAGATAGAGAGTGAGAAAACTTGAGTTGCTGCATCTTTTGGCACTTAGTTGTTGTTGCCGCCAGTGTAATATAAACTAAGCTAATGTCTCGACTCTGATGTGCAGCAGCAAATTATGGATCCGGGCTTTTAAGGCAGCCACCGAAATGCTTTCAACAGCTGTTGAATACAACCAGCAGTATTTTCAAGTATTTGGCTAAGAGTGAGCAGCTAAAATGTGTAATTTTCATTTAGACATTTTCTTCGAAATTAAGAGAACATTCCACTGAAACCCCTGTAAGATTAGATAAGATTAAATTACACACACATTTTTGATTATGTTCAACTTGCCAAGGTTGGCCAAGTCAAGTTGCCACACATTAAGCGTGGCATGTTCAACACTCTTTCTGATTGTTTTCATTGGCTGTTACGCAAATTCCATGTCTACTCGGTTTGCACGCGCTGCAAATTGAATCTGTCAAATTGAAGCTTTTTTTTTTTTGTAAAATGTTGTTTTTATTTTCCTTTGCTTTTTACTGTTCTTTATTTTGGCTGTTTGGCTGTCCGATGGTCATTTAAACAGATTAAGCCAAATTGAAACCGAGCAAAGCTGTAAACTGTTACAAATTTCATTTGACCCTCCACTTTGTTTTTGACCACTTCACTTCACATCACTCCACCATTTTTTTTTTTTTTTTGGCCAGCATAATTTTGTCATTTTTACAGCAATTGATCTCGGATTAAATTACATCGCGTTGGGTTGGGTTTTTGGGTGTGTGGCTAAAAAGTTGCTTTGCTTTTTGTTTCCTGTTCTGTTCTGGTTGCACTTTCTGCTTAAACTGTCCATAAAAGCGAAATGAAAAATGCAAATTGAATGAGCGAAAGCTTTTCGCTGAACATTTCATTTGAAATCCACGCATTGTAAATTTAATGTGGACTTTAATGCCATCGCGCGCGAATCCAAGAGAAGCTCCAAAACGAATTTCATTTGCAGCCATCAAGATTATAAATATAAAACTTTATTTCCATGTTTATTTTTAGCCAGATTGCTGCAGAGTTTTTCTCTGGCTTTCCCCAAACTTGAAGCGAGTGAACCTTTGACCTTTGTGCTCCCCCATTTTGCGCACTGTGACATAAATTTCAACACAATGAAGTCATTGAAATTTTTCGTTGTCTGCTCATAATTGTTGGCCATTTAGCAACAAGTCGAAAGTATCTGACTGGTAGATACCCTGTACACGGACTTAAATGTAATACTTCGATTCCATTTTGAAGTCACTCTAATTTTAAGCCCTCCGCATTTAGATTTGCTCTCAATTTTAAACTACTCCTTCCAGTTTACATAATGTTCGCCATTTGAATATTTTATTATTAACCTAAATTTGTTGGGGTAACCACGCCCCCAACGCCCAGTGGCTTGGCAGAGCATGCCGCCCTAAACGGTGCAGTCATTAGGCGTATCATTTATGCGGCAGCTCGCCTTCATTGTGTATGCAGGGCTCAAACTGGGCCAAAACAATTACCGCATAATAAATCAATTTTGAGTTCTATAAATTGGCAAAACAGTAACCCAGACCATATCTCTATATTCCATACTCTATACTCCCCTTTAACAAGTCGCCTTCAATCATTCAGCCAGCATTTGATAGAGTTGCTCGCCATCTTTCCGTCTATATATATATAAATATATATATAAATATATATATATATATCTGTGTGGGTAGCAATTTTCAGCTTAACTATGCAAATTACTGACAGTTGTTAGCCTCAATTTGATTCACAGCCGCAGACACAACAAATACGCAAAATAGGAATACAAATACTACGAGACTAAAATGTGGGCAAATTGAAATTGGCACAAAAATATGAGTACAATTTTAAATATGTAATTGCGATACATTTGTCATACGAGTTATTTGCATGTCTTACAAAATTGACATTTCCTCGTTGACGATTGAATATTTGATTTAGATAAAAAAAAACCTCAAAATAATCACTTGACAGCCTTGAGACAATTTAGTCAAGACAACCATTTAATTGATATTCAAATCATTGTTAATTATCTTGATTAACTTTAATTAAATGGCACGACAAATAGTAGAATTAATTGCCTTACTTTGAATATCTACTGTCACTCAGAAATTCACTTAATTTCTGTTTGTATTTTGTATGTCTGCTAATTTTATGAAAATCTCATTTCGTGCCTAAACTTACATACAAATTCCATTGCATATCCATGTTTATAGTGTCATGTGAATGGATTGTGTCTCCAAAAATGACATACAATGCAATTTTCATATAACACGAACGGCAAATAACAATTCAATTCATTTATTTGCACAGCAATTTAGCAAACAGGCAACTGCATCAAACTAACTGCAGAATTCTCAATTCTCTGTTGTTGTTGTTGTTGTTGTTGTTGTTGTTGTTGTTGTTGCTCCTTTTTTGGCATAATCCGAAACTAACAAACGCGAAATGGATTTGTCGCTTGACAGTTGATGGATGTGATGGGTGCAGCAAATATGAAATGATTCAAATATAACAACTACAAATCTTTGCGAAAGACTTATTTTACCACAATCAAAAAAATGCTTTAAAAATGGTACAGTGAAATTTAACCAAACTGATTCTGAATTAATGGAAATTTTAATAATGTTGGCAGGGCAATTAATTAATTTTTGTGTGACTTTCGTGTAAAACATCTGTAGTATTTATTAATTGCGCTTTAATACAAATGTTTTTCGTTATATGCTTATTTATTTATAGCTAGTCACGAGGGTATTTTAATTTGACATTTTCCCATTATCATAACTATGTCAGTGAGTCTGGGTAAATCGAATAGATGGGGTTTATAAAGAACAAATAAAGAACACACATAAGTATTTTACGAACTGCTATAGAAAATTCCAGAATTATATTAATACTGGATTTAGCAAGATATAGTTTATCAGCATGCTAAGCTTAGTTACCCAAATTATAATTCACATTTTTCGCATTTCCTACTCAATGAAGTATGTGCAAATATTTACAAGATGCTGAGACAAATATTTATGAACTGCATCCACAAGCAAAAAATCTTAGTATCCACATCACTTGTGGGTTTTGATTTGATTTGAAATATTCCGCAGACAGATTTCACAGTTTGCTTTTATTGCAGCTGAAATTAATGCGCATTTGTCTGCATCTTTTGCAACTTCATCTGCATTTGTCTGTTGCACCTTTGTGTCAGTTGTGGCACGTACAGCTCTGCTCACTTTTTCTACACTCTTTCTCGCTCTACCTCTTACAGTCTCTCTCTCTCCCTCTTTCTGTTCCTGTCGCTATCTGTGTTTTTGTACCCATCACGTCGACAAGTCAACGGAATTCCTGGCATTCGCAGAAGCCAAACGTCGACATCGCTTCATTTAATCTAAATGCGTATACGCCACGTTGTTCATTTGTATTTTGGTTCCGTGCACAGCGTTGCAATGCAATTGCCATAAAATTATCCTAAGTTATAGTTGCATGTTTGAACACACTTATGCACACAAATGTTAGATGTGCGTGCGACATTTGCAATATGTTGCAAAAATGCGGGGGCAGGTTTACACAATTGCAAAGCAGACAATTTGTAATTGTTATCGATTAGGTTAAGTGCCAATGAACCAACTGCAAAAAATAAATAAATATATTATAAATAAATTGTTGGCTTTATTGAAATAGTTTTAAAAGCTTTTAGCGGGTTTAAGTTCATTGACTGAACACAATTCAGCTATTATTATTATTGGTAGTATTATTTTTTCGAGTAGTGTTTTTTCAAAGAGAATTAAATTGAATAAAATATTATATTACAGATTAGATTATGCTATCTGATTTTCTCTTCAGGGATCTGATACTGAACTTAAATTTCAGCCTGTGTTATTAGCATAAGTGGGAATGCAGTGGAGTCTGCCACATGCCTCCGAGAATGTCCTTAAAAATACACTGCCTGGAGTTGGTCAATGCAGTAAGGAGTTAAATTTATGTGCTTTATGCAGCACATTAGCGCATTGTCACCGCACACGGTACACTTTCAATAAATTATCCCGGAGCACACTCGGTCTACACTCGAGTGGAGTCGACTAATGCGCTTAGCGCTTTTGTTGCGACATTTTGGCCAAAGCTTTACAAGAACAATGAAGGGAGAGAAGGGGGAGGGTAGAACGCACGGCGGGGCAGGCAGAAACAAGACGACAAAAATCCGCCATAAATAAAGGATAACAATTTGTTAGCCGGCAACAAGTGGCAAACTAAATCAACAAAAGTGCGAGTAGATTTCGACTCTTGCCCCATTTGGTCTTTCCTTTTCACGTATTTGTTCCCTTCATGTGTGTGAATACATATGTAATCCAAAGCTGGTAATGTTAATGGCGAACGGCACAGGAGTGCTGGAGTGCTGAGGCAAGGCTGCAAGTAGAGTGTGGCAAGCAGCAGTAGCAGCAGCAGCACGTGAAGTTGGCACTGATAAACAGTTATCTGTATTTACGTCTGCTTGCGAGTCCTTGAATTATGTATGCCATATTTTTTTTTGGCAGGACACCAACCCAAAATTCTAAAGAGTTAAAATTGAGTAAGGACCGTTAACCGCCTTGTTATCGCAGAGTTGCTCACTTAATTTTCTAGCCATCAGCCGCCTTTTTTTCCATAAAAAAAACTTCCCGTTGGTAAGATGAGCAATTTGATTTTGGGTCTCTTTGGAATAGAAGGGCAAAATTGAAAGGACCGTTTTGGTATTTTTACTTTTAAGTACATTTCACTTTCCCACACTTTCAAACGCAGGAAGAACAAAAATAAGATGATGCCGCAGGACCTCAAGTGTTAGCTGATATTAAGACCTCAATGCAAAATGTCTCTGTTTTTCCCTTTTCTTTTCCTTTGTTGGTAATAACATAAATGCAATTTTACGCACGCTTTGGATTTTCATAATCCCAAAGAGATATTTTGAAATTGTAGCACAGCAGGCGGTAAAAGCAATTTTCTTCTTTTTTTATTATTACTTTGCCTGAATTATTTCTTATCTAAGATAAAGCATATGCTTAGAGATGTATATATTTATTTACAAAATTGTCTGTCAAAATACTTAATATAAAAAAAAATTTACATACCTTTTGAATTGCCTATAAAATCTGGAGTTAAGTAAATTCGCATAGAGTATGAATTTTGTGGTGTTCATTTCTGGTCTGCTGTAGTTGTTGGGTTGTCGGACCCTTAATTGCCATAAGGAAAAATCAAATGGGGCAGGCTGTTATTTTATATAAAAAATATATTGTTTTACCATTCTTTTTGTTTTCTCCTCTCTTTTGTATTGTTATATTTTTAATTCATGACAACTTCATTTTCATTTTCTTTGTTTTTTCAAGGTATTTTTAACAGCAACGGAAAGTGTGTGTGATGCATTCATTGTAAACTATATCTGTATTATTTTTCATTTATTTTTGCCAAGGAGCTGTATGTATACATATAGGCCACAGAGCCTGAACTCTATATAAAATTAATTTTTAATTTTGGAAACAGAATATTTCGCTTCCAGTCGAGCTCTCTCAATATTCTTACTGTTTTTAATTGTTATGTGTGCTGAAAAAATACAGAATCATTTAAACAGTTGTAAACTCAATTTTGTTGACCGCCCATTTTGACTGCGTGAATGGGCGCAAAATTAAATGATTGACAATGCGGATTCCTTTGAGTCTGTCAATGGCACAATTGACTGATGCCACAGTGCAACTGACACATGCATTGCGGCAAGAGTTTCAACAACTTGCTTCATTGAGTAATTAACAAGTTCATTATAATTTAATTAATATAATTGAATGCACAAGTCAGAGGCTGGCTACTCAAATGTGATAATAGATTCAGTTTATGCACTCGTGGAGACTTTATTCACAATGTTTTTTGTACATGCATTATGTTTTTTTCTTTTGGGGTAAAATTTACATTCCGATATTTGTATAGCGAAGTAATAATTTCAATTCTGCAAAAAACAATATCTGTTTTGTATTTTCTTTATCTGCTTTTTACCTTAGTATCTGGGATGCACGAAATTTGACCCATTTACCATTGTTTACTGTACACCTTTCAAGCCAAATTTGAGTGCATTGAAGATATTGGTTTCTTAGGATTTACCTGCATTTACCTTCATTTATCTACTATTTAAAATTCTTCTTTTTTGATGAAGAGAAACTATGAATTAAGCTCTTTGTGTGTCTGACATCTGAAATGCAAGCAAAGCAAACTGAAATCCATTTTTTTATGGGAAACATTTTTGTGTCATTACAAGCCAAGAAGCTGATCAAAATCGAATCAACAAATGACGTAACCAAAGACTTTGATATTTAAGGTAAGACTCCGTCTTCGTCTACGTCTACTTCTCTGCTTATATATTTATTTATTTATTTTGTTTTTTGTACTTGCATCAGCGTTTTCCCACGGCATTTTGTTTCGCTTACGTTGTCAGTGTCTCTGTGCCCTGTGTGCCCTGAGTGCTGTCAATCACAAATCAGTCAATATACCAATAACTACGGCGACGTTGCTACTCGTTTGCATACAAATTACAGATGCAAGTCACATTTGATGAAAAACAATTTGAAATGATATCGCACTCATGCCACAAAACCCCCATCTGAATTACACACGTCTCTGTCTGCATCTCGTTATCGTCGGGCCCTTTGGATTGGCCTTTTGCCTGGCTTTCACTGGCAGACACGTGGCATGCCCCAGCCAGCCGTTGCTGTTGCCGTCAAGTGGCTCTATTTTATTTTGCCGCTGCTCTGCATTTACCTTCACAAAAGGACCAAATCATGTGCACACTTTATTGCCTTTACGTGCAAATTGTTTGTGTTGCTCCATAAAAGATATACGCCAAATTGCTCTAGTCCAATTCGCAATCCACAATCCGCACACACACACACAGAGTTCATGAGCAGCATTCTATTTCATTTGCAGCTAAGAGCAAACGCATTTTACTTCTTTCATTCAGCTTGCATTGGAATGCAGCTCACTCAGGACTCCTCCTCCTCCTCCTGGAGTGTGGATAGTGTGTAGCTAATCAAAGCATTTGATAGATTGGCTAACACCTTAATAGCAACATCAGCTCTCTTTCTGTCCGATTAGTCTTGTTTGCCCAGTCAATCGTTTATTGTGCTCCTCTGCACCTATATATGCAAATAATTACTAATATAAGCTGCCCTCCACACAAGGATGAAGCCTTCGTTACCTGTGTCCTTTGCAGTGTTTACCAATATGTTGCCGGACAGGCGAGATGCTGCTCATGTTGCTCCAGCTGCTGTTGTCCTCCTTGTTGTTGTTGTAACCGCTCTAATTGTTGTCGGCATTGTTGTTGTTGTTGATGTTCGTATTACCAGACTTTGCATTGGGTGGATTTTGAGCTTGTAAATAAGCCTTAATTATTGCTTTGGCATCCATAAAGTTACCTCACAATAAACATGCAAATGCAATGGGCGTGGCATACACCATTAGAATGTGCGATAAGCCAATTTGTGTCGATAGCCACAGCACCAGCAGCGATCCTTAACATTTTCCAAAACAACAACTGAATTGAACAACACACTCAATGTTCAAGCTGGAACGCAACAGGCACTACCAATTCTGTTCAATTATGGCTGAAAATTTAGAGATTTGTTTTGATATATTAAAAATAATATTTATAATTTAATATTTATAATGAACAAAATGTAGTATGCCTGCAAAGTACATTCAATTAAATGAACAAATTTGAATCATTTCCATAAACGAGAAATTTGACCTCGTCCAGCCGGACATATCCCTTGCTCATGGTCGAACTGAGTGCACCACAGTGTGCACACATAAACGCTCATCAAATCCACTTAAACTGGTAATGACTGTTGCTGCATTGGATGAGACCACCACCCAATTGATTTTATTTGCCATCACCTAGCATCAGAACACGCATACGACGCGTTGCACCGTTGTACAGCCGTTTGTTGCACTCGATGCGTGTGTGCCACACTTGTCTGCTGTGGCATTTAAGTGCCTTTTAGCCCGGCCAAAGGTAACCAGATCGAGCCAGGACGATAATAGCCAGCTCTTGTTGTTGTTGTTTGCTGCCAGCTGCTTTCTGTGCACAACTGGAAAGGGAGGATGGGAGGGAGAGTTGGGCTTTTGGCCAGTTCATGTAGAAGGTTATTTCATGTGCTAACTGCACTGATTTGCGATTAATTGAATTTTGTGTTGGACACAGCTGCCATTTGACCTGTTTGCTGTAACTATAGCTGTGTCTAACTCTCCCACTTATCGCCCATCAATTTGCTCTGAACTCATTTATAGTTTCGAAATATAAAGAGCAGCAAATCAAACAAAAAATGTTGCACCAACTTAAAATGATTACGAACTGCCACAAAACGGGCAGACAACGCTGCAGCACATAAATCAAGATGCCTGCTCTTGGAGTCTGGTCAATGAACCGCAATTGGGTAGGCAATAAGATGTGCAAAAAAAAAGGATACAAACATAAAGCGGGATGAGATGTGGCCATGGCCAAAGTCTGGTCCGTCTGTATCTGCGCGGGACACAGTCTATAACCATTAATGACTTGGGCCACAAGCCCACGATATGCGGAGGAGTACGTGCTTCAATGCCACTGGCGCGGTTTTCCCCTTGCGAAACATTCGCAGTTGGGAAGCAGTCGTCGCGGTGTTAGGCCTACCCATGCCGTACTCGTGCCACATCCCAACCGGCTGGGAAACAGTAGAAGAAATGAGCGAAGCGGAAACAACTTAATGACGCGCGGCGCTAATGGTTCACTTAAGCACCCACATAAGTTACCCGCGCGCTCCTCAAAAGCAGAGCGACACAAAAAAAAACACCACATATAATAACCCATTGGAACATTCGAAACTGGAATACCCTTTATTTTACTTGATAATATTGGAATACAAAAGGGGCAAAAATCATTATTGCCTTTAGCAATTTTTCCATTTTGTAATATTAGAATAGATGTTAATAAATCTTTAATTGAATTAAAGAGCAAGTTCTTTTAAATTTTTCCTTTATCCAATTTTCCAGAAATTTCTTTAAAATATATAATGAACTTTTCCAGAATTTTCTTTAAAATATACAATGAACTGTTTTTTATTTTTTTGTAAGCTGAGCAACTATATGTGGCACTCCATTAACCATGCCCATCTAAAGCAGTCTCAAAATTAAAATTCCTTCGTCAAGTGTATGCAAAAAAAATAGAAAACTCAACATTCGCCCAACTTTAAATTTTTTCTACTTTTTTTTTTCTTCTATTTTTCTTATTTTTTTTCTCCAGCACATTTTAGAGGCGTTGCTGTGTTGGTGGGTGTCACAGTGTTGTCGTTTTGCCCGCCAAAATCGGCGAACGGCCTCTGCCGTAGCCAACCCTAAACGCCCACGCTCCCCAGCAACAGCACTCCACTCGCCACTCTCCCCCTGCCTCTCTCTACTCTAGAAACAGCACTGCGACGCTTACGTCGCACAGTAATAATTTCTCGCTAATGGTGTCCTAAATTGTCAAGAAATATGGAACCATTTGATTGTGGCGGCCCTCTTTAGCAGTCCCACGCCTCTCCAGCCTGAGCATGTGGGTGTGGCACCCCAAATGTGTGGATATATACAAATATATAAATGTACACACATACATATATATATATATATATATATATACATTCACATAAGTACAAGTGCGGCTTTTAGTTCGTTTGTGTTCTTGACTTCCGGATGAAAATGTCTTTGTTTTCGCTTTCGACTTCTTTTATGGTGACTACAAAGAGGTGGGCGTTTTTCGAAAGTGGGCGTGCCTAAAGTGTGTTTGTGACAAATCGAAGTGCACTATTTGTAAACATTGATCAAAGTGCTAACAAAATCGTGAAATTATTTTCCAGCTGAGCTTTGCTTTAAACAACTTTTCTTTGCACCTTTTTTTAAAGCAAAAATTAAACTTGTTGCGTTTTTTACTAAAAGTTTACTTCGAGTTGCTGAATTTTCTGCAC
This sequence comes from Drosophila dives, assembly GCA_035042365.1. Lineage (NCBI taxonomy): Eukaryota > Metazoa > Arthropoda > Insecta > Diptera > Drosophilidae > Drosophila > Drosophila dives. Next base: position 597,643 of record JAWNLJ010000414.1, on the reverse strand, counting down.
ATCATGGTCTTTTCAACGTAACGTCACGTTTACGTATTATTCAGCTGTCCGCAAAGAATTCATTGTTATATTTCTTTTGTCTCAGAGCTTTGCTGTGGTAAATACCCTCAAAGATGGCATCGCATTCATCTCCAACCATTCAGACAGACAAAAATGAAGAGACAGAAAAAAATAAAAAAAAATAAATGTGTGTGTGCGTGTGTGTGTATGTGTGTTGATTCACAGACGGAAGAAATCTGCTACTTATAAATTATGTTTATTTATTTATTATATTTTTGAAGCAGCTGCGCCGAACTACGCAGCGTTTTTTTTCTCCAAAGTTGCCGCTTTTCCTGCTGTCAACGAGTGTCCTGGCTGGCTACTGCCACAACAATGCTTCCCTTTTGCCTCCCCTTCTTCCTTTACGTTTACTTCGTTTTCATAAATCTGCTAAGCGAAAGATGAAAAAAAAATAACGTTGTACAAATGTTGTTGACAGCGGACAAACGGCCACCGGACGGACCCCTAGGACACACTTCAAGCTAGCCATTTAATACAAAAAAAAAGGAAAAAAAAAATTAGACGAGGGTAGCCCCAAATTGGCCAAGCTGGGGCGGAATTGCGGTAGTTTGAAGGGCTCCTAAAGCGTTTATGGAACTTTGGTTGCTAATAAAGTTGTCGATGTGACAAATTCGAGTACATCGCCTACAAGGAGTAATTTACATAACGACTCAATCGTTCTTATTGGTATTATGGATGGGATATATTTGCCATTCCAAAGTTCTATCAAATATTTCACAACTTTATTTAGCTGACTCTAATTTGGCAGAAGTCTGTAAATTAACTCTTTTCAATTAAAAAAGATGAAGTTCTAAATGAAGTTTTTTCCTTAAAATTTTGACATTAAACGTCAAGTTAAAAAATTCGATAATATGTAAAAAAAACAAAACTCTTAATTTACTTTCAGAAAATGGCTGGAAAAGATGTGCTGATTGTAACGCCAGCAAAGATGGAATTTTACGCTCCATTTGCGCAGATACAGAAGCGTCAACTAAATCTGCTCAATCTGGGCAACAATCCCATAATCTTTAGAATTGACAACAGCAATGAGAAACTCATTCAAGTGGTTCCCAGATGTGGCCGGTTGGCTGCTTACGACACCACCGAACTGATCATTTGTATCCAGCCAACTGCGGCAGATCAGCAGAACTGCGGATTAACAGTTAACTACAAAGTCAAGTCTCACACAGATTATCAAACGGAGAACGAGGATTGGACACATGCTCAAAAAATACTGGTAAACATCTCGTGGCACCAACTAGTAGAGACTGACAAGGAATTGCTGACCCTGATTGGCTCGGATCGCAATGCTAAAAGCCATGTCAAAGCCACAAAGAAACCGTATCAGCCCTTGTGCTGGACTTGCAACCAGAAACGTCTCAATAAACCGGTAAGAAAACGACGCTGGCTGAGACGCGTTTATTGGCCGCTGCTATTGACCTTTGTGGGTGAGTAATTGTTACGTAACAAGTGCATTTCAAATTTGTTGAGCTTTTAAACCATTTGCAGTTTACATTGGCTGGGAATGGCTTAAAATGAAGCTGTTCAACTGATGGGGATGGCAACAATGCAAATCAATTATTGTGTTATGCAAATAGAAAACAACTCCTCGAGGCAATTTCAAACATTTTCCACCTCTATCACTCCTCTCTTATGCCTCTTCGACATTCCTGCTGGACTCTCCCCCCACTGATATTTATTAATCATACGCGCCGTTGGCTGAGGCCCTAAATCAACTTGCCGGCTGTCAGGCTAATTAACTTAACTGCCGTTTCATTGGTATGATTTTACATTATGGCCATAAACATTTGGCTATTTCGCTAGTCGGATTTATATATAACTCAATTATTGTCACAATTAATATCTGATTGCATTTTAGACGCGCTTCGAACCCATTTTCATGTCTGCCAATGTTCAGATCAATATGGATTATTGTTCTGGTTGCTGTTGGCATTGCATCTTCAATAAATTTATGTTTAGCAACGTTTGCTTTATGATGCCAATTATCATAATTTTGTGTGGCCACTCAATTTCACTATTAAAGCTCACTTTAAGCGTTAGCCAAACTACAAATTGATCCCATGTGCATTAGCGTGTTTCTACAAAGTTCTTGACGTTGGCCAATTCATATTTATTCTATTCAATTTACACACAGTTTGCAAAAAAAATGAGCCACGACATCAGCAGGCGTCACAGTGAAAACCCTTAAAATGAGTCCAGCTGCAACAGAAAATGTCCCAGATGACTCTTTTTCTGGCTCTTTGCTTTCGCCTTGCCAGTTTTCCAAGTGGTTCTGTGGCATTTGTTTGACACAGTTTCGAAAGCATAAAATGTTTAGAAAAGAGGAAATACTTCAAGAAGCAAAATGCACAAAAGAAGAAATCAACAACAATTTAACGCTTAGAAGTAAATAATGGAAAATGCAAAAAGACGTAAGAGAAAACTATAGAAATTTCAAGTTTACTTTTAAACCATAATTTTCCAATACTCGGCAACAGTCAATGGTTGATATAAAATATTGCTATTTGTGAATGGCAATTGTTTGGTCATGTACAATATTTACAAATCACAGATTAAAATTCAATTTTGTTACGCAAATTTATGCCGAAGAAGGGAGCAAAAGATTCGTTTGTATTTGTTGGTTATCGCAATCAGTTTCCATGTGACATAAGAAACTGAGTTTTGGACTATGTTTTGGCTCGGACCTCACCAGCCGGCAGATCGCTTGATTGTATCAAGAAATGAATGAAATTAGAATGTCTGATGGCATTTTGAATTGGATTTCGACATTTGTTTTTTTCGTGTGCCTTTGCTGTCTCCTACGCTCTTTGTATTCCACTTTTGGCCTATCAGTGCTTGTTGCCTTGTTTGCCGGCCAATTTCAGGCGACACCGCAAGACAAGCCACACAATGGCACCTCCCTCCCATCCCCCTCACAACACAGTCCACCAACACCCCCGGCAAACACAGCCCCATTTCCTCAGTTCTTTTTTTTTTTTTACTGCCCATCGCTTTTGATTGCTGTTGCATGTCAAAGATTTTGCGAACCAAATGAAAATATTCTGTACTTGCTACACAGCTAAAAAACAAAACCCCCTTTCTCCTATGGATAGTAAAATTTGTAAATTAAGGTAATAATAAGCTGTTTACACAATACGATCCGTTACGGATTCATTTATTGCTGACCGATGATTTAATTATATTAAAGAATATTTAATTTTAAGCCCAACGAAATGTGCTTTTTCTGCCTGCTTCATTCATTATATAAATATATATAAAATATTTTGAACGAGTGTTCAAAGTTTCGTTCAGTGTATGGGCAAAAGTACGAGTTTTTGAAGCCTTACGCTACAATGCCATAAAACATTATTGACATTTCAATTGCAAAGCGTTTTTTTTGTTTTTTTTTTGTCACAGCTAAAACAGCAGGAGCAACAGTTCGAAAACAGTGATGAGTTTCCAGTAAAAATGGACTGTCAGATTTCCTAATGTAATTTTCAATACTCTATCTTAATGAACTACGCAAAAGTTTAAACCAGTCTAAGACGAACATTTATATCAGCTATGTGGATCTGTTCAGATTCTCAACTTATTTATGAGACTGTATGATAAAAATGTACTGAATTTACCTAGAGTATCGTCAAGTCGAAATGATATTGTTGGCATTTTCCGCATACTGGTGAAAATATTTCATGTCTGTGTTGTCACGCCGTTTGTTTTAACAGACTTCGCCTGCTGGAACAGCCAGCCCTCCCTCCCCCTGGTGGGTCATTAAATTGTTAAGACGAAATTTTGAAGACTTTGGCCTGGCCAAGTGGTTCGGCTTGTGCTTTTGTCAATTTTTTCATTTGGTGGTTTGCGACACGAAGTACACGTCAAGTTTTTGGAGCGTTTTGCTTAACTTTTTTCTTGTTGTTGCCAAAAGTTTTACGAGCTTATCCCAAGAAATAAAAGACAAACGACAAACATGATGGAAAACATACAAAAAACACGTGCCAATAACGTTGACTGCAGTTTGGGGCCGGCAACAACACATAACAAACATTCAACAACCAACAACCAAGAAGCAACAACCGTCAGCAACCATAACAACTACGTTAAGAGAATTAAAACAGCTGGCAGACAGATGAAAGATATCAACATGGCCAAAAGCATCCAAAGCTGAGCAGCTGGAGGGAAAAACCGCGATAGACAAGGTCGCTTAAGGTGGAAAAAGTTATAAGGTGGCAAAGGCATAAAAAGGTGCAATCAAATCCAAACTGATTTGTCTCCGGGGAGTGTTGCCAACTTTTATTTTTTACGAGCGGTCCAAAGCAGCTTTAAAATTCACAATGTGCCAGCTCGACGAACTGTAAATATACTATGAATATGATATATGCATTTTTATCAAAATATTTAAGTTGAGGCGCTTACAGATTGGTCAAAATGTATATTTTCAATAATTGAATTTTTAAAATGTGTTTTTTGTATTCTTTAAATATTTATATTTAACTTAAGAAATTAAGTCCTAAATTTTTCTTTTGAGAATCAAGTTCTTACTATAAGCAATGGATTCCTTGGAATAGTTAATCAAACTGCTTATGAATCCTATCTGGCCTCTTCAACGCCCCCTCGATAAGGTGTGCGGAAGGCATTTGTATTGCCGGGGGACAGGAATGGGGTCTGCGTCCGCTGAACTGGCTTTAATTAGACAGTCGTTAAGTCGGTTAAGTTATGGGCTAACAGACGATGCGGCTGTGCCTTCGCCTCGGGTCGAGTCGTGAAATTTATGCGTTTAAATTGCATAATTTCCAAACACACACACACACACACACACAGATTTACACACAGCTGGGCATTCGTACATAGGCACACTAAAAGTTTGCACATAAATTTAAGAGTCAATGCAAGAGGGCAAAGTTTTGACTGCCAACAAGCCACCATTTGCTGCATGCCACACAGTCCGTTTCATTTTGCCCAATGTCCCTGTGCTCATATTGAATTAAACACTTTGTGATTTGGCCGCCTCAGAAGTGTCTTCCAATGCCAGACATCTGAAAAATACACACCTTCACACGCACGCCCACAAACACACACAGAATACACACACCCACACACAAACACACACACACAAACGTACGATTCGATTGTAATTTCCTGTTTCGGTTGCAGCTTCTCCGAATGCTTTCGGCTGATGTCTGCTCTTTTATCGGTCTCCGCCAGTATAAACCCCACACCACCCCACTCCCAAATGCCCGCCTATATGGCTTTTCTCTCAATTGCAAATATGGCCAAAATGTTTAGTCTGTTTTTGTATGCACTGTTTCAATTAAAAGTGTGTATCAACATGACAGAATGAGAAATAAATTAAAAGTAAATTTGTTCTTCACAGGCTTAAGCAAACTGTCGATAAAGTATCGATAAATATCGTTTTATGTACTTTTAGTATGCAGGCAGCTAAAAATGAGAACACATATCCAGGATATCTACTGGACGTGCCAACTTTACTGAAGCAAACATATTTTTTCAGTTTTTATGCTTTCGGCATTTCTAGAGATGTTTTTTGTTTTGCTGCCTTCGCCTCTAATAGTTTTTACTGCAACTTTATTTAGTACTACCCTCTCTCTTAGCGCTGTCTATAACATGGTCCGTTGGACGCCAATTCACTGCTCCCCACACCTCCCCTACATTTCCATTCAATTTTTGTTGCCACTCTCTTTTTTTATACCCTTGCAGATCCTATTAGTAATTGTTGTGAAGTTTGTAACGTTCCAAAGAAGTCGGTCCCAAATTATATATATATTTTTGATAACCTTTCTCGATCGGTTTTTATATTTATATTTAACCTTAATTTTTTGACATTTATTTTTAGCCTGCAAGTGTGTGTAATATTCGACGTGGCTAAGAAGTTCATTTTTTATTTTCGTTTATTTTTGTTTTGTTAATTTTTTTATCTTGTGCCATTTTTTAGCATTTTGCAATGAATTTCGTTTGGGACACTGTCCGTCTGTCTGTCTGTCGCTTTCTCTGGCGTCGTTTCTTTTTTTTTCTTTTGAAGATAAAAATATCAGCGATTCGGTAAACGGCAATGGCATTGGCTCTGGTCCACTTATGGTCCACTGCCGCCTGTGGCTAATGGGGCTGACAGCCAAAAACGCGTGTAAGGTTTTGTGGGTGCAGGGTGGTGAGGGGAGCGAATGTTTGCTGGAATTCGCAATAATTGTTTATTGACAACAATGGATTTAAATTGTTATCGGTTGCAGCTGTGAAACAATTATGAATGAAGCCAGCGAAGTAAATTCTGTGTGATTGAATGTTGCATGGAAAAAGTAAATAAATATTTGTGGAGAACTACAACTTGGGAAATATGTGCAATATATAATAAAAATTCTTAGAGAATAAAGTTTTAGCGTTTAAGTTTAAATTTTATATTGGGTTTTTTGAAACGATGGAATTTTCGCTATTTTGCTAGTCGAATTGTCTCGGATTTCAGACTTGAGTTTGCGGACAATTCTGGTGCTTGTGGGCCAATTGAATAATGCCAATTGGCAAGTTGGCTACTTGCGGCACAAAAGCGTTTGCCAAAAACAAAATAAATAGCATAGCTTCACAAGGGTCTGTAATAACAACAACAACAACCACATAAAGAGCAAATCAAAGTGGAGCAGAGCCGACGCGAATCTGGCGCATATTTTTGGCAGGAACGTGAAATTAATTATGCGCGGCAAAAGAAAGGCTTACCGGAGGACAAAGACATCACATGCAAGGAGCGCCAAAAGGGATGCGTTCAGGGTTGGCCAGGGTTGGTGACGGTTTTGAGGTTGCTGCCAAAAAGGAATAACAGCGACGACGATTTCGAGGCTCGTCGGCGTTCCAGGATTATGTTAAATTTAGCGGTGACACAGACACTTGGCAAAGGTTCTCACACAATGCCGCAATAATTGCGCAAGAGTCTGGTGGGGTGGGGTGGGGGGTTTTGGGTCAGGCTGGCCGCCATTAATTGTGCAAAAGTCAGTGCGACTGAATATGTCGCCCCTGGCAGCTGGATGTCTCTCGCTCGCTCTCTCTCTCTCTCTCTCTCTCTCTCTCTCGCCGTCTTGTGGATCGCTGTCTGCCTCAGGCAAAAGTCAGTGCCAAGTGGCAGATGCCATTCTCCGTGCCAACTACAAATGGGTTGGGTTGTGCATGGGTGTAATTGTATCGGTGTGTGTGTGTGGCCCAAGTGCACAGTAATAAAAGGGCCAAGAGGCTGCTGCTGTTGCTGTTGCTGCTGCTCTCGTTTCGTTCCATTTCGTTTCGTTTGGTATGCCATAAATTTTAAGCTATTTTTATTGTCATTTTCATTGCGCGCTGTGAAAATGTTTGTTTAATTTACGAGTGACTTTCCAGCTTCAGCTTGCTCTCTCTCTCTCTCTCTCTTTCATTATCTTTCTCTCTCTCTCTCTGTTTTTCTGTCTTGACAGTATCTGTATTGCAATTACCAACGGCCAACTGCCAGCACAACAATTAAATACAATTTTCGTCCAGTTCAAATACTCAAAAGTGCGTCACCAGCAGCAACAACAACAACAACAAAAACAACAACAAATAAAAACACGCGCTTCAGATAAATCATTTGCAATTTTCATTTTCTATTTATCAAGCTCAGCATTTGAGGATATTCTCAAAGACCCTTTTAGCATGAGCAAAAATCCCAGCTGAGCGGCGTGGGGCAAAGCGATTTAAGCGATTGCTGCGAAGGGGCGCTGCTTATAGCTGTGTGTGTGTGTGTGTGTGTGTGTGTTGTCTGGCAAAAGCTGGTTGTTACCTTGGCAAATATGTACATAAATAGGAAAAGCAGTAACCTTGAGGGAACTTGGCTTTTGCCAGAGGGTGCTAGGCGTGCACAATTCGCTGCTGAATCACAATAAGGATGCCGATTCACTTGCTCGAATGTAATCTAAAATGTGGTAATAAATTGTTTAAATTACTTTAAAATAGACTGCCCATAACTGATTATTTCGTTAAAGTTTTCGTAGCATTGCTTTAATGTATTTAACCCAATTGTAGACAGCTTTCTTGCACTTGCAGACGCTCAATTCTGCTTTTTCCAAGGCCTCTTTCATGGTTGCCCAAATATTTACATTAAATTTTGCCAAGTGGCAACGTTTATTCCCTTTTTGGCCCAGCCATTCCCTGTTTTTTCTTCTCATTCTCCATATCCTCTTCATTTTGCTTTTAGTTTTATTTTTTTAGTTGTAAAACCATTTCTTTGTTTGTTCTATGTTTTCGCGGCGGGTTAATTTTGCATTTCCGCTCATTTAACTGCATTTTTTCCCCCTCCACCCTCTATCGCTGTTATTGCCATTGTGGTTGGCTCCAAGTGCCGTGAAGTTGTTTTTGCCAGGAAGTTCATTTAGAGCAGCAGCAGCAGCAGCAGCAGCAGCAGCGGCATATGAAATGGATGTTGGCAAAAGCGTCCAAGCTCATGGAATTCCACTCAACATACTTTATTTAACTTTTCTTCATCTTTTTTTCTTGTTGTTGTTGTTTTTTTTTTTTTGTAACTGCCAATTGTTTTTTGTGTATGTATTTATGTAAATGTTGCTAACAGCCTGAGTAGAGAGAGTCACTTGATTATAGGCTTAATAAAAATATATATAAAAAAAAAGTTGATTAGTTATGTTGATGTTTAATATTATATTAGAATATATATGTATATATTTATATATAAAAGTAAGCTTCTTGGGCTTAACCGATTCAAAAAAATAAAATATATTTGTTAGCCAGCAATTAAATTGATGGAGGAGCTATAATCTCAGAAGGGGCACAATAGATCTACTAGGTCGCAGTGCACAATAAATAATAATAATAATAATAAATAATAATAATAAATAATAACTAGCAAATACATAATAAATTAAGAAATGTTATTAAATAATTCTAAAACTTGCTCATTTTTCCTTGCTTGTCTTAAGCAATTTTATTTTTAATATTATAAATATTTATTTTTTTAGACAGCAAGCATTTTTTGAATTTAATTTATTTAAACATTATTAATCAACTAAAAGTTATTGACTATCTTAAAGTTTTATCTGCTTTTAGCTTAATTGTTTTGAGCTCCGTCGCTAAATAATTTGATGTGTACTTTTAAAGGCATTTCTAAAGCGAAGCAATTTAAAGTTTCACGTCTGCCTGCTTAGGCATAAATGCTGTGTGCTATGTGTGTGTGTGCGTGTGTGTGTTGGTGTGTTGTGCGTGTCTGTGCTAAATAATTATATGCCTTTTTGGACTCGCGATTCGCAACTCGTAAATTTCACACCCCAGTCATCAAGAGTTGAGCAAGTGCTGCGTGCTGGCAAAACTTTTGCCATTTGCGCAGGATGCACAAGGATGCACTGACGCACACATATAAACACACTCGCACACACACACACACACACACATATATATATTAAGCATGGCGAGTTGTGACATAAAAATTATATGTCAAGCGCAAAATCTCGGGCATACAGCGCTTAAACATGCGAGTATATCCCTCTCTCTCACTCTTGCTCTCCCTATCTCTCCCTCTCTTTCTCTGCGCTTTTGTATATGTTGCTGTGTGAGTGGCAGCTTCCGTTCTCCATTCTTGGCTGCCCCTTTCACTCATTTACCCCCCTCTTAGCCCTTAACTCTTACTAAGTCTCTCTGCCTGACATTGCACTCAACTTTGCTTTCACCTTTGGAGCTGAAGCAACCTCGCCTCTGGCTGCTCCCCCGCAAGCCAAACCAGCTGTTGACTTTTATTGTGGCTTGACATTAATTTGTTAAGTGCGCCACGGCTGCCTGCCGCATGCCGCATGCCACCCATCATCCACCTACCCACCTACCAACCATCCACTGCCAAACCACCCTCTACCCAGTCAAGTGTGCAATCTTTAAGGTGAGCAACTTGAGTAGTTTAACAGTATTACTTTCCCTCAACTACAGCCAGCTGAGCCAGTTTTCCTCTCTTATTTTTTGTATATTTAAATGCTTTCAGTTAAATGCATTTAAATGCAAAAATAGAAGAGAAAAAAATATAATAAAAACATTTTGCTTGCCGCAGTTGCGGTCGCTTTTAATTATGCCCAATGCACTGTGAAAATGCTTAAAAATGCAAATTATGCGGTGCAAAATGCAACGTATGCAAAATTGTGGTACATAATTTATGCCGCACATGGCAAATATTGCTGCCTGCCACATCCCAACCATTAGGCAATATCTCACACGCACGCATCTAGATGAATACCGTTCGTTCGCTCGTTCGTTCGTTCGTTCATGTTGCCCATGTTGCAAGTGTTGGCGGTGTGGCAATTCTATCGCATTATGTTGTTTAACATTGCTTTCTGGTGTCATCGATGCCGATTGTTGATGCAAGCCGTATGATATGCATAAACATACCACACCCGCAAATATACGCACCCACACGAGCACACACAAACACACGTACAAACTCACGCACACACTTATACACACATACACCACACATCAACGCACACACAAACATCAAATATTTGTTTAATTAGCCCGTATTAATGTCGATTCAAGCAAATAAGGTGGCAAAACTCATAATGAGAACTGCAAAAACCCAGCACCATTGTTCTGGCCAATTGTTACAACTGCATTTATTTCATTCCCCCTGCGGACAGTGCCTGCAGCCTGTGAATAATCTGCCCACTGACCCACTCAAGGACTATTTGAAATCCATTTCACTTGTTGGCCTATTCAGACCATTTGGCTTGTCATTAATCCAAACTTTGATCTAATTTAATTTTCCTTATATTTTAAATTTAATTTTATCATGCATAAAAATTACTAAATTTATTTAAAGTTCTTTCCATTTTGGATTCATTTTATTTAGTTCACCTTTGCTTTGCTGTCAAATAAGTTTGTTTAAAATTAAATTTATAACTTGTCTTTGCACATACAATTCTGAATTCCACTTTTTGAAATACAAATATTTGCATATATATATATATACCACAATTTACTATTTGATGTGGTCATGTCGTGCAAGAGGAAGACCAAGCTGTGGGAGTCGACTATTGATAGTTCACTCATGAAGACAACCACTCAAATCATGCTGGAGCAGGGCTCCCAGCCACAGCGCACCCTTTGCACCAACGATCACAAACTCGTCAATTTTCAGTCCTTCGACATGGACGAGTAAGTTTGGCCAGGACTTCAGTTCACCTTCCATCCAATTGTAGCTCACTTTCCAAACCAATTGTAGTTCACGCTATGGTCATGTGCCCTACGAGGAGCAAGTGGAACCACCTCTAAGATCTAACTATATGCGTGAGTATACACAGCCCTTTCCCTCCCGCTGCAAGCCGATGGAACCGAAAGCTGAAACACCTGATTTTATGTTCAATCGCTTGCCCAAGAACGATTTTGATCCACAAACTGGCACCTTGTACAAGTTCCTCGATGATCACATGCACAATGTGCCCGAGTCTCGCAAAAAAGTTAATTTTTTCAGGCAATTGAGGTGAGTTTTTATTTATTTTTTATTTATTTTATTCTATTTATTCTTGGGATGGCAACTTTAATTAATATTATTCAAATTTATTACAGAAATCAATCATTTTTGCTATATTAAATAAATTCAAATTTTATAAATGTAAAGCATAAATTGTAAATAATATTGTAAAAAAAAAATAATAATAAAATAAAATAATTGTTGCTGCCACACAGTTTTAATAACTCTTTCAAGAATACTGTGGCATGTTGCATGCCTCTGCACTAACTAATTGCCACACAATTTGTTGCAATTTAGCTTAATCATCATGCAAGTTACAATAAAAATTTCCAACTCTATTCCCACTTTCTCACAGTAATAGCTTTCCTTTCGCACCCCCCCACTTGCCATCACTTTAAGTGAAATATGTCAGCTCTTTCGTTTTCAATGGAAATCAATTAATATTGCATTAAGAAACTGAATTGTCAGCATGAACCAGTTGACTAACAACATATAATCACATACATGTGTATATAGGTAATGTATGAAAGTAAGGGGAGTCCCTTATTAGGTTATAACCATAGCTAGTTCCTGGAAAAAGCCAACAAATTGCAATTAATAATGCAAAAGGCAGTCAGTCCGCAATGCATCCATTCATCGAGCAAGTCCAGGAGCAATACTTCGATACTTTGAGTCGTGGTTCTTGGCTGCCAGTTACTTGGTGCTATTGAGGACAATTTGCATAAATGGTATCAATAAGCAGCAAGGATCTAAGGATCTGCACTGCGAGGGTGGTGTCAAACTAATGGCAAACTATGACAGCGCTGATTTATTATGCACGGTAATTAGTTTGGCCTGTTTAGCGGCCAGCCGCATTGATATGCCAAGTAACTGCATCAAATTTCTTTGGTTACAATAACAAGTCCATTAAAGCAACAACAACAACAGTAATAGCCATGCACTGACGCTACTTAGTCCCTTAACCAGATGATAACGATGACGAGGACGAGCGAGGACGAGCGAGGACGACGATGAAGTGGCCGCAAACAAAACACTTCTAGTCCTCAGTTGACAAGCGCATGAAAGTCAAAATGAATGTTCCAAAGTGACAGGGACAGAGGCGTCGTCGGAGTCTGAAAAGGACAAGCGAGAAAGTGGGGAAGCCTGAACGGGAGCAGAAGCAGCAGGACAACGATGCCGAAGCGGAAGTCGCCATTGTGGTTGACAAACGGGACATGGACATGTTGCACAAGGGCAGGCGGCAATATATCAATTAGGAAACAGCAACTTGCTAAGTTTTCAATCTCGCACTGAAACCTGACACCGGAAGGCTTCAAGCAGCATCAAAGTGACACCAAGCGTTTGTAATCGTGGCAAGATGAGCTGAAAATTAAAAGATACATTTAATTAAAGGCTAATTAATTTAACTAAGCCAAAGATGTCAACACTAAATTGATGCTAATTGGACTCCTTAAATAAAAGTAATAATAAATTGTATTTAATTTTAAAAACTAATCAAAAGCTTAAAAAATGTCAAACTGAATTGTCACTTCCAATTCGACAAATCTAAAATAGAATTTCACAGTTTAGTTTTACACCTCACTTCGATTAATCCAATACTAAAAGTGCCACTTTCAACATGTTAACGCCAATCGTATTTCCTTTATGTTGGCATAAACCTCAAGCCATTTGTCAGAACACTGAGCCAAGTGAAATGTTTGGACGGCAGTAGTAAACCGGGTTGGAGATGTGGACATATATCGGGATGAGACCTGCTGCCGCTTGTACTTTCGTCAGAGTCATACGGACGATTTGACAGTGGGACAATTGGACAGTTGCACAGTTGACCGATAAAATGTTGTTACTGATAAGAGTGGCTGGCTCGTAATTTGGGTGCATGCAACATTCAACAAGCTTACACCAACGCGTACTACACACACAAAACTCACCACACACCAACAAATGCCGGCAATAGCAGTCGCTCTCTCTCTGTGTGTGTGTGTGTGTGTGTGTCGGTTCTGAGGAGCGTCTGCGTTGCTCTCTTTGAGCCGAAGCAGAAACTCAACACAGTGGCACGACTAACGGCATCGTCTGTGATAACAGTCAACGGTTCGGTTTTGACCGTGGCTCGTTCTGTGTGGAGGCTCGTGTCTTGGCCAGCAAGCTAAACTCAAATCAGTCAACTCGGAAACGTGGCCATGTTCGTTTTGCGGCGATTTCGTTGCGGCTCTTTTAGCCTGGCCACCAACAATTGGCAATAGCCAAAACTAAACGTTAAGCTGTGTGCGTTTCGTGTGCCGTGTGTTGACGTCTTTTTCGAACCGAGTGCTAAAAGTGGCCAAGTGTCAACGAAATATTAAATAAGCCAAAATCAAACAACACAATTTGAAGAGGTGTGCATACATAAGTATACTCGTGTGTGTGTGTGTGTGTGTGCGAGAGAGTGTAATTAATTTAAAGGTGTAAACTACAACAACTACCAACAAAAGAAACAACAAAAAAAAAAACATGTGATGCTGATACTGTGTATGTGTCTGTGTGTGCGTATTTTTTGTGCGTTGGTATGTGTGTGTGTTTGTGTGTGCATGTGTGTGTGCACGTGTGGCATGTAATTAATTTTTGGCATTTAAATTGGCCGCCATCAACATCCATCTCTTAAATCAATTTGATAAATTTGCATTTTTTGGGGGCAAAGAAAAAAAAAAAAACGGGAGAACCGCAAAAAGCGATGCCTGAAAAAGCAATTTCATTTACAAATTACAACTTGATTGGGGGCCGCCTTCAGAAGGCAGCTTGAAAAGGGCAAAGCCTGCCAAATAAATTGGGTCGTCAAGTAAATCACCAATTGAACGGATAATTGGAAGTGTTTCGGAATGATTTCCTTGAAAAGTATTAGGCACAAAATTGGCTTAATCCCAATTTACTTTAGTTATCATTAATATATAAAAATCCATTTTGAGACATCAGGAAAATTTATAAAAAAAAAGAAAGCTTTAAAAAATAGTATAGTTAGACCTCTTGATTTATTCCAAAAAATAAATAAATAAATTTAAATACCTTATTCATTAAATCTACAACTTAGCTACAAAAATTTGAATTTATAACAAATTTCAATTAATCTTTAATTTTAATCTTCAAGGTGCATTTTCACATGACAGCTGAATATTTCTAATAAAAACCTGCTGGAAAATGAAGCAAATTTCAAATGGCATAAGCCTAACGATTTTTCATAATTTAAGTCCCTGGCCCTTTTTTTTATTTTGTCATTTTCTGTCGTCTATTTAATGTGGTGTAAACAAATCTCGCATTTACACTTCTGAGGGCTGGCCCCAAAAACTCAAAACTGTGGCGAGAACGACAAGGAAAATAATAATAATAAAATGAAGGAAAACGTAGAGAAAAATAAATAAAGAACAAGTTGAAGAAAAATTACGGAGACGTGCCTCGTATGCAAAAACATATTTGCAAAACGCAGACTAATAAGTGAAAATAGACGTTGGAAAGGGGGGCGAGGTTATGAGACTAGTAGATTATGAGACAAAGCCAGAAGCCACATCTACAGTCAGAGAGCAGCACCACCAACTGGAAGGGAAGTCCTTCAAGCGTCTGTGTTGGCCCCACGATATTCGGTGCCCAGGAAGCAGCCGCGCCCCAGAAGGCTGCCAGGATGCCACTGTTATGGAAGCAGGGTGCGGGTGCGGGTACGAGTGGGGTGGGGTTGAGTGGGTTTGGTTTGGCGACCTCGAGGCATAAATGAGTGCCGAGCCGAGCGCAAGATAAAAATGCAGAAGAAGCGTGGCAAAAGCCAAAATGAGTTGCACCCATTTCCCCATCATGAACGAACCACTTTTTCATGTGGTTCACTTATATTATTTTTTTAAAGCGTGTGCCCAAGTGGAAATTTCAACATCGGCCTGACAGTCCAATGGGGCGAGCATTTTCACACTTAATACAGAATCGAGCGTCGAGTAATGAATTTTTGAAAATTAAACAATTATTTTTCTTGAATTTATGATGTTTAACAACGAGAAATGTTGACGCTTTAATCTCACGGAATTTAATTGCCCAGCAAGTGTGCGTGTGTGTGTGAGTGTTATGAATATTTTTGCTGGGTAAAAATGAAACAAATTTCATTCATTACTTGAAAGGGTAGGAGTGAAAAAACAGTCTGCCATTTTGTATGGTCATAAATCTTTTGACATATGCGTTGCCATTGCGTTAACGATATGAGGAAGCGGGGAGTGGTGGGTGGTTTAAGCTGCAGAAAAACTCATTCAACGAGCTGAAAAAAATACGTATTAAATTTTTTTTTTTTTTATTGTTTGTTTCTTTTTATGCGCTCGACATTTTGAGTTAAACAAATAATAAACAATAAACTTGACAAAGCCTATAGACAATTTATCCCGCAGTATTTTGCCATTTTTCGAATTGTTGAAATTGCGCAAAGGGTTAAAGAGAATTCAAACTCACGCGCTGCCAAGTGACTAAAACAATAAACACAATAAAACGTTGGCCAAATTCTCGGCCAAAAATAACAACAATAGCAAGGCTAACAACAATCGGCAATGCCAACAGCAGATCCCGCCTGGCCCTCTTCACCATCATCGGACGGTAACTACTGTAAACCCGAATACAACATCAACAACAACACTGTTTAACTGGCTAATACCAAAACAACAACATCGAAATCTACAGAAGCTGTAATAATAAAAGTTGACAAAAACGAGCAAGAAAGCGAGAGAGGGAGAGAGAGAGAGAGATATAGAGGGCCAAGAGCAACAAAAGCGTTTGCAGCTATTGGCAACAATTTTACGAGTTGCCAACTACTTTTTTACAACGAATTTTCATTATTGCAAGAGGTAAGCTTTTCTTTCCATTTTTTTTTTGATTTTTTATTTTCATTCTGTCCATTTTCCTTGTTGCTCACTTTGACAATTTTACAGGAGCTTTTGTCATTTTCATCAGATGCCAGTTTTTTGGGTCTTAAATTTTTTGACCACTTCCATTGCACAAATCCAATTAGGTTATTGATAGCTACAAGTGTAAGGAAAACTTCTAAATCATGTTCTGTGTTGAGTACAACTCACAGTTCTGAAACAGATGGATTCTTTTTTCGCCCAAATGCTTTTTATTTAATATCTAGTGTGTGTTCAAAGACTTAAATCACAATAACTTTGTACCCAATGTGGTGAAATTTTCATTTAAGAATTGGCTTCAGTTTGATAAGCTATATAAAAACTGTTTTCAATATGTGTATACATAGAGAGATACATACATAAGAGACCTTTTGGTATATACACATTAACAATTTAATATAAGTAATTAATTTTCTAATAATAAGAATTCCATTACTTAAAAAATTCAATGAAAATGATAGATTTACTTGAAAGTTTTTTAAAAAATTGCTGGGATATAAATATATATTTATACAGTACTTAGACTTTCGACATGATTAAATATTTGTGTTCCTCATTATAAAAAAAATTTTGCAATCTCGTCTGAGAATTTTAAGTGATAATTAAGGGCACTGGCTTCAAATCATATAATTGTCTTACTAACCAGTCTAAACAAGTAATTGCCAATTACTGCTTGTCTGCTCCCATCTCATAGTTATCCAATCGAAATCATTATTTGCATTGTGAAGTAAAGCAGTTTTTACCTTATACCGAGTATATCTCAATTAAATGAATCGGCATCCTCCCCTTACACATCCTAACCCACAAACGTTTGGCCACATAATTAAGCGAACTTTGCACTCGAAAATAACTCTTAACCCACTTGATTCGGCAAACGGCAACCAAGTTTGGCCACTTTCGTGATGCTTTCGAGCGGCAAGCACATGTCCAAACTGCTGGCTTATATCATCTTTCAACTTGTGTTGCAGTGAGGCACTTTCAAAAAAATGCTGACAACCGTACGTACTTTCCCTCAAAAAAAAAAAAGAAAACAAAAAAAATACTAGAAAGAAAAAATTTGTTCAAGTTACTATTCAAACGCTTTTCAGCAGCTGGCGCTCCAAAATCCCTTTTTAATTTTTCATGGCTGCCATTCTGCTGCTGCTGTTGGTCCCGTCTCCCGCCTACCCCCAAGCTGCACTTCATTTACTCAAAGCCAGCGGAAACAAAAATCCAACGGAGAAGATGGATGCGGAGGCGGCAGGACAGACGCACACCCAGACACACACAATGCATATGCATATTGCTATGGGGTACTGCAGAGCATATTTAACCCATTGCAAACACATTTGCAAGCACTCAACTCGACTCAACACAACTCATCTCATCTCATCTCATCTCGACTCGATCCCACTTGTGGTTTTATTTTTTTTTGTTTTTGGGGAGTGTGCACCGACTTTTGGCCACTTCTGACTATCGTCTCGTCTCGAATCTTCTCTCACATCCTGTTACCATTTTGCATTACCAAATTCAAAGCCTCATATGCTAAGCGTGAAAATTGACTTGAGATTAGGTCAAATGCCATCAGTCCGCCCTATGGTTGCCACCCAACTTGCGAACCCCTACTTCTTTTCCCCTTTTGGAATGACAAAATATTTGCAAAGTAAATGGTTTTATTATTAACTGTGTAAACTTTTATTTTACAGCCAGTTCGCTCCCCTCTCGATCATTTTGGGTGTGCAATTTTCATAAAATGTTTTAACAAACTTGTTAAAATATTTGCCAAGTTGCTGGAGGCTGGAGGCAGTCCACAATGACCAGCGGTCAGTTTAAGTTATCTAGCACGGTGTGCAACGCGGCGTATGCGCAATAAAATTAAAGGACTTTATTGCTGATAGAGTATGACTTACCCTATAAGATGGTTGACTAACAGTCTCATAAATTCCGCATGCTTGAGGGAAATGGGAGTTTATAATAAAAATAGTTTTTACTCATTAACTCGATTAGCCGCCCCCCTCCCCCCTAAATAATGAGCTTCCCTTGCAGCGCACTGTGGCACTGGGTATAATCAATTAAATCTTTCGCACGCTTTTAATTAAAATTTCCCTTGAGTAACGTAATGAAGTTAACTCCTTTTGTATAAATTAATTTTTTTAATGTGCAACTATCACGATGTGGCATGAATAGTCTTTTCGGCTGCATCACTCTGGCGCTGGTGCTGCCACTCACGTAAATAAAGCGCGAAATTTAAAGATTAAATCTCATTAAAAACTCTTTCATTGCACCATTTTGGAGCTGCCCTCTACGCAGGGGTGCTTGTTGGGTTTCAGTGGTGGCAACTTTAGTTAGGGTTGTGGATTGGGCTGTGTTGTGTTGACTGTAGCTTCCATTTGGCTACATATTTATTATCTCGCCCATAGTTTCAATTTGGAGCGTTGGTTGCGCTGCGGGTGTCAATTTTATTGCACGCTTTGAAAATGTTGTGGAGCAAATGAAATATCGCAAAAAGACACTCACAGTGAGAGAGAGAGACAGATATATATATATATAGAGAGAGATGTAAAGGGCGCCATGACACAATTGAAATCGATAGGAAACAAAAAATATAGTATGCCAAAAACTATTGGGCGTTTTTGGAGACACCCCACAGAATATTCAAGCCCTGAAAACCAACTAAAAATAAGAACAAACCAACATGAAAAATCGTTCAACTCAATTTGTGGCTCTTTTTGCTTTTTTTTTGGCTAGCATTTGCTATTTTTATAACTTGGGTGCAGTGTAAACCAATAATTTTTGTTTTAAGTTGCCATTTTTGCAGTTGGCTGCCACACGCAGTGGCAGCATCAGCCGCAACAGCAGAAGGGCTCCTCTGCTGGAGCTTCAAGTTTTGTGGGTGGAATTATTTTAGGGACTCGACTTGGGTTCAGTTCGGAGAACCATTTATGCGGAAAATTAAACTAAAATAGACACAAAATGCTATTTTTGTTGTGCTGACATTAAATAATAGGCAAATGCCAGAATCAGGCAGCTAAACCAATTATTGAGCCCCTGATCACATTCGTCACAGACAATATTAAAACCTTAATTTAAATTTTCATATATTTGCCACATTCCAGCAATCTGCATATTTATTTCTTTATTTCTGTCCACTCTCACATTTGCCACACGGGCATATGGAAAGCCCATTAAAATGTCATTCAGACAGTGACAGACTCGCAAACCAACCCAACAATTTCCCAATGTGACAGTTAATTTTTCAGTGGCTGATGACATCGCTTCAAAAAAGAAAAAAAATGAGAACTGCATTAAAAATGTTATAAGCAAATAATAAAAAAAAAAATGAAATTAAAGGCCAAATAAATTTGGCAGTTGGCACTTTGAAAACAGAACAAAAATGTTTGTAAATTTTAAAATAAGCGAGAAAACAGCGAGAAAACAGCGATGAAAACGTGGTGTGAAAACTTTGTTGCATTACATTGTCTGAGAGCAAAAAGTGCCTGTCAGATTTTATTTTTTTGTGTTGTTTTTTGCGTATAGACTCCTCTTGTCTGTAATAGCAGTAGTGGAAGAAACAACAGTGAAAACAACTAGAGAAATAATAACAACAACAAAAAGAGAATAAAAAGTGACTGCAACAATCAAGAGTAAATATAAATAAGAATCCAGCAAACGTTGTTGAGCCAGGACGAAGAGACAGGCCACTTATGCATGTCCTGTTGGCACCACACAAAGGGGACAGGACAGGAGTCGCTACAAATGGCTGGGGTTCAGCCCGACTGACAGTCAGAAAGTCAGATACCAGGCAACAGACTGACAAAACCTGTCGTTGCAAAGACGAATCAGTAGACAAGGCAACGCCAGTGAGTGCATATAATCTGAGGCTCATCATCTGCCTGCTGGTAGAGGCGGCGAATGTGAAGTAAGTGGTTGACAGGGGGAGGGAGGTCTTGGGACAGAGGCAGGGAGTGTGGTAGGCAGGAGCAGGAGCAGGAGCAATACAAATCCTAGCCAAGACACATTCATATCCCTGCACGAATGCGTGTTTGTCTGTGTCCTGACTGGCTTATGTCCTGCTGCCTCTGAATGCTGCTGCTCTCTGTGTGTGTGTGTGTGTGTGTGTGTGGCTCAGTGCGAAAAACAATGCAATTCTTCTGCACTTTTTGCATGCTCGCTCGTTTGTAAGTAAAAGTTCTTTGGCACAAATTTCTGCAAAAGGACAACATGTTTCACATCTGCCCTCTCAGTTGCTCTCTCAGTCTGTCTCTGTCTCTGAGCTTGCTGGCATAAGCTCATATGCAAATTCAAGTAGACGAAATACGTTTCCGCATTAATGTGTTTTGTTTTGGCCAGAACAGAGGACAGACAAATGAATATCAGTTGTCTTACAGCTCGGCAAAGAGGCACTTCATCTTTCTAGTCTGAGGAGTTTACTCAAGCCCATTCATAACTTTAACTTGACAGCTAAAAAGTGACCCCTAATAAAAAAAAAGAAAAATGCACTAAGTGCCACATAAATAAATTTTACTATGTATATATATTTTGTGCATTAAGTACTCTTATTATTTATAGTAGAAGATCAACTGATTGTCTTAATTTATATAGCATAAATTTTATCTCTCAGAGCAACATATTTTTTTTTTTGTCAAGCCTAAATGATTGTTTCAAGTACTAAAGATTAAATGCTACTATCGTTGCTTACTTAAAGTTGCTGCTAAAATAATTAAATGTCAATAGACAGTTGTCAATGTAAAGTTGTAGATTCTAAAGTTTGCTTAGCACTTTCTGATTAGATGAGCTGTAAATCTAATCTAATCCAATCTAATTAATTGCAAGCGACAGCTCAATTAGCACTGCAACTAAATTCTTGATTTCTACAGGAAAATTACCAACAAAACTCGACAAATTCAATGAGGTAAACTATTTAAACATTTACACAACAAAGTTCAATTAGCGCTTTGCACAGATTTGCAGTGATTTGCAGTGATTTGCAGAGATGAAGTTTTACTTCGACTTGGCACGTAATCAACTTTAAATTTTGTCAGTTGCTTATTCACTTGCCACTCCTTAATTTATTTGAATTTAGATATAGCCACGTTGCAGGCAAATGCGTGTCGATCGCATAACTGGGACAGAGCTGAGGGGGGGGGGCTTAGCTTGCTTTTGGCTCTGACTCTATACTTGGAGCAGTTGCGTCGCGTATTTCCACTTGTAATATCTAACCACATCTTGACTATATGTGTGTGTGTGTGTGTATTTTTGTAAATGTGTGTGTGTTTTGCTGCTGCTTCTGTCGTTGCAACAGCATCCTTCCAATTAAGCAAAAGTATAAAAGCTGTCAAGGACAAATGAGCATTTTAATTAAATTTTTAGCACAAGCATTCTCTCTCTCTCATACACACACACTCTATCTATCTCTCTCTCTCTCTCTCTCTAGCTCTGACAGTATTTGCTCTAATTTCTGATGTCTGCTGGTTTGTCATTTTCTCAAGTCCCTTTTGATTTAAAAGGCGCATTCGTTGTACCTGCCACAGAGTGCCAAGAATATACGCAATGCAACTGGTTTCCCCCTTAGTTTCCTGCCCCCTCCCCCTGCTGCAACCAGCGTTTTGTCACAGATCACTTGAGCTGCCGCTCTGGCTAAGCAGCACTGACAGGGGCAGAGGCAGGGGCAGGGGCAGGGGGCGTGTGTAACTGTGCCAGAGCAAACGTGCAAAAATGCTGGATTAAATTGCAAAAACAAAAAAATATTTAAAATTTTCTTGTTTTCTACTTGCAAGAGGGGGGTGGTGAGGCAAAGATAAAGTGTGCCATGGAAAAGATACATATTAATTGCTGTTATGCCAAGGCTACAAAAGTACGATAAGAACAAAACAAACAACAACAACAACAACAACAACAACAATAGCAGCAACAGCAGCTTTTTTGCGTGTTGAAATGCTAAACAGCAAAAGTTCTAGTTGTGACTATTCTTGGTTGTCATTTTGTTGTTTTTCTTGTTGTTGTTGTTTTTGTTGTAGTGAGTAACAAATGGCATAGCCCTTAAGTCCGCAAGGAACATGGCAACAGGGCCAAACAGCCAGACAACCAAAGTAAACCAAACCAACACAACCAGACCTCAACCAAAAACCAAAGAACTAAGCTAACAAGCGCAATGGGACAGAGCGGCGAGAGCTGTCTCAGAATCAGTTACCAAGAGCACAGAACCAGGCTCAGTGGCGTCGTTAAAGGGGGAATTGAGTAAAGATATACACTGAGAAAAAAGACAGCTTGTAATTTGTGCAGTTATTCTTTGAGATACGTAAAGAATAAATTCATCTTTAATGGTTTCTTTATTTGAAAAACATTTTGTGGTTTCAAAACTTTTCTTGTTATTTGTCTTATGCAAAAGTTTTAACTAAAGCAAACATTTGGATTTATATAAAAATAATTACATTTTAAAAGGAGTATAAAAAGCACATTTGAGTAAAATGTGTTTTAGAATAAATTTCTTAATAAAATACTTCTCAACATCTTTCTAAATGCAGCTAAACTCTTTCTCTAATTGTGTTGCTTGGCCTGAAGCTTGGCTTGGCTAATAACTTTCAAGCTAAAAATTTAAGTTGGCAAAAAAAGCACCTGCTTTGACATTTGGTCAAAACTTATCAAGTGCCAAGTCTACCCGACTGACTGTCAGTTGAGATTTGCTTTAAGTATTGCGAAAGTCATTTCAATTGAAACTCAGCTTAGCTCCCTCCAAAAGACGCTGTCACTGACAGCATCCTCCTCCTCCTCCTCCTCTACTCTTCCCGCTGAGTGTCATCTTGAATGCTGTCTTGGTGAATTATGCCACGACGCACTTAATCATTTGCGTCTTCTTTACCGCATCCCCAAAAGTTTTTGCATGCCAACGATTTTCACCATTTGTTGTTTCTGTTGTGGTTGCTGTTTTATGTGTTGTTGTTGTTGTTGTTGTTGGTTGCAGCAGCAACAACATTTTTGGTGGTTTCTGCAGCCTTTTACAGCGCCAAGGACTGCACAGAGCATGAGTTACTGTTGCTGCTCTTCCTTGTGCGTGTCCTTCTAACAACTAAGCAAGTGTCGCCTTGGTTAACAATATACCCATCTCTCTCCAACTCACTGTCTGTCCGTCTGTCCATCTGTCTGTGGGTCAACATTTTACTGGCAACCACAATGAGCCACTTGAGGAAAGTTTTGGCGAACTATGAGTTTAACTAAGAACTTTTGGCGTTTGGCGCTGCGGTTGCGACTGTGTTTACTTCCAGCTTGCAGAGCCCGCATCAGGAATCAGAGAGCGGACCACCTCATAGGGCAGTCAATAGAAAAAGGAAAAACAGGCACAGGTTCCTCTGCAACAGCAAACCTACCGCAACAAGGTCGAGCTGTGTCTCCCGTATGCGGGTCGTATGATTAATATTAAAGTTGCCACAGAGTGAAAATTAAGCGGGACACGGCGACGGGCAGCATAAGTTTGCCAAAACACGCATGCCTTGAAACGAAAGGAGAAATGTTGCCCCCAGGGGTGGGTTGGAGTAGGGAGAGGAGCCACTGTTGCCAACGTTTAAATCAGATAAATATTCTTGTTGCTGTTGATGAAGTGAGCGTGTTTTTTTTTGCTCCTTATTTTTCTCCATTTTTTTTTTTTTTTGGGGTGGTTGCGTGGCATTTACTGGTGCTATTAAGCTGCAGGCAGCAACTTAATTTCTTTTTTGTTATATATTTTTTTTTTACTTTGCTTTGCTGTTTCTTTTTTTCCCCAACAGTCAGAAAACTGAAGCTCAAATAAACAAGACATTTGCTGTTGTTGTTCTTGTGATGTTGTTAACGTATTGTTATTGTTGTTGTTGTTATTGCTGTTGCTGCTGCTTCTGCTTCTGCCCCGTCTAAAAATAAACAGAGTTCTTGTAAAAATCCCTGACAGTCACTACACGTTTCATGTTTCACGTTCAGCTAGCGAGCACACGATATATACGCTGGGGTCCAACGTGGCGTATGAGTGATTTGTTTCACATAATAAATCTGTGTATGTGTGCGTGTTTGCGTGCTACTGTGCCAGTCTCTCTGTATGTGTGTGTGTGTGTGTAAAACGTTTGTTTATTTATTCATAAGCGCGTTTCGTTGTTGAACAAGTTTTTGAACATCAGCATTGCCCTAATGCGCCAAACAAATAAATAAGATGAAAAACAATTCCAAAATCCGCTTTAATAACGGAATTCAATTGCAGCCACAACTGCCGCCCCTATAAGCTTAGACCCTCTGCACCCCCCTACTCCCCCACTTGCATATTTTCGAACGCGTTGATGTGCACAAAATCAAACAAAATCTTGTCTTTGAATGCACCCAATCGATTCAGTGCCCAATTCCCAAAGGTATGCGGTTCAATTGATTGATTCGATTTATATTTCTATTTTATATTTTTATTTATTATTTATGGAGTCAACTGATTTATTAGTGGGAAATTTGTTTACAAAATTTAGTTTTTAAAGTATTTAAAATTTAATTTAAAAAATTAATTTGCATTCATTTTTATGTGTTTTTTAAATCAATTTGAATCTCTCATGTATTCCATATAGCATAAAATTTAACATCAGAAGCTATTTAATGGAAGAAAACGATATAAAAATAATAACTTAATTGACTTAACACCAACTTCTTCAATTTATGGTCATTTTCGAAGTGCTTTCTTTTGTCCACTCTAAACTTTAACGCAGCAATCAAATTTGCTTTCCTGCTCAGCAGCTGATGCCTCATCATAAAAAAACTATTGCCTACTTATTGGGGCATTCGTCACGTGACATAATTCAACATGCTGCACAACAGCCAAACACAACAAACCCAACATGCCACCCAACGGAACCCTTGCCTCCTCATCCGCCCCCTCCCCTCCCCACCCCTTCGTACTCAATCGTCGCAACCCGTCCGCTGGCGTCACGCTGTCATAATGCAAGCGATTCAACAATTTCCACTCATTGCGCTCAGTCAATTGCCAACCATATTTCAATTTTATTTTATTATCGCAATAAACGATGCTCGCACACCGACATCGAGAGATGTTGTATCTAAAGGATACATATATGGGCGCATCCTTTGCCCTTTTTTTTTTTTTTTCTTTGCATTGTATTAAAGGCTACCCAAAAATCCCGACAAGCGGCGGGGCAGCAAGGGATACCAAGACTACTGATGCTGCTGCTAACTTTTAAGCCGAAAAAAGTTATTGATAGTTATGGCACGCCCAAACGGAAAACCTTCCCCTTGGCACCCCCTCACCCCCCCGACCCGACCAGTAGCCAGGCCCTTGGGCAAACATTTTGATTTGACCGAAATTCTCGTTTACTGTCTTTATCTATCTCTTTTTCTCGCCCTCCATCTCTCGCTCTCTCTCTCTGTTGGTCTGCCCCGCCCTCGTTGTCTCTGCATGCAATACAAGAATTTTTGCATAATTTATTAGGAATATTTAATAAAAAATACCACAAGGCAAACACTGAGAGGCTGAAAAAAAGAGAATTGTGGATGAATTATCTGCTGCAAGCTGGAGAAGAGCGGGAAGAATGAAGAACGACTCCGGATTGTGTAAAGCTTTGCCCGCTTGGCCGCTCACCATTCCAAATGGCAGCCGCTTGGCAAACTTTACGCTTCGTTAGCTTTTGTTTCGCTGTGTTCCCAGTTCCAGTTGCCAGTTGCCAGTTGCCAGTTGCCAGTTTCCTTCTGCCAGTTCCCTGCTCGTCTCGTTTCTCTTGTGCAGCAAAATGCGTTCAGCTACATTTATGATTTTCTTTTTTCATTTTTCATTTACACACTCGCACACACACACTCACACACACACACACACTCACACACTCAACTTGCTTGCATTTGCAATGTAGATTCATTTTTGTGAATTTATGGTGGAAAAACTCACACAACGTGTTCGAGGACAAGGCCTTCCCGATAAGAGCGACGGAGGTAAGGGGGAAGACAATGACACAAAATTCCCCATTTGTATACTCTTTGAAATGCATTTGTTATTGACGTTAAGGAAATCGAATTTGAAGAAAGTTTTTGACATGCGGCTTTTATTTATATAAAAATTGTGGAAACTGTTTGGAATTTATATATGTCAGTTACAGATGCCATTATTTTTACGGGACTTTAACATTTTGAAATGAGCGACTCTTAGGGCATTCCCATATCCCATACTCTTCCTGGTTGTAGTTGTTGTTGTTTTTTTTGTCCTTTTTATTGTTGGGGCAACTCTACGCATTCATTTTCATGGCCCCGCCATAAGGCGTAGGTGTGTGTGTAAGCCCTTTTAGCATAAATCATTGCCATTGCGTACCGCACGTACTCCTCCCCTCCCTCCCACCCGAAAATACACTAACACATGCACACAAAGCTAGATCCTTTGGCATTGATTTGATTTGAAATAGTTGGAGCATAAACTGACAGCTGAAATATCGTTTTACATGGCAACGAGCGACAACGTTGCGTCTGATTAGTCATTCAGAATGGCTACATTCAATTCGGCAATCCCTCCCTGCATCCCCAACCCAACCCAATCCCACTTCTCTGTCAGATCAGTGCCATCATTTTGCTTGACACACTGGTTGAACTTGACATTTTCGCGTGTTTCGTTTGAATTTCGCATTCGGCATGCAATTCAATTTTCGATTGACACCCAATGGAACCCTAAACGCTCCGTTAGTTAGTTTTTGTCAGCGGTTTGTCAGACCAGACCGGGACCAGTGATATACTCACATATTAAAGCTGCCTCAAAAAGAGTGAAAGGCGCCACAAAAATCACAAATGAGAGGAAACAGAATTTAAGCCTCGCAAGTTTTGTTTTGCATTAAGCTCGCTTATTATAGCATATTTTGTAAATTAAAAGATTACCCCTTACTCCGACATAATCACATAATGGCACATAACCCACCAATGGGGGGGGTCAACAATGGGTTAAGTGCCCAACGCCCAAGGCTGAACGCGCATTCATTAACCCTCTCCCGAGGGCTAAAGGCCGTTCGGATCTTGCCTTGCCATTTATCCCTTATTCCTGGCACATGTTTAAATCCTTTGTGCTTCGCTTTGTATCTTTAATATGCTAACTACCAGATCCAGATAGCATCGCTTCCCTCTCTCCTACCCCGCTGACTCTAAATCACATTGATAATGGTATTTTAAATACTTGCAAAAAGTAACCGAAAAAATAATTTAATTTCCTGCCGTTTCATTGGGATTTGCCATTATTCTTCTTTCTTCACACTCTGGCTTTTGCTGCTCAACTTGGCAGCTGCTTAGTTGTACAAATTGGAATAGCGAAAAGGAACAGCAACAACAACAACAACAACCACAACAATAACGAGTACCCAAATCCCCCAAAAAAATGCCAACAAAATTGCTTGAAAATCTAATCTTTTGCTTTACGCTTGAATACGTAACGCACTACCCACATATACACTCCCATAGTGTGTGTGTGTGTGTGAGTGTGTGTTAGGGTCGTTTGATTTTTCATAGAGCTCCATAGACATATAAAATATGAAACAGTGTGAAAAAAGCAAAAGCAAAAACAAAAAATCTGAAACTGACACAGTGTATAAAAACTTATATATACATCAATGTGTGTGTGTGTTTGGTTGTGTGTGTGTGTGTGTTTAGACACGTGTAAAGCCAAAATATTTTGCTAGTCAATATATCAAAAAAAAATTTGGAGCGTTTGCTGAATGCAAGGATGAATAAGCACTGAATTCTTTTTTGTGTATATGAATGAAAGAGAAAATAAGGGAGAGAAATAAAGAGAAAATAGATGATAAAAGGAGAGTTGGCAGAAAGACTCAGAGCCAACAGAACAAACTCAATGGCCAAAACAAAAACAACTAACAAACAAGCACAAATGGACAGTTAAAACACAATTCGCATTTTGAGTAGTTTTAAATGGTTGTATCAAAAATACCCTTTAATAAATAAATAGAAAATAAGGGCTATATTGGGCCAACTCTCCTGGCAGAAAGACACAGAGCAAAATGGCCAAAACAAAAGCAACTAACAAAAAAGCACAAATGGACAGCTAAAACACTATTCGCATTTTGAGTAGTTTTAAATGTTTGTCTTCAAAATACCCTTTAATAAAACAAGCTTAACAATTTTTATTGTGAGAGTATTAAAATCCGCCTGATTTATTCACATATATTTGAAATTCGATGCTCCAAATATAACTGCTCTGATTCTTTTCACAAGAATAATCCAAATTATATTTTAAAATAAAAACTAAAATACAAAAAAAATTTTATTTTTCAATGTTTCAGTTTTTAGTGTAATATAGCTAAAATCGCTTTCCAAAACCAAAATGCGATAAAGTTTCATAAATGTGAATGTGAAACTCAACACTTTCAGCTCCAGCCACCGCCTTACCCTCCTCCACATCCCTACACCTTGGTTCTTTGTCTGCGTCGCTCTATCTGCGTTGTGTGCTGCATTTTGTTTAAAACAAATGAATTTGCCGGCGAGGCGAACTAACAAACATTAATCAAAAGTTGCCATCCGGTTTGCAGGTTCCTCTTTAACGACGCCTGCGACATAAGCTGTGGACAGGACCGAAAGTCAGGCGGAGGAGCAGCAGGACGGGCGACGGGTTGAGTGGATGGTAGGTTAGATGGTGGTCAGCTGATGGCGTTTATTAAAGTGCTGCATCATGACCGGGTAGATTTTGAGCATTTAGATATAATGGTTAAGGTCAAAGGTGGAACACGGCAGCTGCCAGTTGCCTTGGCTGCCTTGGCTACCTTGAGTGAAATTAGGCCAACATATGCCATGGAAATGGCCAATGTGTGCTGAGTTTTGTGAGCGTGACAACCTGGAGTTTGATTTGACCTTTGGCCCAGCTCAACTGGCTCTCTAAATTTAGAAAGTTTTGCATGGTTGCCAAGTAGGTTGCATAACCAGAAACCATTGCATCATAATTGTAAATCTGCTTGGCTAGCATCAGCTGCCCAATTGGCCCAAAAGTCAAAGTTGACTCAATGAAAAATATAAAAGTAAAAAGTATAAAAGTGAAATTAATGTCATACATTTTTGATGCATGCGTCCTTAATGGCAAAAATGAAAATGCCACAGATTTTAATTTAAAATTATAAAAAGCAGCAGAAACAACACACAATAAAAATTGAATGCTCTAAATTGACAGATTTTATTTATGTAGTTTAAGTGGATTAAAAGAAAAAAAATGCACTCTTTTATAATATTGACTTTTATTAATATGTCATAATTAAATATATGCTTGATTGTTTTTAATTACCAAATTAAGTTAAAGTATTTTACTGTTAAACTGATTGAAAGATTTTTATTTATTTTGCAACTCTTTCAGAGTATTGACAGATTTTCGTAGCTCGTTTGAATTGCATTTCACTGTTATGTGCAGTGTTGTGCATATTTAAATTGACACACACACACCAACACATAAAGAGAGATGCAGGCTCACGTACTTCTCCCTCCCCCCCCCCCCCCACACACACACACAGTAAATGGCACCATTTGATTGTCCTGATTTTGGTTTAGCTCCTGTTGCTGTCGGGCGGTTTGTGTGTGCGAGGCCCGTGTAATGCGAAAAGTGTCCTTGACTTTGTGTACGTGCCCCACCCCGCAGCTTCATCCCTTACGAGCTTGTTTAATTGCTGACTAACACACACACACGTACACACACAAAAGAGAAAAGTCCTAATGAATGCAAATGAATGGCAGCTACACAGCTAAAGGCAAAAATAACAAGCGGTAACTACTAAAAATATTTATTATGCGCAAAAAAAATTAAATTAAATTTCATCACACACACAGACACACACACACAGGCACACACATATGAGCACCCAGGGACATAGGTATATAGCTGCGATTACATGTGTGTGCGCGCGTTGCTCTAGGGTGTGTGTGTGTGAGTGTGAGTGTGTGTGCTTTTCTGTACTTTGTTTGTTCGCACATTTAATTTAAATATTTAATTAAAATTTCGAGCGCGGATTGATTCAGACAATTAAAAATAGCACGCACGAACATAACTGTCAGCGGAGTGGGTTGATATTGAGGGGAATTGGGGCATGGTTATAATAGGGGGGGGGAGGGGTTGGTTTAAGGGTTTACCTGTTACCTGTTACCCTTATTTATCTATTTGCTTATTGCAGTTGTTGCATATGAAAAACAAATTGAACAAATTTGTCAGTTTTTGCTGATGCAGTTGTTGTTTTTTTTTTTGTCGCCTATTTTTGTAAATATGCACTATAAATTAAAACATGTGTGAGTGTGTGCTTGTGTGCTTGTGTGTTTGTGTGTGTGTGTGCGTTTGTGGTTCTTTGTGTTTGTTTGGCCATAATCATAATTAAAAGTTGTTAGATTTGCCCACGTCGCATGGTGGCCATTTAAGAATTAAAGCAACTAACTCCGCAACCCACACCAACAACACATACCTGGCTAGAATGTGTGTGTGTGTGTGTGTGTTTGTGTTCGTTTTTGTTTGGTTGTGTGCGTGAATGCGGCTTTGACTGTGTTTGCATTTGTTGCGAGAGGCAAACGTTGCTTTTGTTTAATTTGCATTGTTCTGGTGCTGGTTCTAGTTCTGGTTCCACTGGTTCGTTCGGTTCTCTGGCTCTTCGGGCTCAGCATTGTTTACTCTTCGGCTTTAATGCGCGCAAATTGTTTACTCTTTTTAGTGGCTTTTATTATGCCACACAACAAATCTTTCAATTCTCTTTTTGCATACAAGTTGCGCTGCAAATGCACTTTTGTTTTTTTAGTTGCTTTGGTATTGAATTAAATTTTTATCACATCGTTTCCTAAATCGCAATTTAAGCTACCTGGCCACAAGCATAAATAAACATGATTTTCAATTTACTCTTTGAATCTTACTTAAATAAATATATTCATTTTATATATAAAAATTTTATTTAAAATCAATTTCACGCAAAATTGGTAATCTCAGAAAGCATTTAAAATGGCTTAAATATTTTTTTCACATTTTACTAAATGCCATTTGTTTGTATTGTATATTTTAAAAATATTAGAATGTGTATTTTTTGTGGTATGCCAATTCCCAATTAAAAAGAAAGTATTACGAAAATTTCAAATTGTATGCAATTTATGTGCAGAGCAATTCTATTAGGGGCAGCTCATTCAATGAGCCGCTGCAAAAAGATGGCCTCAGCGGCAAATGTAGACACAGCTGTTTGCTGAGCAGTCAACGCTGTGGCAGCAGACATGGCCAAAACCCTGTCATACACTTTCCACATAATGTACAAACAATGCAAAAGAAAAAGCACTTAACGCCCGCTTAGGCTGCATAATGGCATATATACACACACATCCTTCTGTTGCATGCAACACACACGCATACACACACACACACATATATATATAAAACACATTCGCCTTAATGTGGGTGCTGAGCCGCTGTTTGGTTGGTGAGGCGCAAAATGCATACAAATGCATTTCATTTGTGGTCCTAATGCGGCAGAATAGATGTTGATGCTGAGCAGATGGTGATGGGATTGAAATTGGAATTGGAATTGGGTATGTGTTTGGGAATTGGCAATGGAATTGTGTGGCATTGGCAATGCAAGCTAAAAGATTGCTTTGGCTTTTTAAGCATTTCTGCTGGCTTTTATCGTTTGCCCAAAATTTAAAGCCGTTTAGTGTGGCTTACGCAAAACCTGTAGGTGTGTTGGGGGCCAACTGCTGCTTTGTTCGAACCAAGTTAAGAGTAGCCAGAGCAGCCAGAGCTGATAGAGTCGTTCGCCTGACCTTTGACAGCTGCTAGCAAGCACAAAAAGCGAAAGTGGAGCACACGGACGGCATCTGTGGCCACATCCACATGGCCATGTCCTGGCATCAGGCACAGGCAATCTGATTTTGGGTCTTAGAACCAAATATTTTTAACTTTTTCGTGTTGTCTTTTTGCAATTTTTGATCCACTGACCTGAATGCACGACCACCACTCGATATGTATATGTGTATATATATAGTCGTTATGACTATATACATATTTGATGACCAATTGCTTTTCAATAACAACAAGGCAACAGCCACGTTGCACAAAAGCCAACAAGCAAAAAAGGGTTAGGAAAGAATTGACTTTGTTACTGGGGGGGATTCTAAAAATGGGGCAGACTGAGCGGCAACTAAAAAAAATAACAATGTATTGAATTCTTCATTTTACTATATGTATATATTGCAACAAGAGAAGTACAGTGCAGATTGCTTAATTAAAATAATTTATATATTATTTTAAAGGAAAACCTCTTATTGATTGGTAAGTTAAAAGCAAAATCAGCAAATGAATAATGTATTTTTTTTTGTTGTAGATTTTGCTAAATCACTTTCCAAAATGAAATATATTTAAGCTTTACTGTATTGTTGCATAAATGCCAATGGTCTATCGCATACATATTTTTAAATGATCCATACACTTTGTTATCCTGCATAAATAAGCTGGCAAGTTGTCATTGGGGTAAGTGCTAAAAATGCCTTGAAATTTATGCCAAGCTAATGCCACATAATGTATTGGCCAGCTTCTGTTCCCCTTGTTCTGTGTTGGCCCCTTGCTGTGTTGCTGTGATGCGGGCTTAGTTCTTGTCGTGAAATGTTTTGGCTTTATCCTGCCGATTGTCGCCATAAAATCCATAAAATAGCCAGTTATTATAAATTGCTTGTGGCCAATAGAAACAATAAAAAACATTTCCAATGCTCGTTTTTTTATGCAAATTTGTGAGTTCATGTGTGTGTGTGTGTGTGTTCTATGCAAATGTTTGCGTATTTATTAAAAATAGCAACCATTTTGTTATAATCCGCTGCATTTAATTGACTGCAACTAACAACTATAAAATATGATGTAGGTCATCGCAGCTTCCACCATAACAAAAATAAATAAAACAACAAGTAAAATGAGTTATATGCACATATCTATATATCTATATATATATCTATATATATATATGTGCATAATAACAATTCGTGTGCAATCCCCTTAGGTTATTGCAATCAATTCAAATGTATCTGGGGAGAGCAATTGTATCCATTTGGATTCTTTGATCCACAATAATTTTAATTATGATGGTCACAAGCGCGTATTTACATTTAATTTTACGATTACTCCAATAATATTCATATTGGCTTGTTTTTAATTCAATAAAAAAATATATATATAAAATAAATTAAATAAAATATTAACAAATAAAATCAAATAATTTAAATATTAAAGATAATAAAATTAAATGAGTTTAAGCGATTTTCTATGTGCTCCAAATAGATGTTATTTGATAAATTTAAATGAAAGTCAATAAAATTGAATTAATTAAGAGTGGGTTTCTCAAAATACCAAAAATATTATTTTTCGTTCTAGGTATTTTCATCAGATGTTGAGTTTTCAATCAATTCTGGTATCTTAAATCAGCACAGTGCTAATAAACAAATGTATTCACTTGGCTGATTATTGCCATTGAACTGAAAACTCTTCACCAAACGAGAAGTGTAAATGGGAAACATGTTTTTTCAGGCAACCAAAACCAGCCACCCGCCAACATTGACATCCATCCTTCCATCCTTCCATCCATCCATCCATCTGTTAGCTTAGGTGCTGCTACTCGAAGACTTTGTTTCAAAGTTTCTCGAAGCAATCAAGCAAGGGAGTCGGGTCCTGAGCATCATCAGCTTTTGGAGATGGCTCTGCAAGCTGTGTTGCAATTGGAAAAGTCAGCGGCTGCTTTCAATGCCAGCGGCAATATTGTCCTCCTTAAAGACGCCATGGCAAAAGGGAAATTGAAAACAGCAGCCAGGTGGGAAAAGGAAATGCAATCAGGCAGCTATCCCTGTCTCTGCTATTATCTCATTCCCTCCTCTTTTTGGCTTGAGATGATTTTTTCTAACGAAAAGAAATTTTTTTCAATTTTGATAGTGAATAGCAAAAATACGGTTTGCATTTAGAGACTGTTTGCTGTTAATTAACAATTTAAATGATTTTATATTTTAATAGGAAAATAGAATTCTGTACAAAATGTTGAAAAAACAAACTTTATTATTGGCTTAGAGATTAAAGAATTCAATTAAAGCTCTCTATGACAGTTGAACATATTTTAAAGGAATATATATATGTACACATAGCATATGCATTTATTTAATATTTTCATACATATTATATTTTATTTTGTATACATATTATCGGCATACTGTCAATACTTACATTGAAAAAGTTCAGCTTTTGCAAATAGTTTGTGAAACTTTACAAATATTTGCACTGCAAATAGCAAAAAAAAAAAAGTGTCACTGGAATTTCGAGCCGATGAGCCAATAAGTCGTAAAAAAAAGAACGAATTCGCATACTTACTTACTGACTATACTATATAGTATTTGCCATATGCCTCGACGAACCCTTTAGCAATTCAAGTGCAAATCGAGTCAACGTCGCTTGAAATGCGCCAAGGAATCGCGAGACGAAAATCTATTATATTATTATTGAGCTTTTATGCGAGAGCGCTGAAAGCATCGAATCTTTGGAATCCTAAGCGTACAGCGAAATGCATTTAGGAATGCAACGCTTGCCCCCATGTTGCACATCCCCATCTAACCTCCCAAGCCATCCGTTGAAGTAGTAAAATGTGAACGTTAAATGGATTTTTATAGCTAAAATTGCTGCAGATTGCATCGCTCGAGGGTAGTCCAAGTAAATCAAATTTCCGCCTGCCTTAAAGCACAGTTTAGCCACTTTGGCAGCTCATCTCAAATCTTAATAAGTGGCAGTCATGGCCATTAAAGTTGCAGCGGGCAGAGTTAGCTGTCAGATTGTACAGTTTTCCCACGTTACCATGGACACCTGGACAATTAGAAGCTGACGCTCCAATTTCGCTGATTTCCCCAGCAGATTAACAACGACATCTTCCAAACTTTTGGTAAATAATCAATAACTGTCACACAATCAATGTGCTGCTCTCCCTCACTCACTATCTCTATCTCTCTCTCTCTCTCACTCTCTCTCTCTTGTTTGTCAAACAAAAGTTTTGCCCCTGAAACTTTTGTGTCCAAAACATTCGATAAATAAACTGATGCGTTGTTTGCATTTGTTTTGATTGGCGTTTGCAATTCATTTCGATTGAATTGCCAGAGAAAGTGAAATGGTATTGTGTATGCATCAATCGAATGTAACTCAATATTTGAATGAATATTCAATTAAACTTAGAGCAACTTCGACTAACACTGAATGCCAAATTTGTTGATGAACATTGACTTAGAATCGTTCAAGAATTTGAGATGAGTGCGAGAACAAATGATAGAATGAATACTCTGAATAATTAATATGAATATTTTATTTGACGTTTATTCTTCTGAAAAAACAATTTTCTACATATACAAAAACATGCTACAGCTTAACAGATATGTGTTTATTGATTTTGAGAAATTCATATATATGTAAAATAAGGAAAAATATTTACTTTGAGCATCACAGAATATTTTGCTGTCAAGATTAATACATACTTAATTCGATAGCTGATTCTAAATAAGTGCATAATCTATCTATTCTTTTGCGAATTAAATCAAAAACGATAGCAAACAAAGCTTTTTGCATTTTAAAGAGATTCTGTTTTGTAACAGCTAAAATACTAAATTTTATCGATATTTTTTGGTACATACCTGGAGGCATTCGCTTATCTATTCGATTGTGGGCGGTTGAGGTTACGCCTCCAATGGCTTTTCTTCTTTTTTTTTCTTGCATATGAACATGTTTTTTATTTTATTTTATTTTATTCTTGAGCTGATATTTTATTGCCATAGCTATCAGATATATGCACACACACACACACAAAGACAAACAGACACATACAGCTGCCATTCACATCTTTTGAGCTAATTTAATATTGTGCTTTGTATGATTTTCACATATTATCAAGAAATTTATTGCCACAATTGAACACGTTTGTCAGTCGATCTGCAGGAGTCAAAAAGACGGCAGGTTCTCAACGTCCTTGTCGTCCTTGTCGTAAAATTGAAGCACCCACAGTATTTTGATATTTGTGCTTAGAAATTGTAAACGTATGTGAATACATGTGTGTAAGTGTGTGTGTGTGAGTGTGTGTATCGCTTTATGCGGGCCCCAGAGCATTTTGTGTATGTGGTCTACTCGCCTTTGTTTTGTTGGGTTGTTTACTTTTATTAGCTTTGGTATTATTGGTTATTGCGGGGATACATTCACTCCCCAACAGCATCAATGGCCAAAACATATCCAAATACAAGTAGAAAAGTGAGAGGGAGAGAGGGGAGCAGCTGAGAGCTAAACAGAGCTGAGCATTTAGCCAAAAGGTAGTCTATTGCCGATTATATAATTTAACTTTTATATCTACATTTATGGCTCAATAAAACGCACATATTCGTAGCCGAGGGGTGTTTAATTTATTTGCCAATGGAGCTGCATATTGAATAGCACTTAAGAATTGATTATGTTCCTCTCTCGAATGAGAATTAAAGATAAACGTTTCTTTAAAAGCCACATCAAAATTTCTCATATTTGCTAGTGACAATTTGAATTTCAAAAACTGTATTTATTTTATTCATGTCATTTAATTATTCGCATTTAAATTGACCTAATTTTTATTTTAAACTAATTCAAGCTTGAGATCAATTTATGTATATAAAAATATTCAAATTACATTTTAATATAATTCAATACATATATTAAAATATAAACCATCAAACCGCAAATATTTAGAAAAATATATTATTAAAATATGTTTTAATTTTTTGATGTATTTAAAAATGCATAATTTATATTGCATTGGCAAATACCGCAAACGTTTGCAGAAATACAAATTTGTGGCATGCTTTAAGGCTGCAAGCAGATTGCGTATACGCCACTTTGCACTTTGAATTAAATGCCTTAAGTGAATTGTGCTTATGGACCCCGCTACTTTTGTTCAAGCAGTTTAAATCAACAACAACAAATGGTAATAGAATTGTTGACAAAAGCAAACAATAACCACAAAACAAGAACTGAAGTGAGCACTTTCAAATGTGAGCGAGGGTTGGCTAAAAGTGAACGCTGCAGGATGCAGGACAAACAATATGCAGCAGCCGTGGAACTGACAATTTGCAACTGCAGCGGCCACTGACCACAAAGTTGGGGGCGTGGCAGGGCCGCGAAGGATAGCGAGAAGTCAGCTAAGCCCTCGACATAATACTCAGGCTTTTGCGCCCCTTGAGAAATAATGCTTAGCTGCTGTTCTTCCAGTTTTTTTTTTGTTTTTTTTTAATTTTTGACTTGTCGCCACTCGCTACTCTCCTCTCACCACCCTGTCATTTTTATGGCATTTTGTTTGCTTTCTTTTATTTTCATCTCTGTTTTTTTTTTATTTTTTTTTTTGTTTTGTTGCTTTTTTTGCTGGCCAGGACCCTGGGAAAGTCTATTATGCTTACGAAAATTGCTTTACAGCTGCGGCAGCGGCTAGAAACAATGCGGCAAAGGTTACAGAGCATAAAAGAAATACACAGAAAAATGAATAATGACAGTGAACGGCGAATGGCGAACGGCGGCTTGTGATGATAAGAGTGAGGGGGGCGGTTGTTGGTTGGGGGTTTTGTGGGCTGGAGCCATGGGTAGATTAATTTTCGCTAAGGACTTGGGCAAGCGAATTCGCTACCAAAGTCTCAGCTACGGCTGCATTCAGTGAAAATATTTTCTTAGCCTTAACGTGGTGTGGGGGTGTGGGGGAAATGGGTTGAGGAATTGGGTAAACCAAAAGTGCAGTTAAAATAATTTGCGCATAATAAAGGCGGAAGTGTGAACGCAATAACAAGAAAGTACAAGAAAAGGAACTTCATTATCAGTAGGAGAGCAGCAGCAGCAGCAGCCACAGATGCAGCAGCATCGGCATCAAAAGAAAATTATACAAAATCTCGGCCAAGGTTTTCTAATTAAAGTTTCAGGGGGGGTCGGCGCCAAAGTGAAATTAATGGCGTTAGCATTTTAGCCATCATTTCGTTGTTGTTCCTTTTGCTCGTATTTTGCAAGCTGTTCTTGCCTTTCTTCGATTTGCCCTTTATTTTTGGTTTTCTTTTTTTTGTTTGTTATGTTCTGCTTTATTAAGTCACCGACGGCTCTTTGGGCACTTAATCTGAGTCGATTCTAGCAGCTCAGTTACCGCCTCAGTTTCACTCTGAGTCACTTTAACATCCGCCTTGCGAACTGCCATCCAGTCCCAGCATCCACTGGCAAATGTGTGTAATTTATTTGCAATCAATGCGGCCTGAAGCGACATTATTTTTACATTATAGCTGGGCGAGAAAAAAAAATGCTTTGGAGCAAGTGAACCGAAACGAGACGGAAGAATTTTTGTACGTTTGTTTGTGTAAATGTGGCATGAGTACTCGTGCTGCCAAACCGACATCAGCAAAGATTTGGCAGCTGTCACCTAATACATTTAATGCCCTATAACACAATACACAAGGCATATTCATTTCGAGAGTCTGTATTAAATGAACAATCAAATGGATGATTGCTGGAATGGATGATTCTTTGAATTGCTCTTTAATAAAATCAATTACACTTAAATGGCAAATTGTGATAAATAATATCTGTATTTGACAACAAGACAATAGATAAAAAAAATAAATAGTTCTATTAAAATCAATGCGTGTTTTGTGGTCTATAAAAAAAATCTACTAAGTGAAAAATGTATGATTTATGTTCACAACGAAGAATGTGTTCTATATAAACAAGTAATAATATAAAATTAATTATGGTCTGACAACTGTCAACCCGAACCAGCACTTCGGGCAGCCAACCACTGGAGGCCATTGGCTGCAAGAAATCTTTGGTTGTGGCACAAAAAGTTTCTCGAACCCGTGGCACGTATCGTGTGTCATAAGCAGAAGCAGCTTAAGGAGTAACGGCAACTGAAAGTTGGCAACTGCAACTGCAACAGCAACTGCAACTGCAACTGCATGGGACGTGCCACTGCCAGTTGGCAAATAAAATTATTAACCTCGCTGCAATGCAACATAAATAGGATTAGTGTCTGCAGTAAATGCACAACAACAACAACAACAAAAACAACAATGACAACAATAGCAAAAACAAAAACCGCAAAGAAAAGCACAAAGAATGGGGAGCAACATTTGCATGTTGCATTTTGCATGTTGCATACTTCACGGTGTCGTCATGCTCATATGATAAACGGG
The DNA here is from genome assembly GCA_035042365.1 of Drosophila dives. NCBI lineage: Eukaryota > Metazoa > Arthropoda > Insecta > Diptera > Drosophilidae > Drosophila > Drosophila dives. The sequence goes on along the minus strand of JAWNLJ010000414.1, from coordinate 558,094 downwards.
CTGGCAGCAGCGACAATGCCGCACACATGTGCCCCGTTTTGTACAATGCTCCACTGTCTCCCAAAAACTACACACTTCCATTCTAACTGTCTCTCCGACTGTCTGTCTGTTTGTCTGTCACTGTGCCTTCTGTGTGTGTGTGTGTGGTGCAAAAAAATGCGGCTGAGTATTTTAGTAAAAACATGCATAAACTTTATTTTATGCGCCGGCGACGTCGCCGTCCAGTGTATTGACCCTCAAACGCCTCACACACATGCTACAGTCACGTGCCCCAAGCCCAACACAGCCGCAACTCCTCCTCTCCCTCACTCTCTCTCTCTCTCTCTTTCTCTCTCTCTCTCTGTCTCTGTTTAGCTGTCCGCCCGTTGACTTGTCGCGGTTTTTGCAAAGCGTCTGTTTGCTTTGCGGCTTCCGGTTTTGTTTCGAATCCGTTTTACGGATAACTGCATAACCGCTTTAAAATATTTTTTGTTTTTTTGCCACCCTTTTGCCAGTTGAGAGAGCGCTACAACTGTTGCCATTTATGCCACACAGGGTTGCCAGCATTTGTGCGGCTTGCGTTGCTGTCAAAATGTTGCAAGCATTTCGCATTTACATGAAAATGATCTGTGCTAGTGTTTAAATACAAGCGTGTGCGGCATTAAGTATCTTGCAACATCATAATTAAGTAGCAGCAAGTATCGAAGCATGTTGCATGTCGCTTGTTCAATATGCAAATGGGGAGTAAGACGATTAAAGTGCCGCCGGCTTTGCATGCATCAAAATTATCGAAGTGAGAATGAGAATGAGACGCATTTCTATTAAATTAATAGAGTTGATATTAAACTGCTTATGTAAATGGAAATTCCTAACTTAAAGTGTAGAAGTACACTCTGTGCTTCTCTGTGAGTATATCTCTAACTTCTGTTTAACCAATTCAATGATAACTGATTCCTTCTCTAACTCATATTCGCCTTGCTTAAGCTCCTGTAAAACTTCATCATGTTTAATTGTTAATCTCTGAAAAAAAGGAAAATAATATATAGCTATATTCACTAAATATATCAACATGATATACGAATACCAGCATGTTCTGAGAAGGTTTCAAAGCTATTTGCACAGCGCTTGGCTGCATATATTAAAGGGGAATTGCTAAAATGTTGTGCATACGACCCGTTGGCCACATGCAAAATTTATATATTAACCAACAGCGAGGCTCAGTGCCTCAATGTGCCCAGCTCTGCGCTGCGCTGCTCTGCTCAGCTCAGCTCTGCGCTGCGCTGCTTTGGCTTGCTTTGCTTTGCTCTGCTCAGCTCTGCTCTGCCCAGCTCTGCTCTGCTCTGCTCTGCTCTGCCCAGCTCTGCTCTGCTCTGCTTCGGCTTGCTTTGCTTTGCTTTGCTTACTTTGCTTGCATGCTGCTCCTTCATAATTGCAAACAGCCGCAAACACAAACCGCGACTCACAAGAGTGTCAGAAAGAGAGTGCAAGAGAGAGAGAGATGAAAAGGCAAAGTGACGGGGGTTTGAGTTGCCAGACTAGTCAAATAAAAGCCGCGGGCCACACGATAAAAACTCAAGTCAACTTACTGTTGGTTGAGCGAGGGGAGGCGACAGCGGACTGCAGAGGTACAAATTGAAGGGAATACTTCGTCTAGGCTGAGCTGAGCTCGTTGGGCTGGTGTTGTTATGACTTAATGTCGCTGCGCCAAGTGACATTTATGATGGAAGTACACCGAGAACGAAGGGCTTATTAAAATGTCACAAATGCAATGTTTATAGCAGCTGCATTACATAGCTCTAACCAGGGGCGGCAACAAAGGGGCAGATTACACAATATAGAGGAACCAATTTGTGTAGAAACATATTGCTGTGATCTTCGAATAAGCATAATAAACAAATTTTAAAGATAAGTCTTTTGGGAGAAAATTATTGGAGCCTGATTTCAAGCCATTTATTTGTATTTTATATTAAAAAATAGTTTTATAATGAAACATATAAAATATTTAGTCTTATTTAATATTGATGCTTGCGAAATCCTGTAATTTTTCATTGAATTTAATTTATATTAAAATTTAACGCTATATATTTTTTTTTATATTTAATTGAAGGGTGATCACTCACAGTGTGAACTCAAATCTGTTGTTTATCGTGTTCTTTGAAGGTGTTGTTAAATTGAAGACTTTATTATATTATTGTTTTTCAAAAGAGACCAATTGAAAAAGTTCAGTCTATGTGACAGCAGAAGTTTTTTTCAGTGTACCTTGCCTGGGTAATTCGTAGCAATGAGTTTTGAGTTCTTGTTGTTTGAGTGAAATTGAATTAAAAAAAATTAATTTTTGTAGCAAGCCGCTTTTATAGTACGAAGAATAAAACATAACATGCAACATTGTTTTTAAATATAATATCGATATAAATCGATATCACTGCTGTAAAGTGAGCAGATGTTTTTTGAAAGAAATATATAATTTAATTTTTAATGTTATCTATTAAAGTAGGATTTTGGTACTGAGACTGTACTAAAAACTATTAAAAATTTAACATTTTTACTTTATTTTAAATATGCTCCAAACTCAATCTTTTCTCACAATTTTGTTGTTGTTTTATTTTTCAGGCAACATCAGCTGAGCGGTTTTGCTCGTGCCACGTTCACAATCCTAGTATGCGATGGCAGCAGCGACAGCGACGCTGGAGGAGGATTATGAGCCGCGTCCCCGCGATATAGCCAGCGATCATAGCGCCCAGCAGCTCACGCTGGCAACTAAGGTGCGGCGAAAAGGACGGGAGAGGAGACCACTGCGGCGACTGCATCCGCCCATACCAATTGGCCAGTTGCTGTGGCTGCTGTGCTGCCTCAGCCAGCTACACGCCGAGTGCCCGTCGGTGTGCGAGTGCAAGTGGAAGAGCGGCAAGGAGTCCGTCTTGTGCCTTAACGCCAACCTCACACATATCCCCGAGCCGCTAGATGCGGGCACCCAGCTGCTGGACCTAAGCGGCAACGATATTCAAACCATACCCGACGACATCTTTGCCGCCGCCCAGCTGCTCAACCTGCAGAAGGTTTATCTGGCCAGGTGCCATCTGCGCTACATTGAGCGCCATGCGTTCCGCAAGCTCATCAATCTGGTGGAACTGGATCTGAGTCACAATCAGCTGGCAGCGATACCCTCGCTAGCACTCTACCATGTCTCCGAGCTGCGCGAGCTGCGTCTCACTGGGAATCCAATCACCCGTGTGCCGGATGACGCCTTCAGTCATGTGCCCCAGCTGGTGCGTCTCGAGCTGAGCGACTGCCGCCTGTCCAGCGTGGCGGTGCGTGCCTTCGCCGGCTTGGAGAGTAGCCTGGAGTGGCTCAAGTTGGATGGCAATCGGCTCAGCGAGGTCAGATCGGGCACAATTACATCGCTGTCCTCGCTGCACGGCTTGGAGCTGGCCAGCAATGCCTGGAACTGTAGCTGCTCGCTTCGGCCGTTGCGGGCGTGGATGCTCCAGCAGAATATACCCAGTGGAATACCGCCCACATGTGAGTCGCCGTCCCGTTTGGCTGGCCGAGCCTGGGACAAACTGGATGTGGATGATTTTGCGTGTGTGCCACAAATTGTTGCCACCGACACCACCGCTCATGGCGTGGAGGGACGCAATGTCACAATGAGCTGTTATGTGGAGGGTGTGCCCCAGCCGGCAGTGCGATGGCTGCTCAAGAATCGCCTGATTGCCAATCTGAGTGCTGCCCGTGCGGGCGAGGATGCGGAGGAGCCGCGAACAGCTGCTGCGACGCAGGGTCGCAAAACCTATGTGGTCAACATGCTGCGGAATGCCTCCAATCTGACAATACTCACGGCGGACATGCAGGATGCGGGCATCTATACCTGCGCCGCCGAGAACAAGGCCGGCAAGGTGGAGGCCAGCGTAACGCTTGCCGTCTCCCGTCGCCCCCCGGAGGCTTCGCTGGGTGTGCGCATCATTCTGTTGGGTGTCCTGGCTGCGCTGTTCTTTGTGGTCGGCTCATCCTTTGCGGCAATCTGCTTCTGCTCGCTACGACGGCGACGCAAGCTGCGACTTTGGAACTCAGTGCCGCCGGTTCGACGCAGCGAGAGCTACGAGAAGATCGAGATGACGGCTCGAGTGCGACCAGATTTGGGTGGCGGCGCCAGTTGTGGCGGTGGCAGCGCCACCGGAGCAGCACTCTTTCAGGATACCGAGGAGCAGAACTATCTGCGGGCAGCCCACACCCCGCTCAACAACGACCACGATGCAGTGGGCCAGGCAGCCACTGTGAATCCCAGCGCTGGCAATGGCACGCGTCGCACGAACGGCGACTACCTGCATGTGTCCACGCACTGCGACGACGATGATGTGGAATCGCAGCTATCACAGCATTCCCAGCAACAGCAGCAGCAGCAGTTGGCGCCAAGAAAGAGCTCCAACGCCATTCCAGCAACCGTTGGGAATAATGCTGTGACAACCGTTGAGGAAACGGATCTGCACATACCACGCCTGATTGACATCGGCGGGTAAGTTGACCCAGCAGCTATGCTTCCTTCCTGAATCCCACATTCATCACACACATTCACACATATGCACGCTCAGACGTGGTTGCTTTTGTTCCTTGTGGTTCGTTACTTCGAGTGGCAATTGTGTCCTCTGCTGCAGTTGCCCCGTCAAAGAGCTGTCATGCTCAAGTGCGCCGAAGGATCCGTTCATATTATGGGCAACACTTGACACTTTCCGCTCGAGTGGTGCGCCAATCCGGTTTCCCCTCCCCCACCCACACACACACATCCCTTCATTTGAAGGCGTTTGCTAATGACGCGCGAAGTATGCATTGCCTGCCACAAACACACACACACACACACTCGCACACACACAGAGTACGAGTGTTTTATTTTTGGGCACCCCTCACTGACTGGCGCCTCTTGTGTCATGATGATACGACTATGAGCCATGTGTGTGCTCCAAGTGCTACTCATGTGCAAAATAATGAATATATATGCACAGTATGCATGCCACAATCCAGATGAGGAGATGCCTCAAAGGCCAATTCCAAAAATAGAGATATGATTTCAAAGAAAAAGGGTTGTGTTAATTAATCGATGCAAAACGCAGATAAAACTCGTTTGGAAAGAAATTCGGGGAAAAGGGCGAGTAGAAATAGAGTTCAAACAAATTTCGATTATATAAAAAAATTTAGTTTTGAATAAAAGTAAAATTAATGCAAATAAAATTTATAAGGAAATGTGAAAAACTATTTAAGTTTTATAAATAGTCTAATTTTATTTGTTCTATTCATATTTGCAAAATAACATTTATAAATTAGGCACGTTATTTAAGTTTTATAAAAGTCTTGTGGAGTCAATATATCTTTATAATTATAGATAGACATATAAAATAAATAGGAAAATGAGATAAATTATTTAAGTTTTATGACATGTCTTGTGAAGTCGAATATCCCAAAAAAAGGAAATGAGGTAAATTATTAAAGTCCTTTGGAATCTTATTACAATTAATCGATGCATATTTACTTCTCATAGCATCTCAGAAGTTTAGGCAGATAATATTTATAAAAAAATGGGATAAATTTTTTAAATTTTATAAAAAGTCTTATGGAGTCAAATTATAATTATAAATCCCCAAAAGGATCTGCAGATAACATTTATAAGAAGATGAGATAAATTATTAAAGTCCTTTGGAATCTTATTATAATATATTTATATGCATATTTGCTTTCCATAACATTGCATAAGAATAGATTAACAACATTGATAAGAAAATTCAATTATTAAAGTCTTATAAAAATTCTTAAAGAATATTATAATTATTTGATGTATAATATCTGAGAAGGATTTATAGATAATATTTATAAGAAAATTAGGATAATTATTCGAGTATTTGTGGATTCAAATTATAAATAAAATACCCCAAAAGATAGACAGATAACATATATTTCCTATATATGAATTAAATTATTTAAATTTTATAAAATATCTTATGGTATCAAATTATAATTATTCGATATATATTTGCTTAATAAAATTCTCAGTAGAATAGTCAAATAACATTAATAAGAAAATAATATAAATTATTTAAGTTATATTTAAGTTGAAGTCTTATAGGATCATAATATATTTATTCGATTCTTATTTTCTGCCCATAATATTAATTTTTTATATTGACTTACAATTTCCCACGATATTTCTGCTCTCCCATTTATTACTTTAGTTATTAGCTGTATCAATCCCGAAATATCACATTATCTTCGCAAACTTATAATACTTTTTTCCTTTTTTCTTTCCGTAATCTCTTTACAGAACTGACTCGGCCTCAAGTTCGATATCCAGTCAGGTGGATGCAGCTGCTCGTCTCGCTGGCTATGCGGGACACGCCGCTAGTTGGAAGACGACACCCATTGCAACCACAAAGATCACATCGCCGCACAGTTTGCCAGTAGTCAATCAGTCAACCCAAGCGACAAGCACGCCATATAGTCACTATGGGAATCATACGGCAGATGAGATGGCCACCTCGGTGTTCTGCAGCAGCAATGGGGATGGCCAGGAGCACGATCTGTTCGACAGCAACTATCCGGATCTGCTGGACATTGCCAAGTATGCTGTGGCACAGGCGGCGCAGAGTGGCCACGCCTATCCGCCCACTGGCACGGCTGCCGCCAACGGAGGCCTGTGCACCTTGCCACGAAAGCTGAAGCACAGTGGCAAGTATTTCCGCAACTCATCAGACAGCCAATCCCCACTGCTGGCGGACAACTCGAGCAAGTACGGCAGCAGCACGTTGGGGGACGGAAGCTTTCTGAATGAGGCCATGGGATTGGGCAGGCGCTACTCGGCCGAGTCGAGCTATGCGAACTATGCCAGCACCACAACCTACACGGGCGGCGGCCAGCGAGCCAACAGCTTCTTGAATCTGGTGCAGAGTGGCGCCCACAAGAGTGGCATCCATGCCCAACACCTGGGCCAAAAGCCCAGCCTGCCCTCATCGCCGGTGCAGCATCAGCGCTCGCTGAGCAGCGCTGCGACCCCGTTGCTGGACTTCTCGGCGCTGGCGACACGGGCCGCCGGAGCGGCCAACTCCTCGGTTGCTGCCTATGATTATCATGCGGCGCAGCTGGAGCGTTTCCTGGAGGAGTATCGCAATCTACAGGATCAGCTGTGCAAGATGAAGGAGACCTGCGACACCATACGCAAAAAGGAGACGCCACTTCGGGTTGCCATTAGCGGCCACTCCGCTGCCCAGCTGGCCGATCCTGTCATGTATAGTGCGGCGACTGCTTCGCACAGTCCAAAGCCGCCAGCATCGACGCTGAAGGCGAAAACTTTACTGCCGGGCCAACCACCCGATCCGCCGCCCTATTGGCTGCATCGGAATGCAATGCTGAAGCGTCTAAATGCCGATGCCAATGGAACTGGCAATGGGGCCAGTGGAGCCGCCTCTCCACAGCCCGGCCATGATATCTTCAAGAGCTAATCGATCTTGTGTACAGCCGACGAATAAGCCAGAAACCAGGAAACCACTTCGGAGCACCGAAGCTTACATGATCTTGCAGGAGTAGCAGCTGAACATCATATCAATATTTGTGGTCCGATGGTTCCTAATAAATACGAAAAATTTAATCCATTCGTTTTTTGTACGAACCTTTTTTGAAACTATCTAAAATATCAACTTGTAGCAATTCCAAAAAAATCAATCGATAATTTTTGTTGATATCGATATTAGGTATTCCCTAACTGTGCATGATAAATATAATAATATTTTGTCTTAACTCAACTTAAATCAACTCCCTGCAAGATAATGTTGAGACAATTTAAATTTTATATAGTAAGTATTAGGTAGCTGGGGGTTTTCAACTGGTTCCAATGCCAGCCCCTCTGTTGTATTATAGAAACACAATTTTCCACTCTTTCTACTCGCTACGCATATTAAAAAATCACATTGTAAGTGTATAGACAGATCCCTTCCTACCCCACCTTCAGAAAAAAGAAAACTATTTCAATTCCTACCCAGAATGAAAAATACATGTCCCAAAGCTCTCGTGTTAGTCTAACTAAAAGTGTTTTTGTACTTTAAGCGATCTCAATTTATAATAATTATACTAAAATTAAATTAAATAATATATATATATCTATATATATATATATGTATTATAAGTGGAATTGAGTTGGCACAGACTGCTGGCATTGGTTAATAGTTTGATTGATATATTGTTTGATTGTTAGACATTTTATTAGAGGTTTAAGTTATGCAAGAGTGCAAGAAATCAAATCGAATCAAAGTTGGAATTACGGAATAAGTTTAAAAAAAAAGCCAACTCAATTCAAACGAAAAACTTGTAATTAACAGTAATAAAAAAACAAAAAACAGAACAATTTATTTTAAGGTGTCACTAAACTAAAACTCAAAGAAAAAAAACAAAAAAAAAATGAATACAAATACATTAGTTGAGAATTGAAACAAATACACAAAATGGAAACCAAATCGAATTTTAATGATTTTTGTTCTTTTCGATTTGTTTTTATTTTATTTTTTTGCAGAAGTTGGGTCAATGACTGGCTCAATCGACAGCGGTGTAAATGTTCGCATCCGGCTTGTGCCACCAATCAGTAAAGGGTGGGGGGGTTGGGGCATGGCCATTCAAAATAATTGTCGCTTGTCGCGCGACATTTGCTGTGCCCCCTCTGTCAATCTGCCGTTTGATTGCGGGGTGTTGGGCGTGTTTGGCTGACACGCCCTGTTCGCTCGACCAGATTAAGCAATAATTTTATATCACTGTCACACACACACACACACTCGCAACTTCACACAAATTGCGCCAATTGGGTTTTGTGTAAAAATTGCAAAACATTTCTTTTATTTCGCCGCGCATTTCGCCGCACAAATGAAGTTGTAAAATGCAAATGAAATCGCGTCTTTAACGTCGTCGTCGTCGTCGTCGTCGTCGCGCTTGGGTTCATGTTCGATGTGATGTCGCCATAAAGCAGGATTAAATGGAATTTATGAACCTTTGACACGGACTCAAACCGACTCAACGCCCACAACGACAACGACAACGGCGATGACATGACAGCTTTCACATGCGGGCTGCTCTCTACGCTCTCCATCCTACATCTACATCTATATCTATATCTACATCTCATACCCGGATAACCTATACACACCTCGCTCCACACACACACAATCACACACTGTGAATGGCTGCAGGCATTTGAATAAGATATGTTGTCTACTTTCTGGGAACCGGTTATGAATTATGTTTGCGTAACTGCAAAGCTGTTGCAAATCGAAAATTATGTTTTTAATCTACAAAGCAAACTTTGAATTAATAAAAAAAAACATAATTTTGATTCTAATCTATTGACTTAGATTTAATCAAATTTTTGCTGATGGTTACTCAAATTAGTAAATCGAAAAAGTTGAAATTAAAACTAGTTCATAAACGGTTTAAGATGATTGATATTTCAAACGATTATATAGAAAAAGATATAGGTATCTGTATTTTTCTATAGCTTATAAATGCAATTGTATAATTTTGATTATTATTTTGTATTTATCTATAGCTTATAAATACAATTGTATAATTGTAATTATGTAGAATGATATATGATGCAGATATTTATCACTCAAGTATTACAGGCAAAAATGTTTCATTTGATCCTTATAAAATCAGACTTATTCAATGAATGACTCATTCTTATTGTAAATGTTTATGTTTTGCTTGAAATGCTTGTGTAATTATATTTTATTTTGTAAATCTATATTTAGAACGGGTAAAATTGCCCGCTTCATGAAACTTAAACACGCAACAAAACATTTAAACCCAGCAACTATAATTAGAGCAGAAAACAAAATAATATATGCCTAAGAGCAGTTTCAAATGTTAACCACAAGTTCGCCAAGCTCTTTGCGGTTTGGCGGAATTAAGGTACACACACACACACACACGTACACACATACACATACACATATATTTAAGCATACTTACCTTACCATAACCTGTCCCATTTCTCACTGGGCTTCATGTTGCTGCTCCTGCTGACCGGCAATGGCGAAAATAATGAGCCCAATGTTGAGGACTAAAGTGGATGCGTGGAAGCGTATTTGTGTGACAGGGAGAGGGAGAGAGAGAGTGTGTGTGTGTGTGTGTGTGTGTGTGTGTGTGTATGTGTGTGTTAGTTGCTGTAAGTGAGGGGCAGCTGGAAACGTTGAGAGCAGTCGAGTTCATGTCAAGCTGTCAGTCAAGGTCGATTGCTGGTTGCCACAGCCGCTTTCTCCATCCAGGTGGCAGCTATGCACGTTGTGCAACATGCCAGCACATGGCCAAAGGGTGTACACACACACACACACACACACACACAAACACAAATACGTAAATTTTGCCTGCAAGTGGCTTTTTGTCACTGTCTTTGGGCTGCCAGTGCAATTTTTATTCTCGTCAGTGTGTGCCAAGCGAGGCAGCAGATAAATTGTGTACACGTCGGTGTGTGTGTGTGTTGTGTGTGTGCTTGGGAATTTTTTCATCATTATCAGTGTCCTTGTAACCGCTGTTGCTGTTGCTGCTGCTGCTGCTGCTTCCACATGCCACTTAATGCCAACGCCGAACGCTCTGCGTTCCACTTTTGCATTTCGTCTTCGCCTTTCCGTACGGTCTTTTGTGGTCGTACAATTGCACGGCAGAGCACGGCACTCCCATAACCCCACCCGCACCACACCACAGTGCCACACTGCTGTACGGGTATGTCCATTATACTCAAGCATTTTTGTGTGGCATAAGTTGGCACTTAAGCGATAGGAGGCAGCTGCTACCTGTTTTTCAGTAACAGCTATAGTCGCAGTTACAGTTTCAACTCTGCCCGCTGCCCTCTGCCCACTACCTCAGTTTATTTTTAGCCAACGTGCTGCCATTTAGCTGTTCTTGTGTCCAACACCGCACACCGCACACCTCTCACCGTACCACCCACCCATCCCCGTTGCCTGCTCACTGCCAATATTGGCAATCGATATGTGGCTAATAGCTGCGTGCAAAAGCTATCGCCGTCTGCCTGGCTCTGTTTGAGTTAGTGCTTCTGCGAGAATTCCGCTTAATGTTGCGTTCCCTCAATGTTGAATGTTGAATGCTCAAATGGATGTTGCATTACTCGAGCAAGTGGCAACAACGAGCGAGTTTTTCACACGCGGCGCCAACTGGTGGAAACAATACTTTTGCTTACGCGAAATTGAAAAATAGTTTCCTGTGGTGGCAAATGCCTTTATTGATTATCAAAGTACGCAATTTGTTGCGCGCACTTAAATATTTATCTCGATTTTTAGCCAGTGAGCGTAAACATTCAATCCGAGAGCATTCAGCTAAAGGTCAGAGCTCGGCAAGCTCAACCACTCTGCTGCTGGCGTGTCAAAGCATCAATGTCAAATCATTTTCAGGCAGGAGCAGCTGCTCTGTGCCAGTATGGGCGGTTGGGCTTGGGGTTTTGGGTTTGGCTGATCCCCGCAGCGTGGTTAAGGAGCGCACTGATTATTTGGTGCACAAAAGCGCCAAAGGGAAGGGCAAAAAAAAATGTATTTAAAATGAGTGCGAAATGAAAAACAAAATGAAAATGTCGGCTGAAAGTGTCAAGGATAAACTGCACAGCCGGAAATAAGTTGAAGTCCAAATGTTTTTACTGTGACTATGTCAAGTGGCTGTATCATCATTTTTTATACCATTTTAGAATACCCATTTTTTTTAATCATTGATTAAATATTTATGCTTGTGCATTTATTTATTTCTATGATTTTTTTCAATAAGGATTATATTTTAATTTAAAAACAGGAAAATAAAATAAGAGACCCCTTTGAGAGTTAGGCTTTACCATCTTGTATGGCAGAAACTGCTCTAAATATTTATATCCCCCAACTTTTATAGGCTTATAGATAAACTCACTCAAAGGTGCTGCCAGTGCTTCAGTGTCTAAGTCTTTAGCAAATATGTTTAGTTTGTTTGAATCGCTTTATCTGGCCAATGAAACCCGATTTAATATGCCAGCACAAAGACCAAATGCTAAACAAATGAAGCCACTAAAAGCTGCCTCACACAACGGCCGCCAAAACACAAAATGCAATGCAACACACAAGGCAACAAGAACAACAACAAAAATAAAAACAAAAATATTAAGCTAAAATACTATAACAAAAACAACAACACAACAAAAGCTGCATTTGCAGGCCAGAAAAATGCAACCGAGAGAAACCTTGCACAAAGTTTGACTCTTTTTTTGTGTTTGGGAACGGTAAGCCCAGAAAAACAAAGAAAATAAATGAAAATGAAAACTAAAACTCAAACAGAAGGAAGGCGATGAAACCAATGCAAACACACACAAACACACACACACACACACAACACACACAGATGGGCAAACAGGACGATGCTGATGCTGATGAGAATGCGGATGCACACCAAGCAGATTATCCTGTTGCTGTCAAACAGTAACAACAACAACAACAGCAACAACAAGAGCTGCAACAGCAACTACAATTTCAAGTGCGCCACAAGGCCGTAATCCCCAGAGCCGTAACCGTAACCGCTTTACAGGGCCACGAAAGGCGGCGCAGTCCGCAGATTGAGTCACACACACACAGAGAGAGAGAGAGAGAGAGAGCAGCGGAGCTGCCAAAACTGCCATAACACGGCTGATTACCCGCTGCTGATGCTGCTGTTGTTGTTGTTGTTGTCGCCGCTACACTGTTGCAAGTGGCACAAGCCGTTGAAGTTGCCAAAACCGCTAAGCGGCCCCCAGCAAAAACTTTTCATTAAAGTGGCAAACTTCCACTCCTGCATTCCTGGCCATACTTCCACATGCTCTTGCAGGTTTCCTTCTCACTTAGCTCTTTTTGCTCTCACCTGACTTGACAGTTGGCGCTTAACATTTTGGCCTTTGTAATTGCCATGCACTGAAAAATTGGCATCACTGCGGCAGCTGCAGCATTTAGCTTCATCTACTTGCTTTGTGTGCATCACAAGTTGAGTGACTGCCAAAATGTGGCTTAGTGATTACAAACTAATCAGTTTGCAGCTTACCAACTCTACTTAAAATCTTATATAGCATTACCAATTTAATATTATGTAACAACTACTTGGAATTTTACTACAGAAAGTTAAATAATTATTTAGTCGAATTTTGGGAGTCATATGGCAAACATAGATGGCTTAGTACGTATAACTTGGTAAGCAAGTACTAATCCTTCAACCAAGTGCTCCTATGGAATCTATGTGACTTGGTTATCCGAATCGTACCTGGCTTATATATACTGACAACTTTAAAGCGGAAGGAAACAAGTCGCTGCTATTGATGCTCGTGAGGAACATATAAATTTTATAATATATAAATTTATATATAAAATTTATTCGAGCAATACAAAGTTGCAATTTAATATTAAAGATTTTATTACAATAACGAATAAGCTTACGTTTCTGAAAGTTATTTTACATAAATGTCCTCTTCCATCAGCTATCTCATTGGGAATAAAATATAATAATATATATGGGAATAATATAAATAATAAGTATAAATATATATAATATAAAGAATCCTTTTAGTTATTTTACATAAATGCCCTTTTCCATCAGCTATCTCATTGGGAATAAAAAATATACATAATCCTTTTCCTTAGCCTCTTCGTAATCAATTGTTTTGCGAAGAATAATTTCCAATATATACAATATTTATTGGCAATTGCTCCGGAAGCGCAACAGTCAATATCAAATGTAAAACAAGATTTGCACACACACACACACACAAACCAATGCAAACACCAACTCTATTTCGCCATTCATCTCTCTCACACACACACACACTTACACACACTATGTAAAGTAACCAATTTGAAACTTGAATCGTTTAGTGAAATCACTTGAGGCGATTTAAATCAATCACAGACAATCAGCACCAGCCAACAACAACAAAAACAACAACAACAACTATAACAATAATAACAACATTGAACTATTGGGCAAGCAGAGGGAGGGTGTTCTGCAGAGCCGTTGAGTCCATGTAAAACATTTTTCTTCTCGCCATTTTTGTGATTTTATTTAATTTGCACAAAATATTCAAGTGAGGAAATGCCACCTTTCCCCTGCCCTCTGCAGTCGTCCTCCAGCTATTGCTGTTGGCTGCTGTATATGGGAAAATTTGATTTTAAATTGGTTTTGGCATCGATGAGCATAAAGTTTGTTTGGATGAAACTAACAAAGTCCATTTTCCTATAACAGCAAAACGACTAAAGGCCAAGACGCGAGATATGAGTTTCGCAATGTTTGCCCCGCAAAAAGCCAAAGGTGGCGTTTTCCTGATACCCTGTAATGCCTCCAAACTGGTAAAAAGAGTATAAGAAAAATTGGAAAATATATTTTACACTGTGTTAATATTTATTTGTATTCAAGTGTTGAAACAGTCGCTATTTAAAGAGTATCTTTAAGTGCGAAACTCTTTGCTAGCAAAAGCGTATGAATTTTGTATTCATACACTAAAAAATGCAAGAGTTAAAAAAAGGCGAAATGCACTCGTATAAGCAACATGCAAAAGTGTCGATAAATATTTGTGCGGGGCAAATGAAATTGCGAAAAAAGGCAAACAAAAATCATATGAAACGAAATGGAAAAAAATGAGGCAAAATTCTGTTTTAATGAAATGCAAATGGCAAAAGGGAGCCGATGGAAATGGCAACTGACGAGCAGACGAGTAGAAGCTATATGGACTCTTTGTCCAGCCAAATGGCTTAATTGCGAGGCGTCAAAGGGGAGCAAATTAAATCAACACACAGCCAAATCTCGAAGAACCCAAAACACATTCAAACGTCGCACAAATTGCGGGTTGCTCATTACAACATTAGCATAATTTATATAACTTTATCGGGGAACATGAAAAAGAAGCAACATCGACTAAAAAAAATTAATTACGAACAATATGGTACAACAAGCCACAGAAAATATTTTTTGAAAATAAGCTGATTCATTTTGAACTATTGCCAATTTTTATTAATTATTTTATATCTACATTAATATAATACATTATTTTATTTTATGTCCATATTAATAGTAAATTATAATACTAAATATTAAAGCAGTTAAAATAAAGCGAATCTTACAGCTTCAATTTAAATTTTTTTTTTATCAGTTTATACAACAATTTTAATATTTATTTAGATATATTCACAGCTCAATAATGAATTTAATTTAATACGCAGTTATTCATTGGTATTCACACAATTCAAACTATTGCCAAAGTTCATAAATATAACTTTTTTTTTGTAAATTCAATATCACAGAGCGTATCTCAATTGTAGCAAAATTAACAAGTGTATAAAAACTTCGTCAGACTGACAACAGAATTAAATTGTTAACTTATGCACTCGCTGGCTCACTCAGTCATTCATTCATTCATTCATTCACTTGCTCATTCATTTGTTTATGCTGTTGGGTTTGTGGTCCCAGACTGACTTCATTTGAAAACTTTTAACATATTTCACGGTACCACAATAAATTGTTGCCTCTCAGTATTTTTCCCCTTAGCCAGACAGCCATAGCCCCGACAACCCCTATTCTCCTGTTTCTTTGCCGAGCCTGTCCACCATCCTTATCCATTTTTGTAAGCAACTTTTGCATAATTTTAGAATATTTTTGATCACAATCAGCGCTGCGGAAGCGGATGAAACTGCAATGGCTAACTTAAATGATATTTAATTATGCAATGGCATATGGCATATTTAAAAAAAGTTAAAACTAAATTCCAGATAGCAATTAATTGCGCGGCAGTTTTAATGCATTTGGCAAATGCAATTAAAAATAAAGATAAATATTGAATTAAAGCAATTGCAAATTAAGTATGATATGCTATTTGCAAAGGGGTTTCATGACGTTATAACACAATTTCAACCATTTATAAAATTATACCCTTTAACTGGTACAATTTGCATAATCTGCTGGGTATTTTAGTGTCGCTTAAACAATTTCATGATGCATAGTTAAATGTTTTTCAATAAATCTTTTTTAATTTATTGACAGTGGCAAAAATGCGGAATGGCCTCTTGCACTGTCCGCTTGCTTACCGTAGAGTTATCTATAATTTATGCAAATTCTGCTAAATCAATTTTTAATTAAAATCGCACACAAATGCACAAACAACATATGCACACACACAGACACACACACAATCACATAGACACACACACACACCAATGCACAAATAGAAACAGCAGTCAAACAAACAATTTAATTTTCGGGTTAAGCATTTTGGCCTCGGGCTCGTGTGGTCAACTTGGCGTTGGCTAACAAATCAATGTGTCCATCCATCCATCCATCAGATAATTCATCAGGCTGTCTGCTCCTCTATTCCACGCAGTCAAAATGTGCGAGCTCTGCCAATGATAATTCTATTTGCATAACACTAAAAATTCAAGCTAATTTGTTGCAAGGCCTATTTTATATATACTTCTCTGAATTTCGAATTCGAAGTCTCTATACGAAAATTTTGTAGTTAAGCTTAAATTAGATAATTAGTATTTGGAAATAGTTAGTAAAGGTTTCAGATTTAATATGTTTTAAATAAACAAAACACTTTGTGTGCAAACTAGTGCTTTTTTTAAATTAACTTCAGATCACAGTAAAATTAATAAAAACAAAAATAAATATTTATTTACTGTTCATAATATTGTCATTAAATGGATTACGACTGTTGGCCATAAAAATAGTTAATTGTTAAAATTAATTGTGTGTAAATATTAGTGAACGATAACAATAAACTCGCAATTGCATAGTGTCAAACATATGGTCAGATGGTCAGAGCAAACATAATCTCTGCTCTGCTCTGCTCTGCTCAGGATACGCAACTCAACACGTCTGAACATATTTCTGCTCAATTAACATGTCACGCAAATGACGTCAACCAACTAACGGTTACTAGCTGCTTCGCACTTCCGCAGCTGGCATATCCGTTTCCGTAGACGCAACTATTATAGCTATTTACCTGTTTGTTTTTTAATTTTTGCATTTTTCTGTTTTTTTGTGGGATCAGAATTTAAAGCAGAATTTAACACATTTAGGAGTAGGAAAATTAAATTTCTGGCTCTGCATAAAATCGAATCAGATTGATTTACTAGCTTCCCAGGTTATAAGCTGTCTGTGAACTGAGAGCTGGAGCTGGATATAATTAATTTGAACGGAAATCAATTTGCCATTGCCAATGCAATCTGGACAACAAATCTATATTCAATTAATCGCAAATTGTCGAGCACATAAAGCCGTTCAAACAACATAAACAAGCTGAGCAACCTACTAGCCAAAACCTACAGAATGGCTCAAAATGCAGCTAGTATTTTGCAGGTATTATGCAGTTCAATGGAACTGGTTAACATATACTCTGTTCCTTGACGAACTTTACGTTTGTGGACAGATTATAGAAACACAAACAATCTAACTAAAGCACTTGGCACAACATGCTCAATGTGTGTGTGTGTGATCAAAAGTATACTCTTAAAAATTTCACTTTTGAGCTTATTAAATACTTTTTGTTGCAGACACAAAAAATTAAATAAAAATCAGAATTATTGTAATGCAAGTTGTGGAAAATTTAAAAATTATATGCATGAGAAATCGGTTTAAAAGGGTGGAAATATTAACAGTTTTGCTTGTTGGCCAAATCGCAGTGGCCTCTATAATGGCTTTATGTGTAGTCAGAAGCAGAGCAGCTGTTGAGATAGGAAAAACAGTTAGGTGCGTAAGCCAAATGGTGAAATGACATCGTTATCATTTATAGAAACACATACGCACTTTGTATTTGGCTTGTAAATAGCAATGGAAAATGTGAAATGTGTAAATGCAAACATTGAAAATGGAGAAAAGTCTCCAGAGAATTCATTGGCGATAGACAGACAGCATCAGGACATACGTAAAATACTTAAGATAAGCAAAAGTGATGGCCAAGTGGTCTCGGGCAGTTTTGCTATTTGGTTTGATCATAGCCATAAGCAGCTGAGGGACAACGAGGAGAACGAACAATACACAATGTTCGAGTACTCAAGGGTGCTATTAACTAAAGGGTTACGCAATTACATGTTGCCAACAGGCAGACTTGCACACTGAGTGAGACAGAGACAGAGAGAGAGAGGGAGAGAAAGAGAGAGCAGCAGCCAAAGGACCTTCGAAGCGGCAGCTGCGAGATATCTGAAACAGATTTCAATGTTGCTACTGTTCTTGCTGTTGTTGTTGTTGTTTACATAAATTGTTTACCAATCTGGTCGAAAATCGGAATTTCAAATTTTGCCAACGAAAATTTATGCGCACATTTATACAATTTACATTTGCACACACGCACAAACATAAGGTTAGGCAAAGGATATGTGTGTGTCTGTCTACATTTCATTTCATTTGTTTTAGGACAACAAAAATACACATGCGTAAAAAGAGAGAAAAAAAAAAGGAAAAACCAACAAGGCAACAGCTACTTGGCCTAAATGGGCACCCGTCGTGGGCATTTCGTTGGGCCGCATTTTCTATCGCTCGAATGATGTCCCCTGGGCCAGCCGATAAGTATATATTCTGGCCAAGTTTGACAATGTCGACGAGTCGACTTTAAGGCTGCCCAATTATGTGTTATCCTGCTAATAGCACAGGACATCCACCCAGCACTCGCTTGAAGTCCTGCTACATATGTCAACGTGGCCCTTTCTTCGAGCGTTGCACCTGAAAATTTGATTTAAATTGCAAAACTAAACAACAATCAGCCACAATTCTACCTGGTCAGAGTCCTGTCGGTGCCTGGATCAGGATCTGCATATCCTGCAAGCTTATGCATAAGCAGATGATTTGTTACTGCCTCTGAAGCTGCGGTTACTCTGCTGCTCCTGCTGCTCCTGCTGCTGCTCCTGCTGCTGCTCCTGCTGCTGCATGTCAACAGTGGCGCTGACGGCAGAGATTAAGATGCAAATTTCAGGTAAGGCCCAACAACAGCAACTGGAAGGGGAACAGACGGTGGACAACTGCACTATCAAAACACCCGTATACTAAATCCGTACTGAAAATGCCCCCAAAGTGCAAAGTGAATATTCATGTTGCACGTCAGGACGTAATACAACATTTGTGCAATATATGCCTGGATGGAGATGGAGATGGGGATGGAGAGGCGGAGTAGAGCCCAATGTCACAGGGAAAGTGAGGAGTGGATAGCATATCTTTAATGCATTATTCTTGCTGCAGAATTTGTTAATAACTAAAATATTTAACTTGACTAATTGACAAAATAGATCAATGTTATATGCAAATTGAATAAAAATAAACCTTACAAAATTAGGCTTAAAATGCAAAGAACTTTTCGGGTCTTTAAGTTGGTAATTTGCCTTTTTACTGCCTAATTATAACTATCACTTTTGTTTCAAACTGGATTAGTTGTTTGATATAAAGCTTTTATTATTGATATAATATTTTTTATTTTTAGATACATTATTTAATTGACAAAAAGCTCTACAATTGGTTAATATTTCTTAAAGGTTTTCAATTTTATTTATTTGTTTAATATATTTCTCAATCTGACATTTCAAATAGTTTTTGATTGTGAAATATGTTATATATTGCAAATATTTAAAGCACTTTAAAGCTTGAATTGTTGATGGAAAAAATAATGGTTTATAAATTGAGATTTCTGTTTAACACACTGAATCCAATTTCAGGCAGTCATTTTGAGTCCTTAACTGGTTGTCTGTCAGTCAGGGCAATTGCAATTAATTTAAATGACATCTAAAGGAAATTTTCCACCCGCTCCGCACACACGTCACACTCAGCCAGAGAATGAGGTGTCGCTCTCTCTCTCTCTCTCTCCCTCTCTCTCTCTCTCTCTCTCTCTGTATCTTGGTCATTCTTTGGCACGCATTGCGTATACGTGTTTTACTTAATTTCAATGATGTTGTTGGCCTCGCTATCTGCATAAATGTTTTATTATCTCACACCAATGCACAATTTTGGCTGAAGGCATTGAGAAATGGCCAACTCGTGTCAACTGACTTTTAAGCCATATTTAATCCGGCTTCAAAAGGGGAAGTGCGCACCAGAAAACTCAACGGAGTTACAGTATTGGGTGCAGTTATAAAAAACACCATAACAAGCTGCCACTGAGTGGGTGTTTGGGTTGTTGTTGTTGTTGTTTTTGTTGTTGCATCCATTGTATGTAAGTATAAACTGTTGCGACAATGTCAACATGCGAAGTTCTTCCTACCGCAAAGATGACAGATGACCACTTCATGAACCCATGCATTTTAATCCGCACGGACGCAGCGTCCAGCGTCTGGCCACACACTTTGGGACAAAAACAATGCCATGCCCTTTTGGCCAGTATCCCTACATCCGGCCAGCTGCCTGGCCAGAACTTGATTTTCTCCTCACCTCCCCCCCCCTGTCTGTTGGATAATGATGGAAGTGCATTCTGTAAATGCAAAATATATTTTGCCATGTGCAAGTTAAATGTGCGACACATAAATAATTTTGTACTACGATGTACACAGGACTCGGACCAATGCATCAGCACCCATACACACTAACACTCACAATCACACTCACCCATCCTCAGCCATCTATATGTATGTGTGTGTGTGTTCTTCTCCCTTATGCATTACGTTTTAATTTTGCAAAAAATTATTTAAATGCCAGTATAATGTAATGTAAAGTTCCATTCACAGCGACGCACACACACACTCACACGCACACACAGCTTGTGTGGTTGTGGGGATGGGTGTGCAAGTGGGTGTGGCTTGGTGATATAAGTATAAGTAGCCTTACATGGGTTGCCGCTACTCAAATTAATGGATTTTTAATTGTCTCTTTCTCACTTATACCGCAGACAACTCGGATATACCCAGGCAGACAATCTCCCTTTCATTCCCTTCCCCCGCTGGCATGAGCATCCACTGTCTTTCTCTGCTGTTGTGCTCTGGCCAATTACCTCCACAGCTTCGCCCAATGGATATATAAAGAGTCGACTTAAAGCTTATGAAAAGCAAAATGTATAAAACAAATGAATCCAGTGAGGACATTGCAGTCAGTGAATCCAGCTGCGGAATTCTCAGATAACAGCAAAATCAAAGTTGTCAAAGAACCTTCTTAAGGGAATGGATGAGGGTGAGGTGCTGCAAAGGGTAATCAAGCCTCGACCAGTGCAAGATATGTAACCAGTCTTTTGAATCTGGTGACATTTTCAGTTAGGGAAATTTAGGTTTATTCGATTTTTGGGATTACGACAGTGCAGGATGTTACTAGTACTTTTGTTACCTTAAAATTTAAAAAGATATTTGACCAGATCTTTGTCAATAATATAAAACAAAATTTGGTTACTTCATCTTTATAATTTTATGAAAATAATTGGTTTCTATTGATTTTCTTTCAAATAATATCCCTTTATCTAATGGGCACAAGACAACTTTTTGTTTTTATACTATTATCATAGTTATTATTATTATTATTTTTATTTACTTATTTTATATATTTATTATATGTATTATTATATAAATATATATGTCAGAAAATCAAACTCGCTTCGGTTTTAATATTTATAGAAGGAATATACTTCTATAACTTTTGTAGCAGAGTATAAAAACCAAAGTCAAAAGCGTTTTTTTTTGAGCTTATTCATTTAATGAATTAAGAGCTGAGAATTGACGGAATGTGTCAAATGAGATTATAACTATCATTGGCATTGGCAGTTGATGTGATTCATGGACTAGTTAAACTCAATGTATTGATAAATAATTAAAAGCCATACAATATTCCCACATTATTATCAAGCTAAAAATGTAATCAAAGAGAATTGGTTGTGCAAATAATTGTTATTTTTTTAGGGATAGTAAATAAAGTGAAAATATTGCGTATTTTACAAGTATGCATAATTAAATACAGAAATAATCATTGAACGAATACTCGAACAGTTTTTAAAATTTAATAAGCAAATGTTTAATTTAAAAAAGTTTTTAAACTTTAATAAGCAATTGTTTAATTTAAAAGAAATAAACCACAACACACAAATTTTAATTCAATGCATTACTTAAAAAAATAAATATAACTAATTCCATATATAGATCAAATAATCAAGCCAACAAAAAATACAAATTTTCATACAATGCATTACTTAAAAAAATATATAAATAATTCTATATGTAGATCAAACAATTAATCAATCAATCTCAATTGTTAAGCAAATTTATGTAGCAATCCGTTTGGAATGCTTTTGCACAGTACAAATCACAGTCAAAGGAAGTTACTTTTACTTTTATCCACATGGCAGGTCCTAGGCAAAGGATATACACAAAATATGCACAAATCTATTAACAATAAACGGCAAAATTACGCATACGCCAGAGTTGGCCAGCTCAGTTGGTAAATCCTCAATATATGCGCATCGAAATGATTTTCACCAAGAAAAAACACCCTCTATCAAGAGAATCCCAGAATCCAAATGCTTCAGCAAATGCTGTGCAAATTTTCCTATGTGTTCCTATGGGAATAGGAAAGAATTTGCTTTACCAAATGCTGTCGTCCTAAGCCGACGCCGCCACAATAAAAATATCAACGCCAGAGCAAATGGATACACAGTCAGGGAGTCCTTCTCCTCCCTACTCCTTCTCCTTCCCTTTATTATTGGCTGGCTGGCTGTCTGTCTGTCTCTATTTATATTTTTTAATATTTTTATCTACTGCTGAGGGGGCAAAGACACAAACAACTTACATTTTATAGCTTAACTTGACTTTGCTGCTGCTGTTGCTGATGTTGTTGCTTTAATAAATTTCCACTTAATAGATTCGTTACCAGACTGCCTGCTTGGTTGGTGTCCTGCAACGGTTTATCCCACACCCACCGCCCCCTTGTCAGTTGCAGTCAGCCACACACACCAAACGCTCCTTTGGTTTGTCTATTTTATCGCCTTATGCCGAACGCCAGACAGCTCTCCACCAAATCCTCCAGCTCCCGCGCCCCACTGCCACTATGAAGTTCCATTGCCATTTTATAGCATTATTAAAAACCAAAAGCTTGCAAGGCGCCAACTAAATAAGTATCTAAATATTTATGCTTGCCACTGGGGCAAGGACGTGAGCGCTTTCTGCCGCCCATCACTTTGACAGTGCGTCGAAAATTTGATTAGCGGCAATTGTGCAAATTATAAATGACAACATTTCAGCAGCTTTAATTTAATCTCAAACATTTCAGTTTTGCAACCTTTTCCCCCCAAACACAGCAACAGCAACAACAACAACAGGAAAAAGTGGTTACAGCAAGAGATGCGCTTAAATGTAAACACAAAAATTAATTTCATCATATTTTTCACTTTGTTGTTGGCTTCTTAAAACAACAACAATGACAGTATACATATATATATATATATATATATATATATATATATAGCTGAATAGCTAGAAACTTGGCCCGCCCACATTTTGGCTTGGCTGAAGCATTTTCGGCGCAACGCTTCGTTGAATTTTGTTTGTATGCCATGCCAGGGATAATATGCTGTTAATGGTTTGTCTCATTCTCTAACTCCCCCCACTCTCTTTCTCCCACACTCTGTCTCCCTTCCTCTTCCGCTTCAGCTCTCATTCTCTTTCTCTTTCTATATATAGCAAGGATGTGGTTTGCCGTTGCCGGTACGTGTGTGTGCGTGTGTGTATTTGCCTTAAAAAATAGAAGAAGAAAAAAAAAAGCTAAAGGATTGAAGCAGCCGCATTTAGCTTGAATTGCTGTCATTTATTATGCTTGTTGTTGCTGCTGCCGCTTTCGCTGGCGATGTTGCTGCGGTGCGCGTTGTTGTTGTTGTTGTTGTGTAGAAAACTGGCTTAGACGCCGCTTTGGCAATAATTAGTAAAAGATATCAAAGCAAATGACTTTATCTACTTACAAACTTTACACATACACTTTATACACACACACACGTACACACGTACACACGCACACACTCACACTTACACAACGACAGCCAAGGACAATGAAGCTGCTTTAATGTGTTGCTGACGCCGTCTTTGTTGCCAACATGTTGCCCTCTCCTCGCTGGCATTGTTGATTGTTGTTAATACCCTTCAAAAGTGTTTTGTTGAATTTTCACATTTTCTGCCAGCTCCAAAAGGCATAGAACTTTTATCAAATTTAGCCACAAAAAAACCTGTTTAAGTTACAAAAAAATGTACCGCCTGAAATTTAAGTTATGCGAAAAAATGCCCTGTAATTCAATCAACAAACTTAATGTTTATATCATGAACTGAATAATTTATATAAAAGTTAGCGTATTCAAATTTGAATATGTTCCCAAAAAGCTTCAACTGATTGTCTACGCCTCCTGGCTGTTGCTCAAGGATATTCAAAGTGAGGCAAGGAATGCTCCTTGTGTGATTTTGCGGCTTGGCTTTGTTTAAATTTTCAACCGCACAGCGCAGACTTATAAAATATGCCAGTCTTGAAGTGTGTGTGTGTGGGTGTGTGTGTGTGTTTATCCATTACATGTCTGAGCTTGTAAGGATGTTTGGCTATGTCTATGCCTTTATCATTTAGAGTTTCAGCTCCGTTTGGTTGCCATTTCATCCATGTGCATGCTAATAATTTATAACTAGTTTATATTTTGGCAATTATTTCCGACGCCTCCCGAAACTCTACAAATTTAAAGCCACAAAAGATTTGCGGCTCAGATCGTTGTCGTTTCCCGTTCGTTTCTCGTTCTCGTTCTCGCTTTTGTTGTATTATTTAGCTTTGTCATCAACTTGGAATTATCAGCATGACAATTAAAGTCATTCTGCGTGCGTCCATAACAACTTTGATATGCGTTGTGCACCAACAACAAAATACATGAAAAACAACAACAATAACAACAACAACAACAACAAGTCAAGACTTGAAATCAAAGCACAAAACATCTGCATAGACGCCTCAGAGGCACTTTTCTAAGGATGGGGTGGCAAGCCGCGATAAGAGAACTTCATTCACGGATAACAATAAGCATGCTTAAGGGAGTTGGTAACAGCAACAACAACAACAGCAACAACAACAGCTTACAATACATAACAACAACTCATGAATATAAATTGCTGCTGACTTGGCCCAAACAGCAACTGTTGTTGGGGCAAACGCTGCGGGTGGCTGGCAATTATAAGGCAGTGTCTAAAAGCAGACCGTTGCCAGGTAAATCCACACAGGACCAAGTCATATCCCGAACTGGCATAAGACTCCCAACGGTTACTGCTTCAAAAAAAAAAATATATAACTAAATATATATATATAAAATATGTGTATAATCATAACAATAAGATGAATAGGAAACTTTCACGAATAATTTCATAGACCTGACTTCTGGCCCAAATACTGGTCAGCTGCCGTCACGGGTGGCCCCTAATCTAACAGCAGGTGAGCTTTGACAGTGTCACGCCCACCGCCCACCAACCACCGAAAGCAGGCTTTTTAAATTGTTGCGTATACGCCGCGTTCAACATGTAATTTAAATGCAATTAAAATAATAATTTATCTTACTCGCTCGCCTGTCACCTGTGCCTCTCCAGCAACAGCAAACTGCTCAACCAAGGGGCACCAGCAGCGATTGGCAAGGGGAGCTTTGTTCATCACATACGCTCCGAGGGCATAGCCAAGCTCAAAGCGTCCCATTGGCGGTGATAAATGAACTCGGCGCTGGCTGACAACCCAAATGAAGGTACTCAAGAGTTGGTAATAGGTAAAACAAAACGAGACAGTGACAACAACAGAGAGAATGATACAAGGAGAGAGGGGAGGAAAGTTACATCATTTGTATAGAACTGGCAATTAACTGGCTAAGTTTGGTAAGCCGGTAAAAACACCACATGAGAAATGCTTTAAAAGATCCTTGAAGAGCCAAGTGGTATTCAGCAGAAAAACCCTGAAATGTATTGTTTCCCAAATGCTGAAATGGAGTCTGAAATGTGAAGTATTTTTGTCATTAAGCACTTGGCAGTAATGCAATGAAAATGCACAAAGAATTAATTAAATTTTTGCATCAATCATTTAAGTTTTTATTTTTTAATCAATCCCATTTAAAAATGTATAATTTTTAAATGTTAATTTTCTTATATTATCATTGGCAGCAAACTTTATCATTTAACTTTTATTATTTCCATTGTTTGCTTTAAATATATTATTAATTAAATTATAAATAAAATTGCTGTAATAAATCAAAAATGTTGCACAGTGCGAATTCGCGCCATTGTTGCTGTTATTGTTGTCATTGTTATTTCGTAATCAGAAAACAATAAACAAATAAAATAACAATTAATTGGATTTTTATATCCTCTTCGTCTTTTTTGTTCAGCTGTCCACGTTCAACTTCAGGGCGGCAAGCGCTTAAATTTTTCATAATAAAATATAATTTATTGCATTTGCATAAACCGTTTTACAGGATTTTGAGTGTGTCAGTGTGGGACTGAGTGTGCATGTGTGTGTGTGCGATAGTGCAATTGAATCAACACCAAGTTGCAAAGTAGTTAAGGAAAAATACGAATAAAATAATATCGAAGGCTCTGGCAATAAAATTACCCACGAACTGTTTGCAATCGCCAGCGGCGTCCTTAATAAAAATTCCTTTTGATTTATATTCGCTTGTCATACATATGGGCTAAAAGAGAGGTAAAGTGTGGGACGGGGGAGAGGGTACAGGAGTTGTAAGAGTATGCAAATTAATCGGATAATTGCTTAACCAAGGACAGGTAGGGAATGGAAAAGGCGTGAGACTCACACAAAATAAGCTTGTCCAGAAGCCTTCATTTGGCATGATTTATGCATCTTTAAATGAGTTCGTTATGCATAAGGAAAATTAAGTGTTGGCTGGATTATTTATAAAAAAAATATGTAATGTTTCTTTATAAAATTCTCACTGAATATAATTTTTAATTAGGCAGTTGACCTACTCGTCGCCATATTTGCAGCAATCCTTGACTAATGGCTAAACAGGCACAGCTCATGTACCAACCCCCCCCCCCCCACCCACCACTCTTCATCCAAACCCCATCTTTTTGTAGCCGCTCATCTCATTTGATGACATGGTTTGTGCTTGGTTGCGTTGTGCGTGGTGCGTGGTGCTCGGTAAAACACTTGTGGCTCATGTGGCTCTGTGGAAATTTAAGGCAAACAATTTTTGAAATGACCTACATCCGGCACTGTCCACCGGATACAAACGCACACACACACTCAGACACACACACATTAAGCAGTTGGTAAGAGGTAGACAAAATGGGAGTTGTTTTCGCTGCACAGGAGAGTTCGCAACATCATTAAAAATTAATTCACGCTCGATGTACTGGACCAGTCGTTGATGTTGTTTCTGACTGTGAAAACGAAAAATATGGTTAATCTATCCGACTGGCAGATGCTCTCCATGCAGCTCTCAAGTAGCCTTAGGCAGGGTGGAAAATATATACAGTTTTACCCCAAACTTTTGGCAGTAAACATGTATTTCTCTAAAATATACCAAAAAATATTTTATGATACATATTGCAATATCTTTTTGATATCACATTGCTTATTTAACCGGCAGAAGGCAGAAAAAGAAGTGAAGAGGTACGTGCAGCAGCGACAACCACAAAAACAACAACAACACCAGCAACAACAACAACAACAACTGCTGCAACTGAGGCTAAGCAACTACGGCTAACAAATGCACTCGTTTGCGGTTTGCTGTTGTGCTCATTATAATGGTGTGCTAGGTATATAACCTGATCCTGGGCAGGGGTGCTGGCCATTGCTACTGTCCCATTTTAATTATTTTTTTTTTCCCCAGCGTTGCTGTTGCTGATGACTTAATGAGTATAATAAGCTGAGCGGCGAAATTACCTTTTAAAATTAACATGATGCTTTCTAAAATGCGCGTTTTACACACGCAACACACACACTTGCAGCAAAGCCACACATATCGCGCCAAATGGAGACTATAATGATTATAGTCCCATAGACAAGCAGTTACATATTCAAATTAAGATTTTAATGCGCATACAAAAGGGAAGCACAGCTGTGACTGCTGCATGAGAGGGGGCGGCAGTGGAGGGAGTTGCAAAATAATAATGAAATTGCTAATTAATTAGTTGGCTTTGTGACTATCGCTAAGAAGCTTAACTTTTTTTAATACCCTTGACCCTTTAAAAAGGGGAAAATAGGGTATAATGGTTTGTTAAAATATATGTAACACGGCAGAAGGAAGCATCTTCCATTAAATTTATATATTGCTTATCAGGATTAGCAGGCAAGGCGATATACCCATGTCCCACTGTCTGTCTGTATGAAGATGCGGATCTCAGAGACTTTAGGAGCTAAAATTTAGCTAGCTTGGATTATAGATTAATAATTGATAATCGAGACTTGAAGACAGTTACCGATAAAAATAAAGCAAATTTGATTTGCCTTCTATATATGCAAATTTGATTTGCCTTCTATATATGCAAATCAAATTTGCTTTATTTTTATCGATAACTGTCTTCAAGTCTCGATTATCAATTAATTCGATTTTCAATAGCAATAAAAGCCAAAATTTTAAAGGCATGTAATTATCACATAATATGCATATGTATAATATTGACTAACTGCCATTTCACCAAGATCGTATAAGAAACACCCAATTTAAATTTGAGAATATATAATAAATAATAAAATTAGAATATTTTTAACAACTGGGTTCACGGTATATCATAGTCGATATCACTAGACTACAGATTTCTTAGTTGTTTAATAGTAAAAAAAAATATGATTATAATATGTGAAAGAGGCAGTTTCTAAAAGTTATATGATTTCAACAGTTTGATATAGATACAGCAATGAGTGCTTAAAAGCGTTGACAATATCATTATGTAACTGAAGTTTCTCAAAGCAAATGCTGCATATAAAAAAAGCTGTTTCCAAAACAGGCATTTTGTTGCACATATTAAAGCAGTCAACTGTGGGAGATAACTGAAATGTATGATAAATTATATCTGCCAACGCTGATTATCCTGCAACTTAAAGTGCAAGTCAGGATTTGTGGGCTTATCGGTGAAGTGTCAGACGTCATACGGAAAGTCAGAGCAGTTCTTTGCACGCATCATTCGCCTCGCGAAACGCTTGTCAATAACTTTTTAACGAATTTTTAAGGAGACACATTGCGTATACGCAATGCATGAGCACAACGATTTCGCATGCGTGTGTGTGTGAGTGTGCTCAACAAGGCCAACATCTCAGCATCATAATCAAATTAAAGCATAATTTTTTACGATGTCATAGTAATAAATATGAACGATGCAAAATTGTGCTCAACATTGAATCGCCACGAAGCCAATCCAAAGTCGGAGACCGGGTGCTCCAAGCAAGTGATTTCCCATTTGCACTAAGCTGAGAGGAGGAAAAAAAATGCTGGGCTGGCGTGAAAAATAAAATCAAATGTATAAATCATATATGCCATGCTTTAAAATTGAATACGCATTCGTCAGCAATAAATCTGAGCAAAAGCAGCAGCAGCAGCAGGAGCAGAACCAGCAGCAGCAGGAGCAGCAGCAGAACCAGCAGCCAAGGAGCCAAGGATTCTGGCTGGTCGCATTTGCCAGAGTGCGGCCTTTCGAAAATTGCTACAATTTGTTTCATATTTTATATGGCTGCTGCCGCTGTTTAAGTTGCTGCCACACGCTTTGTGAGAAATTTCAGCAGTACGCGTTTTTTTCTCAACACCTCGTGCCACTTGTTCTTGGTCGGCGAAATTTCATATTGGCAAACCTGCGCAATTTGGAATGGCCAAAACCAAATCACAAAAGCATTGCCATATTTGCATATAAAATGGATTCGGACATAGTTTTATTTATAGTTTGAGCAGCACTTAAATAGGTATCCCAGTCGAAGTGCATACTTTTGAGCTGGAATAAATTAGTTTAGACAAACTTTAAATTCCTGTATACTTTTAAGAGTAATCTGTTGTAATTTCAATTTGCAAATTAATGAAATAAATACCGATTAAGCTATTCAAAGAGATTATACTTTTTTTCTAGCTAGCAAACGTTATTTAAAAAAATAAGGTACATAAATACTTTTAATCAAAGTTGATCGAGTTGTGAAACCATTCAAAGTTCAATTAAAAAAATTCATAATTTTACTACATCAATTTATGGTTACTTGAATATATATTGCTAGAATAAAAACTGTTCAAAGTTTGTACATTTAAGGGCAATTTAAAAAGCTTCATGTCTGAGACACATAAATGCCCATTTCAACTGAAGTCATAAATATTTTCGTGGAATTTGGCAACAATGTGCAACTTTTGTTAACTAACATTTCCAATGAAAACCATTTTATTATATAAAAAAAACGTCAATAAAATTAAACACCGGAAATACTTTCAACAAAACTCAAACTAATTGTTAATACCTTTAAAAATGTTATTCGTATCGCTTTTTGATCAAATTAGATTACAACACAAAAAAATAACAGCGCCAAATCATTTTTTTAAGTTTTGCCCAGGTTTTAATATATATTAAATAAAATAAAAAATAATAAAACTAAAAATTAAACTTAAGTAATTTCACAATAATAATGGAATTTGTACTGTTTGTCAACAAATATTTACAGTTTAAATGAAATAAAAAAAACAACAATTTCTGGGCAATAATTGGGGATTTCTTAACTGTTAGTTAGATAGTAGAATGACTAATATATAATTCGCTAAACTGTTTAAGTCGGCACTGAAAGCAAATTGTAAATCATAAATTATATATTTTCGGCAATAAATTAAATTTCAGAAATTTATTATTTTATGGTGTCAGTCATAAAAATACATTTCTTTAAAATTTTAGTATTTGTTAATTACGAACTCTGTAAGATGTTTTGTTGGTTCTCATGATGAGGGTAAGTAATTCATGTATCAACTTTTGGTAACCGTCAAATATTCTGTACTTGTCCTATTCTATGATTTGCCTATGTTAATTTTGGGAGAACAAGCATGCAGACACACACACACACTCGGAAACACTGACATGTGGGTTTGGTTCTTAATTTCAAATGAAACAATGTGAAAGAGGCGACAATTCGTCGAAACGAAAATCAAATTTATGGTCTTAGAAAGCGCTGTCAAAATGCGAGAATTGAGTGCCACATCCAGGGGCAAAATCAACGATTCAACGTTTCAACAAGGAGTAGGCAACCAAATATGCACAGCTCCAGCAGCTGCTGCTGCTGCTGCTCGACATTTGCAACTCGCATATAAATCGCATTAGGAGCACGCAATTACAGAGAACCAAACATGGCAACGTGGTGTGTCTGGTGTGTTCCGGAAAGACGCAGAATTTTGCCATCTGTGCATGGATGCCAACACTGAGACTGCCCCGTTTAATTGAAGGTTACGGAGTTTGTGTGAAATTGGCAGCAATAGCAAATGAATTGATGGCACAGATTTTTGGCCCTGACACAGCTAGAAGCAAGCATTGACCAAGCTTCATTTAACTGCGATTGTTTGCCACTTGAGATAAGAGTTGGACTCCTTATCGCCACATTGGCAAAAAAAGAACCCAAAGAAAAAAAGTTAAAATTGTCTATCATAAAACATGAACTTTAATTTACGCAATGCGATGTTAATATGTACATATGGAGTAGGGTTTGGCGGGGGGAAGGGGTTTAATATCACATTTAACTAATACTTAGACAGCAATTTAAAGTTTATTGGCACTTGCAGATGCTCAAATTAATAAGGGGCACTTATACATAATATTAATCTTGTCAATATCCTTTTTGCTGAGACCGTTGCGCTGTCCGATCTGAGCTGTTTTATCTAGCGGCACAATCGTATCCTTGCCATTCACGGAGAAGGCACCAGGACGATAGTGCAGGCAACTTTGATAGTCGTAGCCCAAATTGAAATCGGTGACAACACTCGCTGAGTATTTATTAAAATTAAACTCCTTCCCAGGCACAATGTTCTCCTGGACAACATCGATGTAATCGTCGCGTATCGCGGAACTCTGTTGATGGTAGAAACCGAGCGCATGCATAAACTCGTGGAGAATGGTGCCGGGTCTGAAGCATCCTTCACCAATCGGATATATCTCTAGGTTCATATCTTGCGGCCTGCCCAAATAGCCAACGGCTGTGTAACAGCCACCAGGCTTGGCTGTGATGCTCACATAGCCAACATCCTGGTCGTTGGCCTCCCTGAACCGCACGCACGTCTTCTCCTCCAGCGTCTGAATACCCTGTAGAATCGCCCGCCGATGCGTGTCATCAAAGTCTGGCGATATTTTATAAACGAGCGTATTTTGGGGCCATCGTTTGGTTGTATCTATTAAACCATTACGTCCCATTGGTCCCTCCTCCAATGCCAGTTGTTGTACTGCTGTCAGCTGCATGTCACCCTCCACAAATCCAGCTGTTTCCTCGGGATCCGCTCTGCTCGCAGGCAGCGGTGCTGCTTCACCCTGCTGAAATAGTAGGGTGGACAGCACTAAAAGAAGCACAGTTTGCCAGGATTGCATATTGCTCGCGACGCTGCTCGAGTATTACTGACGCAACCGAGTCGTGGGTACGGAAAATAAATATAAAGCACTTGGTAATTGATACCAATGATTAGATATAAGCAATTGATTGCGCTCCAAAAAATTCAGCTGAAAGTCTTTTTGGCAAGCGTTAAATAAATTTGAGCGAATGCATGTCTCTGATTATCTAAAGACAATATTATAAAACACAAAGCGAATGACTATCTTCTTTTTGAAAAATACAATACTTAAGAGTCCATTGAAAATGGTTGTTGCTCTTCAATACTATATCGAAAATCCTAAGAATTAACAAGCGATTTATTCTTATGAACGACTTCCGCTAAGCAAGGCAATTGGAGTGTGTACAGCTTGATATTATTATTTATTCTTTTTTTTAAGTGTCCATTTAAGTGGCCCAACGATTCCAATAAAGAACTTGCTAACACTCGGATTCAGGTGTGGCGCGTCACTTATCTCAAGATGTCGCAAATTGATACACAAGTAATAACACTGTCGTTTTGAATTAGAATCAGAAATAGAAATAGCACAAACTATTAATAGGGAACAAATCATAAATCTACAAAATTAAAGAGAAAGAAGTGGTAAATTTATTGTACTTTAACCTCCTATAAAAATTAGTTGGCGAACTACAATTTCACCATTTATTAGTTTATGTAAAAAGATTGACTCATAAAATTCTACGATGGCAATATTTAATAATACAATTAACAGAATAAAAAGTATGCCTGTCAAACTTAAGCTGAGAATATCATCGAATATCATCAAAGTTCAATAAATATTTATTTAAAAGGACATTCGTCTATAAAAGAAATTAATTTGCATTTATTCCAATCAAGATTTGTGGTACTTCGGTTATAACTTAAGCTGATGAGCTGTCGTCACATCAAAAATAAACGAACTCTGTTTTAAAAATTAAATATTTGTGGTTCTTTGGAAATCGCAGAAGATTGAGTACAAAAAGTATTAATTCAGAATTTAGTGTTATTTTTAGTGTTATTTAGTGTTGTTGATCTCACTATATTTTTTATGGCAATCATGAGATAAGCATAAATTAGGGGGTAAACTTTACAGTTGCTTTTATAAATTTTGCAATTCTGGTTAAACTCTTTAAATTTGTTTAACTTGATGGAAAGTGTTTTCCTAGAATCTTTTCCTCGCCAGTGCAGAGCAGATGCAGCGGAAGTACCGGAGATTTTAGCTCCTCTTCGTCTCTGTAGCTATTGCTAAAATCCTTGGCACCACTAACCAATTATTGCGTTTACCAATTGAATTGCCAGTTTTGGCGTGCGACCACATTTGGCAGTTAGCCATTTGTCATTTGACCAACGCAATCCATACATCTAAAAATGAGAGATTTTCGCTGGTCATTACAAATGAGATACTCTTACCGAGCTCCCTCATTTTTCCCCTCCTTCATACGTCATATAGTAAGTGTTCTTGTCATTGCTTACCAATTAACTGAAATATTATCATTATTATCAACAATGCGATTGAATTCTCAAGTGTTCTACGAGAAATACGTACATTAAATATAACCTGCAGCACACTACAAAACATGAGTAATTGTAAACTGAATGAGTTACAGATACGAAAACACGAGTAATCGTTGTACTGTTTATATAAAAAATTTCCTCTATGCTTAAATGGCGCTTATCATCTGGATACGATTGGAGTGTCATTTGCAAACGACATTCTAAAAAAATGACCGCATCTTCTATGGCAGAGTCCAAGTTAGATAAGCGATTAAAAGTTATATTTTGGTTCACGACTTATCTGTCGACAAAAAAAAACAGAATATGGAAATTCCTTAGATTCCAAACTGAATTATGATTTTTACAGTTATATACCGGTTTATTACCATCGTGCGACAATAATAAACGATATAGATTTAATTTACACTCTCAATTATGTGCAAATCACTATTGATAATATAACCAATTATTACTATTTGAAAGTTGGTAATTTGATAACGATTACAACAACGCGACAATTTCTGTGCTCATGCTTTTGAGATAAGACCCGAGCAACTAAAAAAAACTAGCAATCTTTTAGGTGTGATATTATTTAGAAAAATTCAACACGATTTTAGCTTTAACATATTTTATTTATTGAATGATATACTAGAATTAGGAATTGCATTTTTATTCGCTTCTTCAAATATTCAAAAGATGGCAAGTGCTAAATGACTTTTTTTTATTAGTTTTATAAAGCAGGTATCATTGTATTCTTGAATAACTATATATTAATAATATACATATTTTTCTAAACATGCCTTGGACACTTGTACATGACATTTAATCGGTTGATATCCGTTTGACTCATCTGCAATCGCTGTCCCATCAACTGATCCCCGCCACTTGACAGTGCTTCAATGGTCTTTTCACCATTCTTGGAGAAGCCATAGGGAGTGTAGTGCAAGACGCTTCCATAGTCATATGTCTGATCGAAGTTATCAATTATGCCCTCATCATACTTCTGGAAGTTGTGCTCTCTGCCCTCCTCAATATTCTCTGAAACAATTCGGACATAATCGTCACGATCCGAAGAGCTCTGCTGATGATAGAAGCCCAAAGCATGTAGCATCTCGTGCAGTATGGTGCCCATGCGATAGCAACCCGTATCGAGATCATAGTTTTGCAGATTCATTTGTTGGACTTGGTTTTGAAAACCGACAGCTGTAAAACAGCCACCAGGCTCAGAGGTGATATTTACATAGTATTTGTCACCTATTAAAGCCTCTTTGAAGATGAGGCAGGAGCTCTGCTCAATAATACGAATACCGGTAAATATGTGATTGCGATGAGCTTCATCTGTATTGTATACAAGTCTTGATGAGATTCGAATCAAGTAGCTCAAATTTACCTACCAATGTTTTCATTGATGTAGTAATAGACAATCCGATCGGGCCAGCGATAGGATCCATCTAGCAATCCATTCCGTTGCACACTGCTAAGCACCATGTCACCTTCCGTATATCCTGAAACTAGTTCGGGATCCAACTCTGTACGTGCTACTGGTGCTCCCAGAATATTTTTGAAGAGCACAA
Source organism: Drosophila dives (assembly GCA_035042365.1). NCBI lineage: Eukaryota > Metazoa > Arthropoda > Insecta > Diptera > Drosophilidae > Drosophila > Drosophila dives. Next base: position 522,556 of record JAWNLJ010000414.1, on the reverse strand, counting down.
AGCTTAAAGTGACTATGAATAACCAGTCCATGTTCCCAATTTAATGTACAAATGCAGAATGGTCAATGGTGTGTCGCTGGCTCACAACGACTAGAGTTTTATTTGGAATTTTATTAATTGACAATAAATCGATGGGTATTATTTTTATCTTATCGTTTAATTGATACATTTCTTTTTACCACCATAGCCATAATTCTGAATTTTGTGCAATATAGCGTACTGATACAGCGTATACATTGATGGGCTCTGCTTGAAGTCCAAGACTTGCACTCCGCAATACGGGAGCAGCCCGTATCCAAATAGTAGTTGTGCAGATTGAGATGTTGGGCATACGAGAAGCAATCGACAGACTTGGAGACGATATTCACATTGTAGAATTAACTACTGATTGCTTCTTTAAAGATGGTTCAGAAGTTCAGTAATGGGGATAGGTAAATAATAGGTACAGAGAAACTTAGCTACTGGTGCTCCCAGAATATTCTGCAGAAGCACAAAGATTAAGGCAACCATAAATAAAACATATAATTGAATAAACAAATGGAGAATGGTTTAGTGTGTCGCTAGTAAAACTCGTTGACGACGTTCAAAGATTGCGTTGAAGTTAAATAGCCTTTAACTTAATCTTTAAAGCTTTATTTATAACACATTTTTTACAATAGAGCCAATAGACCATCAATTGGGGCAGTTGCTATCTTATCGTTTATTTGATTACATTGCGTAAGAAGAAAACCAAATCTTCTTGGCCATTTCTGCCTATGTTTTTATGCATGTCTTGGACACTTGTACATAGTATTTAACTTGTCAATATCTGCATCACTCAACTTCAGTCGCTGTCCCATTATCTTTTCGGCACCTTCTTCGAGAGGAACAATTGTCATTTTTCCATTTTTGGAGAATGATGTGGACGAGTAGTGCATTACACTTCCATAGTCATAATCATGTCCGTAATTGTCCACAGTCTCCTTGTCGTATTTGGCAAAGTTGCCCTCCGTTCCCTCTTGAATATTCTCCGGCGCAATGCGAACGTAGTCGTCACGGTTCCATGTGCTCTGTTGATGATAGAAGCCCAAGGCGTGCAGAATCTCGTGCATGATTGTGCCCAGACGGAAGCAGCCTTCGTCCAAATTGTAATTCTGCAGATTGAGCTGTTGGACTCGGTTTCTGTTGCCCACATACGAGAAGCAGCCACCAGGCTCGGAGGTGATATTTATATAGAACGGCTGATCGCTGGTTGCTTCTTTGAAGTTGAGACACGAGATTGCCTCGAGGTTGTGTATGCCGCGAAGAATATGATCCCTATGTGCCTGATCTAAAGAACACAGTTATTTATGATTATTACATAAGTTTATTATAGCAGCTTACCTATGTTCCTATTGATGAAGTAATACACAATTCGATTTGGCCAACGATAGGTTTCGTTGATCATTCCATTTCTGTTCGAATTCTCCAATATCATATCACCTTGTGTATAGCCAGCAGTCAGTTCGGGATCGGTCTCTTCACGAATTGCTGGAGCTGCTAGGCAGCTCTTGCTGCATACTAGGACAAGTAGAACTATGGATAAGCCTTTCATGTTGACCACCGAATTGGTTTTAAACGACTGCCAGTAAATTCACAAATTACTATAAAGTAAGTTTAGAATGTGGCCAGTCAGTTTATTGAAAACCATTAATACCCTGAGACTAATATAAACGTTTAAAATGGGTATATTGAATATTTTTTATATTTTTTAAACGTATGTAACAAGCAGAGGAAGCTTCTCCGACAACAGATGATATATGTTTATTCTTAATCAGAATCAACAGACAAGTCAATATAGCCACGTCCAACTGACAGTCCGTACGGCTGTCCATCTGTGTTAGCACGAAACTTACCTTAAATAATGCTCCCAAGTTTTTACCAAAACAACAACAATGATTTATTTTTTTTTTAACCTACTAAAGGAAATAAGACAACTTGCAAACCTACCTTAAATTGCAAATTTTTCAAAATGATAATAAAACTAAAACAATGTTTTAAACTGGGTATCTCGTAGTCGAGCTCACTCTACTATAGCATTACTTGTTTTAAATTTATAGCTGGTTCTTAGCGTTTGGGAAAATACAACACAACAAAGCTTCCGATCTTATCTAATCGGATCGTATACATATAAATGTATATACACATGTTGAAAACGTGTTTTACCAAGTTTACCAAGTTGTACGAATTTCATTTAATAGTAGAACAATAAGAAAAAATTAATAATCAAGAATAAAGTTCATTTTAACCAAATGTGTTAATAAACATTGAGATTTTCCTGAGCCAATACACTTTTTCGGTAAGTATTAAGCTACAGGTAATTTAATGTGATACACTAAATATAATAGTATTTATGTATATATATATATATAGTTGTAGATTAACTTTAGTTTCCTAAGAGTAATCTATACTCTACTTTATATATATAGTTTACTATATTTACCTGCCATTTCTTAGATTAACTCGTATCTCTAATAAATAACCATTTATTTTATATTCATAGCATACTTTTAGCTGTTATTTGAAATTCAATAATACGAATGAATTTTTAGTTACAACGCCTTATTTGTCAAGTATCATAATGTACTTTTTCGTTAATGTTTTCCTTCGTTATCTTTTAGGACACCTTTGTGTTTGCTACCTTGTCACTGTCACTGTCCAAATCCAAATCTGAATTCCAATCCCTTACATAGCAAGGCGATTATGGGAGCGGGAAAGAAAGTTGTCAAAATGAATCTGAACAGAAATGACAGCGGCACAGCGTTTACCTAATTACATTTGTCAACATAATAAACTGATTAAATGTGGGCGACTGATGCGAAGGAAGGCTGGCAAGAAAGTACAAAGGCAGCTAAGTAAATGGCAATAAGGAATTGGAATTTATCATCATTATGTTGCGAAAGAAAAGCGCAACTGTGAAATTAGCTTTCTTTTCCTTTGGGGAATATTTTGTATATGAATATCATAAAAGATATAAGCGGAGTCATGCTGACTTAAGGGCCCATTTAGATATTTATAAATGAGCCTTATAGTTGGTCTTTAAATTAAACAGAAAATCTTACTGCATGTAAATCTAGATAGGGTATTATTGTAGCGAAATGAGAAATTTATTGTATCTCGATTCATGCATACATACAAAGATAGGTCGCTATTGGATCACTTCAATGTCTTTAGAAAACATAGTTGAGTAACAAAACCAACTTAAATTAAAAAATTATATGTTAGCTTTCTTTTCATGCATTTGTAAAATCTGTCCTATTATTTCAATATTCGCAGGCCTAAAAAACTAAAGTTTTGCTAATATTTTTATGCAAATGTAATACCCATTAGGACCCCTAGTATTTGGTACCTGGTCGCACCCATGTGCTCTTACCCATAGAGGAATCGGGTTTCTGTTTTCCTCTTGAACATGTCAAAGCGAAGGCAGCTAAAAAATGAACTGCATTCGCTGCTCGATAAGTCTCCAAAATTTTCGACGACTTGTAATCTAAGTTTTCAGCTACCGATTTGCAGCTGAGCGAAACAAATCAATCAGATTTTTCACGCTAAAAATTTTTAGTCGACTTGTCGCCATTATTTGGTAGTCTGTTTAGTGCATAAATGTACAAGTACAACGCATATCAGGTTGATACATTGTATTTTATTAATTTATATAACTAGACAAAAGTGAATTAATTTATTATTAATTTTAATTAATACTTTAGCAAGGTCCAAGTTAAGAAACTAACATTGCTTATTATAAACACTAATTTAAAAATTTTCACATAAAACTAAACACATAAAAATAGTTTGTGAATTCATTTTGAAAATGAACTACTTCAAATACCTGTTTTGGACTTTCATAATAAACGCGTTGGGCCTTAGCGAGATATTGGCTATCGAACAGGATGAGCTGATTGTGGAAGGCGATATGCGTCTTACGCGAGCGCAAATTAATCATCTTTCGGGAAATGAAATTAGCCGAAATGTGATGGCTTGGCGGCGCTATTACTGGCCTAGAAGAGAACTCGTCTACAATATCGTGGGCCTAAGTAGGTAGCCAAGCGCTCCGCACAGTGGTTAGTATAATTGTTTCTACTCCACAGGTTCCAGTGACGAATATACTATCCGGAGGGCCATGAAAGGTATTTCAGACTGGACCTGTGTGCGATTTCGACGCACGACTAGATCGCATGAGCCTCATCTCCTAATTCGGAGACAAGACGCTGGTTGTTGGAGTTTAGTTGGCTATCAAGGCAGACAGCAAAATCTCAATTTGGGAAGATCTTGCATGCAAGTCGGTGTCATACAGCATGAGCTACTTCATGCCCTCGGCATGGTTCACATGCAGAGTGATCCTAAGAGGGACCAGTTCGTAAGGATCGAATATAGAAACATTGCTCCTGGCATGGAAAGCAATTTTGGCAAATATAGCGCAAGGGATGTAAGTGACTTTGGTATCGGCTATGATTATAATAGTGTTATGCATTATGGACCCAATGACTTCTCAAAAAACGGAAGACCCACCATTATTCAATTGCACAGAGGTCCCCGAATTGGTCAGCGCAATGGAATTAGCATGAAAGATGTGCTTAAGCTCAGGCGTATGTATTGCTAATGGTGTCAAATTCAACTATTCTTCAATAAAAAAAACATAGCATTTACAAGTTAATTAAAATGTTACATATACATTTATATTGTCACCTTTCACGTGCGTGGAACATTTATAAAGACTATAAAAATAATTTAGAAATCAAGAAGCAATTCAAAAATTAATATCATATATGATATGTACGAATTAGTTTCCGCTTTCCGCAAAAATAACAGTACATACATACGTACATAAATACGTATATAAATACGTACATATATACGTACAGGTTCGGCAGAATATAATATATATATATTTATATATTAACAGGGGTTTTGAACCTGACTAAAAATATATTTACCTAATGGCGATATTTGCTTCTTTCTGTTACATACATTGGCCCAAAACCATTATACCCATTTTCAATGGTAATATATGATATAAAAAGTATAGCCAGAACATTTCTTTATTTACAATGTGACAAAGATCTTGGCTCTATGGAATGCTTGTATATCTGGAAACCTTATGAATCCATTGTGGAATTATTGCTTGAGCTATTTCAATTGCAATTTCAGAGTCACTATAGTTGTGGAATTTGCCACATTTTTATATTCGACCTTTTTATTCGACCTTTGGAACTTTCACGTGTTTAGATTTTTTATGATGATGCTTAAAGCAAAACATTTGCATGACAAACTAAACAGTACATAACAGATTTTATCAAATGCAAAACTTTTCTATAAGCATAAAGATTCGTCAACATCTCGTTCAACAAACTCCAGAATTAAACTTACTGGATAAAATCAAGCAGACCTACTTGGACTAAATAAGTAAAATTTTAATGTTGTGGTCCTAGAATAATCACAGCATTTGCAATTCCAAGTGACAGGAATCAACTATCTCTTTTGCACATCGTTTCGCGCTATCTGTCTCTTTCTCTTTCTGTCTCTTTCTCTCTATCTGTCTCTTTCTCTCTTTTGTTATTCTTACTTGCTGGCTGTGGTTAATCCACAAAACAAAAAGCAGCGCCAAAACTGGTAGAGGAAGTGTTTGCAGAGTTGCCTCTGCACGACACTAAAAATTGAATATTTAGTGGTCGTAATTAAAAATTAGCGCACCAACAACAAAGTCGCTGCTCAGAGCCAAGAGCCATAATACCAGCTTCTAGTCCGTTATCTGTGTAAGTGTGTGTATGTGTGTGTGTGTGTCTGTGTGTCTGTGCGTATTCTGTTGGGTGTTGTGTGTTGTGCGCACCTCGTATATATTTGGCTTTATAATGCCAACCTGCAACAGTCTGCGCTACCTGCAACCTCCTTCTGCAGCATACACACTGATACACACACACACACACCTACACAGGAAACGGAAGCCGTAAACATTTAATTTATGCAGGAAATGCATTTGCGTTTTTAGTTACAACTGAAGATGACCAAAAGGATGGCTAAGAGTAGAGATCTGTAAAGTCATACTCCAAAACGGGTAACGAGGAGAGAGTTGCAAGTTACTTCTCCAATAATTTTGCTAAGCTTTTAAAGAATTTAATACGCTCTCACATTTAAAGTGGTTTTTATTAAATTTTTTTGTTAAGATTATTTTGATATAGATCCATACATAAATTAACGACAACATTCACCCCATGCTTTTCATAGAAAGCGTCTTGAATAATAGATAAATTATGTAGTAGTCGCGTCCAGTACCGTCCCCGAAAACAATATATCTGATGGTGTTAATGGATACATACAAATATTTCAGAAAAATTCATGGCAAGACTAATTAAAACCTTCATAATTTGGATAAAAATGATCGCATCACTCCCAATTCAGCGACCCAAACTTTTGTAACATCGAAACTCATCCTAAAATTAGTGAGGAATAAAATCTCTCGTGAAAATTTAGATGTGTGCTGATTAACGCCAGTCCATAATTATAAGTTAATCTTCTCTTTTTCTAAGATAACCGTTTATTCTAGATCAAGATAGGTATGGTATGTACATACTCCGATCGATGGCTTTTATAATATGCTATGGTGGGTCGATTCGGTTTTCTGCAAGCAAATAAAGCCAAAATAAACTTAGTTTTTTCATACCACCAAATGCAATTTAAATTTAAATTATGCTACTTGCGCACTGCAACTACTAAAGTAAAGTAAGAAAAGGAACTGTGGTCCTTTGGAATGCTTGCCTTTTAAATTTATTGCTAGAATAGATAAAACTAGAAAGAATTTAATGGGCTAAGGCGGCTAGTAGAACGAGTCGCTATCAACTATTTGCCGAGAGCAGTAAAAAGTCAACGCGTTGGCCAAGTTTTTTGTGTGTTGAGTTTTACTCCTCGACTCGAGACGATGCGTTGCCTGCTTTTCTGCTTATGATCGTTCTAATTTTATGACATTCTGTTTTCATGCATAGGCAAACCACAGATATATACATTTATATATATATATATATATATATGTATGTGTGTGTGGGGTGGAGAGTGCAGGCAGAGCCATTTCATAGTCAGACATGAATGCTGCGCTTTGTTGCTGTGCTACGCCTTTGTTTGTACTGCCCTCAGGGGTAAAGTTTTTAGGATAATAACTTCCTGCGACTTTACGAGCCAAGCAAAAGCCAAAACCCAACAGCACAGCCAGCACAACAAGCAACAGCAACAACAACAATCACAATAACAACAACAGCAACAGGGAAATGCGAATACTTAAGTCAGAAAGCATCGCATATGAGTAAAATATCTTAAAACCACACTTAAAGCACTCAGACAAAACAAAACGTCTCAATGACATCGGCTAAGACTTCTACTCTATTCTACTAATGGAATAATATTGAAATATGCTTGAAGTTCAATATAAAAATGTACTTTAAGACTTTCCATTAACTTCACCAATTTAGTATTAACATTACAAATTTTGAGAGCACTGAAAACTTCATTTCAGATTAACTTATTGAAATTTGAAGTATTTATTAACTTACCTATAAGAAGAATATAAATTAATTTTCTTCGAAAATACTACTTAATATTTTTCTTTTTTTAAAAAAGAGCTGCACTCAGGAGAAAGTTGAAATCCTTAATAATTACACTTAAGCTGGTTCAAGCAAGATTCTTGTTAAGCAGCTGAAAATCCAGCTTGGTAAATGTCATTGCCTCTGAGACCAAAACTCACTGCAAGGCGTCAGCACATTACCACGGCGAGAGCGAGATGCTCTCAGAGATTTGCACCCGAGAAAACCGCAGAAACTTTTGACGTTGACGTTGGGAACATCTACAAGGGCAGATGCGGGGCAAGACAATGGTGTGTGCATTAAAGGCGCACACACAGTATAACTGTGGATATAATCTCAGACATAATTACACAGAGCTCAGATATACACACACGCACACACACACACACAAGAAAATCACATCCAGAGCCTGACAAATACAGACACACATGAAGAAGGCTGCCTGCAGGCGGATTGCATTTTTGATTTTCACCTTTTTGCGAATTATTTCTTCTTTCTGGTATGTGGAACAAGCGAAAGTTATTTTTACTGTCAGTTTTAAAGGGGTCTCAGAAAAGTCGCAATTGTTGCCTGACTATCTGAGTTAATCAGTTAATGAAATTCATTTGCCAACTTTGGGCAACGCAACTATTAAATGCAATTTAAATTAATGTAGCAAATTAAGTGTTTCCAAGGCAATTAGACAAAGCATGCGAGAAACTTCGAGAAAAACATTAAAAGACTAATATATTAATCTGATTTTAATCAAAATGAATGAACAGAAAGACTTATTTCCATTCAGAGATAAATAAGCATAAATCATTAAAATGTGTCTTATATAATAATTTTGTTAATTTGGCATATGAATTATGAAAATTAAATACATATATTCATACTAATGCATATTCTTTTAAGTGCATCATAAAACTGTAATTCACTTAGCAAGTGTAGACAAAAATGACTAGCTTGACTCGTAATTTAGGGCCAACCTTTTGGTCAAGTTATGCAGCAAAACCAGAAAACAAAATTAAAATTTATAATAAAATTGTAAAAATATAGAAGAAAATGCGCTGGCAATTAAAAGTTTTGTTTGCCCAACTCGTCGCTTATATGGCGCGCTTAATTTGATTTAATGCGATTCTCTGTCCCTCTCTCTTTCTCTCTCCCTCTCTCTCTTTCGCATTCTCTGTCTCTTTCTCATCATATATATATCTTGGTAGCTGTGCAATCAAATCAAAAGGCCAAGTTAAATGAAGCCAAAAGTTTCAATGTGAATGCGCCTGTTTGAAGCATAACTGTATGATTCAACCAGCCACGCCGACACCCGCACATATCCACACACTCATACACCCCCACACACGCACACTCACATAGACAGAAACACTCAAACACAAGCACAAACCAACTGCCATCCAGTGCCAAATGTCTGTGGGTCGCAGGCCGCTTCATACGCGGCTTCAAAAACTTTAGACACAATATCGCTAATGATAATTACAAGCTAAAACTTTTAGAACATTGGCCTGCCCCTCACCCGCATACCACACCACAGCACACACACACACAAACACAGAATTCATACACACTTTTTGTATGTGTGTTTATGTATTTGTTTGTTTTCCAACTTCAGTTGGCAACACCAAAGCATAAATATAAAATTTTTCAGTAGAGTGCGAAAAAGTTTTGAGAATTTTTAAAAAGCACTCATATACATTTGGGCAATATAGATATTTATTTATAGAAAATAATGAATAATATGTGCAGCAGAACCTGAGTATTTATGGATTACATAAGAGAAAGCTGTTTAAATATATTTGTCAGCTTTTCCAGGAATTGGGCTTATTACTTTAGATTAGTGGAATATATATACATCTAAATTTGCATCATTATTTAAACCTCTTTTCAAAATATGTGACTGATAACAGCTTAAGCAAAAATCCATGTCAACTAGGTAGCAAACTGTGTCTTTCACACGCATCATGGCAAACAAAAACTCATTAGGTGAGTTGCGTGCCACTGCAATTGGGGCAACTTCAACTTCACCGCGAATGTCAGCAGAATAACTCAATTTCTGCCACCGATATCCACTCGACTCCTACTATCCACGGCAACTAGTATGTTCAGATCCGGGTGAACAACGCGTCGCTAATGAAGTGCAAATTGGGTAATGGGGCGGGACGATTCGACTCCGCTTCTAATTATCAATGAGGCTGACGCATGTACCAAAGAATTATGTGCGACAGCGAGACGGTTAACAGAGTGAGTGAGACAATCAGAGAAAGAGAGAGAGAGAGAGAGGAAGAATAAAAGTATATAAAGCGAAAGGGAGACAGAGATGGATGCACAGATTTTTATGTGAAAACTTTTGCTCATTTCATGGGCAAAACTTTAATGGATTAATTTACCAAAATGTTCGTGCTGCAGGAAATTGAAATGGAAGCACAGCAAAAGTGATAAACGAAGCCAGAAGAAGGCGAAGTGCGAGACAAAAAAAAAACTAAAGATTTATGGCATTGCTGCTGATCAGCTGTTTTTGAGCGTTTCTAATTTCAGTGGAAAATGCCAAAAAGGCCAAAAGTTTTATTAACTTTTTGGTAAGTTTCTGCACTCGTCGTTGCCCATAGCAGGAATAATGAATATTTTATTGCCTACTTTTGGGGTAATGCAGACGCACATTAACACTGAAATACACATGCACAGACACCCAAAAACACACACCCAAACACACACACAAATACACACCCAAACACACACTGAAACACACATTATAATCCACACATTAATATCCACTGGCGTCGACAGCAGCAGGCAGCGATGTGTGAACGACACATTTTATCAATTTAATTAAATTAAAAAGAATTTACCATTAATTGACTCTTAATATGCAATCATTCGTTTGAGAGCTCACTGTTCAATTCTGATACTCTCAATTATTTATAATTAAATAATTACGATTTATTAAATTGAGCAGATGCAAATGCAAAGAGCAGCTGCCAATTAAGACCAACTCAGCGTATCGAGGTAAGAAACGTGAAGTAGGAGAATGCACCCTGTAGAATCTAGAAAAGAGAATTGGTCAGGAATTAGTGTATGCCTGATAAATTAAGATCCTTAAAAAACAGCACCTTTAAAACTGCTTGTAGACTGAGTGAAAAGTACTTCAAGCCCGTCATATGATAGGGTTTATGATTGAGCTGAATTGCCACTGCGACGACCTTCATCAGCCGTAGATTCTCTCGTTTATTGGTGGAGTAATAGATTGCCTGCTCCCATCTTGTCAGATAGAACATCGTGCTTAGAGAGTCTGTCTATAAACCAAAAATACATTATAGTAAATTTTGGGTAGTTAGATGAAATAAATAATAAATAAATAAATAAATATAAAATAAATAAACAAGTAATTAAAATACTTATTACAAAAAATTACCTTTTATAAAAAATTATTAAATGCATTAAAGTCAATTTTACGAAGTTAGACGAAATAGTAAATAAATAAATAAATAAATATATAATAAATATATAATAAATAAAAACACGTAATTAAAATACTTACTTATTAAAAAAATTACTTTGAACTAAGGGGTTAATTCAATTCATAAGTATTAAGCTTTAAAAATTATATTAAATGTTGTTAATATACTATTTTAAGCCTTTTATGATATTCTTAAAAATATGGAATATGAACTGGAATTTTAAATGAAATAATGCTCTCTGTTTATTACCATATGTGCCAGATCGGAGCCAATAACTCCCAACGAAAGTAGTTCCATAGTTTTGGCAGCAAACCAAATGGGATACATATAGGTGCCCGTTGGACTCTGCAAAGGAAAAGATGAAAAATTCAATTAATACATTCTCGAATATATATATATATATATAAATTCTAAGACAGACCACAATTGTCTTAAAGCTCAAGGCGCACAACAAGATGGCGCAGAAGCCGAACATGATGAATACGCGAACCGTGAAATGCTCCTCCAGTTGATCTCCAAATCGTTTAAGGGCCACATTCTTGCGGAGATTCTGGACAAGCAGCTCACGCAATTGGCGTGCAATATGCTCACTCTGTCGGGCGGCAAGTATCTGATCTATTGAGGCATCCATATCGCGCTGCAACAGCATATAGCGTCCCTTGAGATGGGAGAGCAGTTCACAGAGCAGGGCAGTCTCCCCAATAACGATGCTAACAATAAAGAGTCCCACCCAGACACAGCTTAGTGTCAGTGGCACGAATATGTAGAGTGGTCGGGTATCAAAGGCAGGGATCATGGAAAACATATATTCTTCTTTCCTGTTGATCAACATTAAAATGGGCGCCACGATATAGCCAGAGACGACCATCAAGTAAAGTGAGGAGACCAGGCGATTTGGCAATAGCTTCTGCTCAATTTGTCGAAAGATTTTCGGTTCCGAATGACGATCCACATAGATGCAACTGAAGTATGTGCGCAGCAATCGATGCAATTGTGCTCTGTGCCACAGGACATGCCCCGAGCGAATTTGCGACTCCGCTAGAATCAGGTAGGTGGGCACCCCAGTCAGAAATGCATCTATGTTGCTCCTCTGAAAGTGCAAATAGCGCAGTTCCGCATCATTCAGCTGCAAGTAGACTAGGAATCCGATGAACGCCAGCGCATAATCCAAGCGACGCCCATTGGCTGATGTGCTCGCGTCCAGTGGCCAAAAGATGTTATTCAGACGAAACAGCGCCAGAGGCCAGGAGAGCTTCACCCGTTGGCCATTAGCCAGGCGAGGCACGTAACGAACCATAATCGAGACTATAAGTGACTTCTAAGTAGACTTTGGCTTTTATACCAAAGCAAATCATTTAACTTTACACTAACAATAGCAGCCAACCAGTCCAAAAGGACTTTACGAGAGACAGTTAGCAACTTTTTAATTAGCCCTCCCATGCGTGCAATGGCTCAATTAAGTTATTAGCCCAAAAACAGAGCAAACGGAAACAGTTGAAAGTTTAACAGCAATTTTGGCCCATTTACCATGTAATCGCTTTTGTCCTCATATAATTGTTTCAATTTTGGAACTTTGCTGGAAATTCAAAACAGAAATTATAAACATAATTTAAATAAATAGCTGAGATGAGAAATTATTAACAATTATTTGAGTGTACATCAGAAGCTATGATTTATTTATAATATTTATTATTTTATTTGCTAATCAGATTTTGTTTTGAATAAATAAATAATTACTATTTTTCTTATTAATTTTTTAATCCCTCTTACAATTTTATTTTTAATTCTTAGCTTACTCGTTAAAACTTTATTATGTGTTGTTTTATAGGAAAGTCACTTAGCTAATTTATAAAAATCAATTAACTTAAACCCTTGCACCCAACAATCTCATTCGTTATCCATTGTTTTGCATCAGCACTAACGATTCCCACTTGGTGCAGCTGGTAACATTACCGCATTTTGTGGCTTGGCAGCAGCAGATAGTGGCAACAGTTTGTGTTATGAATATTTTAAGAGGTCGTCAAGCCAAAGAGACAAACAGCGCAAACAGTTAGAACAAGAGACAAAAACCAAGTCGAAATTCCCCAACCCATCCGCACCGCACACACACTTAGTTCCGACTGCCCCCTTCCCCCCTTCCCACACCCATTGTGTCCAGTGTCCAAAGTCAGGTTTGGATCTGCAGTTTGCTCGCCACATTCATCTTAATTTCCTGTCACGACAATGACAACGAAGTTGGCGCTGCTCAGAGCCCCGGCACATTGAATGCCCCACTCCTGGCCACTGGTCAGGACAAGTGTGCGTGTAACGACAACGATCTCCCCCCTACCCCAGCCCACCATTCACCCCTTCCACTCTTCTTTTTTTGCGAGCACTTTTTAAGCCTTTGTGGCGGCTCTTTCATAGCCTTTGCGTTTTGTATACTGCATGGGAGAGCGGGGCAGCGGTCCGATGAGGCTGTAACTGTGTCTAGCCTTGCTGTGTGTCTGTCCATCTGTCTGTCTGACTGTCTGTCTGTCTGACTGTCTGTTTGTCTGTCTGTGTGTGTGTTTGTGCGCTTTGTTTTTTTTTTGCCATGTGTTAGCAGGGATAGCATTGTGGCAGTGCGTAGTTTGAGCTCGTGTTGCGTTGCCGAATGCCATCAAACGACAAAGGGCCAAAACCGTTTGTCCAGGCATCCCAAAACAGTGGCAAGAGCACATGTGTGTGTGTGTGTGTGTGTGTGTGTGTGTGTGGCAGCGCCTGTTCTCATTGTATGCGATGTTATCGCGTGCCACAGGATATTGCACTCTAAGCCAGTAGATGGCGTCATGTAAAGCTGGACAACATCCGATTAAAACTTTACGATGTGCGTTTGTATTCCACTCGTCCAAGCGTATGTGTGTGTGCGTGTGTGTGTTAACTGAAGTGTATGTGAGTTGGTCAGCAAGTGGATAAATTCTCATTTACTGCTCTTTTAAGCATGTTGTTTTTGTCGCTTTCTCCTTGCTTTGGTTGTCCACTTGTTTAATATCCTTTCAACCGATCGGGTGTTTCAACTTTATCGTAAATTGTGCAACACTTTGCACAATTATAATTAATTTATAATTAATATAAAAATATTATTATATTATTATTAAATAATTATATTAATATTAAAATTGCAGCACGGATTAAAATAAGATTATATAAATTAATTTAGAATAACTTTTATTTTATATATAAATATAAAATTATTTTTTTTTTTGGTTGAGTCTGCTAGAGTATTTAATTTTCGTGGTATTGAATAAAGCTATAATTTCTTGTTTCATTTTTTGCATAGAGCAACAGCAGCAGCAGCAGCGCCCTCTGTTGGCCAGTTCCAGCATGTGTGTAAATTGTCCACTCGTTATGTGGGTGTGCGAGGCAGCTGTGGCTGGGGGTGGGGAGGTGTTAGTGTTTGGGGTAATAGCTCGGCATGTTAAACTGACCGCAAGCATTGTTTATCATTAAGTGTGCCCGTTGGTACGTCCGTTTGTCCCTTCGTCCATCCCTCCGCTTGTCCGTCTCTTTTTTGGCCTCATACCTCTGCTGACTCTGTGCCACATGTGTCACATGACATATGTGCCACAGTGCGTTGTGTCTTCTCTTTTTTGTTGAACTGGCCAAACATGTGTAGCGCGGTTCAGGCCTCGTGCTCCATGGTCTAGTCAATGGAGCCTCTAGTTAATTGTAGTTGGTGTCCTTCCAAAAAACCAAATGAAATGCTGAACTTTAAGCATTCGAATATTAAATAAAGGAAATCAAATAAACTCTAAAGTTTTTTCGGCCAACAGAGCCAGCCTCCCAGCCAGCCCGACCAACCCCCGATGAGTGCAACGAGTGCATGCAAAACTTTTGTAATTAGGAAGCAATGTCGGTCATTAGTGGCGGGCAGCGGAGGAGGAGTCAGTCCAGTCGAAGAGGGAAGCCACAACTGCTGCGAGTGCCAGTCAGAGAAGATGCCACAAAAAAGCGCCAGCAGTCAAAACAATAATGGAAATGTGCAATTCAAGCAAGCCAAAGGACAAAACTATTTCCCTTGCCTCGAACTTAAAATACGCTTTTCATCCAAAATGATTGCATAACTTATTGTCTAAACATGGATTTTTAAAACTTTAAAATATTATGCAACTTCCAAATTCCGAGTGAAATTATCACTGCAAATGTTATTTGAAAATTTGATTTAGAAACTACTTAATAAATATTTAATATGGCACGTGATAATTCAAGATAGTTCGATGAAAAAAATAATTACCAAATTGTCTGTAACAAAATCTGTATTGAAGGAGACGAGTTCAAAGATGAGCAATAACACAAAAATAAAAATTAATTAATTTGAATTTAAATAGCAAGTAATCTAATAAAAAAATGCCAAGTGATGGCCAAGTTAGTATGCCTCATATAAGAATCCTTTGACAAAAAAACAACCTTACAAAGGGCTACTAAACGAACTAGGACGATGGCGACCAACATTTTGGCCAACAATACTCCAAATAGAAATTGCAAAAATCAACCCGCAAAGCGATGCAGCAAGGAGGCAGTGCAGCAAAGGGGCACGCAATTGGACGAACATCAAACGTAATTTTAATAAAGTTTGAATGCAAAAGTTTCTGATTTGAAATGCATATAAAAGTTAACTATTTCCGACGCTGCTGCAACGAAAACTGCGAAAACTGAATGTGTGTGAAAAGTTTGCTTCTTTTTTTTTTACTCTACTTCGTCTTGTTGCATTCATTGTGCCGATCACTGCTGCTGCTGCTCGGGTGGGAAATAACATGGCTCGAACAAACAGCGGATGTTGCAACCACTGCCCCATGCTATGCTGGAGAGAGACGCCGCCGCCGCCAACTGCGGCAGGAACAGCAGCGTCTCTGCGACTAAGGCGCGCCAGGCCATAGTCATAAATTAAAGGCAACAAACGGAGTGCGGAAGCAAGTGGCAAACGGACAATCACAGCAACAGAGGGGGGGGAAGCCATCGTGCGGGGTGGTGCAGCGTAGACAAGTGGATTTGCGGCCATTACATCTTGGGCCACATCGTTGTGGAAGTTGCAGCTGTGCGGAAGCGCAAGCTGTGCTGTTAAGTAGCTCCCAGCCAGCATCGCCTTCATCCCAGCTAACGATCAACTCGTTGCAACTGGCCTCAGGCCGGACTCCAAGTTTTCCTTCATCTATTATTTTTCTAGTTCTTTTTTTTTTTGGTGGATATTTTTTTTGGCCTGCAGACGCTGTCGCTGGATGCAGATGCAGCGGATAGAAGTGTTTCATTCAGATAGCATATACAGCGTCCCTCCTCTCTTTCTCTCTCTCTCTCTCTCTGTCTCTCTATATTTATTTGTGCCACTTTAGCTTTGGCAACACCGAAAAATGTAAGAGTAGCATTTGGCTTGATTATTTATTCTTTATTTTAAGGGTCTGTCGATTAAAGCATTTAAATTTCTTATCAAACATTATCTGGCTGATAATAAATAATTTAACTCAATTAGCTAAATGCGAATCTAAAAAGAATTAGTGCAAAATGTTCGCAATTTGGATTCGGTTTGGCTTTTTGCTCGTGGTTTGCCTGTGCTTGGGCGCCTTTGCTGGACCCATCATGCGGCAGGAAGCGGAAACTGATCCGGAGCTAACTGCTGGTTACTTCCAAGGTGACATGGATGTGATAATCACACGGAATGGAATACTTGCCACGACTCAACACTGGCCCAATGTTACCGTCTACTACAAGATTGACACGAATTTCGGTAGTCTTTTGAAGATTCTATTATAATCTATTATAATCATTGGATCTAATGCAAAATCTTCTCTTTCAGATGCAGCTTATGTGGCTTATATTGAAATTGCCATAAATCTAATTGAACTTAATTCCTGCATACGATTTGTGCCAGCCAGTAATGAAACCGTGAACTATGTGAATATAGTCGTTTCCTCATCCGGCTGCAGTTCCAACGTTGGGTATATAGGCGGTGCACAGAACCTCAGATTGGCAACAAATCCTTTGGACACTGGTTGCTTCAAATTGGGCTCCATACAGCACGAACTGCTCCACACGTTGGGCTTCCATCATCAACAAAGCTCGCCGGACCGCGATGATTTTGTCCAAATTGTCGAGGAAAACATTACGGAGGGAAAAGAAAAAAATTTCCGAAAGTACGATTATGATGTGGTGGGAGACTTTGATGTGACCTATGACTACGGTAGCATATTGCACTACAGTTCGATGGCCTTCTCAAAAAATGGCCAAGCAACAATTATCGCACTGCATCCGGATGGAAAATCCGTAATGGGACAAAGGATCGCGCTTACTTCTACTGATGTGATGCGTCTCAATACTATGTACAAGTGTCCAATACAGGTGTAAATAAATTGTATCAATTTTTACTATTCAAGTTAATTACGTTAATTACTCAAAAAAAAGTGTCGTTAATCATCAATGAGTATTTTTTTTTTATTAGCATTACGAACAGTTATAATTTGTTGTTATCATCGTTTTGCCTTTGTTATCGTCGTTGTATTTTTCTAGTTTGAAACCGATGACTTTGGTCATGCTGACTGTCCATGTAGACTATATATGTCATACAATTTGAGGAGTCAGCAAATTTAAAAAGGAATATTACTAAAAACTCCCTTATAATAAATGCGGAACAATGTTAAACCACGCAAACTCCCGCGCTCAAAATCTATATATGCCTATATCTCATATATATATATATATTTATATACGCCACATCTTAGCAAAGCAAACTTTTAAGGAATATAACTAAGATCGTACATTAAAAATTTCCAAAAGCCCATATCTCGCATAATTTAAGAGCTACAGTTACTTAAATTGGAAAGAAGATTACTAAATTACTAATAATATAATCTAATATTTGTTTCGGCCAAGTCACAAATCTCCCGGAAGTTAAGAGCTACAGTTACCATAATTCGAAGCAAGATTACTCGCTTATATCTATCGATCTTCATCAAACTTTTTCTTGCAACCTGGTATCAAAGTATTTCGCAGTCGGTTACTGCTGACTTCCATCGTTTTTTTTCTTGTTTTAGTTTATTATCATCGCAAGTTTTAGTATCGGCTGAGCCTCCAATTTGGAGTGCTTAAAAATACATACTAGCTTAGAGCTATTTCCAAGATAATCTTGGAACTTTGATTTATATATTTTAATCTTCACTGCCTGAATTACAATTAACCACATGTAATTAAATTATATAAGAATTTGTGATAACGTTTCTACCCCTATAAATATATTTATAGGAAAACAACAGTGACGATAAAATTTTAATCTATATTTCTTTCTTATTATTATTTGTGCTCTAAAAAAAAGTTTGACTAAACGAACAAGCAGCTGGCACTCCCACTCACTCAGTCTAAGGCAAACCAGAAACCCCTGTCCCCTCCGCCATAGAGCGAATGCCTGCACTTCCCCCAACAACGGCATCGAATAGCTCCACTTCGCTTCTTATCTTATCGCACTGGAAAACTGCGCTACAGTTACTCAGCGAGCATATTTGCGAGCTACACGAATTTTGTGAATAAGCAGAATAAATATCTTAAGAAACTGATAAGCTCGACTATTGGAAGCAGCGCGGCAGTTAGTCATGGTTGAGAGAGGGCGAAGCAAGTTCTTCATTCAGTTGTTAGTCGACAAAGTAGTCAAAAGTAGTTTTTTTATAAGAATAAATATAAGAAAAAAGTGAAAAATTAACGAGGGCATTACAAAATGCCCATCAATTGAAGTGGATAGAAATATTTATGGCACTGCAATGCGTGATCAAGCCAAAAATGTGGCTAGGCCTTAAACAGATTCTACTTTATGTGGGTCTGCTGCTCTGCGTTGTGCTCCAGGTCTGTCGCAGCAAGACCCAACTGCAGCTCAATTGTCCCAGCGTTTGTCAGTGTGATCTGCATGCACAGCGAAATCGAGCCATTTGTAGGTGAGAGAAGAGAAGGGATAATATTTATTTTCACTCTTACTTTTAATTTAATTTATTTAATTAGCGCTAAACGCTTGATAAGCGCCAGCATTGAAATGCCCAAAACAGTGGAGCTTTTGGACTTGAGCTACAATGATATCACCAACATTGACGTAGATTCTTTTGAGGTGAGTATAACAATTGCAAGTGTGAGTAATGATTGATACCCACCCATTAAACAGGTCACAGTGCATCTTGTCAATCTCACACTGGCCCACAATGCCATCCACACGTTGCACGTGAATGCATTTGCTGAGCTGCGAAGATTGCGCTCTTTGGATCTGTCCTACAATCGGCTGCAGCAGGTGGATGAGCATTTGCTCGAATCGAACTCACAGCTCATGCACCTCAATCTGGAGGGCAATAAGCTGACCACTCTGCAAAATTCTCCACTGCTACGCAGCAAATCTCTGCGAACCCTCAATTTGCGCAATGCACAAATTAATCAGCTGGGCGCAAGTTCGCTTAGTGCTCTGCCGCAGTTACGACAACTGGATCTGGCACAGAATATGCTGATCACACTTAGTAGCAATGTGTTTCATGCTCCAGGCTATTTGGCCTCTCTTAATCTGGAGGAGAATCCACTTAATTGCGATCGAGCATTAATTAAGGTTGCCACCAGGCTAAGCTTGCGAGGCGTTGCTATTAGGATGAGCGACTGCCTGGAGGAGAGGAAGGAGTCACATCCACTCGATGTCGAGGTTGAGGACACATCTGAGGAGCCCCTTAAGCTGGAGCGCATGAAGCACTTAGATGCGAGTGGCAGCAGCAGCAGCAATGATGCTCCAAAATCTGTCTCGACTGTGTGGCGGGAGCTACCCGATGACTCAGACGAGAAGCAATTGGAGGAGGAGAAGCAACAGCGGAATGCAGACCAGGAGGATGAGGAGGAGCTGTCAACGCTTATCGACGTTTGTGAAGGTAATCACGAACAGCTTTGTCTGCGCTATCGCAATTGCCTGGAGCGAGTCAGTCACGAGCTGCTCGCTGGCGGAGCTGGTCAGACACCGGACCGGTTGCAGAGCACACGCATCTTTGACGAGGACGATGTCAAGTTGGCATTTGCGATCGGTGGCGCCACTGGCATCTGCATGGTCATATTCATAATCAGCTTTGCACTCTGTGTGAAGAGCGGCTGCGAGCTGCGAAAGAAACGCCAACAAAATGCGCAGAGCGAAACATGTAAGTTGCAAAACTACACAAATCTAAAGCGTAAATAGTTAATTAATAATTTAAAAAACAGCTGATTAGAGTGAAAAGACAATGCTAATTTCATAGATGGAAAAGAGTTGTATTTAAATTAATTGGACACACTAAATGAATACTACACGCTTATTTCATATTACAGATTGGAAAAGCTTATTTTAAATCAGCAAAATTTCTTATTTTTACATTTTTGTATGTTTAAAAAATTATCAGTTTATTCCACTATGAGAATAACCTCATTTAATTTTTTAATATAATTTTAAACTTTTTTTTTTCAGCCACACTAAACTCGTCGCAACAGCAACTGCCGACGATTCACACCTGGTCGCCTCCGCGCACTCGCAATCCACGTCGCTCCAATCCGCGTTCCCGGAACGTAACGTCGCGTGCTCTGGTGCGCCAGCCCTATGGGCCCGACGATAATTTTGTTTCGCGTTTATTTGGGCGACCCGCAAGGCATCAGTACTATCGCGCCATTAACCAGAACACGGCAACGCTAATCCGACATTTGAGCCGCAGTAATCTGTTCAGCAATCGCGATCGGGAGCCAAGAAGCCCAGAAACACCGCCAGCGGTAACTACTCGATTCTACACAGACGTTTTGGAGGCTGGAACAGTACGCCCAGAGACTCCTCCACCCAATTATGGCGATGTGGTGGTCATCGAGCATTGTGATAACAATAACAGATAGATAATGAAAAGAGGCAGTACCAAATAAATCTTTAAGCATGTTTAAAGGCGTCGTCCTTATAGTTAACTCCAGCATATTTTCATTACACACCATAATATCAATTGGGGATTTGAGTTTTTTCTCTTGGTGGCATTACTTTTACACGACTGCAACAAATCGCAATAAAAACTTTTGACAAAACTATCAAAGTTGGCATAAAACGGGAACAGGAAGAGTAAAAACTGTGAAATTGCCACAGCCAAATCTCCTCAACCAAATAAAGAAAGAAAAGAATAAAAAATAAAAAAAGAAAATAAAAAAAATATCAAGTAAGAAAACTTTACACACTCAAATAAATGCAAGCGTGAAGCATGTGCAATAGGGGACCGAAAATGGGGTGGAATTTAGAGAGGTCGCCAGTCTAACGGATGTAGAAAGACAAATCGAAAACGCCACAAAAGGAAACAAACCCAAAAAAAAAAAACAAATGAAAAAAAAAAGAAAAACCAAAGCGAAAAGTGGAGACAAACCAAACAATTTGCACTACAAAGCAGCAAAAGTGTCGCAAAAGAATCAACCACCAAAAGTATTCCAGTTAAGATAAAAAAAAAAAACATTTATATAAAAAGAATACACTAAGAAAGTTCTGGAAAAAGTGATTCGACTACTAAGAGGGAAAAAACCCCTGAAAGACTTCGCTTAAATATATAGTTTTTGAAACACAATTTTTTACTAAACTGTTGCCATTGACATTATTATAAAAAAATCTATATATAAAGTGTATACAGAATAGGATAATATATAACTGTATTTTTTATTAACATTATGAGAGATATTTGTTATATTTTTGAAACTTATTTAAATAAACATCATAATTAAAAATTACACAGACTGAAATTCGAGAGCTAGTCGAGTGCTGGAAATAGCTATATATTTTTAGAGATAATTGTTATATTTTTGGAACTCATTCAAATAAACAGCTTAATTAAAAATTACACAGACTGAAAGTCGAGAGCTAGTCGAGTGCTGGATATAGTAAATTTCAATCCCAAATCGTATTAATTCCTATAGACTCATTTCTATTGCTCTCAAAATTGCAACTACAAAAAACCTTTTTTGTTGCAGCTTCTCGCTTTTTGCTGCTGCTGAATGTTTGTCGGTGTATCGCTGGTTGTCGCTGCTGTTTGTTGCTTGTGGCAGCTTTCATTGCACTGTGCCGAGCAGTAGCAGCAGCAGCACTGCACAAAAGTTAACGTATCCTGGGACCCAAAGTTGCGTTGTCAACAAGCCAAACGCGAAAGTAAAGCCAACCGGGCGAAAATCCGGGCAGCGGCGGTAAGGGCCAGTGCTGCAAAGCGTGAAAAAATATCTAAATCCAACATTAATGAAAAACTTTTTGCATAATCCTTGTCGTTGCGAGTGGAGCAACCAGTAACCACCAGACACCACAAAATCCAACCAATGCCACGGCTGTAGACATTGGCAAACTGCACACAAGAAAATGTTGCGCAAAAGTACCAAAAAAAAAAATAGATATATATATATCAGATCGAAACCCCTGCTGAGTGAATCAAATGCTTTCCAGTACAGATAGGATGAGGGGGTAAGACAGTTTGGGATATAGTTGGAAGTTGGAGTTGGAGTTGGAATTAAAGGGCAAGCAAAGAGGCTTAAAAGACTGCCAAGTCTTATTGAAATCCAACTGATAACTTGGAGTGAGCGCAATTTGAATAACCATCGATGTCGAGTTGGTAAAGATTTTAAGGTATGCTACATGAGGTTTATATATATAAATTTATATATATATTTAAACATATAAAAAACTTTCGATAAATATAAATCCGCATAATTTGAGCATGATTTTCAGTTTAAGTTCAGCTTAAATCGATTTGCAGAAAGCAATTTTAGTTTAGAAAACTAAATACATTTTTAATAAAATTTTTAGCACAAATTGAAAATTAGCCTTAATTAACACTTTAGGCCAATATCATTTAGCCTGAAGCGCACGGCTCCGGCTTTAAGCAGCACTTACAATTTAGATCCAATTTTCATGCATATATTCACTGAGAAGTCTTGCGAATCTAAAAATAAACTTCAAAGCATTTAACAGTTGTTCACTGACCATCAATGGCCCCCGAGACCTGCCCCCGTCATTCTCCTCTCCACCCCTCTCTCAGGCCACTCTGCGATGTAATCTGCAGTATGCCACAGCACAGTTTTAATTGCTGTGACACTGCAGATACGGCTGACTGGAGCTGGAAATTGGTCGCACTGGATAATTTAGGAGAGTTGCACATGGTGCTGGGAGAGGGAGAGGGAGAGGGAGTAGTAGTAGAGAGTGCTGGATATCTGCTATTCCTGTTGTCGTTTTCTAATTTGATAAAGATAAAAATCATTTTATAAATGCCGACGATGGCATTGGCGACGCTGCCATCAAGTGTATGCCCCCCTTGACAGGCGACTCCTGGGCATGGGCCTGGATCCGGACCCGGACCCGGACCCGGGCAAGTATCCTGCACTCAACTTGGCTTTTAATTGAATGCTCATTTCAACGAGGACTTTTGCCAGAGTCTCGAACGACGCGACGTTGTCGTCTTTAATTGCATTTTTATTTAATTTCCCAGCAATTATCGCCAGTTCGTGTGCAAATTTATATGCTACAGGACAGTATCCTTGCACCTGTCTCGCAGTAACAGTATGTGCAACACCAACAGCAACAGCAACAGCAGCAAGCTATATCCTAAGCTACAAAGGTCAATCGTTGTGCATCCTCTGGTCAACTTCACAAGTTATATGAGTGTAAATGTGTGTGTGAGAGTGTGTGTGTGTGTGTGTGTGTGTGTGTGTGTCTGTGTGTGCAACTAGTTGGGCATTGCGGTATCCTACTATCGTAATTAAAGGCTGCTCCGGACCCGGCCAGTACAGTAGTTGAGCGCGTGCTCCTGCTGCAGTTGCAACTTGTTGTTGCCACATTCGGGCAATATTTATAGTTTGCTGCTGCGCTTTGGCATTGGTCTTAGGGCAAACCCAAGTTGTCGTTGCCAGTTGTTAGCAAAGCAATTAGCATGAGTTTGTTATTGCAACACGGCAACATTGCGATGAAAACAACAACGGCAGCAACAGCTAACGTCCAACGGCCAACGGCCAACGGCTAACGGCACAAATCAGGTATGGGGCATGCAACGACCGTACTCAAGGCTGCCTGCCCATGTTCAAGCAGTCAGCACATTGTGAAACTTTTAGTCCCAGGACCTCAGCCCCAAAATAAGTATTAAATTTATTTACTTTGCTGCTTGGGCAAAAGTGTTGGCACATGTGGCATTGATCAATTAACAACAAATCAAATGTAAGTGAAACTTGCAGCACAGGATTCGATTACAGAACAGAACTGAAAAATGACTTCAAGCTCAATAAATGTTGTTTACACATTTTAAGTTTGCTGTCAACAACATAAGAAGATACCAAAATCTCAAACAATTAAATCTTGTCCAGCTGTCATTTCACTTAAATTGCTAATAATGAAATTTCGATTTAAAAATCAAATTTAGATACTGGATAAATGTGTAGGAATTATGTTTAGTTTAACTCATTTTTGGTAAATTGGCTCTTAAATAAGAAAATGACGCATCTGGTAAAAAAAAGGTTAGTCGAAGTCACTCTTATTGCCTGTTGCTCGACTCAATACATCCCCGGTGACAGTTAATTTTTAATTTAATGTACATAAACTGGGAGCCAGTTTGCTGGCTTTGCTCGACACTTTTAATGGCATTTTGGCCCATTTCAATTTACATGCGAGCACAAAAGGATGTACAACAACAGAGAGAGAGAGGATGAGAGGGTAGAGGGGAGCAGCAGAGCGGGTCAAACTGCCGATGGCAGCATTTTACACGTGTTGCCTTACAGGTGCGAGGGTCGTATTAAAGATTGGCGCAAAGCCACGCCTACTGCTCCTCCCAACCCACTCCTCGCTCCTCCCTCGATCCCTCAAATACGTCCCGAGGACACTTTTGTTTTTATGTTAAACTCAGCCCAACTTGCACCAAACATTTGCCTTCAATTGCGCTGTCAGGTTCTTATACTTTCAGTTACTCCTAAGATATGACAGTTTTAAAAATTTAAAATAAAAAGCGAAAAACGTCAATATCTCCATTATTGCCAAAGATATGACCGTTTTAAAAATGTAAAAAATTTAACGATAAACATCAATATTTCCATTATTACCAAAGATATGACAGTTTTAAAAATTTAAACAAAAAAAAGCGAAAAACATCAATATCTCCATTATAGATATGACAGTTTTAAAAATTTTAAAAATTATAAGATTCAGATGATAACAGCTGATATCAGATGATAACAGCTGATATCCGATGATAACAGCTGATATCAGATGATATCAGATGATAACAGCTGATATCAGATGATAACAGCTGATATCCGATGATAACAGCTGATATAATCTTTTTTTGCCAATTGCGCGAGGCCAGTCGCTTTTTTTCGTGCATGCATCTAGCAAAATTCACAAATTTTGGATGTCTTCCAGCTCCAAGAACCAGGCGAACAGAAATCAGCAGCAAGTTGCTGTTTATGTGCCAAAATAAAAGTAAAGCATACTTTCACGGCCAAAATTCAGCAAATACTAAAATACATTGCCTTCTTTTTATTGCAGGTAATTTTAAGATCCAAATTTTTCATTGCATACTTTTAGCAGGTGCCGAAAAATGATTTTGGCATGCAGTAAAAGTATGCTATGTTTATTTTAGTAATATTTAGAAACCACCAGCTGGTTTCTGTGCGCCTGGTTCTTGGAGCTGGAAGTCATCCAAAATTTGTGAATTTTGCTAGATGCATGCACGAAAAAAAGCGACTGGCCTCGCGCGATTGGCAAAAAAAGATTGCTTTTGAAATAAATAATTTGTGATGCCAATTTTAGAACACATATAAAATGTTCAATTAAATCGTGCTAAATATTTTAAACACTTCGATAGCATTTCACCTTTATAGAAAAAATACAACAAAAGCAAAAAACATCAATATCTCCATTATTAACAAAGATATGACAGTTTTAAAAATTTAAAAAAGAAAAAATATTTACATATTGACATATTGACATATTGGCGTATTGACATATTGCCATATCAGATGATAACAGCTGATTCTGATGATAACAGCTGATATCAGATGATAACAGCTGATATCAGATGATATCTGCTGATTCAGATGATAACAGCTGATATCAGATGATAACAGCTGATAACAGATGATAATAGCTGATTCAGATGATAACAGCTGATATGATAACAGCTGATATCAGATGATAACAGCTGATATCCGATGATAACAGCTGATATCCGATGATAACAACTGATATCCGATGATAACAGCTGATAACAGATGATAACAGCTTATATCAGATGATAACAGCTGATATCAGATGATAACAGCTGATATCAGATGATAACAGCTGATTCAGATGATAACAGCTGATTCAGATGATAACAGCTGATATCAGATGATAACAGCTGATTCAGATGATAACAGCTGATTCAGATGATAACAGCTGATATCAGATAATATCAGATGATAACAGCTGATATCAGATGATACCAGCTGATATCAGATGATAACAGCTGATTCAGATGATAACAGCTGATATCAGATGATAACAGCTGGTTTCAGATGATAACAGCTGATATCAGATGATGTCAGCTGATATCAGATGATAACAGCTGATTCAGATGATAACAGCTGATTCAGATGATAACAGCTGATATCAGATGATAACAGCTGATATCCGATGAAAACAGCTGATATCCGATGATAACAGCTGATATCCGATGATAACAGCTGATATCAGATGATAACAGCTGATATCAGATGATAACAGCTGATATCAGATGATAACAGCTGATATCAGATGATAACAGCTGATATCAGATGATAACAGCTGATTCAGATGATAACAGCTGATATCAGATGATAACAGCTGATATCCGATGATAACAGCTGATATCAGATGATAACAGCTGATATCAGATGATAACAGCTGATATCAGATGATAACAGCTGATATCAGATGATATCTGCTGATTCTGATGATAACAGCTGATTCAGATGATAACAGCTGATATGATAACAGCTGATATCAGATGATAACAGCTGATATCCGATGATAACAGCTGATATCCGATGATAACAACTGATATCCGATGATAACAGCTGATTCAGATGATAACAGCTGATTCAGATGATAACAGCTGATATCAGATGATAACAGCTGATATCAGATGATAACAGCTGATTCAGATGATAACAGCTGATTCAGATGATAACAGCTGATATCAGATGATAACAGCTGATTCAGATGATAACAGCTGATTCAGATGATAACAGCTGATATCAGATAATATCAGATGATAACAGCTGATATCAGATGATACCAGCTGATATCAGATGATAACAGCTGATTCAGATGATAACAGCTGATATCAGATGATAACAGCTGGTTTCAGATGATAACAGCTGATATCAGATGATAACAGCTGATATCAGATGATGTCAGCTGATATCAGATGATAACAGCTGATTCAGATGATAACAGCTGATTCAGATGATAACAGCTGATATCAGATGATAACAGCTGATATCCGATGAAAACAGCTGATATCCGATGATAACAGCTGATATCCGATGATAACAGCTGATATCAGATGATAACAGCTGATATCAGATGATAACAGCTGATATCAGATGATAACAGCTGATATCAGATGATAACAGCTGATATCAGATGATAACAGCTGATATCAGATGATAACAGCTGATTCAGATGATAACAGCTGATATCAGATGATAACAGCTGATATCCGATGATAACAGCTTATTCAGATGATAACAGCCGATATCAGTTGATAACAGCTGATTCAGATGATAACAGCTGATATCAGATGATAACAGCTGATTCAGATGATAACAGCTGATTCAGATGATAACAGCTGATATCAGATAATATCAGATGATAACAGCTGATATCAGATGATACCAGCTGATATCAGATGATAACAGCTGATTCAGATGATAACAGCTGATATCAGTTGATAACAGCTGGTTTCAGATGATAACAGCTGATTCAGATGATACCAGCTGATATCAGATGATAACAGCTGATATCCGATGAAAACAGCTGATATCCGATGATAACAGCTGATATCCGATGATAACAGCTGATATCAGATGATAACAGCTGATATCAGATGATAACAGCTGATATCAGATGATAACAGCTGATATCAGATGATAACAGCTGATATCAGATGATAACAGCTGATATCAGATGATAACAGCTGATTCCAGCTGATATCCGATAATAACAGCTGATATCCGATGAAAACAGCTGATTCCGATGATAACAGCTGATATCCGATGATAACAGCTGATATCCGATGATAACAGCTGATATCAGATGATAACAGCTGATATCAGATGATAACAGCTGATATCAGATGATAACAGCTGATATCAGATGATAACAGCTGATATCAGATGATAACAGCTGATTCAGATGATAACAGCTGATATCGATGATAACAGCTGATATCCGATGATAACAGCTTATTCAGATGATAACAGCCGATATCAGTTGATAACAGCTGATTCAGATGATAACAGCTGATATCAGATGATAACAGATGATTCAGATGATAACAGCTGATTCAGATGATAACAGCTGATTCAGATAATAACAGCTGATATCAGATAATATCAGATGATAACAGCTGATATCAGATGATACCAGCTGATATCAAATGATAACAGCTGATTCAGATGATAACAGCTGATATCAGATGATAACAGCTGGTTTCAGATGATAACAGCTGATTCAGATGATAACAGCTGATATCAGATGATAACAGCTGATATCCGATGAAAACAGCTGATATCCGATGATAACAGCTGATATCAGATGATAACAGCTGATATCAGATGATAACAGCTGATATCAGATGATAACAGCTGATTCCAGCTGATATCCGATAATAACAGCTGATATCCGACGAAAACAGCTGATTCCGATTATAACAGCTGATATCCGATGATAACAGCTGATATCCGATGATAACAGCTGATATCAGATGATAACAGCTGATATCCGATTATAACAGCTGATATCCGATGATAACAGCTGATTCCGATGATAACAGCTGATATCCGATGATAACAGCTGATATCCGATGATAACAGCTGATATCCGATGATAACAGCTGATTCCGATGATAACAGCTGATATCCGATGATAACAGCTGATATCCGATGATAACAGCTGATATCAGATGATAACAGCTGATATCCGATGATAACAGCTGATATCCGATGATAACAGCTGATTCCGATGATAACAGCTGATATCCGATGATAACAGCTGATATCCGATGATAACAGCTGATATCAGATGATAACAGTTGATATCCGATGATAACAGCTGATATCAGATGATAACAGCTGATATCCGATGATAACAGCTGATATCCGATGATAACAGCTGATTCCGATGATAACAGCTGATATCCGATGATAACAGCTGATATCCGATGATAACAGCTGATATCCGATGATAACAGCTGATATTCGATGATAACAGCTGATATCCGATGATAACAGCTGATTCCGATGATAACAGCTGATATCCGATGATAACAGCTGATATCCGATGATAACAGCTGATATCAGATGATAACAGCTGATATCCGATGATAACAGCTGATATCCGATGATAACAGCTGATTCCGATGATAACAGCTGATATCCGATGATAACAGCTGATATCCGATGATAACAGCTGATATCAGATGATAACAGCTGATATCCGATGATAACAGCTGATATCCGATGATAACAGCTGATTCCGATGATAACAGCTGATATCCGATGATAACAGCTGATATCCGATGATAACAGCTGATTTCAGATGGTAACAGCTGATATCCGATGATAACAGCTGATTCCGATGATAACAGCTGATATCCGATGATAACAGCTGATATCCGATGATAACAGCTGATATCAGATGATAACAGCTAATATCCGATGATAACAGCTGATATCCGATGATAACAGCTGATTCCGATGATAACAGCTGATATCCGATGATAACAGCTGATATCCGATGATAACAGCTGATATCAGATGATAACAGCTGATATCCGATGATAACAGCTGATTTCAGATGATAACAGCTGATTCCGCTGATAACAGCTGATATCCGATGATAACAGCTGATATCCGATGATAACAGCTGATTTCAGATGATAACAGCTGATATCCGATGATAACAGCTGATATCCGATGATAACAGCTGATATCCGATGATAACAGCTGATTCCGATGATAACAGCTGATATCCGATGATAACAGCTGATATCCGATGATAACAGCTGATATCCGATGATAACAGCTGATATCAGATGATAACAGCTGATATCCGATGATAACAGCTGATATCAGATGATGTCAGCTGATATCAGATGATAACAGCTGATTCAGATGATAACAGCTGTTATCATCGGATATCAGCTGTTATCATCTGATATCAGCTGTTATCATCTGAATCAGCTGTTATCATCTGAATCAGCTGTTATCTTCTGATATCAGCTGTTATCATCTGATATCAGCTGTTATCATCGGAATCAGCTGTTATCATCTGATATCAGCTGTTATCATCGGAATCAGCTGTTATCATCGGATATCAGCTGTTATCATCGGATATCAGCTGTTATCATCGGATATCAGCTGTTATCATCGGAATCAGCTGTTATCATCGGATATCAGCTGTTATCATCTGAAATCAGCTGTTATCATCGGATATCAGCTGTTATCATCGGATATCAGCTGTTATCATCGGAATCAGCTGTTATCATCGGATATCAGCTGTTATCATCTGATATCAGCTGTTATCATCGGATATCAGCTGTTATCATCGGATATCAGCTGTTATCATCGGATATCAGCTGTTATCATCTGATATCAGCTGTTATCATCGGAATCAGCTGTTATCGTCGGATATCAGCTGTTATCATCGGATATCAGCTGTTATCATCTGATATCAGCTGTTATCATCGGATATCAGCTGTTATCATCGGATATCAGCTGTTATCATCGGAATCAGCTGTTATCATCGGATATCAGCTGTTTTCATCGGATATCAGCTGTTATCATCGGATATCAGCTGTTATCATCGGAATCAGCTGTTATCATCGGATATCAGCTGTTATCATCGGATATCAGCTGTTATATTCGGATATCAGCTGTTATCATCTGATATCAGCTGTTATCATCGGATATCAGCTGTTATCATCGGAATCAGCTGTTATCATCGGATATCAGCTGTTATCATCGGATATCAGCTGTTATCATCGGAATCAGCTGTTATCATCTGATATCAGCTGTTATCATCGGATATCAGCTGTTATCATCGGATATCAGCTGTTATAATCGGAATCAGCTGTTATCATCGGATATCAGCTGTTATCATCGGAATCAGCTGTTATCATCTGAAATCAGCTGTTATCATCTGATATCAGCTGTTATCATCTGAATCAGCTGTTATCATCTGATATCAGCTGTTATCATCGGATATCAGCTGTTATCATCTGAAATCAGCTGTTATCATCGGATATCAGCTATTATCATCGGATATCAGCTGTTATCATCGGATATCAGCTGTTATCATCGGAATCAGCTGTTATCATCGGATATCAGCTGTTATCATCTGAAATCAGCTGTTATCATCGGATATCAGCTGTTATCATCGGATATCAGCTGTTATCATCGGATATCAGCTGTTATCATCGGATATCAGCTGTTATCATCTGAATCAGCTGTTATCATCGGATATCAGCTGTTATCAGCTGTTATCAGCTGTTATCATCGGATATCAGCTGTTATCATTGGATAACAGCTGTTATCATTGGATATCAGCTGTTATCATCGGAATCAGCTGTTATCATCTGATATCATCTGTTATCATCGGATATCAGCTGTTATCAGCTGTTATCAGCTGTTATCATCGGATATCAGCTGTTATCATTGGATAACAGCTGTTATCATCGGATATCAGCTGTTATCATCGGAATCAGCTGTTATCATCTGATATCAGCTGTTATCATCGGATATCAGCTGTTATCAGCTGTTATCATCAGATATCAGCTGTTATCATCGGATATCAGCTGTTATCATCGGATATCAGCTGTTATCATCGGATATCAGCTATTATCATCGGATATCAGCTGTTATCATCTGATATCAGCTGTTATCATCGGATATCAGCTTTTATCATCGGAATCAGCTGTTATCATCGGATATCAGCTGTTTTCATCGGATATCAGCTGTTATCATCGGATATCAGCTGTTATCAGCTGATATCAGCTGTTATCATTGGATAACAGCTGTTATCATCGGATATCACCTGTTATCATCGGAATCAGCTGTTATCATCTGATATCAGCTTTTATCATCGGAATCAGCTGTTATCATCGGATATCAGCTGTTTTCATCGGATATCAGCTGTTATCATCGGATATCAGCTGTTATCAGCTGATATCAGCTGTTATCATTGGATAACAGCTGTTATCATCGGATATCAGCTGTTATCATCGGATATCAGCTGTTATCATCGGATATCAGCTGTTATCAGCTGATATCAGCTGTTATGATTGGATAACAGCTGTTATCATCGGATATCAGCTGTTATCATCTGATATTCAACTGTTATCATCGGATATCAGCTGTTATCATCGGAATCAGCTGATATCAACTGTTATCATCTGATATCAGCTGTTATCATCGGATATCAGCTGTTATCATCTGATATCAACTGTTATCATCTGATATCAGCTGTTATCATCGGATATCAGCTGTTATCATCTGATATCAGCTGTTATCATCTGAAATCAGCTGTTATCATTGGATAACAGCTGTTATCATCGGATATCAGCTGTTATCATCGGATATCAGCTGTTATCATCGGATATCAGCTGTTATCAGCTGATATCAGCTGTTATCATTGGATAACAGCTGTTATCATCGGATATCAGCTGTTATCATCTGATATCAACTGTTATCATCGGATATCAGCTGTTATCATCGGAATCAGCTGATATCAACTGTTATCATCTGATATCAGCTGTTATCATCGGAATCAGCTGTTATCATCGGATATCAGCTGTTATCATCGGATATCAGCTGTTATCATCGGAATCAGCTGTTATCATCGGATATCAGCTGTTATCATCGGATATCAGCTGTTATCATCGGATATCAGCTGTTATCAGGTGATATCAGCTGTTATCATCGGAATCAGCTGTTATCATCTGATATCAGCTGTTATCATCTGAATCAGCTGTTATCATCTGAATCAGCTGTTATCATCGGATATCAGCTGTTTATCATCGGATATCAGCTGTTATCATCGGATATCAGCTGTTATCATCTGATATCAACTGTTATCATCGGATATCAGCTGTTATCATCGGAATCAGCTGATATCAGCTGTTATCATCTGATATCAGCTGTTATCATCTGATATCAGCTGTTATCATCGGATATCAGCTGTTATCATCGGATATCAGCTGTTATCATCGGATATCAGCTGTTATCATCGGATATCAGCTGTTATCATCGGATATCAGCTGTTATCATCGGATATCAGCTGTTATCATCGGATATCAGCTGTTATCATCGGATATCAGCTGTTATCATCTGAAATCAGCTGTTATCATCGGATATCAGCTGTTATCATCGGAATCAGCTGTTATCATCGGATATCAGCTGTTATCATCTGAAATCAGCTGTTATCATCGGATATCAGCTGTTATCATCGGAATCAGCTGTTATCATCGGATATCAGCTGTTATCATCTGAAATCAGCTGTTATCATCTGATATCAGCTGTTATCATCGGATATCAGCTGTTATCATCGGATATCAGCTGTTATCATCGGATATCAGCTGTTATCATCGGATATCAGCTGTTATCATCTGATATCAGCTGTTATCATCTGAATCAGGTGTTATCATCTGAATCAGCTGTTATCATCTGATATTAGCTGTTATCATCTGATATCAGCTGTTATCATTCCAGCCGCAAGTACCAGGCGAATAGAAATCAGCAGCAAGTTGCTGTTTATGTGCCAAAATAAAAGTAAAGCATACTTTCACGGCCAAAATTCAGCAAATACTAAAATACATTGCCTTCTTTTTATTGCAGGTAATTTTAAGATCCAAATTTTTCATTGCATACTTTTAGCAGGTGCCGAAAAATGATTTTGGCATGCAGTAAAAGTATGCTATGTTTATTTTAGAAATATTTAGAAACCACCAGCTGGTTTCTGTGCGCCTGGTTCTTGGAGCTGGAAGTCATCCAAAATTTGTGAATTTTGCTAGATGCATGCACGAAAAAAAGCGACTGGCCTCGCGCGATTGGCAAAAAAAGATTGCTTTTGAAATAAATAATTTGTGATGCCAATTTTAGAATACACATAAAATGTTCAATTAAATCGTGCTAAATATTTTAAACACTTCGATAGCATTTGACCTTTATAGAAAAAATACAACAAAAAGCAAAAACCATCAATATCTCCATTATTAACAAAGATATGACAGTTTTAAAAATTTAAACAAATAAAAGCAAAAACTTCAATATCTCCATTATTAACAAAGATATGACAGTTTTAAAAATTTTAAAAATTATAGGCGAAAAACGTCAATATCTCCATTATTAACAAATATATAAAAGTTCCCAAACGCTATAGGACAAAAAGACACCAGCGAATCGGTCAAATCAATTAAAAAAAAATCCCTAATTCTCAATAGGCAAACCACTATTGATGACTATTTAAAGTGGCTATTCAAAACTGTGACCATTAAAATACACACACTTAAGTCCTTAAAGTATACAATTATTGATTTTAGGATCAACCGGATTATTATACTTGCCAGCGGCAGGGTCTATTTTAATTTTCGATTCGAGCTTTTTTTGTGCATGCATCAAGCAAAATTCAAAATTTTGGTTGATTTCCAGCCCCAAGTACCAGGCGAACAGAAATCAGCAGCAAGTTGCTGTTTATGTGCCAAAATAAAAGTAAAGCATACTTTCACGGCCAAAATTCAGCAAAT
Source organism: Drosophila dives (assembly GCA_035042365.1). Taxonomy (NCBI): domain Eukaryota; kingdom Metazoa; phylum Arthropoda; class Insecta; order Diptera; family Drosophilidae; genus Drosophila; species Drosophila dives. The sequence continues at coordinate 487,513 of JAWNLJ010000414.1, read as the reverse complement.
ACTAAAATCAGCATCTCGCCTTCTTTTTATTGCAGGTAATTTTAAGATCCAAATTTTTCATTGCATACTTTTAGCAGGTGCCGAAAAATGATTTCGGCATGCAGTAAAAGTATGCTATGTTTATTTTAGTAATATTTAGAAACCACCAGCTGGTTTCTGTGCGCCTGGTTCTTGGAACTGGAAGTCATCCAAAATTTGAATTTTGCTAGATGCATGCACGAAAAAAAGCGACTGGCCTCGCGCGATTGGCAAAAAAAGATTGCTTTTGAAATAAATAATTTGTGATGCCAATTTTAGAATACACATAAAATGTTCAATTAAATCGTGCTAAATATTTTAAACACTTCGATAGCATTTGACCTTTATAGAAAAAATACACAAAACGCAAAAAACATCAATATCTCCATTATTAACAAAGATGACAGTTTTAAAAATTTAAACAAAAAAAAAGCAAAAAATATCAATAACTCCATTATTAACAAAGATATGACAGTTTTAAAAATTTAAAATAAGAAAAAAGCGAAAAACATCAATAACTCCATTATTACCAAAGTTATGACAGTTTTAATAATTTAAACGAAAAACATCAATATTTCCATTATTAACAAAGATATGACAGTTTTAAAAATTTAAACAAAAAAAAAGCAAAAAACATCAATAACTCCATTATTAACAAAGATATGACAGTTTTAAAAATTTTAAAAATTATAGGCGAAAAACGTCAATATCTCCATTATTAACAAAGATATGAAAGTTCCCAAACGCTATAGGACAAATAGACACCAGCGAATCGGTCAAATCAATTAAAAAAAATCCCTAATTCTCAATAGTCAAACCACTATTGATGACTATTTAAAGTGGCTATTCAAAATTGTGACCATTAAAATACACACACTTAAGTCCTTAAAGTATACAATTATTGATTTTAGGATCAACCGGATTATTATACTTGCCAGCGGCAGGGTCTATTTTAATTTTCGATTCGAGCTTTTTTTGTGCATGCATCAAGCAAAATTCAAAATTTTGGTTGATTTCCAGCCCCAAGTACCAGGCGAACAGAAATCAGCAGCAAGTTGCTGTTTATGTGCCAAAATAAAAGTAAAGCATACTTTCAACGGCCAAAATTCAGCAAATACTAAAATACATTGCCTTCTTTTTATTGCAGGTAATTTTAAGATCCAAATTTTTCATTGCATACTTTTAGCAGGTGCCGAAAAATGATTTTGGCATGCAGTAAAAGTATGCTATGTTTATTTTAGAAATATTTAGAAACCACCAGCTGGTTTCTGTGCGCCTGGTTCTTGGAGCTGGAAGTCATCCAAAATTTGTGAATTTTGCTAGATGCATGCACGAAAAAAAGCGACTGGCCTCGCGCGATTGGCAAAAAAAGATTGCTTTTGAAATAAATAATTTGTGATGCCAATTTTAGAATACACATAAAATGTTCAATTAAATCGTGCTAAATATTTTAAACACTTCGATAGCATTTGACCTTTATAGAAAAAATACAACAAAAAGCAAACAACATCAATATCTCCATTATTACCAAAGTTATGACAATTTTAATAATTTAAACGAAAAACATCAATATTTCCATTATTAACAAAGATATGACAGTTTTAAAAATTTAAACAAAAAAAAGCAAATCAATATCTCCATTATTAACGAAGATATGACAGTTTTAAAAATGTATACAAAAAAAAAGCAAAAACATCAATATCTCCATTATTAACAAAGATATGACAGTTTTAAAAATTTTAAAAATTATAGGCGAAAAACGTCAATATTTCCATTATTAACAAATATTTAAAAGTTCCCAAACGCTATAGGACAAAAAGACACCAGCGAATCGGTCAAATCAATTAAAAAAATATCCCTAGTTCTCAATAGTCAAACCACTATTGATGACTATTTAAAGTGGCTATTCAAAATTGTGACCATTAAAATACACACACTTAAGTCCTTAAAGTATACAATTATTGATTTTAGGATCAACCGGATTATTATACTTGCCAGCGGCAGGGTCTATTTTAATTTTCGATTCGAGCTTTTTTTGTGCATGCATCAAGCAAAATTCAAAATTTTGGTTGATTTCCAGCCCCAAGTACCAGGCGAACAGAAATCAGCAGCAAGTTGCTGTTTATGTGCCAAAATAAAAGTAAAGCATACTTTCACGGCCAAAATTCAGCAAATACTAAAATACATTGCCTTCTTTTTATTGCAGGTAATTTTAAGATCCAAATTTTTCATTGCATACTTTTAGCAGGTGCCGAAAAATGATTTTGGCATGCAGTAAAAGTATGCTATGTTTATTTTAGAAATATTTAGAAACCACCAGCTGGTTTCTGTGCGCCTGGTTCTTGGAGTTGGAAGTCATCCAAAATTTGTGAATTTTGCTAGATGCATGCACGAAAAAAAGCGACTGGCCTCGCGCGATTGGCAAAAAAAGATTGCTTTTGAAATAAATAATTTGTGATGCCAATTTTAGAATACACATAAAATGTTCAATTAAATCGTGCTAAATATTTTAAACACTTCGATAGCATTTGACCTTTATAGAAAAAATACAACAAAAAGCAAACAACATCAATATCTCCATTATTACCAAAGTTATGACAATTTTAATAATTTAAACGAAAAACATCAATATTTCCATTATTAACAAAGATATGACAGTTTTAAAAATTAAAAAAAAGAAAGAAGCGAAAAACATCAATATCTCCATTATTAACAAAGATATGACAGTTTTAAAAATTTAAACAAAAAAAAGCAAAAAGCATCAATATCTCCATTATTAACGAAGATATGACAGTTTTAAAAATGTATACAAAAAAAAAGCAAAAACATCAATATCTACATTATTAACAAAGATATGACAGTTTTAAAAATTTTAAAAATTATAGGCGAAAAACGTCAATATTTCCATTATTAACAAATATTTAAAAGTTCCCAAACGCTATAGGACAAAAAGACACCAGCGAATCGGTCAAATCAATTAAAAAAAAATCCCTAGTTCTCAATAGTCAAACCACTATTGATGACTATTTAAAGTGGCTATTCAAAATTGTGACCATTAAAATACACACACTTAAGTCCTTAAAGTATACAATTATTGATTTTAGGATCAACCGGATTATTATACTTGCCAGCGGCAGGGTCTATTTTAATTTTCGATTCGAGCTTTTTTTGTGCATGCATCAAGCAAAATTCAAAATTTTGGTTGATTTCCAGCCCCAAGTACCAGGCGAACAGAAATCAGCAGCAAGTTGCTGTTTATGTGCCAAAATAAAAGTAAAGCATACTTTCACGGCCAAAATTCAGCAAATACTAAAATACATTGCCTTCTTTTTATTGCAGGTAATTTTAAGATCCAAATTTTTCATTGCATACTTTTAGCAGGTGCCGAAAAATGATTTTGGCATGCAGTAAAAGTATGCTATGTTTATTTTAGAAATATTTAGAAACCACCAGCTGGTTTCTGTGCGCCTGGTTCTTGGAGCTGGAAGTCATCCAAAATTTGTGAATTTTGCTAGATGCATGCACGAAAAAAAGCGACTGGCCTCGCGCGATTGGCAAAAAAAGATTGCTTTTGAAATAAATAATTTGTGATGCCAATTTTAGAATACACATAAAATGTTCAATTATTATTATTAACAAAGATATGACAGTTTTAAAAATTTAAACAAAAAAAAGCAAAAAGCATCAATATCTCCATTATTAACGAAGATATGACAGTTTTAAAAATGTATACAAAAAAAAGCAAAAACATCAATATCTCCATTATTAACAAAGATATGACAGTTTTAAAAATTTTAAAAATTTTAGGCGAAAAACGTCAATATTTCCATTATTAACAAATATTTAAAAGTTCCCAAACGCTATAGGACAAAAAGACACCAGCGAATCGGTCAAATCAATTAAAAAAAAATCCCTAGTTCTCAATAGTCAAACCACTATTGATGACTATTTAAAGTGGCTATTCAAAATTGTGACCATTAAAATACACACACTTAAGTCCTTAAAGTATACAATTATTGATTTTAGGATCAACCGGATTATTATACTTGCCAGCGGCAGGGTCTATTTTGATTTTCGATTCGAGCTTTTTTTGTGCATGCATCAAGCAAAATTCAAAATTTTGGTTGATTTCCAGCCCCAAGTACCAGGCGAACAGAAATCAGCAGCAAGTTGCTGTTTATGTGCCAAAATAAAAGTAAAGCATACTTTCACGGCCAAATTTCAGAAAATACTAAAATGAATTGCACACTTTTATTGCACGTAATTTTAACGAAGATATGAAATTTTGAAAAATTAAAATAAAAAACACAAGAACATCAACATTTCCATTATTAACGATAATATGACAGTTGTAAAAATTTAAAAAAAAAAAAAAAGCAAAAGACATCAATATCTCCATTATTACCAAAGATATGAGAGTTTTAAAAATTTAAAAAAATAAGCGAAAAACATCTATATCTCCATTATTACCAAAGATTAGAAAGTTTTAAAAATTAAAAAAAAAACGAAAAACGTCAATATCTCCATTATTCCCCCCCTCCCCGCCACTCCCTTTCAACACTTATTCAGTAACTTGTTTGGCAGTTTTGTATAGTTTGTTATTTTTTTTTTTTGGTTTGTTTTTTTTTATTTTTTTCAGTCTGCCGCATCGTTGTTTATTACACCCTCGCCCTGCCCCGCCCCGCACACTTTAAACAGCATTTTAATGGCTTGTTCTGTGGCTCGACTTGTTGACTGATTGACTAGGCCTTAGCCAGCAGCCGAGCAGCTGAAGAGTTTATCTTGGCTAACATGATAGCTTAGTGCTGGCCAACTTTAAATTAGTAAATACAAGTTGGCCTATTAGGGATTTGTTTGCTTTGGAGAGGCGACTCATTAGTTCCTATTTGAATTTCCATTTCGTTTGCTCAATTTCATAAGCAATTGTGCGCATTTGCTTTTTGCTGGCTGGCTGACTGCCTGCGCCTAAATGTATGCACCACAAGTAATGCTAATATATGCCACACACACACACACACGCACATACACACACACATACGTTTATGAATTTCAAATGGGCGCAAACGAAGTTGCAACACAAAAGCAAACCAAGTTCCCCGCATTGCCAGCATTTTGCCCACTTTTCACTCTTTTGGTTTTGCGCTTCACTCGCTCGATTTGTGCAAAGCTTGTGCAAAACTTTGTGCAACCATAAACATTTTTTTTTTTTGTTGTTGTTTTTGTTGTTGCATCCACCTTTGCAAAACAAAGCTGCAAGCAAAATCCTTTTTTCCATATCGAAATTTGTAAGCTCTATTGGAATCATATTTTTTCTGTAAACAATTTTTCCAAAATGTCAACAAACATATTTAAATGTTGGTTTTATCACAAGATGTTCTTCTATATCGATGTATTTTTTTATAGCCAATTATAAATCAATTAATTAATACCTGCGAGGCTACATTTTAATTCGCGAAAATACAAATTTAATTATTTTTATTGAATTTCACAACAAAAAGCAAATTTTTTAACGATTGAAAATAATTATATATGAATAAAGTTTACATGCCGATCAAAATTTTTATTTTTAAATTTTAAAATCAATTATTGCATAACACTCGTGTTATTTCGATCCATAAAATGGTAGAGATATTGTATATATTTTGTACATTTTATTGCCATAAAAAGAATGTCACAGAAGTTGTTAACTAAAAACTAAAAATTCAGTTACACATAAAAATATATGTTGATAAAAATAAAAAAAAAAACTAAACAAACAAAATACATTTTTATTGCTCCATTATTTGTTATTTTATTGCTAACAACTAATACAATAGCCGGTCTCTAAAAAAAAAGTAATTCTTTTATTTATTTCTTGTAACAATTCATATTACTGTTTCCATTTTTTTTTAACAAATTTTTGTTTTGAAATAAAAAACTACAATGAGAAATTGTCAAGCATTTCACATAGTCAAAATGCCCGAAGCATTCGAAGCTCGACGAGATTCATGCATAAAAAGTGAATCAGTGCTGAGTTTGAAGTGGCATTTGCCTGATTTTCACTTGTAGGTTTGCATTGAGGCCAGAAACGTATGAGAAGTTTCAAGGGTTCCCCGTATGCTGTTGGTGATTGCATCATAAATCCATTTGCAGCATTCTAATCTCAGCAGCGTGATTCTGGTGTGGTCAGACCAAATGGCCAAGTGCCTGATTAGCCTTTAATTGGCGGCCTTTTGTTAATTTAGACCGGCGACTTTTGACTAGTGACCGGAAACATTTTGACATCTGCCCCCCCCTAAAAGCAAATACACCCACAAAATTTCTGTACTGAGACGAAAGTGATTACATGGCTTGGTTGTAGCGATCTGTGCACTCAATTTTGGACCACCGTTCTTAAGGGGGTAAGCGTGTTGATGGTTTCTGCTAATTTCCGGTGCTCATATTTGGCAGACGGTTCCGATCCATTTGCAACAGCAATGGTAACAGCAAAACAGGAGCTGCTGCAACAGTTCCAATTCCAATTCCACCACATCCTGTCTGCGAGGGAAAGCAATTCAATTCAGCAATTGCAGTCTCGACGGACCCATAATGACAACAACTGCTCTGCCACAAAACAAAAACAGTAAACCGAATCAGCCACAAACTTGTAAACATACTAAATCTATTATACTGTCAAATTGACAAAACTGGATTCTTTATTTGCTACCCATGACATGCCCTCACATTTTGGTCGCTATGGGGGATACTCGCTGCCGAACAACTATAATTAAATTAAATTAAATTAAATTTAATGGAGTATATAATATAGTATATAATAATATAATATAATATAGTATATAATAATATAATATAATATAGTATATAATAAGTGCAATTGCTAATCGCTTATCTAATTTTAACATTGACAGCATTGACGATTAGTTCTGAGAAACAAAATCTGTGTCAAAACTATTTCAGCACTGAATTAAAGGCTTTAAGTTTATCTTGTTAGTGAGACGTATCTTACAATATTAGTCTGTTGCATGCAACAACATGTTTTGACGTAAAGAATATTCATGAATACCCCGTTATAGCTGCATCGAGGGCAACCACAACGCATGGAGCTACATCGACAACTGTCTACGTTTGCTCACACAGCCCGTAAGTGTATGCAGCAATCAGTTATGACCTCAACAACAAGAGTAGCAGCAACAACAACAACAACAACAACAACACAGTTTTCCCTTTTGGCCGTGCAGTTCCTGTGGCGATTGTCAACAGCGCAGTTTTTTTTTTTTTTTTGCCCCATCTCTCGCTGCACTGCCTCTATAAATCTGCACAAATTGGCAACACTCTGTGGGCTATATTAAAAAAATATTTTATAAAAGAGAGCAAAAGTAAATAAATATACAATGGCGGACACAGCATATGTTGCCAGACATACACCCGCTCGCTCTCTCTCTCTCTCTCTCACTCCCTCCCCCACTCTGCCCCTCTTTACTTTGTATCTCTCGTTTTCTGAATTTTTCAACAGCTGCTTGTTTATTTATGCTTGTAACGTTTATAAATCGCTTGGTGCGAGTGGAGAAAGAGCGTCAGCTAAAGAACCAAAATGGATGGCACAAAGCGCTGCCTGAGACTGACCCAAAGGTGGGGCGTGCATAGTACCACATGGCGTATGCTTTTTGTCCCCAATTGAGTTACCAATCATTCCAACTCTTTTCCTCATCTATCTCTCTCTCTCTCTCTCTCTCTCTCGCACACGCATAACTTCATAAATATGCCAACTAACCACATTGAATGCCGTCCGTTTGGCTGTTGATGACCTTATTACGCTTAACTTGCCACCCACAGCCACCAACTGTCCGACCTTCCGACGGACCGACCAGTGGTGTCAGTGGTTTTAATATTTAAACAACAACCAGCTGCAGTTTTAACGCCGCCATGGAACGGATTTTGCCACTGATTTGCTTGAGCGCACAATCGAAGGCTGAGCAAATATAATTTTTTTTTTGGCCACCGTACATCATTGTGGGCGTCATTTCATTGGAGCCGCATAGCTCATAAATCTCCTTGGCTGGCCAGACGAAAGTTATTTGATGTGGACTCTACCTGGGCGGATGAGTGACCGCAGCAAGCAATCGCCAATTGACAAACAGACATCAACATCATCGGCACACACAGACCGGGGCAGGCCAGACCAGCCAGTCCAGCCAGGTAACTGGGGGCAAAATCAATATTTTCATTCGAATGAAAAATGACCTGCTGCGTGTCGGAGCAGTTGTTCAAAATGGACAGCTACAAATCCACTTGGAGTTTTGAGCTGGGTTTGCCTGGGTAAGCCAAAATCAAGTGAATCTCAGCCAGCTTTAATAACTCAAATTCTATAGGAGAATATGCGAGGCGAGCTGGCAAATTTGCAAACGTCGCATAATTGATTAAACATTGAAATCGAATGAGTTAATCAAGTGCGTGCCACGTTGCGTATACGCAATGCGAGCAACACACACAGAGAGACAACCTCGTCAGCGAGATGCCAATGAAGGCTACAGCCAATCCAGATGAGCCAGATGATGATGGAAATGATGGAATGAATAACAACAACAACAACAACAACACAGAAACAACAAATGCCAAATGAATCTGAAAGCAAAACAACGACACCAATCAGCAGCAAAAATAGAACTAGTAACAAAAAATCCGATTCACAAAGTGAAGAAAACAGTAGAATTTTTATAGATGTAGCAGATATGCCATGTCTCAATCTAAACAAGCGGGTCACAATACTATATCAGACAGCTTGAGACGATTTGAAAATAACCAAGTTGGATTAAGCACCAGATTCTGCTTATTTATTCTTTTATTATTTTTTTGGAATAGATCTTAAAATGTTAATATTTATAATTCGATTTGTTTCATGAGAAGTAGTATTAATAACTTATATATAAAATAAATCTAATCTATTTCAGCAATGATATTTAAATGTTTATAAAGTGGAAAGTTTGATGAATAAATATTTAAATTTATAACATCGATTCATACTAAACTAAAAAGGTAAATTTTGTCAGAGAAAGTCAGTGAAATCAATTCGAAAAAGGTCAAATAAAATTATGTACAAAAATACCAAAACGCCAAAAAAAAAAAAAAAAACAGGTGATATAAAAATGGAACAAATAATTTAAAAATAATTTCACACATTTTATCAATGAAATTTAATAGAATAGCTTAAATACTATTCAGCTTAGTCAGCTTGGCTTATTTATTAAATATAGAAATTTTCAGAATTTGAATAAATTTTATTCACTTCCTTTTTAAAAATATCTCGTATCTTTGTCAGCGTCTCAATTACGTTGCAAGTGTATTTTGGCTTCGATATATTGAATGTTGAAAATGTTCCATTGTTGTTATTTGAGATGCCTTCGTTTACATCTTATTGTTGTTGTTGTTGTTTTTGTAGGCTCTCTGCTACGTGACACTGACATGGATTTTCAAGTTGTTTGTCGTGTGTGTGTCATTGCCTGCGGATGTCCTCAATGTAGCGACACGGCCTGGCCTGCCTTGTGCTGCTGCTGCTGCTTAGGCTTATCCTTAGCCAGCCACCTCGGACGACGCTCCATCCCGCACCATGATGCTCAGCTGCTCAGTTGCTCAGTTGGTTCGTGCCGTGCCCTAAAACCTACGTGCACTTTGTCAATTCGTAAATCTTTTTATACGCTATTCTTTTTTTTCGGGGCGAATTCTACTGCTGCTGCTGCTGCTGGTGTTGCTGCTGTTGGTGTTGCTGTTGCCGTCGTTGCCATCATCAAAGGCAGCAACTTTACAAAACTAACTCGACAAATGTTGAGACAGAGGCAGTGGCAGCAGTGGCAGCTGTAGGCAGCAACCCAAACCAGCCAACCGTTTGAGAATTGTGCGAGTTAACTTTGATGAATTCAATTATTTGAGCACGATATGCTTGCCATCTCTTTCCCCTACATATATGTGTGCAAGGGGCGAAAGGTTGGGGGGGGGGAGGGAAGGCCACGTGTTTGTCTTTGCTGTCGTTCAATGAGTTTATTGTCGTTGTGCTTAGCACGAATTGAAATTCCCCCATGGCACATGGCTGCCTGTCCTTGTGCCTCAATCTGTAAAATGGATTCATTTCGCCAAAATCGAAAGTTGACTTATTCGTGTAACACGCTCCCACTAAGCTTTTTGTTGTGTCCCTGTGTGTGTGTTTGTGTGTGGCGAATGTGTAACAGGATTAAAGGACTTATCAATATACGCATCGCATCTTTGGTAACAGCACTTTTTGTGTCTTCTGCCACTTATATTGATGCTAACAACAAGTGATTGATTAAACTGTTGACTTCCGCAAGAATTTGCCAAAATCTGTGAAGTCAATTGCTCAAAAAAAAAAAATATATATATGTTAATCTTATATTTCATATTATTACATATTTAAAAAAATAAATAGATTCTTTATTCTTTCGAAACTATCCCTTTGAGATTTTCCTGATTAAATACATACAAAATTTTTGTGGCAAACAAAAAAATGCATTTAAAAATTTGCTAAATATTAGAACTGTAATTTATTCATTTATTTTTTTTTACAGTTTAAAGAAATAATAAATAAAATATTTAAACTCTTCATATTAATTAATTTTTGAATTATTTTGTAGCTTTTTGCAGTGGCTGAAATTGAAATTTGTTTGATTTGATTATTTGGCAAGCAGCTGTCCGATGTATTCATTAAACACACAGACACGCATATATATATATATATATATATACACATATATATGTATATTGTATTTATTGCAGTGTATGTAATTTTCTACAAAATAAATTGTTTTCCGTTTTCAACATTAATTTAATAGTTGCTTTTATTGTTATTATTGCATCCTGACCGATCAGCTCTGCCAGCTTTTATGATTATTACAATTGGATCTGTTGTTGTTGTTGTTTTTATTGTTGTTTTTGTCAGTGGATACATTTGTAATTTCTCATTGGGGGCAATATATGAAATGGTTTAATTACAATTGAAGCGGTTTATGCATTTCTGTGGTCATTTGCATTGCATTCCGGTGATGATTCCGATTCTGATGCGGATTCTGATGCGGATTCTGATGCTGATTCTGATGCTGAAATGTAGCTGATATCAAGTGACGTTTTTGGGGTTATTCAATGGCCACATTTGGTTTCTTTAAAGTGTTGGCCATAAAAGCCTGAAACGAGCCGCAACCAGTTGTCCCCGTAAATCAGTTGTCCTTTATTGGTTACAGTTCAATTAGACTTGTATTTCCGCTTAGCCAGTTTTATGTATTTTTACTATGACATAATAAAGCATTTAAGGCATCAGTATTTCGGTTCAAATTTGCCACTTTTGCTGGTTTTTGAACTGTTAACTGTTGGCATTTTGTTGACGCCTGTAATAATTGACCAACTATCCAACATTTGTTGGTAACCAACACAGAAACCAAATTGATTATACACATTTAAACAGCTCTCATGTGATTAGAATTAAATCAAACTGTGCCATAAATAAAATGTAAATAGTGGATAGTAGTAGGGATAGTTGGGATTCTATGAGAGGAATTTTTGCTATTGATTTTTTATTGCTTCATTATTGCAGTTAATTAATAGAAATCACAAGATACCTCACACCCGAGCAAAACTGCAATAATAAGGCAGTTAAAAATCAAAAATAAATAAGCCAGTTCCAGTCATAGAATTCCCACATTCCTAATACTTTACAAATAAACAACAATAGCGTAATTAAAAAGTAAGGTATATGGGAAAAATGTGAAGTATTTGAATATTGAGTGCATGGGCATTTGTAATCAAAAAGATTGATAATACTGACAATGGAAAATTATTGTTACGTTGAGTTATTTACATATAAATCTTATTATTTTATGTAAATTACCCAACGAAACAATCATTTTTCTAAAGTGGTTTGGTCACTAAATTAATATTAGATTAAAATATGTTAAGTTTAAACAAAAGATCGAAAATTTCACTGGTCAGAGAACAATTGATTATCAGAAGCAGAGCATTTTTAATCATGGCTGGGAGTCCAAATCAATGTTGCACCAAAAACTTAAAAGATATTGGGTTAAAAATAGTTTTAAAATTTTAAAAAAGAAAATCGGATATTCCACTGCTGTAAATTTGTCCTATCTAAAATTTGTACTTATATTACTTCATATATGATATATACATAGATTGCCAATGCAAATAATATACTCAATAAATTAAGTTTTGAGCACAATATTAAATATAAACCAGCAGAGCAACATATTCTTAAAGCTATAAATGAAGGCATCAGAATAACAGCCGGGAGCTCATAGTTGGCCAATTAAATTCAAATTTATAATTTATAAGCTGCTAATTTAATGGTTGGGTGCACTGGGTGGTAATAACGACAACAACAACAACAACAAGAACACAGCATAGTACCAACATTTGATATGCTGAATTAATGACAAGTAACAGGATAATGATTTCAGCACGAACTCCTGCAACAACAATCAACAGCAGGACAATTCTTGGGCGCAGCTCAAGTCAGACCCTGGCTGGCCGAGCACTTGATCCTTTGCAGTGCCTCCTCCTTGCCAAAGACCGTCGGCACATTTATAGATTATTTGCTTTGAGCATTTGTTGACGGAGCGACAATGTCCAAAGCACGAATTGTAAATATGCATGTGTTCCCTCTTCCCTCCCCCTCAGCAAAGCAACCCGCTTAGTTAGTGTTATGTCAAAAATGTGAATAGCAAATGACTGTTTGACTTTATAAATAAGTTGAATTATATGGCAGAATCTATTTGATTATGTAGAGCTCATTGGATTGCGGCTCATCCATTTTGTGGATCACGTGCGTTTTACTCCGGCTGTTGCCAGGACATGATTTTCATATCACATTTGAATTTACATTTTGATTTGTGTTTGACATCCGTAATTGCACATCGGAAGTGGCAGCTGCCCCATTAATGATGATGTCCACGCATTTTGACCTACTCATTTCATAGCATTTTAATTGTTTATTGTTTAGTTTTTGGCCAAGTTCAAAGTGTGTGTGTCAACAACATGTACACTGGCGCCATCTATCACTTAAAACCATAAACACAAAATCTAACCAGAAGCTTACACTTTGAAGCTTTTGAAAAGTTGGCGTGCTTTTTGCGATGTTAGCTTTTAATGCTTTAGCTTAGAACACCCACACAGGCAAATGTCCTTGCCGGGTTAAAGGCAAGAGTACTCACACCAAAGCACAAACGTTTCGAGTAGCTATTGCCATTGTCATTCAAAAAGTTCCGTTGTAGTACGCATGCACCAAAACTTTTCAGTAAAGGGCTCTTTATGGCCGAAACATGTGTCTGCATATCAGATGTTTTGCAAAATAGACAGAAAGAGAGGGACACACAGAAAGAGAGGGAGGCAGAGAGAATGTGAGAGCTTTTGCATATTTTTCACTGGCTTTAGTAGATTTTAATCTACAAATCACTTCCAAATTTGTAATCATGATTAAATAAAATGTTGCTGAATTTGAAGAAATTACATTTTGTTTCAATAGCCATAATAAAAATTTATTATTAAAAGCTAGATTATTAAGAGCTAGATTTGATTGAAGCCAAATATATTCTAAATATATTAAGGTAAAGGATTTCAAACACATGTTTCGCCCAATACCTGCAAAAGTCTACACTCTCTTCAAAAGCTCTGCTCTGGTCTACACAACCGCTCCGCCCACCCGCTGGCCAACAACGCAAAATCGATGCCCGACCCGTTTCGCTCTCTTGGTGACAACTGAACGATGTCTGAGGGCTTTTTCCTCGCAGCTCCTTGGCTGTATTGCCCAAAACGCGAATGAACATCGACCGTGGAAGTTGACTGCAAGTACAACACGCAGCACTGAAGGTGAATAGAAAAAAAATCAGCCAGAATAATAGGTTTCTGCAGAGTTAAACGACAAATAAATCATCGATAAACACAGAAAATATTTTGCAAGAGTGTCGAAAAAACAATTGAAATACTAAAAGTATTTGCATTATTTGCCAATTGAGTTATTACATAAAGCGAAATCAAAACGAATGCCCCGAAAAGTGCTGTGCGTGTGCGTGTCTTTGTGTGTGTGTGTGTTTCTAGGATGGGGGGTGACTGAGTGTCATGGCACGCGCTGTGCTAAGAAGCAGAACATTTTTTGTGTATCAGAATTTTAGCGTTGCCTAAGCAAAATCATTTGCGCAAGCTGAACAATTTGCAATATTTAATTGTGAAATGAGATAATCGCATCAAAAGGAATTGTAAGCGGTGGCTTAAGGCCAAAATGTAATGAAAAGTGAAAACGCGTGTGATGTGCATGGCTAAAATATTGATTTTTCCACATGATTTTACGCGTCGTGACCCACTGAGAAAATTCTGCTGCTGTTATCAAGATTAAAATTATTTTCTGCAGTTACAAATTGTGCACAAAATTGTGAAAAATATTTTAAACAATTTAACAATAATTAAACATGCCTAATATGACTTTGTGTGTGTGTGTGTGTGTGTGAGTGACAAGAGAAAAGCTCAGAAAAAGGAAAACGGTTATAAGAAAATCTCTATCCTGAATTTGCTTTCAACAACGTCTTCGTGAACCGCAGCAGCAGCAGCAGCAGAGCAGCAAAAGCGAATTTGCTCTTCCCCTGAACCATTTATACACACACACACACAAACACAGAAAAACTCACACTCACACACATACACGTGGGCACAGAACTAACAGCGAGATTCGCTCTATCAATATTTACGCATACCATTGTATTTTTAATATTACGTATACGCTCTGTTCTGTGCTGCTCTCTCCTTCTCTCCCTCTCTCTCTTTCTAATTCTTTGACCGCTCACGCTCTCGTCTCCCTAACTCATTCTCTCTCTTTCTCCCTCTCTCTCTCGTATCGTTTATCGCTCACACTGCTTGCATTGCGCTTCTCGTCTGGCAAAAATATATTTAACGCGTCAAACAACAAAACATTAAACTAAATTCGCTGTTGACGTGCAAATCGATGGTTAATCGTTAATTTTCAATCGAAAATCGATAATAAAAAAGTGTTCAAAATACATGTGTGACTAGCAGCGCTAAGCAAAGGCCTCACTAGCCAAGCAGCACAACACACATTCAGTCCCCTCACATCATTCACATAATTCGTCTGCCAGCAGCCCTCAGAGCCTGCGACCGTCTTGATCCTTCCGCCCTCCAGCCGGATCAACGCATCAACGATTACGCTTCGTTTGCTTCGTTGCTCCAAGCTCAACAGATACAAGCCACATCAACAACAACAACGCAAACGGAAAACAGCCTTAACTGCAATAAACATTAAACAAATTCGGCTTTGCGGCTACGACAAAAATTGGCAGCATTGTCTAAAGAAATAGGTAAATATAAAAGAGTTTAACTAAAATTATGTTGCCTACTTTTTGGGGCATCAAATGGAAAAATTCGAGAAAATCAATTTTTGAGTTAACATTAGCATAAGATATTAATACCTTTGTTCAATTACACAATAAAATTACTATCACAATTTTAGTTCAATTTTCTTTTCCGTAAATTTTTATATTTGAAAAGTTTTTTTTTTATTACGTGAAGACATTTTTTCACTTTATACACTTTGTATAAAATAAGGAAATATAATTTCAAATATCATATGCTTCTATCTCATCTTAAGTTAATCTACTTACCTTAGAGGCAAAGCCGTCCAAGTCTTAATGAGGGTCATCTTAACTTAATTAAGAATCTCTTTGTTGGCTTGGCTCTTGTTAAGCTGTGAGCTCGAGAATTAACATACTTCTAATAAGAGGACTTCAGTGAAGATTGGTCCACTTAAAGATACCCTGTACGCTTTATTAATAATTCGCTTATATATAAAATATATTTAAATGTTCTATAATGAGTTCCATGGGATCGTAGATGTATGCTGTTACGTGAAGAGCTTCTGAGGGTATATTTAGCAAGCACAAAGTTGTGTGCGATAAGCGTTTGTTTTATTAGCAAAAAAATGATGTGTGGAGTTGGTCCATGGAAGAATATATAAAATCCGCACATAATTGCCAATAATCAAGTTAGCAACGGACAAAGGCAAACACACACACATGCACGAATATTTACTTATAGAGAGTAAGACTTATATACACACACACACACACACAGATTTATGTGTGCGTATTTTTGACCCCTTAGAATTTTGCTGAAATATCTTTGCTTAAACGAATTTTGATACAATAAACGCGGAATTTGTATGTACTAGTGTATGTGTGTGTTTGTGTGAGTGTGTTGGTTTGTATAGGTGACTGCAACTGTAATAGATAGCAGCAATGTAACTGTATAATGATAGCAAAGTATGAAATATTGAGCGTTGAAAGCGAAAAGCTTAATGATGTGGAAAATTAGTTTTCTGGTCAGCATCATCATCATCATCATTGGCCTTTTTATCATTTTCGCCTTGGGGAAAGTGGCGACACTTTCAGCAGCAGCAATCTTAACTTGGTTAGACTTTCGTCTGGCTTTATTCGATTCTTTTTCGCGTTACTCCATCCACAGCATTTAACATATTTTGTTGCTTTCTCTGGGTTATGTGCGCAGAACACACAGATAGAGCGAGAGAGAGAGTAGACCAGAGAGCATGAGCGAGCAGGCTGGCAAAACACATGCCGTTTTATCTCTCGTGTGCGCGCGCTCAACAAAAAAGTTTAACCGTTTCCTGCTCAGCGACAATCAGCGAATGAAGAAGCTTAACAACTAATGGCTGAGCTTCAACGAGGGTCGCCTTCCTGCTTTCCTGTTTTCCTTTCCCCCCCCCCCCCTTTTTCAGTCCACCCACCCGTCACAAAATAACACTTAATTCCATTTCTATTAGACGCAAACATCATGTTTGTTTTTTTGCTGTTGATACCGTCGCAGCAGGTAAAAATATTTGAATATGCTTTGTGCTCTGTGCTCTGTGTGTGGCTGGGATGGAGCCTAATTTGTTTTGACAGCCTGATTGTCAGTTCTTGACGTTGGCCTGCAATTTGAGTGCTGTCACTTGCTAAAAACAACAACAACAACCACAACAATAACTTTTGCTGCCTCATTCACTTATCGCTGCTGCATGTTTTATGAAGTCAATTTATCTTATCGCTAAATGAACCCATCCCCAATCTAAACGACAACCAATTGTTGCTATTTTTGGTTGAGCTCCTTTCACACAGGTGCAACACAGTTGAGCTTTTGATTGCCTCACCAATTCGTAATTGAATCGGAGCCCACGCAAATCAGCCAGTATATTTATAGTTAAATTCTAGCAAAGGTCATCAGAAAAGTGGAGTTTTATGAAATCCCAAATATGCCTGGAATGCTCTTCACATTCCGAGTAAAATTCCTTATGAATATGAGAAATGCAAATCAGTTTTACACAGTTTTATACATACACCAAAGACTGCTTTAGTTTTACTATTAATATATTATATATATCATATATATGTTATATATTTTATATAATATAGTTTTCAGGATTTTTAATTATTTTAGTTATATGAAAATAACACAAATGATAAATAAAACAATTTCACGAAATATAATAAAAACGCTTCATGGCATATCATAACAAAACACCTTGAAAACTGCCAAACGAACTGCTAGTCAAAAAGGGCAAAAGCTGAAACTGCGTAGTTTTTTACACGAATATGCCAGACAAGTGGGCACCAGGCACACCATAAAAAATACACACTCAAACCCATACACACACTCCATAGAGAACACCTAGCTGGCCTGCGTGTTGTGCGACAGAGAAAAAGCAAGGAAAAGCACAAAAGCAGCGTTGGCAAAATGACAAAAAAAATCTTTTCCTGTGCTCTAAATATATGTTACAATAAAATGCAAGAGTGTGTGTATCTCTGTATGTATGTGTGTGTGTGTGTGTGTGATTCTTATGCAGTAGAAGAAGTTGCACTGCCCACTGTCCTACTATAAATCCCTGTTCCGTCTCTTTTGTGACTGTGCTTTTATGCTAGTTTCCTGCAGTTCGCATCGCATATGTCTGACATTATTTTAACAATGGCCATATACAAAATCCCGACCACTTGTCCTGTTTTATGAAAATGTTATTCAGCTTGTAATTTGCAGCATTAATAAAATATCACGTACCATCTCCGAACTGGGTCTTCGCTTCTGAACAGTTTCAATGGTGGTTTTATTGTTGTTGCTCTGCTGTCGCATTTATATTTAATGTCTGCTCAAATACGGAGGCAGAGTAAAGTAAATATAATTGAAAACCCGACAGCCTTGTAATTTGAGAATCAAACAGGCAGTACCATATTTTAGCTACTTTTAAATTCTGGCATTTAGACAACTAAAAATCTTCATGCATCGAATAAAACCTTAGCAAAGATTGAAGAGACTCAACAGATGGATCAAGTTGTGTGTGTGACAATGATGCTTAGCTGTTGATTTTTTTTGTTGGAAAGTGCTTTTTTCAGACAACAAGAATCCAATACATAATCCAATTGAGAAGTCAAAATTTTTCGCTCCCTCAATTCATTACACAAAACTGAATTTTCAGTGAAAGTGCACTTAACGCAAATGAGTTTTACTTCATTGTTCTTTTGCTTTTGGGGCACTTGACTGCTGGGTCAGCTGCCTGGAAGTGAAGTTGAAAAATGACTTTGGGCTTAGCATTTAAATATATTGATTTCGCGACACAACAAAAATGTCGCCACTGTTTGTGCTCAGTGGCACTTAAGTGGCGCCACGCATACCGCGGCTGCCTAAAAAGGACCCAAGTTGAGTGCCTTTTGAAGCTTTGCAAGTGGCTTGTGCAAAAGAATTTTCGGTAGAAAGCAAACAAGCACAACCCTTAACAACCTTTTATATATATATATAGATATATATATATATTATAAATACATCAAATGCCACGCCCAATGCCCGCACTCTGAGCACGTTCCCCATAGCAAAATCGAGACAATTTTATTTAAATTGTCCTCACATTTTCTGTCGCATATCGCTTGAAGCTGCGTCTCCTTGTTTGTGTGTGTTTGTATGTGTGTGGGTGTCTGTTCCTATTTATGTGTGTGAGTGTGTGTCCTGTCACCTTTGACGTCATTTGGTGTGCAAGCAACAGTAATAATAGCTGAACACAGCGCAGAAAAAAGCAATTGGTCATCATATTGACTACAAAATGCGCATACGACATGTTGCCAATGCCAATTTCCAGCCAAGTGAATTGAAACCGCTAATTTGCATAGATTACATATCTATATAGAAAAAAGGACTTTCTAATAATAAACTTACGCAAATACAGGATTTATTTTTAAGCAGTCAAGTAGAAATATTTTTATATTACTCTATTGACGTAATAAACTAGAGTTTCCAAAAGTATTAAAAGTGCTTGGATTTGATATTAAGAGTTTGTTTTTGGGATTATAATAGTAGTAGTAGAATAATGGTAATATAATATAATAATAATAATAATAATATCTTCATATTTCTTGGCGTCCCTTTAGTAATCGTACTGTTTAGAGAGAAATTATTAAGACTTGACTTTTTTATTTTATTAGTAGCCTGAAAATTGCCACCATAAAGCTTACGACCTAACAGGTCAAAGGTTAAGCGCAATTAAAGTAAACAAATTGAATGGCAAGCAAAGCGAAATCAATAGAATATAATTAAAATTAAATTACCAACTTTGTAGAAGACATCCATAATTTATGCGAGCTGACTAACTTTGAGATGCTCTCATTTTTGTACACAACTTCATTTGAAAAAATGTTAACCCATTTTTATGAAAAGAAAGTTAAGAAATAAGCAAAGCGAAGGATGGCTAGAAAATTTTCTGATTGTGTGTCTGTATGTGAGTGTGAGGTCCCTTAAGTGTGTGTGCGTGTCCTTGGCATGCTATTCAAAAGTACTTTTACTTGGTGTACCAAGTAATTGCCGACACCCCCGGTGCACTTCTAATGTTTCCAAGGATATGCCCAGCTAGAACTAAACTGCCAACGACTTTTGTGGGATTTCCTTTATGAAATATGCTGTGGCTATTTTTGAATGCTTTTGGCTAGCAAAAAAAAAGCAAGAGCACAATTAGCAACAGAAACAGCTTTAATCGTAAGAAACTTCAAAGAACCATTATAATTAAAACCAACAAAAGCCAAGCCCATCAGAAGTTTTTCTAATAATACATAGAAGACTTAAAACTGCAGAAGGAATTCGATTTTAATGCAACTTTCTTGAAAGTACTACACAAAATGATAAAATTTTGGATAATAATGGGTTATTTTGGAAAAACTTATCCAAACAAAAACAGTTTATATATTAGTTAAATATACTCAGTCTTTTTCATAGCTGAGATAGTTAAATCTGTCTAGTGAAATTAGATAAGTTTCTGAAAAATCAATTCTAATACATCTGTAAAATCCTTCTTTTGTTTTAGTAATAAACACAGTGCAAAATGCCGCCAAATGCAAAATCGGAAACGGAGTCAGAGCCGGCGCCTGTGGCAGATGCTGAGCCAGCCGCAGAATTGGAGGCGGCCAATCAGAAGATCGAGGAAACGACACATCATTCCAAGTTTCGGGAACTAGATCAGCAGGAGCACCAGGCTGCCGAGAGTCAAAGAATTGCACAAGTGGAAACAACATTAGCACCAAAAACAACAACAGAGGCCGAGGGTAAGCCACAAATCGGATTGTCAAAAAGATTCAGTTGGTAAATATATTTGTATTATTCCATGAACAAGAAGAAGCTGCTACCACCTCCGTGCCGGTTATCAAAAAGATTGAGCATGCTGGCGAAGTGGTAACCGAGGCAATTGCTGAACGTACCGGCCTGCCCACATGGGGCGTTGTGGCGATTATAATACTCGTATTCCTCGTCGTCTTTGGTATCATATTTTTCTGTGTGCGCAGATTCCTTAAGAAGCGAAGAACCAAAGATGGTAAGGGTAAGAAGGGTGTCGATATGAAATCGGTACAGTTATTGGGATCCGCATACAAAGAGAAAGTAAGTATCTGCAATGCCATCAAATCTTAGTAGTTATTGGGTTCTGGTATGCCATAGGTTCAGCCTGATATGGAGGAACTAACCGAAAATGCCGAAGAGGGCGACGAAGAGGACAAACAGAGCGAACAAAAGCTGGGGCGACTCAACTTCAAGGTAAGCTTCGATCTACATAATT
Source organism: Drosophila dives (assembly GCA_035042365.1). Classification (NCBI taxonomy): domain Eukaryota; kingdom Metazoa; phylum Arthropoda; class Insecta; order Diptera; family Drosophilidae; genus Drosophila; species Drosophila dives. The sequence continues at coordinate 466,368 of JAWNLJ010000414.1, read as the reverse complement.
ACCAAAAGACCCAGAACTCTACTTGCAAATGGCCAACAACACGCTCTTAACTAACCCAACTAACCCAATACCAGATACAGTAACTGACAATGCACTAATTTTTTAATAAAGGAAACACCTGTTAAGTAAACGCATTTCGGGTCCAAAGTGCGCAAAAATGCTAAAAAGCGCAATTTTCAATTACTTTGCATATCTTAACTTTATCACTTGCTCACAACATTTATGGTATTGGCCAATACAAACATAAAACAAACTCATTTAGAGGCTATTTCAAATAAGAAATATATTTCAAATACATTTTTTTATGCGCCTACGGCCCAATGACATTAGCTGAAAGTTGAACTTTAACTTTACGATAATAACTTTTATAGAACTGTTTAATTTTTAAAATTGTAATTTTGGGCCTTGTAAATTCAGGCCCTTAAGTTAAAAGTCAATAACAGTTATTAGAAATTAATTTGTCATTTGTTAAAATGCAGTTTTCAGCACAAGTGTTATTGAACTTAAGACTGTTTCATAATAACATAATATTCTTAAAAATCTATTGATAAAACTCACCTAATTAGAATTGCAGTACACAAAGTCCATAACACATTTACAGCTAATATTTTATGTAAACTTTCTTCTAATATTGTTTTGTTTTATTTCTCTCCTCGTTATGGGAACGAATGCCTCAATTTGTGGCTATTATTCTATAATGTGTATATTGCAGCTTGAATACGATTTCAATTCGAATAGTTTGGCAGTTACTGTAATACAGGCAGAGGAACTGCCCGCCCTGGACATGGGTGGCACCTCAGATCCTTACGTGAAAGTCTATCTGCTGCCCGACAAGAAAAAGAAGTTCGAGACAAAGGTGCATCGCAAAACGTTGAGTCCCGTCTTCAATGAAACATTCACTTTCAAGGTATGTTTATTTTTTGGCTTTTGAGTTTATATAGAGAATGACCATTTCGATCTGCAGAGTTTACCCTATGCCGATGCCATGAATAAAACGCTTGTATTTGCCATCTTTGACTTTGATCGATTCTCGAAACATGACCAAATCGGCGAGGTGAAGGTGCCGCTCTGCACCATCGACTTGGCGCAGACCATTGAGGAGTGGCGTGATCTAATCAGCGTTGAGGGTGAAGGCGGACAGGTATGTAGAGATTGGCCCATGACAGCAATTATAGTATATTTTCAAAACGATATACATATCTATTATATTTTTTTTATCTGGGGGTAAATGGACGGTTTATTCCTCGATGGTGTTTTCTACTCTTTATGTATATTTACTTAACTAAATTAAATGTGCCTCTAAGTGTCATTTATTTCATTCTGATTGACTTTAGATTATAATTTTTACTTACTCAGTATACTTATACGAATTATGACAAAAAACAAGAACAATAACAAATGTTGCTTATAATTTTTTGGGTTTCTTTGAGTTGTCCCATAAAACAAGCCACAAAACTACAGAAAACAGCATACTCAAAGCGCGTGAATTTGATTACTTACGTAATGTAGAAATGCTTACAAAGTATTCTCCTCAAAAATATACACCTGAAATCTTATACGAAATTGTGTGTTATGTGTGTGTATGTATGTAATTCGCGTTTCCATTACTAAACGCAGGCCAACTTGATGTTTGTTTTTTAAGTAATTCAATTGTCATTTGAATAATGTGTGTCGGCTCCAGTAAAATATTTATCCCAATAAAAAAACTCACTCTGTACAACAGAAACAACTTACAAAAAAGACAACAACAAATAACCATATAACAAAGTACAAGAATATATATCGTAAACAAGAAACAAACAAATAACAGACAGCAAAGTGCAAAAACTTTTGTTCAACTTTTACACACCCAGTTCAAAATGCAAATTTAAATAATATAAAAACCAAAAAAAAAACCAAACTTAAAAATAATATATATTCTGTATATATACCAAATATAACAGTTTTAAAGCTCCATTAAACCCAATAACAAAACCAACAACAATTACAAAGACAACATGGAAACAAGCTCAGGCAATATTTGATCAACCTTCTTTGGCAAAGTTGATGAAAGATTGGCACAACTGAATTTGATTTCTTTGCACATTCTTCTATCTACTACTGTTTAAATTATGATTTTCTTAAAAACTTTAACCAAACACAGAGTACAACAAAACTACAACTGAAATAAATACTCTTCAATTTCTCTTTCTCCAATTCCCCCCTCAACAAATACTTTTCAATACATACAAAAATATATAAATATATAAAAAAAAACTCTTGATTTCTTGAACTTTTGTAGAAGGTAAATACAATGAAAAAAAATTCTTACAGTTTTTAAAAGACAATACAAAAACACTTTTGCATTCTTAATTTGTTTAATTTTTTTTCTTTTTCCTATATACTTGCTCTATCTCTTTGGTCTGTCGCTCTTGTATACACTCCAACATATCAATATATATATAAATATACTACTTACATAATTATAACAAAATAACAGTTTCTATGCATCGAACTACACAAAAAACACTGTTTACCTGCTAACCCAATCTATTGTAATATACAAGATAATCAATCTAACTCAATATTCAATAAGAATTTAAGAGTTTTACGCATTGTTTTTCAACTTTCTCTTGTTATGTCTGCATCTTTTCTGGCATCATTAATATTGTAGTTGAATTTTTGTATTACTCTATTCAATTTTTTATACATATATTTATACAAAATTTAGAACTTAATTAGCATTCCGAAATGCAAATAATCACACTGCAATATTATTTTGTGAAGAGAATTTGTGGCATAATAATATGATAAGAATAAATCAATCAGCATGATCTCAACTATATTTGTAAATGTAAAAAAAATATGCTTGGCCTAAAAATTGTAAAAAGAGTCCTTAAAGCCATTTTTTCAAAATTTCTGTAGACATGCTGATAAGCGAAACTAAAAATGCCCAAACTTTAGACACAATTTTCCAACTTAAAACCGCACACTTTCACACTTTGCTACAAACACACACATTTTCCTTTCCTCTTGCACTTTGATTGGAACTGTTTAAAGCCCAAAATCTAAACCCAAACAACCATTTTGCCTATAATTCTTAAAGTAGCCATAACCCGGTGCACTCAATTAAAACTCACATTTAAAATAAGAAGTTGAAAATTTATCAAAATAATTTAATGAATGCAATTCTAAAGAAAGCAATAACACAACACACACACACATATAAATACTTACACAAAAAGCACACAAATAAAGATGACCCTAATTTCGTCAGCGAATGTAAAATTTAAACAAAATACCAAAGGATGTAACAAAGAAAATTTATTTTCGGTATGCCGAATATGTTATACACTTGCAGAATAAAAATATAAAGGTTTAGTTTTTAAAATAAATATAAAATAGAGTTATTATAAGTGAAAGACAATTTTAATGTGTGCTTCAAGGAAATCCAAAAATCATTTTGTACAAAAATTATTTGATATGTTTTTTGTTTAAGAAAAATAAACTTATCTGCAATGGTATACAAGAAAATGTATTATAAGCTTTTCATATAATTATTATTATAAGCAATTAGTTTAGCAACTGAAACATACTCGTAATTATATAAAGACATTCCAAGAATATAACAACTGCATGTTTTTGCTTACAAACTATACTCTTCCGACTATATACTCTATATACCACTAAGTATTAGTACTGTACACTTACACCTGACTACACCCAAAAACTACACACACCCTCAGACACACAGAGACACTAAAAAAAAACCACTTGTACACAATCAAATTTGTTAAAGCAAAACCTTTTTTCTTTTTTCAAATTTGCCAACTTATTGAAATTCTAACGGAACTGCAATTGAAAAATCTTTAATATGCTCTTCATTTTTCTCTTTAATTACTTTTTAACGTATCGCTAAAACAAACCAAAAACAATCAATAAAAAAAATCTATACAATCGCCTCAAAATTCACCAAAATGAAACCAAACAAAAAAATCAATATCAAAAACTCTACTCTACTCGAACCAATTTGACTCATTTCGATACCGACATCTGGAACAATATTGAATTACCTGGAAACATGTAAGTATCGATACTCTCCGTGGGAGAAAATTCATAATTATCGTTATTTGCTTTGGTTGTTGTCCTCATAAATGTGTTCAAGTTATTTTCGTTGTGTTTGTGTTCCGTTATGTTTACAAATAAAAATACAAAAAAACAAAACCTTAAAATTCATAAAAAAAATAAAGATTTCAATTAAAATATGTGATTGCACAAGCGTCAATAAATTTTGTGTTTTAATAATAAAAAAAAAACTGTAATAATGCTTTTTCGTGTTTTGAGTACCAGCAAATTCTTATGTTTTTTATCTATATCGCTGTCTCGCCCGATATTTGTATAATGCAATTATATATCTATACATATATATTTATGATTTGCAACTTGTTTGTGTGCTGTAATGTTTAAGCAGAGCTTCGATGACAGTCAGAAACAAAAATATAACAAATGATCAACAAATTTTAATTTGCTATAATTTCGTAAGTTTTGATTTGATTAACTTTTGTGTTTTATTTTTTTTTTAATATTTATTTTAATTACATTTTCTATTTTGGTCAGCATAAACATGATTCACCAAACATTCGACATATTAGTCTTGAGACATTTTGAAAGCCCATGCAAAGCCAAATCTTTCAATTAAATAACTCAAATTCAAACTCAAACCAAAGTAGCGGTAAGTGACTACGCAAAAACTCTCTCTCTCTCTCTATTTCTCTGTTCCTCTCTCTCTCACTCTGTTTCTATATAACGCTCGCTCGCTCGCTCTCTATATAAAATAATTTATTTTAATAACCACTCAAAGAACACACTTTTATGTAGTAAATACTTAGTTTAAAATAACTCAACAAAATCCCGGGTTAGTTTGTACAAATTGCTGGCTTTGGAGCAGGCTTTTTAAGCAATTGGCATTCGATTAGTGTATATTAGAATATGGCGAAATCGTAAATAAAAACTAAATCGAAATCAAAATCGAAAATCGAAAACTGAAACTGAAACTTAAACTTGAACCCAAAGAAATGCAAGTGGTTCCAACCAACCAAGGGTTTATATATGCTCGTATTATAAAAGTATAGTCGTTAGATAATTCTATTAATAACATGTGCAACTTTTTTCGATTGTAATATATATCTAATTACTCCATTTTGCATTTCATGTACATATAAAATAAATAATATCCAATACTTTCGCTCGTTCTCCTCTCTGTCTCTCTCTCTTTTTCTATTTTTTTGATTTCCTAACTACTAAGTAATTTTTGAGGCCACGGCCCACATAGTTATCCAAGGAATTTAGCCCAAATGTATATATTACGAATCGGCCAATCTTTCCTTTAATCTCAAAACTCTCTTTTTATCTCAATTAAAATATTTATTTGATTACAAAAAAGAAAAAGAAAAAAAAAATCAAATATAAAAAGGAAGAAAAATATCCGTTTTGCTTTTTGTGCCGTTGGTTTTGAGCTGGGTTAAACAACATAAGAACTCGCAAACAATTTGTCTATTTACACTGTTATCTTTACCCATTAAGTAACAGTAAGTCAATGAACAGCAAATAAAACAACTTACATCTAGTGCAAGTCAATATATATATAATTATAAAATAAATACCCGAGAAACTACAACAAAACAAACAACACGCAAACAAAAGTCAATAAGTTTGTTTTGTTTGTTTAGGTTTGGTTCTTAATCAATTTTCAGTTCTACTCACACACATATATATCTATATATATATATATATACATATTTATATATATATTTATATAACTATTAATATTTATGTATGAACACTTAATCAAATCGAAGCTCTAAGACGTGCAGTAAATGTGTTTCCATGTATCTATTTGTGGCGTTTTTGTTTTGTGTCAATATTAAATTATAAATAAATTAAATGTAACCATTGTTAAATAATACAATAACTGTATACCCCGTACAACGTACTTAAGTATACTCACATATCACCCCGTAAGCCCAACATATTTTACGTATATACGATATATATCTATTTAAGTTCCCATTTATTTCGTGTGTATTAAGTGACAATTTCTTACTATATTTGTTTGTTGTCCTATTGCTTATTATTATATATATATCGTATGGTAACTCAATTGAGTTTAATTAATAAATCAAAGTCTTACTAATCAGTTTCATGCTTAATGGCATATTTCTTAAAGCTGAATTTACTAACTCTTCAGAATTTCTTTAGGAGAATATCTTTCCCTATATTTCTGGTATTGAAGTATATTATGTCATATACTCTATTTATCGAGTAATTTGTTCATTCACTAAGACTATAAATATTAATATCGAAAAGGCTTTAAATAAAGTATTCTTGTTATCATTCTGCGATTCCAATTATCGTTCAAATATTATCAGGAAATTTCTAACTAACTGAATTTTGATTTTGAATCAATTTCAGGAGTTTTCTTATTTACTAAATTAATTCGAAATCAACGTCTGAAAATATTTTTGGCGTTGAATACAATAATTTCTAAATTGTAAGAGCTGTAAAGCTGAAGTCTTTCTCGACCGATTGAAACCCATCTCGATTAGTTAATATTACTAGTAAATCGTAAATGTATCTGTTTAGAATGTATGTGAAGTGTTCAATGTTGTAATACTTAATTCTATATAAATATTTATACTAATTTATTGAAATGTTTTCTACAATTTTTTTCGTGAACTAACAACAGGAAAAGCTTGGTGACATTTGCTTCTCGCTGCGTTATGTGCCGACCGCCGGAAAACTAACGGTTGTCATTCTCGAGGCCAAGAACTTGAAGAAGATGGACGTGGGCGGATTGTCTGGTAATATGGCGTGCTACCAAAGCGTTGCCAAAATGCAAAAAAAAATACTCTCGACATCGAATCGGAGTATTATTGCAGTTTTGGCAACGCTTTAGTCTCTATTTTTATATGTGTGCATACTCGATTAACCAGATGTATTTGATTTTCGTATTGCTTCGTTTATAATTTGATTATTGAGTTGAGTAACTTTTGTGTTACTGTTAAGATCAATGGAAGAAGTATGCAAACGCCAAGGCAACGTTTGCAGAGAGCAAAGTATTCAATTTTTATTCCCAATTACTTTTGTCAATTCGCAATTTTCGATTATTCAACTACCTTAGCGCAAATATTCGACTTGCATATTTTATAATACTACTATTCTCTCTTATGTAATATCGCGTACGCTAAAAATCCAAATGATATCATTCAATACCAATAATACATGGATATATTCTCGTCTGGCAACGTTAACATCACTAAATTGTGCACAGTTTTTTAACTTATGCCTGGCAAAATCAACAAAAAAAATAAAATTATAAAGGCTCTTGCTCAAATTAGCAGTACATTTAAAATTCGCTTGCTTCTAGCTTCACTTTTGCATGTAATCTAATTCTACTAATTACATAATTCAAACACACGCATTCAAGTTTTCCGGCTCACCCAAGTGATGAGCCACAAATAAAAGCGTTGCCGCCGAATATATCCAAAAACGAAATAATAAAAAAATACCCCAAAGGGTATTCGAGTTCTTCTAGGCTTTTACAAACAAAAGAACATTTTCAAGTATGTTTTAAAAAAAAGCAATTGACATTATTCCATGCTCTAATGAAATTCGATCTAAAATTCTGATGATGAGACTATTTCAACTGTAACTATTTTTTTGTATTTTATGATTTTTATGTTGTGTGCCTTGAGTTTCAAGAGTTACTGTGTTTTAAAGTACTCGTTAACTAAATATCTAAATATATATTTAATTTAACATATTTTCAACAATTCTTTTCAACAGCAGGCAAACGAAAGCAGAAACAAACTTTTTCAGTAATTATCGATAACCGAACGGATCCTATCGATCTAATGTTGACGAGCTCTTTGTAAATCTTGCGATTTTCCATATGTTGATACCGTTTCTTTACGATGAAACCTTAAATGCTAACTTATCAGCATATAAGACTTTATTTGAAACATTTTGATTTTTTACGCCATTTCCTCCAAATATGGGTTTGGCCTTGTTTTTAACCAAGTTTCAGCTTTCGTTTGTTGATATGTTTTAATCGTTGTTTTTGTTTATTAAAGTACTATTTGTTAACTATCTTATAACCAATATTAAATATATATTTAATCAACGTTTTATGTACCGTTTTTCTTTATATATGTGTGTAACACAAGCCAAAAACTACTAAAAAAAAAAAAAAGCAAAAAAGAAAACAGAACCCAAAAATCTGCTCATCAACTTCAAAGTTTTTACTTTAGTATTATAAAAAAAGTATTTTCTTTTTCTTTCTTTCAATTTTTTCTATTTTATAGATCCATATGTGAAAATTGCAATCATGCAAAATGGCAAACGTTTGAAAAAGAAGAAGACAAGTATCAAAAAATGCACCCTCAACCCTTACTATAATGAGTCGTTCTCATTTGAAGTACCATTTGAACAAATACAAGTATGCGAGAATGTATTATACTATCCTATAAAACCACTACTACTACTACTACTACTACTAACTACTACTACTACTACTACAACTACTACTACTACTACTATACTACCTACTGTTAACTGTAACTAAAGCTGTCCCTTCTGAACTATCAACCAAAAACAACCATGTTCTAAACAAGTTTGAGTAACGAACCCGCCTCCCAAAATTAAAAAAAATCTAACACACTCTAGTCTTTTTCGTGCAATTGTTGTTATTAATATAACTATCTATATATATCAATATATATATATATAAATATATACATACATATTGTATATTACATGTGTTGAATACTCGTATTCTTACTCAAAAACTATAAAAAAAAAACACTACAAACACAAACCAAGCAAACGGATAGCCAAAAAAAACTTTCGTATTGCCCGCATACCTCCAAAACTCCTCCAAAAACAACTCAATTAATCAATCAATTTAATTGTTATATGTGTGCTCCTTAAACAAACTTATCCGAATCGTACTCAATGTTCAATGTTGTATTTTAACTTAATAATTTAAAATCAAAAAAAAAAAAATGTTGCTTTTCTTTGTTTACTTTTACTTTTACTTTGCTCAACGACTGCCACGCCCACATGCCAGCTGTAAATAATTAAAAAATGCTGAGCGCAGTGCGTTGTTGCCAAAGAGAATCAAAATCCTGATTTGCTTTTACTTTGTGTAGTTGATTGATAAACTTTTGTGATAAAATTACAAAAATACAATACAATTTTTTTTTTTAGTTTTGTGCTTAGCTCAGCTGATTTGGTTTTAAAAATATTTGTATGTTTGATGCTGATTTTGACACAGACAACATGACAACTATTGTAGGTTAGGTCTGTTCCGATTCGGTTTAACAACTACAGACGCTCCAAGAAAACAAAATTGCGACACTCAAAAACAAAAAAATATAAAAAAAAAAACACCCACACAGTCTACTCGTAGTTAATATAAGAGAGACAGCAGTAGTGCCGCTGGCTCTCTTCAATACACTCGCAATGCAGTGCACGAGTCGAAGATTATAGAGAGCTGAAAAACGATGAATTGATGAAAAACAAAATACACACTCACTCTTAACTACAAAACTACAAAACTTTAAAAACTACCTACTACTCTTTCCATAATACAAACTATCGCAAACTATCGTCAGCGGCGTCAATAATGCACCACAATATGGGTACATTATTTTGACACTGTCTTCTGATTTGAATATCGAATAAACCAATCGCACCACTAAACCACCAAAACTACAGTACTACAATACAAGCAATACAGTACAAGTTTCAAAATAATATAAAAAATAAAAAAGAACACAAGCCAAGTCACAACAGAGAAGTATAGCGTATCAACATGAATACTTATGACAACATACATATAGTACATCAAATCTCAACAAAATACCATTACAAAAGAACTCTGGTTACGTGCGCTAGTCCGAGACCTGCCCCCCCGAAAATGGAAAAAAAAAACATGTAGTATCTGACCAAAAAAATAACAAAAAAGAAAAGAAAAAAATATGAACGACAAATGGGATTGAATATTATACATTTTCGTTTACACGTATTTAATGAACATTTTTCTTTTTGCTTCAGCTTAAATGTTGACAAAAACCAAAGCATTATATATATACCTATATATAAAAATTATAAAAAGTAATTTGTTCATTAGCCCCAAGTTAAGAGAAGAATATATATTTGTACATTTCTATATTAGCTCATTGCGCATACCACCAAAAGCAAGCAAGCAAAAATAACAACTAAAAACACTCACTAAGAGAACATCAAACGCTTATAATCACTTCAGCAATCTAAATGAAAATTTTTATTTACGTATCATTATACAATTTATTTTTGATTTAAAGCTTAGACAAATGCATGCAATGCTTGTTAAAATAAAAAATAAAAATAAACACCCCATCCAAAACATGGACACATCTTAATTCCATCCACTTTAGAATTGTATTTAATGGCGCTTTTTGTAATGCTTGAAAATATGTCGCCCACCTTTAGATAAATTCCTACAAGCTTGATGGGATTCTCTAAAAGTTAATTCTTCACTTTTGACAGCAATTCAATAAACAATCAAATCTGTTGAAGCTATATAGGCATACCGCTTACCCAGGCAAAAACTCTTCTAAACTCAAATGCACCTTGTTCTAAAAGAGCACTGAAAACCAAAACCAAAAAAAAAAACAATATAATAACAAATAAAAATAGTAGTTCAGCATTTAGAAACCACAATGCCTATGTTATATGCTTACCAATACAGAATTTGTAGTGTCTGCCTGTAACCAGTAACTTTCCTCCCCGTAATAACCCACAATCAAAACACGTGTATCTCAAATAATATCAAAATATTTAGAAACAAATTTCTTCTACTCAAATGTTCTATGCTCAACGCATAGCAGTCCCTAATATAAATACAGATCGGCCGTTAAGATAATTAATGATATATCCAAGCACTAATTAATGCAATATATTGAATTTTTTTGCAATTGCAACCAATTTGGGAAATGTATAGAAAATCTGTCTCGTTGTTACCGTTGTGGATTACGATCGTATTGGCACCTCTGAGCCCATTGGACGCTGTATACTCGGCTGCATGGGAACTGGCACTGAGCTGCGCCATTGGTCCGACATGTTGGCCTCGCCACGTCGACCCATAGCACAATGGCACACTCTGAAGGATCCCGAGGAAACTGACGAAATTCTTAAGAATATGAAGTAAACGCTAAATGGCTGACAAATGCAGGTGAGTTCCAGCTAATTATCCCATTATCGTTCGATTATTAATATGGTTTGCATTTTAGAATTATGGCAAGCCTCAGCGTATATATATGAAACAAGGAAACCAAAGAGAACTCAAGCGAACCGTCAACATTATAATCGTATGCATTATCAGCAATTCTATTGATCTACAACAACCTCAACAACCTACAACAACAACAATCAAATCAAATATCGTAGTTATTGAAAATTGTTCATTCCGTGAAGTTAATCAATGATAAAAAGGTGAAGAAAACCCAATGAGAAAAATATCCTTTCAAATGAGATCTAGAAATTTTATTTGTATTCACATTGGTTGATCCATCACACATTTTAATACTTAACAACTTTTCGGATTAACCAAAATTGTTTTAAATAAATGCAGACTTATATTCGTTTTCAAGTCTAAGACTACAAATATTATTGTCATCAATTTAAAAACAAGAAACTAAAGTTTATTGAACATAAATAAAAATCTACGAGTATGTTAAAAAAATTTATTCAAAAAGTCTATATACTCAATACATATATGCATACATTTATTTAACGGTAAAAAAAAAGATATATCATCATTTAAAAAAGTTAAGTTCTATTCATTTGTAATAAATCGAGTATACAAAAAAAAAATCGAAATTTATTAACCGTTTTCATTTTGATTAATAGAAAAAAAGAAAACTGTTGAAAGTTTATTATTAAATCAATGAAAAATATTAGAGATAATGAAAACTAATAACAAAAAAGATGAACATAAATTGTTATAAAAATTATTTATTATATTTAATTATTGAACATTATGTATTACTGTAACTGTGTAAGTACATAGACATCAACATATATGAGAGTACATGACAGACATATGAATGAAAGAAAGCAAAACCACAACCAATGATGAGAAATAAAAAGAAACCAAATCCATGAATAAATATATTATATAACGAGTAAATATATATACATATATATATATATATATATATAAACAAAATATGTATAACCGTTGCATTGACTAATGTTATGTATACACAACGCTGTGGTTTGGTCAATCGGCGAAACAAGCTAACAGAATCAGATGTTTAAGTAGAACAAACACAAAGAAGAACTTTAAAAAAAAAAAACATAAAAGCAAATAACAAAAGTTTAACTTTAAAGCGTGATTTCAATGGAATATATCATCTGTTTAAACCTTAAAATACTATTAACCTATATCGAACATTCCGCATTATAGGCTTGTATTATTGTTTATGATTTATCTATCACACTAATATTAAACATTACTTTTTAATTTACGAAATTATATTTAATCAACTGATTTTTGCTGAGTTTTGCTATCTGATCTTTGTCGAACTTCTAAGGTTTCTAAAAACTCTTATCTTTTTTGTATTCGTTAGTCATATTTAATGATTTGGAAAAGCATATTAGGTCATAATGAAAATATACATAAATACTAACTAAATGATTACGATTATGGCAAAAATAAAACAATAAAAAAGAAAAAACAAAAAAAACAATGTTAAAACAAGAAATATTAAGAACAATAATAGTTATTACTATTTACATTATATTCAAGTATATATAAACATATATATACATGACCTCTAAACAATATACATTTATATATACATATATGTATAAATATATATATATATACATATATACTTCTACGACGTGGTGCGGACTATGCACAAACCTACTAAATTGGTATTTTCAATGAACTAGCAAAAAGAACAAAAAACATATATAACAACGGCAGTCTTCAAAAATGCTTAATTGGAAGCATTATAAAATGAGAGCTGACCGTAATAATTATTGATTCTTTTCATATTGCAAGTAAAATTAACTATTAAATTAGATGTTTTTGTCCTGTAAAAAATATATTTAAAAATGGATAACAAAAAATTATAATAATTATATGTAATAATGATAATGCGTAGCCAGGGACCTAAAAAGTCCCTCACACAATTTGTAGTTATGTTCACCAAGGCTACAACTAATATAATATAGAAACACACACACACAAATTGCAAACTGAATATACTAACAAAATATTTATGTAATATAATTCAACTAAATTATAAAAAAAAAAACAGGCAAACAAATTCTTCAATAAATTACGAGTATTGTTCAATAACAAAAAAAAATATTAAGTACTTTGCTTTTCCAAATAATTACTGTAAATTATCAAAACTAAACAATGACACAAACCACAAAAACAACAGCAACAACCACAAGAATAAACTATATATACATAAAATACTTGCATATTAAACAAATTATATGGAATTATATAAAATGATGTTGATTATTGATTTAAACTGATGAATGAATAAAAGTAAATTATATATATACATATATATATATATACATGTATACACATATATGTGCATATATATATATTTATATATATATGCATTAACATATATAAATATTAACAAAAGAAACAAATTAATTGATTTGCGTTTTTCTTCAGTTTGGTATATTAATTGTGACACAAATTGCGCTGACAACAAAAATTTTAAAGCACATAGCAATTACCCCAACTAAATGTACATACTTACAGAAACAGTAAACACACACGTACACTCTCACACACACACACACACACACAGAAAGCCACCCATGAACTGACCAAAGCAAAAGTCGAACACTTCAATATGTATTATATCTATACATGGATGTACAATATGATTATCATTAGGCATACGTAGCGTATGTGGTATCTGTATTATTTGTAAACATTTTAAATGCGAGCAGCAGTCAAGCGCAAAGCAGAAGCCATCACAAAAGCACAAATCAGTAGTTAAAAAACGAAAAAACGAAAACAAAACAAGTATTAATAATAATAGTTAAAATTGAGTAATAATAACAACAAAATACAAATAGAAATTACCAAATCTAAAACAAAACGGTAGATGTCCACGTATTTTTATTTTTAGATATTTGTGTATGTAATTTATATTCGATAAATCAGGCATAAATGCATTTAGCAACACCTTACGAAAACGATATAAAAACAAACTAAAAAACGATACTATATAGAGCGCACCTGAGATCGCACAGTTGGACAGTTGGATCTGGCAGAGAGTATTGCACTTATATATATATATATACATATATGTATATCCGTGTATGAGTGTGTTGGGCAAAAGAAAAATGTAATAATGACAAATACAACAGCAAGAATTATATATGTAAACAAATAGGTAAACCAAAATATAGGGCAATGTTTGATGTTGAAATATGAGTTAAAAAGGCCACATAGCGTGAGCATTATATGCAAGTACATACACATATACATAAGGAATATGCATAACATACATACATACATATTTACATAACTACATATACATACAAATGCAACAAATTCAAAATCATTTTATATACCAAATAACGGAAAATAACAGTAAAACAAAGATTTACATACATACGTACATAATCACAACAGCACCGCATAGTATGAAGTTTAGCCATATGATATATATATATTTATAAATAAGCCTGCATAGGTCGCTGTTCAATGCGTCACTCCCACTCTCCCTTCGAGTGTGGTCCGTTATCAGCATTAGTTTAGAAACTCCAACTATTTACCATCATTTCATTGATGTATGTAGCATGACACATGACGACACACATTCTCACCACACTCTCTCAAAACGAGACTCACCACATCATTAAGCTCTTTCCGGAGTTTTGTTGTTTATAATAAACTGTTTATAGCTGTTTTTGAATTTTAAATTAATTATATTTACTATACAAAAATACAAAAAAAAAAACAAGCAAAAAAAAACAAACAAAACGTATATATTAGTATACATAATACAAACGAGTATATGTTTTAAAAAGTTCTTACTTGCAAAATGAATAAACTGGAAAACGAAAATGATTATATGTTAATAAATAAACCGCATTATTCATTATATATATATACACTATATATATATATATATATACATATATATATATATATATAAATGTGGCAACTATATTTGCAAACAATAAGTATATACTTTTATTTCAAACAAAAAAAAAACAAATAAAGCGCAAAGAATTTAAAAACGACAACAGATGTATGCGAATTTCCAGTCGCAATCCTTCAACAATGGCGTCTGTAGATAAATTAAACAACACGAAAAACACACTGATGTGAACACTCAAATAAAACGACATGACATTGAAAACGTTTATAAAGAATAAACAAATGTTTGAAACTATTACAATTATTTTTTATTTCGTTTTATTTCCCGAATAATATTTGCCGACCAATTATCAATTATTAATTACCTGAGCTGTACATCACCAAGTTTAACCAAATAGTTCAAACAATTGACTGATCATGCTATCGAACCTACTCATTATCGATAAATTAAAAGCTGTCAAGGCAACTTCACCTTTTGGAATATAAAAAAGAACAGCATACATTCGACTGCTTACGGTTCTGAGATATATTTGATACAGCATACAATTTGATTTCAAACAAAAATGGAGCCAAAAACAATTAAAAACGTTTCGACTATTCGCATTTTGGTGCTCGGCGATGCAGGTGCGTTTCCCTCGAAAATAATTCACAGTAAAAAAAACCACCGTTTTCCGTTTTCCGCTTTTGGTTTTTTTTTTTGTGCAGGTGTTGGTAAGTCAAGACTTACGGATCTGCTTGCACAAAGCGTGGACACGCCCACACCACCGATGAGGAGCGTCGAAGACGCTTGGTGGAATGTGCAGGTGCGTCTGCACGAGTATCCCAGCAATAAGAGACTGCCCCCGACACCAGAATGGACATCGTCCTCGTCGCCCGGCTCCTCGCGAAACAGCTCGGAGCGCTTGGCCTCCTATGAACTGTTCCCACGCGAAAAGTGGGTCGGGTGCGAAATGATTCCATATTTTGTGGAATTTTACGATTCAAAAAGTACGCTGCGAAGGACATGTAACACATATAGGGATCGCCTATATGGTAACATCGACGGCATTATATTAGTGTATGATCTGCTAGATATGAGCACACAGGACAAATTGCACGATTTACTGTATCGGCCATTGGACCTGATCAGTCAAAATCGCCACCATCGAAGGCGATCTTTATTGAAGGGGCGTCACGTTCCTATCCTGGTGGTAGGCACCAAATTGGATATGTTACAGACGCGTCGACTGTGCCGCTCGGGCGGCATTGCCGAACAGCTAGGCGCCGATGAAATCTTGATGAACTGCATGGACACCAAAAGTTTGGAGGAAAGACGCAATGTGCGAAAACTGCGTCATTTTCTTAACAATGCCATCGATTTCAAGCACTATTTTCCAGGAACATACTAATATTTTATTTTGTATATTTTTTTACATTTTACTGTAATTTGGGTAAATTGTTAGTTACTTTTATATTATATAAAAATATTAGCCAGGTGGCCACTGCATCTGTCGACCGCCGAGAAAGTGCAAATGCAAATGGTAAACGGACTGGGCACCATGCTGCCCATTATTGATCACCACACGATAGCCCTTTTCCAGGCCCACTTCCTTGGCCACCTTGCGACCCACCAACATCAAATGACCCAAAAGCCCGGCGTCTCCGTCCTCGGCCAGCGAAAGCTGCGCAATTGGCTTGCGTGGTATAACCAGAAAATGAGTTGGTGCCTGTGGCGCAACATCATTAAATGCCACACACTATAAATTAAAAGATAGCTCAATGATACATATATATAACTATATAATATAAATAGAGTAAAATGCCCTTTGTACCAACTTTGTCGTCTTCGTAGATAAATGTGCATGGTATCTCCTTGCGCAAAATCTTTCCAAAAATAGTGTCTTCAGAAGCCGCGGCGCTCTGCGCCTTATCCACCTCGCTTGCCATTCTTAAGCAGGTAGTTGCTAAGCTGCGATAACTTGAAAATGCCAGAAATGCGCAGTTAAATATGGTATATAAGGCAATTGGCAAATTTTATACACACTTACCGAAATGCACTTGATAAATTCCGGCCGGCAGACACGAACATTGATACGAGTGCTGCCAACTGAATTTAATTGAAAAGAAAAATGAACATACTATCGCTTGAATGCGATGTAAATATTGCTAGTATTGAATTTACTTTCATAACTTTACATAAATAAACTAAGAAGCGAAAATAATTGCATATACTATTTATTTATTATTTAATGGCTTAAGAGCACATATGCTAAGAATATCTGACATTACTCTATTTTGATCTTGGCTGCTTGCTGTCTGTAGGGTGACCATATTAAGCACCGCAAAAATTATCGATAGTAAAAAAGTGCTTGGTGCAATCTAGATTTTATAAGCGGTCACACCTCGTCAACCATCGGCATTGGTCATCTGAGCTGCGAGTGGTATAAAACAAAATACAGATCTAGTTTATATTTTGCATTTAACAGTCAAAAAAATAACCTTGATTACTGGTGATGTCAGAGCTGCGCTCCAAAGTTATCACACTCTATAAGCACGTAAGTACATTCTCAGTTGCATTTGACCACGTGCAAATGCGCTGCAGCCGAAAGATTGGGAGGGGGGACAAGTGAATTGTAAATCTAAGGTTGCGTAAATTCTCCCATTGCAGTTACAATTTCTGGGCCGCGACTATCCCGGCCTGAATGGGCCGCAAAAGTTTCGGAAACAAATCCACGATGCGTTCATAAAGAACAAAGATGAGCAGGATCCCAAAAAGATCGTCGCCCTCCTGGCGCAGGGACGATACTTGGCTAAGGAGGTGGAAGCTTTATACTCGCTCAAAAAGTATCGTAGCGTGAAGCAGCGATACAGTTACAACGATTAAAACGGAAATAAAATTGAAGGACTGAATCAGAAAGAGAATATGATACATTCAAAGCTTTTGTTTTATTTTATATACTGTTCGAAAAATAAAACCAAAACAAAAAAGCCAAATGTATACACACATACACCCACAGCAAAAAACACACAATAACAATTTTGTTCAATTTGAATGTCTGGTCAATGCTTAACTTTAAGTTATTGTTGAATAAAAGTCAACAGTCATTGATTAACCAAGCCAAAAATAACCGATTTTTTTTGCATTTTTAAATTGTCTTTTGACCTTGGAATGCTTTGCGAGGGCTTGACATGTGCCGTAATTTTTGTTTTTGCTTATGAAGAGATATCACAGCCGATAATAAATGTTGAATACGTTTGCCAAATTATTGCCACGGGTGATGGTCGAGCAAAATGCGTTTACCGACGGCGCCTGATCTGTCTGTTTTTCACAAAATTGCGTATTTAAATTCAGTTGAACGTTGATCATCTGTCCACTCACATGCACACACACGCGCAAGTGCTTGCTGCCTGCTTTGCTTTGTATTGGTGATAAACAATTCAGACGCCGTTGACAGCGAATAGATGTTTCTTATACCCTTTTCGTAAATATGCACACTTTGTCATTGTGTTTGCAACATACAGAAATTCAAATAGTCAAGTCATTAATTAATAAAGTAGACGTTTTAGTGAGATAGTTTATAAATGACAGCAAGTGTATTTCAGTTTAGTTGTCTTAAAAATCTAAAGCTAAAGTTTTTGTAATCGTATCTTCTGTCAATGATAGTAGAATATAAAAAGACTATGTGTAACGTCATTTATGTACGTAAGCCGACACCGGGTCCGATAAGAAGGAGGGTTCATTGATGCCAAGTAAAAAAATACGAGTTATATTATTGCGTTTGCATTCAAGCAAGTGAAAATATCGCATCGCAAGATGTCATCGACTACGACACAAAACGTACACAATTACATGCAAACTGTTATTTTGGTTTTAAATCACAACAGTCCGTAAAACGAATTAATACATATGTCTATTACGTTTAAGAAATGACAAATTTAAAAAAAAAAAAGCGAAATTCTATAAGTTTTAAATAATAATGTTTACTTTTATTTTGAATTTGAAGAAAAGGCAAACTGGGCACATTTGAGTTATTCTTAATTAATTATTTATAATTTAATTAAGCTGCATTGCTTATAATAGATAATGAATAACAAAACATGCCGCCAGTTGGCAGTCAAGTCAATATAATCAAACAAACGAGAATATTTTTTTATGAACCCCCAACCCTATCCTAATTTATTGGAGTTCAAAAAAAGGTATTCTGGGCGAGCTGGGCTGTGATTCCAGGATTTGACGAACAGCCTGGCATTTTCATATATACATATAAATTAGTGCTCGTAACACACATAAAAAAAACTGTATCGCCCGCCAAAGTGACCTGCCTCACTAAATATATTTCCCTAATCTATTTAGAGCAGCCTTGCGAAAACGGTGGTAACCTAAGCTGTGATCTTGTTAACTTTTATTTTAGGCCGGTTCTTATGGAAAAGAGTTCTAAGGCCCCTAGATTAAAAATGGTCTTTCAAATGGTAACATCAAGTGATGACTCCTTAAACTCACACAGAGATTTTAAAGATCATCAAGATATCCCGAGATATGAGAAGCACTTGGGTATATAGAATATTACAGTAAATATTACAGAAATTGGAAGTTTTCTGATGGGGATAAAAAGAAACTTAGGAACATGTTGGATTGTATGATGCCTGGGGAAGACGAATTTCATAAATCAACTCCTTTAAGAATAAGATCATTTTACAATGTAAGTTAAGTATGTAGATATAATGTGAACAAAATATAATAAAAATAAATTAAAAAGTAACTAATATTCGCATAGCGCTGAATTATTGCATAATATTAACTAAAAACTTATTTTAAAATCACAAAGTTTTCCAGTGGAAAGCGTCATGGTCACAGTGTAAATAATTTGAAAGTATCTGAGCATTTACATATTATAAGATTGAATGTGTAATTAGCCGAATTCAAATCCTAAAACATCATCCATGCCGTAGTCAAAAAGGCGAAAGTCTTCCTCGTAGATATCATACAGACGCCGTATGGCGCCAATGGGCAGCGGATCAAAGTAATTACGCAGATTGGCACGCGTGCTTGACGGCTTGTGGCCCGTGGGGAATGTCAAGTTTTTGGCACCCGCGCGATACAGCGCCAATGCGGAGTCATCCAGTAGAGTGTCGTATTTGCCTGCAAGGGATTACAGATTAGAGTCTCAATGGAATGGAAAGAAACGGCAGGCATGTGGACTTACCCACAACGTTGTACTTCATGACACAGGGATTGCACAGCTTGGCTATGACTTCCCAGTGCTCATTGTAGTCTGTGCGATTGGTGCGACTCAGCTCCGGCGTCAGCAGATACTGTACAAACTCGCCGAACTGTACATCGTTGCCGTGGTCGAGGGACTCGTTGCTGGCGCCCGGACGCAGTTCTCGCACAATCTGCCGGCCCACACGCGACTGAAAGTATCGCGCACTTGGCGTACCTCCCTCCAACTTGTTGCGATACGCGGAGAGCAGTCGCTCGAATGGATGCCGCACCAGTATGAAGCGTGTGTAATCCTCGCCGAGCACCTCGGTGCGCTCCTCCTCACTGAGATCGTACAACTTGCTGAACATGCCCACCGAATGCGCCAGCGATCCAGGTATCTGTAGCGGATCCGTGCCATTCTGCCACTTGCCCGTTAACAGCATCAGCACCCGTTTCCAGTTCGTGCACGCCACCTACATAGGAGAATATAAAATCAATTGTATTCTAAACGAAATCTAAATAAACAATTATTTTGACTTAAATTGGAATAAGGCTATAAAATGTGTTTTGAGGTTTTCTTTTGAAATATGTTTACCCCTAAAAAAGAAGATGACGACAGACTAAATACTGACTGGCTGGGAGTCACAATTTTTGTTTCTATTCGATTGCGATTCGACGAAAATCCAATTAGTTATAAGCTTACTTCCTGGGATTCCAAATTCTGACACAAAGTGGGGTCTTGCCTTTTATCAATTTTTGAGTGTAAATTGTGACTGAAGCCAAAAGATATATTTCTAGTTAAAAGTAAGCATTGAGTCAACAGTTGTTAGTAAGAATTCTGAGCTGGAATCTATTATAACGTAGTCAATAGAAAAAATACCAGTTTTATTTAATTTGTGTGGCTTACGATAGATACGATTACCAAATATTTAAAAAGGAAAACGACCTAGCAATACGAGCTTTGTTTAAATTACAGAAAATAAATAATCAAAATATTATAAATGGTTAGAGACAAAAATGCTATAATTTTACAATTATATATTGTAAATTTGCTACTGAGCGTCCTTGTTGAATGAGATACTTTGCTTGAAATGCAATTCACTTAATTGCCAATTGTAATTGCATTAACTATTAAATTACGCCAAGATTTACATTTATAATGCAGGCAACAACAAAAATCGCTGCAAATCGACTAAGTATATATGGGCAATTCGCTTAGGCAGCCAGGCTGACAATGTCGAGTGTAATTAAACGCTACAAAAACATTTCAAATCACAAAAATAAACAATTTCTCATACACAGGAAAAACTCGGTGTATGCCAAGTGGCAGTTGCGCACAGTGGTGCGAAAATCAGTCAGTCAGCTGAAGAATGCACGTTGTCAACTTGTCAGATGAAAGTGAAACCTTTTGAATTTTTTTTTTTTTTCACTTTGCATCACACAGTAAACATTATGCCTTATTGTGAACATTGCGTTTATCAATTGGCCTTGTTCCACTGTGCACGCCGCCAAGTAAATCATGGCAAAGGTTCAGGTTCAACGTTATTCGCGCACACTGCGTCCACACATATAATTAAACATTATTTGCAATACGTAAGCGAGATCATAAAATAAAAAGTTTAACAATTTCTTTCGGCTATAAAACTCACATTAAGCACAACATAAAAACAAACTAAGTGAAAAGTGTAAAATACGTGGAGGGTAAGCCACACATTTACGATTTCATGGAAGAAGGCTAGCAAACAAATATATAAATGTATGTGTATCTCTAAGTTGAAACTATTTAAAAAAAAAAAACACTTTACGCTCTGCGCACTTCGCTGGAAGCTAGGCTTGACCCTCCGCCGTCACCGGCTGCTGATAACAGATGATAAGCGGAACGCACACGAGCTCATCATATTAGCAGATACGCCCATTTAGGGCGGCAAACGAATCGATCGGCAATTATTAATGGGATTGAAGTATGAGGTATTCTCTTGAAAATTCACATTTGATAACTAATCGGGGCATTCGGCAATTAGCTGATTTGGAAGCGATCTAAAAAAACATTGTTTTTTTTTTCTGTAATCTAAGGTATTTAATTAAAAAGAAGTGTAAGCAATTTCGCTTTCCAAATGTAAAATTAAAATGAAAACTAAAAATTAAATTACATTTTTAAAATGAAAACCAAATTAAAATATAAAAATAAAATTGTTCAAAATGTATTAAAAGAAGTTTCAAAGATATATTTTAGTTTGGGAAATTTAATTTAAATAATCTTAATTTATATTATAGTTATAAACGTTTTTTTCACCTAGTCAAACCAATGTTTCTATTTTGATCAACCAAAACAAAAACAAAAAACTATTATAAAAAGCATTGATTAAAGTAAAAAGTAATCTGTAAATTTGAGGCGTCACTAGCAAGAGTCAATTGATATTATTACTCAACTTAAGTCAACCGCAATTCGAGCCAGAAATAACAAGTGAGTTGTTAGCTCATTATGTTCTGCGATGGTTCAAAGTGCGCCGACACATGAAACAGTTGGCTATTTATATATATATTTATAACGCACCTTCAACAGGTGAGTTTTTTGAGGTGTGCACTAATTAATCTAATCAAATGCTGAGTATAATTCTGTGCGAAATATGTTTGGGTAGTTTTGATAGCAGCGGCGTATCGTCAAAATGCACAATTGAAGTGCTCTGGGTTTTTATAAAATTGTTTTGAATAATCTGCTAAGCAATTGTGATTCTTATCGAAAAAGGACCCAATTTGCATGAGAGACACAAACTTAGATAACCTCCCAAATGGGAGTCAATTAATTGGCACAAGTTTTGATAAGTGTATTCAGTTATTTATTAATCTAAGCTTATTGCGTTGCTCACAACTCACTCGACAGCTCAACAACAAGCCACAGCAACCTGAGAATAATAACATTTAATTATTAGAAGCTGTACTAAAACTACTTAAGTTTGCATAATTAAACTGAGGGTATGCTTAACAAGCCAGTAGAGCCAAAGACTAGATTAAAATTATATTTTAAGATTTATGTTGAATCAAATCCTTTCAAGCCATTAGAGATTGAGCAAGATACAAAGAGGAAATTTTGAACAGACATATTTGCGAAACAAGCAGTGAAACTCTTCGTCGTTATTACTTTACAGGGTATATAAATGAATATTACTATAGCGAATCAGTATAATTGATAATTGCTTGCAGTAAATAGGGGTTTATTGAAGGTTATGCAGTCGCTATATAATTACTGACCGTTATAACAGACATGAGGGTGAATTGCAAGCAATCTAACCATTGATAAAACCAGCAAATCAGTGTTGAAAGCCTCAAGATTAGCAATCAGCTTGTACTAAATTGATCAGTTGTCTTGTCAAACTCGTCTGGTGAAAGCGTTTCGAGTAAACAACAATTCAATTGGTCAATAAGCATGCCACATGTGGCAAGAATAAACAATAGACGGCAAAACAGCGGCGTTAGGGGTCCGGTCCGAGTTGATAGAAGGAGAGCATTAAATGTCAGCAGGCCAGTAAAAGAGAAAACTTGGAGCAGCCAAAAAAAACTAGTTTTTTTTTCTGATTCTGTTTATGCTTCTGCTTTTTTATGTACAGATGAGAGGCAGTTGACTAAGGGTCAGTTGAAATACGCCACACGCTCAACAGCCGGAAGGGAGCTAAAGCCACACATGGCGAACACAAGTCAGAATAAAATATCAAAACAAAATACTGAATGCTAAAAACGCTGACGCGTTAAAAAAATTTCGTATCGTTAATAAAGCAATTTTTAAAGGGGTACCTTGGGCACATAGCAATAGAGCAGCTTGTGCTCCTTGTCGACAATCATGTGATCCATTTGCAGTTCTGTTAGATCCTCGACAGTTTCCATGTTGGTGCCCAAAAGATCACATTGTCGCTGCATAAATTCCTGGCGCTGCATGTTGATTGTTTGAGTGAGTTGCAGGCTATGTTGCGTGATCTTCACATTGTTATTGTTGCCATCCTCAAAGGCAGCAGCGGCCAAGAGACCCAACAAGGCGCAGAGCAGCAACATGCTAAATAGTTGCACATTATGACCCATTTCCATGCAGGCTACTGTTCATTTGATGATTTGAAAACTTTTGCTGCTTTAGTTTTATCTCTGTCGCCGGCGACCAAAATATTTGACGCGATGCACAAACTTGAGAATGGTGCCGTTCTCAATACCCAGCGCCGTTAGAGTTGCGCGTCCGTTGACAGCGTGGTCATCGATCGGCTGATTTGTATCCACGTTGAACAATGCAAAACAGCGCCATAGAAACCGCCAAGAGACAATCGTGCGATGTTCGTGCCCGTTTCGCAGTGCAGAGTTAACTAACTCGCCACTGGAGCACACCATCGCTGCTCCATCTCCAGATAGACCCGCCACAACCAGTTGTCGTTCGTCTTCGTCAGCTCGACCAGCGGTGTCTTCGTGCGCCGCACGACGTTGCTTGCGCTGCCTTCGTTTCTGCTGAGCGATCGAAATTGAGGCGATCGTTTTTTTCAGTTGGGCAATCGTCGGAGAGCGCTGATGGAGCTGAAATTCGATGAGAGTGAAGAGTGCAGAGTCTGATAAATACATGAAGAACAAGTGTTCTTATACTTTTGCATATTAGTTTTATGCAAGTATCGCATCGAGATATATATATAAAAAGACTATAGCATTTTTAGCCTAAATAAGGACCACTTGACCATGAAATCTGTTGAAGCATCAGCATTTATATCTGGTAATTTTAGGAATTACAACTACAACTCCTAAGAATTAAATTCAAGTCAGCAATTTAAAATTACGTCTAGAAGAGGTTTAAGTAATGTTTACTTTAAATTAAAATTATTATATTATATTATTGTGTATTATATTACAAAATTATTATTTCATATTCCTATCTTGACCAACCAATGGGAATTAGATAAAAAATGTATATATATAAATAGAAATTAGAATTCAAATTTAATAAGATAAATATTTCATTTAGCTATTAATATTAATTAAACAATTAAAAAACGAAGGACATATTCAATTTTAACTGAGCGTGACGTCATTGGCGCTCCCTTTTTTGCATTGCCATAAATTAAGTGTTTACATCGACAGCGGAAATTTCACCGTCAAATTAATCGAACTGATAGATTGCTACGCACACACACACATGCAGATATGGAATATATTGATTGAATGGCGATCAAGTGCAAACAGCTGCGCACGCAGAGTGTATGTTTGGGGTCAGTCAATTGAATACTACTCACCACAATTTTAAGTGTGCTGAGCCCGTCGCGCTGCACGTAGATGGTGGTGGAATGTCCCTCCGCTAGGGCAATCTGTAATTATGAAATATATGTGTGTGTATGTATTGAGAAAGCGCATTAACCAGATCACAGTAACATTTAGCGGTAACACAGCCATAAAATCTGTCATAACTGTTGTCAATTAGCAGCTTCTGCCTCAGTGGGTCAGCCAAACAAACGTTGTGACGAAAGCAATGAAAGCAATAAGTTCAATGATCTCTGACGTCACATCCATACCAAATGGAGTCTTTCATGTCATGTTGCCTACCTCACCCAACAGCTCAGCCGGCGTAGCATCATAGGGTAAATCTGCCAACTCCTCGCAATCCTCCAGAATCTGTTGCAGTTCATGCGTGGTTGCAGATAGCATTGCATTGTGCTCGGCACGCTCAAAGTCGTTCTGTTTGTGCCGTGATCTTGCTTTTGGCTTTACAGCGCTTTTGGCCTGCTGCATTCCCGCTGCATTGCGCGCTTCTCTGATTTCCTTGCGACGCAAATTGATTGGTAAACTTTTTAGTTTTTTATTGTTTGGTTGCATTTTGTTCGGCTAAATCTTATAAAAAACCAATCCAAAGTTGCAATGGTATTTGACAGTTGTCCTATGTAGATAAAGTAATTAATTTAGTTGGCGAAAACTTTGAAAATGGTAATATTTGCAAATCAACTAGAATTTACTTACAATTAACAATCTGCGATAGCGTCTAGACATTCACACGTTGCGTGTGCAAGCAGCTGTTTTCCAATCAGTGTGACCAATAAACGCAACAAGTTCTTCACCGCTCATTCATTTCGTTCGCTCGTGCTCAATTGTGCGTTTTGCTCTACGCAGATATGCGTTTCAAATTTGAATTTGAATTAATTTGCCCCAAAATTCTTCACCTTCGAATTTGAAAATTATAAAAATCTACTTATCTGCAATCGAAGTAAGCATTTTTTTCACATAGAAATATTTGAAACATGTGCCTCATATGCTTTACTATGTATATGATTTTGATTTGACAGAGTAAAATACTGCATAAATTCAGAAAAAAACCAAAAAACAAATTCCAAATTCTGCGATCATGTCGAAGGGAACAGGACCTCTCTCTAGGCTGTACAATGTCGTAATCAATTCCGTTGACAATGTAGTACCACAAGCTGTACGTCCACTATGGGAATCACCGGCAGGTGCGTGAATTTAATTAAATATGTTAAGTATTTTAAATCGGAGATATTCTTTCCATTTTAGGTCCGAAAACTGTTTTCTTTTGGGGACCAGTAGGCAAATGGGTAAGTTCTGTCCACAGCATATTCTGATATATACAAATTATATTCAATTCAGTTCCTGGTTTTGGCTGGCATTGGTGACCTCGTCAAACGACCTCCTCAAAATGTGTCTCTAAATCAGTCGGGGGTCCTGGCCACAACTGGTTTAATTTGGTCGCGATACTCCGTTGTTATCATTCCTAAAAACTACAGCCTGTTGGCCGTGAATTTTGTGGTTTTCCTAACACAGGGATTTCTAATTGCAAAACATCTGAAATGGCGTAGCGAGAATTCCAAAAATGCGGTTTATC
This sequence comes from Drosophila dives, assembly GCA_035042365.1. Classification (NCBI taxonomy): domain Eukaryota; kingdom Metazoa; phylum Arthropoda; class Insecta; order Diptera; family Drosophilidae; genus Drosophila; species Drosophila dives. The sequence continues at coordinate 439,158 of JAWNLJ010000414.1, read as the reverse complement.
ACCATTCTCAATTCCCATTTGCCTTAGGTGACGACTGGTAGACATTTTATAATATTTAGTCTTTAAACCAAATGAATTATATGCATATAATATAATATATATAAAGATATATAAAGTGCCATCATTTATTATATGGATCACTTTAAATTATGATATATTTAAATAAAAACACTTGTTTTCTTTTTGGCGTGCCGCTCGGAAGCTTTACAGTTTTTATTAATTTTCTTACGCATTTTGCAATCATCCTTTTCAATCTCTCAAGTGTTAATCTCTATATATAGAGAGAAGTATATATATCATAATTAATATTAAGTAATTCACATCCACTTCGGCTGTTGTTGTTGTTTGTGGAAGATTTGGGCTTTGGGCATGGCTTAGAATAATATAATTATTAAGACTTAAAAACAGAACTAAAGTCAAACAGAAAAAAAAAATAAAATGATATATACAAAATGTAATCAGCTTGATTGCTCTAGCATCGTTTCTGTTTGGCCAAGGATGGTGCGCACGAGCGTCGCTCTGATTGGTCGTCCTTGTCGTCCTGCTTAGGGTGGGGAGGCCAATGCGCTGCCTGCAAAGGAGGCTTCGTTCGTGCAATTGTCGTTCGAGCCGGGCTAAAACGAGCGCAGCGCACTGCAGTTGGCAAACAGCCCGTTAACATACACACACACACACATATATATATGTACATAGATATGCGAACGCACACCGACAAACGTATATATTTTGCTGTGCCAACAGGCGTATGCGTGATTTATTTATCAACTTTTTTTTTCATGCGCGTGTGAGCGCAGCAATCAAATTGTCTGTGTATGTGTGAGTTGTATATATGTACATATAAATATTTTTGTTACTTTGTGCATGTAATCGCATGTGTGTGTGTGTAGTTGTGTGTGTGCTTTGTACGTTTGCCAAGTGCATTACGCTGCTGCCGAGTTGAAGTTCAGCCGCTGCTGCGCTGCCATTGGTTGGTCAGACTCAGGACTAGCTGCAACGGCCGTGGCCGCCAATTGGCCAACGAGGCTCCTTTAACGCATCGCTGCAAAGAGAGTTGGAGATAGAGAGAAAATGAGAGAGAGATAGAGAGAGTAACTTAGAAAAATTGAACGAGTGCGAGTGAGTAAGTTGGTAGTTTATCAGAGTGGAAAATGTTGCCAAACTTTGGCCACATTTAGTCAAGCTCTAATTTTATTTTGTAAATAATGTATTAGTGAGTCAAGCAATTTCTATTATTACATAAATTATTCGTAAATATAAGTTTTAAAACGGAATGTAATTTTCTACAAAATAAAAGGAAATTTATTGAGTGCTATTCATTATTATTTACAAAAATGTTGACTTTGATATTGATGGATATATGTACGAAAAATACATTTAGAATAATAATTTATGTAGTTAAAAATAATGACTCTTAGACATGGGATTAAAGGGGATTCTATCAATTCTAGTTTCTGTTTCAACAAATGCTCTATGAGAACTTTTAGTGCAGCAAATACGTCATGGCTTTTGGACCGCCCAGCCCTCAAGTTGGTTTAGGGTAAGGAGAGCGGGTTGAATTTTCTCGGACCACTACGCACTGATGGGAATGGGAATGGGCGCTTGCCAAGATGGTAGGTTGCCAAAATTTCGTGAGATTTTCTCACGCTCGCTTCCAAAGAATCTCAATGGCAATGAACTTTTCTTGCTCTGTTGTTGCGTAATGCTGCTGCGTGCTGAGGAATCTTGGCAGCCGTCCTGGGATTTCCCCACACACTCACAACCACTCACACACACACACAAACTCGTATACACTAAATGCCTCTACAGTGTAATTAAAGCGCCACCTGCCGCGTAAACAAATTTGGACTGCATAATTTATGATCATGGAGTTTTGCCAATAAGTTTCTGGATGAGCAGACAAACTGTCTGCACGGATACACTCAAATACTTTGCTGACGATCTTGCCCCCGCACACACTCACACACACATACACTCTTAATGACTTCATCTTGCTGCTGAGTTAGTTAACTGAGGTCAGGGCTGCTGATGCCATTGGCACACACCAAAATTGTGCTATTGAACAGCTGCCAATTGTGGCCACAAGTTATCTATCCATTCCAGGCAATTCCTCAGCCCCTTCTTGGGGGTGTTCCCCGTCCCCTCACAACAACGACTACATCTTCATAAAGACTGCACGTGTTAATTATGATGTGATTTATGCACTCCTCTCGAAAAGGGCAACAATTGCTATTAATTGCCAATTGAACAGCTGTTGAGCACTCAATTTATGACTTTAGTCGGAGGATATAGTAGAATATTGTATAATCTAGAAGGCTACGTTAAAGTGCTTAGCCAAAAATAGAAAAATGTCAAATAGGACAAGATGTTTTCTGCATTATGCAAGTCGTGGCAAATGTTCACTCTCTAAGTATTTCGACAGCGAAAATAAACAGATGTTTGCAATACCTAAAAGTAGATTCAACTAAAATAAAACAATATCAACTTTAGTATCTCATTTTCTCAAAGTCTTGACCAAGTTGTTCCTTCTTCTAATTAATCTTCCGTTTTGATTAAGCATAGAATAGTACTGAGTGAGGTTTCCTACACAAGATAATTTTGTGGACTTTCCCAATTCATGCAATAAATGGACAATTTAATATTTCAGTACGGATTCTTTTTTTTACATTATTTAATAAGTTTCTACTTTTTATTTTTAAAATTTAATTTGTATCTTTATTCTTACGTGTTTATTTAAAAAATAAAAAACATTTTAAGTAAATAGATAAGTCACGCTACTTTCTTAATTTGATTTTCGCCCTTACTAATTTTAACAAAATATTACTTGTCATATAAAACAATTGGGTAGTTGGTTTTTCATTTACCTTTCTAATGTTTGTTTACTGTAAATTATGTAATCAAATAAAACCCACAAACCAGCATTATAAAATTCGTGAAAATTCGTGTGTCTAACATTTAATATGAATAATAAAGACTAGACATTAATAATTTATGACTAATTTTGCACACATTTCACATATATAAATATATATATATTATAAGTTGATGTATATATAATTATAGCTTTATATCGCATTCTTGGGGTCTGTGCTATATAGAACGATTCACGGACAACGCAAAAGCCTTTGACGCCTTATCCAAATTTCGGTTTTGTATATTTTGGTTGTTTTCGTCGCTGTTTGTGAATCGGGGAAATGTTGTTTTTATTTATTTTGCTAGGCAGCTAAAAGCTGGTTTTTTTTTTATTCCCCCAATATTCTTCTCGAATTTTTTTTTTTTTGTTTTTGGTTAGTTTTTCGATTTTTTCGTTTGTTTGTAGATCTTTTATTTACCTTGCTATTTTCGGACACACTTGACGGGACCGAAGATCGACAGGCGAAAGGCACAGACCAAAAAATTGCGCAGAACTGTCGCCAGAAGGCCCTTATATACCACATAAGTGGTACATGCTCACATGCATATACCCAATATATATTGTATACATATAAATAGTATTTCGACTTCTACTGATGCGATATTCTATATACTGTCCGCCGATCTGCGAGCTGAACCGAGGCGATGACGCGCAATTGACGCGGGCAAAGACGCGTTGAAAACGCGCGACTCTCGTCGCCGTCTCGTCTATTTTTGTGGAGCACATAGAAAATCAGCCATAGACACACTGAGTTACAGGGATATATCTATATCTATATATGTATGTAGATATATATCTTGCACAGTTAGAGCAAATGCAGGCGTCTGTTTTTGTATATCTCGCCTAATCTATTTCAGTGCTTCATCATTTTGTTAGTTATTCGTTTATTTTTTTTTTTTGTCTTTTTTGTTTTTGTTTTTTGATTTCTCATCGAAATTGTTTTTATCTCGGGGACTTGTGTGCTGTGTCTTTAGGGCGGCAGCACAAATTGTAATTAGTGCTAGTTTCACTAGTTTTAATTAGAATTTTTCTTATATTGCAAGTATACCTTGAAGATGCCAATGCGATGTAGTAAGACAGAAGCTGTCACTTTGGTACACGAGAGTTGTTCACCAAATACGTAAAAGCAACGATATTGATTTAAGGTATACCAGATTTAGTAAAGAAAATAAATGAAATATAATACTAATGGATTTGGGTAAATGTCAACTGGTTAGAACATTAAAAAAAACATTGACAATATTAACTCTATCTCATACGTAGTAGGCTATATTATTTATAAAGTGAAAGGATTTTCCTTTCTTATTTCGATCTTAATTCTTGATCTTAATTCTATCAACAATCTATAAATTTTGATATTCTTGAAACAAAAGGGTAAATAAAATGAATCTGATTGTGCGACATATGTGAGAGCCTATATTACAAATTATAATTTGCTAGTTCTTATAGTCTCTGAAATAAGCATTTTCATCAGGTTCTATCTGTACATATATATATATATATTTTATGGGGACGGAAATGCTCCCTTTTGCCTGTTATATACATTGGTATAAAGCCATTATATTCTCTTTACACATTTTTAATGGGATCAGAGTATAACAGATTTTTGTTATTAGTTTTCGAGCAAACCGCTCATAAATCAAAATAATTGCATTTTATTTCGGGATTGTTGCTAATAAGCACACAGAAGAAAAAAATCAAGTACAGCACATAAATAATTACTTAAAATTTGCGAAAACTTTTCACACATCCGATAAAGAGGCAGAAGAAGAAGCAAATGTAATTAATGTGTAGTAGAAAAGCTTAAAATGCGATGATGTTGTTGCAGCAGGTTGAATGGTTGCAAGTGTGTCAGCTTTCCAATTGATAAGCTGCAAGCTCTAGTTATGAGAATAATGAGAATTGCGAAGCGGCAACTTTCACCGACGGCGACGCGTCAAGAACTGAGCAACTGAACGTCAATCAAAACAAATAAACAAATTGCGAACAACAACAATCAAATATAGATCTGAGGAAATTGGCAACAAAACTTGAATATTAACTGCTGCCAAAACCGACTGGCAGCATTCACAAGCCAAGAGCAAGAACGAAAAAAAAAAACTATATACATATATAATAACACAAAAAGTGTGATGATGAACAAAAAATTTGCCTGAATATTGGCCAATAAATTTTACAAGTCGTTGACGATGCGGGCAACGACTTTCTTGGTCAAGGTCGAGCCAATCAAGGCGTCATTACATAAATATGTATTTGGGCTTGTGTGTGTATAGAAAATTCGTATAACCATAATAATGATAATTGGAAGCGGAAACCTGTTGCCAGAGCCAAGTGCTTTTGGCCAATAAACAATCAGACAGAGCAACAAAAACAACAGCAACAACTGATGACGTTGTCAAACTGGGCAACTCGTCAAAAAATTGCGTCATCAATTAAAATCATAATGAGAGTGCCAAGTGGCTCCTCCTACCCATCAGTGGCCAGCAGCCAACTTGCCACGAGCCTCTCGCATTCCACACAAACCAACACACACACACACACACAGGATGCGTCGCTGGTGCCAAGTTGGCAGACAGACGTAGTCATCGACGCAGCTGCGTTTATGTTAATGTTTCGTTGTTGCTTTTGTTGTTATTGTTGTTGATGTTGTTTTTGTTTTCTTCCAGTTCATGTTGGTAATGTGTGCCAAATGCGAGCAGGAAGTCAAATGTCTTGGAGCTCTACCAAGAAAATTTGCTGCAGCAGACTTGTAGGCGCTACAAATTGCGGAGCAGACAAACGCTAGACGAATGCGACACCAGGGCGTATACGCAATCTAGCCGCAGGCCAAACAAATTACGTATACGCCGGGTCACCACCAACAACAAAAAAATTGTTCAAGCCTCATGCATAACAAATAAATAACCAGGCTTCATTATGGGACAACAGCAAACAAAATATATATCTAAAAATAAAAAAAGAAAATACGTTCAGTCGGCTTCCTTTTTGGTCATCAAAGGCTCGCTGCGGCGCACTAATAAGTTTTCAAGAAAATGAAAAATCGTTTGTGCATTTTTATAAGTGCAAAAATATGCAAATCGAGTAAATCATTATGACTGGACAACGGCGCAGACAAAGTTTTGTTGAAGCTCCGCATAAAAATTTGGTGGGCAGCATTTCTAGTTGCAGCAGATGGATAGATGGATGGATGGATGGAGGCAGTTGCCAGGAGTCGCAGGACCAAATAATAATTTGGCGATTTATTTGTTTGTTTGTTTTATTTGCCATGTCTACGCCATGAAAATTATGGCGACTGACTTTTGCACCCAAAAACATAATTTCAAGCGACAAATGCGAATGGCACTCGAATGCGAAGCGTGATTTGTATGTGGCAGGGGTGCAAATTCATAGGAGAAGGGTGTAATGACAATTGAATGTGATTCAATAGAATTGCGAAACTTTAAAACGTAGTAATTAGATCAAGAATTGTTGACTTTGTTATTGGATCACCAATAGCTTTTTTATAGTTGCAGAAATTGAAACATTTAAATCTAAAAATGTTTTTAAAGAAACATATGGGCCAAGCATTAATTCGCATTTAAGTTGCCACAAATTTAGACAATTTTAAATAATTTAAATATCAAATTCTCAGAAAAAATTAGTGCTTTTTCGGTGACTAACCAAATGATCAAAAATGCTTTTAAAATATAACATTTTTTAGTATGAGCTTTCTTTGTTTATTACTCCCCAAAATAACGAAATATATTTGATATTCTTTATATATATGTTGGCTGATATTCGATTTCTTTATTAATATTTTGGTGCCATTAATTATATTTCTTAATTATGCTTGAAATAAGCAACCTAAAACTGAAACTTGCTCTATCGAAAATGTATCTGAAAACACTATTCTAGTTCGTCAAGACTAATTCAATATTTATTTAGTTAGAAAATAAAATAGAATACGAATTTTAGACACAACCCAGTGCCAAATACTTTAGTTGTATTTGTGTACTCAATCGTCGCTAAATCGTTTATTCGCAACTATTTGTCACATTGCATGTTCTTTGCGTCACAGAGAAATTTTCGGGGCGATTCAATTAGTTTTAATTGCACGTCGTTTCGCGTTGCCTTCGATTTATTTAAAAAAAAACTGCACCCGGGGACCATCAATAAAATCAATGCAGGCCATAAATCTTTGGGCCGTTCATTGAAACGTGCCCAAATGTAAAACGGGCTATCGTTTTAGCCAGCAACGCTTTTTTGTTTGGCGTGAATGATAAGAACTGGCAAAAAGGAAGTGCGAACTCTGGCCGGAGCTGACCAGGACCTTTTGTTTGTCTTGTGCGGAAGACTGCACGGCGAACATATGCAGGCAGTCAAGAAGAAAGGACACAATGCGCTTGCTGCTTGGCTTAGTTGCCAATTTCCGGCTTAGAACGGCGGACGGGGCCAAGAATTATTTGCCAGGATGTCCGAAACATTGTTGGTGTCAACAAATTCTTTTCCAGCAAATGCCAACTGCAAAAAATGTTCGACTGTCACTAAAAAGAGCGAAAACAAAAAAAAATAAAAAACTCTAAAATTAATGTGCAAACATTAAGGAGCGAGTTGTCCAAAGGCCCTTCGTCCAACCCCCCCTACTGGGAGTCCTGTCAGTGTCCTTTTGCATACCGCTCGAACAATTAAATTCCGTGTTAGTTCTCAGCAACTTTTGGGCCCAACATCTCCTTTGAGCCAATTAACTGAGTGCAGTCCTTTGTGTAGTTCCTTGTTGTTAATTGCTTTAATGGCTCGAAAATATTATGTACAAGTCAGAGTTCAAAATGCGAGAGCATAAGTCTATTATATACCCTACAATTGAATATTACTTTTATATAAACATATTTTCTGAAATATGAAACAATTTGGCCTCTCTTCGATTGAGTCATTAAAATTCAATTAAAAATTATGATTTAGTTCGTTAAAATTTCAAAACAACTGTTTTAAATATCTATGCAGCATGTGCGTATTTTTATGGATTTTTATGTTTACAGGGTAAATAATGAAAATTGTACAAGTACGATTGTAATTGAACGTAATTCGCAGTCTCGGCCCATAAATTGAGACATTAAAAATTCAAAAACATGCGGACTTTCGAGTATATTTAAATTAATTGGTCGGCATTTGATTTTCTTTAGATGTTTGCTTTGTTTAAAATATACCATAAAACAATTATATTCAAGTTTATGATTATTATCACTTTAGGTTTGTGATTCTTGCTTTGGTTCTGGGCAAAATATAACATTTGTATGTATTGGCCAATGATCCAGAGCCAGATTGGATAAGTGAAATGGGGCAAGGGTTAAATCTCTGAATTGTGCACTGACAGAAACTTCTCATAAATATTTTTTGTGGTCTTGAGGCATTGGCTGCTTGGTTGTGCGCCTTTTTTACATTTTTGCAGTGCCTATAAATTGTATGTTTTAACTGTTACTGTAACGCCTACTGTCCCCTTGCGCCCCGCTTGCCGCATGACGCATTTAACATTTTGTCATTTTGAGCAGCATTTTGCTTTATTTATGTGGCGCCAGGAGATTGGTTTTTTTTTTTGGTCAAAGCCAACGCGTTTTGGAGGGAAGTGGATCCAATTGGCGTGAAGCGGGATCAATTTTAAAGTGATCAGCTGGTAAGAGTAACTAGTAAAAATTAGTATTAAAATTAGTTCATAAAACCATCAAAGAGTTGCAGGTATTTTTTGCAGATAATAAAATATTTTCTTTGGAACTGCAGCTTTTTACCTATACGAATTTGTATAGAAACAAAGTATCAAACTCAAGGAATATGATTGTTCTGAATATTAATAACAATACAAGTTTAAGTTTGCAAGAAACTTCCATTCTTGCGAAATTGAATATATTAAAATGTATATAAAAAATTAGATGTTTTCTAGTGCAAATAATGTGGCCATAATATGCATATTGAAAAAATGAAATAAAATTGTCTTCAACAGATTCAATTTTTATCAAAAATTTACCAAATTAATTTAAATAAAAAATTAACATGCACAGCTATTTTAAATCTTAATAAATTATTATTATTATTATTTATTATTATTAACTAAAAATTATATTTATATTCCCTTAATCCTACTCACCATGCATCCACTCTAATAACTGCTCAGATGTCCTCCTGCAACGGTTGCTGCATCGCATTCCATCCTCTTACGGATTTTGGCCTCTCGTGGATATTTTCGAAACGATGCACAAAAATCGCGCTGATTTTATTTTATGTAATCAGTTTTATATTTTATATTGTAAATTGTCTACGAGTGTCTTCAGTTACCAAATTAAATTCATTAACTTTTTCCAATTGTATGTAAATTGCAAAATTATTAATAGATTGCACTAGTGTTTATGTAATTGGGTAATTGTTGATGTTGGTTATATCATAGTTTGTTTAAATAGTTTATATAATTGGCATAGAAGTTATTTAACACTACGTTTACTAATTATTTTTTTTGTATTTTTATTATTATATAATTTTTTTTTTTTTAAGTATTTTGTGTGGTATTTTAAGTCACTAATCACTACTTGAAGTTTGGTTAGAGTTTTAAGTATATTTATTTCTTATTGCTGCTGCTGCTGCTGTTGGTGTTTGCTGCTGCTGCGGTTGCTGTTGCCTGGTTGCTGATGCCTGATGTGCATCCTTTGAGGTTTCGGACGCGTGTGCTTTGAGCCAATTTGTACGCGTGCAACACATGATTAGCGGCCAGTTGAAACAATGGTTGTTGCTGCTGCTGTTTTTTTTTCTGGGCTTTGCGCCAGTTGCTCCATTGGCGCACGTCGTGTTTTGGCACTGGCCAAAAGTTGGCGGCGCACGTTGGTCAGTTCAAAAGGTTGTCACACGCACATACACACATATACACACACACTCACACACACACACATACACATATAGAGCACAGCGCGTTTTGTTTGTTGTTGTTGTTGCGGCGCGACACGTTTTTATTGTTTTTGTTGTTGTTGTTATTGTTTTTTAGCTGTATAATCGAGACGAACGCATCCTGCGGGGCATGCCGCTGTTGTTGTTGCTGCTGCACCACTGCACCACTGTGTCTATGCATGTATGTGTCTGTATGTGCGTGTGTCTGTGTGTGTGCAGAAGCTGTCAATTGGCGTCCATTGTGGCGATCTTGGCCAGGGTCAAAACCACTGTTTGACTTGGCCAATCAAACTGCGTCTGCGGCCAAAAAAAATATATTCCTTGACAACCATCCTGCACTGTTTGGCACGGTTTGCTGCTGCTGCTGCTGCTGCGTCGTCGTCATCATCTTCTTGGACCTTTACCATCACCACCTCACTTGGCCAGCAATTGATGTTGTTGGCTCACTGACTGGCTGGCTTGGCTGACTTGGCTGGCTGACTGGCTGGCTTGCTGACAGTTGGCCACTTTTCTTGGCTGGCTACGCGTCGCTCAAAAGTCAAAGCCAAAGCCAATCCAACGGCTGCCCCGTGCCCTGTGGTGGTTTGCACACAGACCAAACACACACATTTCTTGCACGGCGCTGCCAGAGCCGTAGCCGGTAACTGTGCCAGCTGCCCAGCTGCCAGCTGCCAGTTTGCCAGTTGCCAGCCTTTTGTTGGCTCACAACACCGACGCTACCAGTTTCTTGGCCAACTGACTGACGACTGCTCGCAGTCAGCCAACAGCAGAAGCAGAAGCCCTCAGCCAGCAACATCAGCAGCAGCAGCAGCAGCAGCAGTAGCAGCAGACAGCTGCTGCTGCCGGCGTCGTCGTCGTCGTCGTTGTCATTGTCGTTGTCGTTGTTGTCGTCTCTGCTGTTTTTTGTGTCGTCATCGTAGTCGCCGCCGCTGCCACTGCAGACCCCACACCTTGCCCCCCTCGACAGTCGTGCTACGCCTTTGTCGCGTGCAATTCCAACTGGCTGCGCTTCAAGCGATTTCCCCCGTCTACCCCCACCGCAACAAAGCATCGTTCGTTTCGGTCGTCGTCTGGCTTCGGTCTCTGTCACGTCGTGCTCTGCTGCCTGCTCGGCACTGCTCTCATGCTCTGCTCTGCCTGTCGCTCTCTGCGTTCTCTGTTTTCAAAACTTTCCTCATTTCAAGAAAACACAAAAAAAAAAACAATACACAATTTTTAGAATATGGTTTTTCACATGTGCGGCGAATCTTTTTACCCGCGCAAATCGTTTTAGCTGGGGGATCGACGATTTATGGCAAAACATGTGGTGAGCAGGGGGATATGGGCCTGGTTTTTAATGCGAACAATTGCCAGACCTGCTTCTCGACCCCACAAATAATGCTAGCTTACAGAATAAGATTTACTGTTGATCTGCGATTATGTTTAAAAAATAAGTAAACATGTTATTATTTTTTAAATATTAGTTAAAATTGTTTTAAAATTTTTACAGATTGTAGGAAATTAATTTGTAGTTTTTATAGATGTTCTGTCTGCTGGAATTAAGCAGCTGGATTGTCGTTAAATAATTGATCCCGTGTAAAAAATAATACTATTCGGGTTGACAATTGAAATTCATAAAATATATCTGATGATCTAATTGCAACAATTTAAAACAGAAAAGATTTCCATCTGAAAATGATCTTTTGAATTATTCGACTATTGCATATATTTTTGAAAACCAAATGCGCTTTATTGCCTTGTGTAAAACAGCTCTATTAAAAATAATATTACCTATGTAAGATCAGGTACTTAAGATATGATTACATCGTCTTTTTGGCAAAACAATCGAATTGAGAAGTTAAACAGTTCTATCTAAATGACAATCTTAAGTTGTCTTGTGTCTTTGACAATTATGAATGCACTCGAATATGCATAGCGGAAAGTCCGCACAGATATATAAATAGATAGCTTAAGTTTATGCAGCAATATGTGTATGTGTGTGTGTGTGTGTGTGTGGTGTGTGTGTGTGTTTCTTTGCCTTTCAACAAAAACATAAACGCAGTCATAAAATTAGAATTTAAATGAGGCAGTAAGAAAAGTGCTAGGACAAATACTTACAAGGGAACGTTGAAAACTTAATGAAATGTAAATGGTCAACAGGTTCCCAATGCTTCCAATGCCAATCAGTGTTAGTATGAAAGGTCCTGCTCCTTGAATCCTTTGCCCAGGTCGCCAGTCCTTTGTTTAAGTTATGAATTCGAGTGGCGCCACTGTAAAAATTTTATGCAATTGCATAAAATTTGCGCTGTAAAAATATTGCAATGCGCTAATAAATTTCTAATAAATGCATGTTAAATAAAAAGCCACAATGTACTAACTGAAACTGAAGGGCTGGCAATGTTGCGTAGGGTTAACTGTGTTAATTGAGCGCCGATTACGTGGCTATTAGTGCGTGGAAAGGGGAGCGGGGGAGGCGACTTAGTTAACAGTTAACAGGCGTGCTAAAAATGGTAACAACAATGAGGAGCCACACACGTTGACCGCAGCCCGCAACAGCACGTGCTGCCACTAGACAAACAAGCGTACCCCAGCCTCCTTCTTCCTCTCAGCCCACCCCCTTGCATCCACAACGCATCCTTTTTAGCCTGTATTACAGACTGCTGTTGCTGTCGCTGTGCTTCCGCACCAACTAAACGTTTATTTATAGCCCAAACATCGCCAAAGGATCGAAAATGTAAAACACCAGCACCCGGCATCCCCCTGTACCCCCCCTCTCACATATGTGCCCGTTGCATACCAGCGCCACTTCAGCTAGACAAAGGCCATGGCAAAGATAAACATACGATTCGAAACTGGGGCTTGAGTAACAGCCACGAACGATGGTTGCTGCCACAGCTCTCTTCCACAATCTATCCCTCAACTGGGCAACGGCAAAAACCAACAACCAGTTTTAGGGGTTTTTTTTTTTATATTTTTTTTGGTTCTACACACATCTTGATTTTTGCCAAACAAAACATTTCTCGAGCACTTGCTGTGGCCATCGCTTTGGCTATAACTGTATTTGCTTATGTTAGTCACGTGGCTTTTACTCGGTTTTGCCAAATTGCTGGACAGCAGTGGGCGGCAAAGGGTTGCAAGTAGAAATCATTTTGAGTGCATTTGTGTAAAAAAAAACAAGTGAAATATAAAAAAATGTAACCATAATATACATTTCTAATTTAATGTGTACTAAAATATTGTAAAAAAAAAAAGAGTTTATAATTTTTTGAAAATGGCACTAAAATGGAAAATATAATTCTGAATATTAAGTATTATTTTATAAAGAAAACTGTTTAAAGCTGCAGGCATTAACAATTGTTTTTTATTTTAATTTTTGAATTCGAAATTTACTTGAAAGGTAGAAGCAACTCTTCTTGTTTAGGAAGATTTTCTTTTTGAGATATTATCTGTAGCTATATATTTAACACTAAAGACTTAAAACTTATCATGCCCCTATAGACTTAATGCCCATATACATTTTCCTTAACCAATCTCAGCTATTGTTCACAGCTCTAATCTTATCCAAAAATATTGTGTGTCTGTTCTTATTGCTGGCCACCTTTTTGTCAACCGTTTTTAGAGCACAAAACTTTGGTTTTTGCTGCCACACTTGAATTGCACATTTTCTAATCGCCTTCCTGGAAATTAGCTTCCATTCGTTTTGGGTTTTTTTTTTGTGAAGTGCGGCGAGTTGATAATTTCCGCAGGCGTGCACACACTTATACCTAACACACACACACATACACACACACACAAAGGAGAACACCCACACATTATCGAACAGTTTTCAGGTCATTAAGTTTGTCGACAGCTTTTGGCTGAAACCAGGCAAACAGATGAACAGAGGGCCAAGTCAGACGGTTGGCAAAAAGGAAGGTGTAAATTAACCCCAAAAGTCAGGAAAAAGGCAATAGAAAAACAATTGAAATTTCTAGTAGTAATTTCAGTAGTTGGGCGCAATTAAAGTACATTCTGAATATACTCATATAGTATGCTCGAAAATATTTCTCAGATTTGTAGAGGAGCGGGTTGACAGGGTGTAGCAATTTAATGCACATATGCTTAGATTTATGTGTTTTGCTGGATTCGCTTGGGCAAAGTGCAAAACAAAGAGACATTTTATTTTGTACAACATTTTTTTTTTCGAGGGTCTCAACTAGAAAGGCATTTGGAAAGGGTGGATGCGTCTGCCAGCCAGCAATAAATAAATGCTTACACACTTTGAATGCCCTGCCAGAGTATTACACTTAGTTAAGAAAATGTGTAACGCATTTAAAGACACTCTTTTTAATACCAATAATTTATATATATTAACATAAATAGTCTGTGTAACGATTCGTGAATAAAGCTTCATCTTTTTTCATCACTTGTTCTTTTTTTATGATTTTTTAAAATTGTTTTAATAATTTCGCTCTTAAAAAATTTCTTATTAAAAAATAATAACAATAAATGTTATTCAAAAAGCAGATTGATTTTGGAAAATATATGTAACTCATAATTTTAACGAAAACTTACTTTACTAAATTTTTGAATATTAGGAGGGTATTTAATAGTCGTCACTTCTTCGAGACTAGTTCTTGCGACTCATATAGATGCTGTCATGCTGTGCGCTGTGGCATTTGAATGCATGAAATTGTTTTTGTCGCGTTTTTGGCATCCTGCAAGGAAGGATACACGAATGCTGTTACTTACATATTTCGCCATCTTGGCCGGCCCTGTCAAAGGGCAACAAATTTTTGGTATTTTCTTTTTATATTTCTTTTTTTTTGCATAGTTGGCATCGCGATAGCGCCAGTAAACTGAGAAGGTAGCGTCGCCAGTTCAAATATCGGCCAATGCGTCAAGGAATGCCCGCTGATACCAGAAGCCCAGCAAAGGAACACGCAGCATGCATATTAATTCGATTTGATTCGACTTGTCTTGGACTCGGACCCGACCTGGGATCGTCGAGTCGATTGGGTCTGGTGGGTCGGTCGGTCGGTCGGTGTCTTTATCTGAATGCAGAATGCGTTGCTTATGGTAAAAAAAAACTAAACAGCAATATTTATTTATTTTTTTGTTGTTTTTTATGCACTTTGCATTTTGTATGCAATGCAACACCCTAACAATTGTTGTCCATGTTGTTGTTGTTGCTGTTGCTGATTGATCAGCCTGCTTGGAAATCAGGGCAAACTTTTGTTGCACATGCAAATTGTGAAAGTTTAACTGTTGGATTCGACGACTTTGACAATGTTGCCAATGCGCTGATTTGTGAGCTAACTAACCAAACCAACTAAAAGGTAAATAGTCTCACATAAACAACTTGATTTATGTAAATCCTGTTCACAGTTGTTTCAGTGTAATGTATAAAAAACTTTTTATTATTATTGCTTATTATAAATATATAGTAAAAGAGTAATTTTGTACACTATTATTAATAGAGATGGGAAACTTAGGAATTTGGCTATAATTTCGAAGAGCATTTCTGATAGATCACCAAAAACTGGTGATATCTTCACTCAGGATAGGTATCCCTACATCATTTAAAATATTTTAAATAGTAAGAAATATACACAGAGAATATTCAGTTATTTATCTATTTATATGTTTGTTCCATTATTTTGAAGTAAAACAATTTTTTGCTAAACACTTCCTGGTTGTTTGCAAATGAATGTGGCAACATCAAAAAGCAAGACCTGTGCCCTTACCGACTAAATCTTCTGTTCTGGCAGTACAACACTTTCTGGGGATATATTTTAAACAGGTGTAGACGCCAGATTTGCACATATACTTATATATATATGCATTACCTATGCTATTTACAGAATGCAAACGCTGACTTGGCTATAAATACAACAAGTCGAAGGAGCTGCGACTTCTGCAGCTGAGAGCACACAGATTGTACTAAATTGTAGCCAGCAGTTAAATAGATGACAACTTAAGAGCTGCACACACACACACACAAACACACACACAGCTGCACTTTGGATATTCATTCGTATCAGGAGTCAACGTTCTTCAACTGCTCCATTACCAATGCTCGATGGGGTTATGACCAGGCCGCAACATTGCGACACAAAAACACTTGAACGAGCAGCACTTTTCCAATCCCCCCCCCCCCCCCCCCAACAAACCGAAACACTTTTTGTGTTTGAGTTATTTTACGAGTTTTATTGGCTTTTATTGGCAACGAGATTTGAATTTTTCAAAACGACACTTGCGATGCACAGGACAAGAGTTTCGGATGCTACACTCTTGCCACCACATCTGACTGCTCCAGCCTGGCCTGCTGCTGTTGGCCTAATCGCTGTGCTGTTTCTGCCCTGTCGCGTTGTTAGTCATTTTTTATGACTTTTCCAGTGCTGCTGCTGCCCTGCAGGTCTAACAGGTGTCGCTCTGACCAAAAACCAAATGCAGGCATGTGTGTGTGTGTGCCTGTTTCGGTGATTTCTGGCCACATAACTTACCACTGATTGCAGTTTTTATGGTCAAAAAGTTTTTGGGGGCTGGACATTTATAGACAGCGATAACGTACAAAACTGCTAATTAACTCTACCATAAAACGCTTAAGCCTTTAGCCAATTTTATCGCAAAGCCAGCAATCAAAGCGAGAGTCCACAAAAAAATAGAACAAATATGCAAAATCAACTCACGACTGCCATTCAAAGTGTGCCGCATAATGGCAGCCGCAGACAGACAACTTGCTAATTTTCATGCGCCATTTAAGGGGCGAAATCTCGTCGGGATAAGTCGCCCACTTGCCAGCTTCCAAAGCGGATATACTCTATAACCTGGGCAGAGGGAGTATCATAAATAACAGCCAGGAAGCGGGTACGACGTTGCTGAAGAAAAGATTTATTAAATTATTCAACTTTAAAGTCGCAGCCAGTAAGCCTCAAGCTGAATCAGAATATGTATATTTTTAATTTTTAAATTTAAATATGTATGTGTAACTATTGAAGTTTTTTTTGGGACAGTTTAAAGGGACTGATTCACAGCATCAGATTTATAAAATTATTTAACTTTAAAGTCGCAGCAAATAAGCCTCAAACAGACTCAGAATATGTATATTTCTTTATTTTTAAATTTAAATATAACTGTAACTGTTGAAGTTTTCTTGTTGTATTTTTTATCCTCCGATATATTTTAATTTTAATATTTTATTTTAAATCACGCCAGGATTCGTCTTAAGGAACGGATTCACAGCATTTGTCCAATCAGCTGTGAAGGTTAATCTTTCTAAAAAAAAATAGTATTAATTTAAGGAATAAGTAAAGATTATATAAATGTGGAAAAAATATTTATTACATTTACAGAGTATCTGCTTGTCGAGCACTCAACACAAAAACATTTTAACTTGTTTTCTGTCGCATCACGAATTCACTTGACAACTCTTTTATTTTATTTTATTTTTTACTTTTCGTTTATATTTGGTTTTTTTTATGTTGTAATGCGGCACGTTGTCAGCCTCCTTTGAACTACTTAAAATTCATGCCTGACATAAACATCCTTAAGCAACCTAGTCAACAATGCCAAGTGCGCTTTAACGATATGTCAGAGATTAGAGCGCTAGAAATGCCAAAGCAATTAATTCACATCATTTGGGTAGGTAGAGAAGGGTGCAGGAAGGATGTCGGAAAGAGGACAAGTGTCTCATTTTTGGCAGTAATTTCGTATAGTTATGTGTTCTCAAATACTAATTCGCAGTGATTTCAACGAAATCTATATAGAATGAAAGGAAAAAAAGAGATCATTTTGTATGAGAACTAGTAAAGGAAAATAAAGCTAGATAAACATTTGGATTTTTACTTTTGAAAAATAAAATGAAGAACAAAAATTCACGGCTTTTTAAAGCCAAAGAAGAAGAAAAAGATTCTTTGAATTTTTATAGAAAAAGTTAAATCACAATTCCTTACAATATGTGTTACAACAATTACAACTAAAAAATCTTTCAGAAATAGAGATGAAAACGTTTTGCCAAAACATCCAAATGAGTTCATTTTGCTCGTTTTTTTCTTAAGCAAATGCAATAATAACCACAATAAAATGTTATAAAAATGAACATTGCAAGAATCTGCTCTTGCATATAGTGAATATATAATATATCGTGTAATAAAGGCTGCCAGCGGCATCGCCAACAAAGCAAACAATAATTTCCTTCATATATAAAAATAAGGGAAGAATAAGGACAGAGGAGGATATGAAGTGTGTTAGAGTGTGTGTGTGTGTGAGTGTGCGTGTGTGTGTGTTTTTTTATGTGTGGGCGATTTGGAATGGCAGCAACGGATGTACAAATTGCAAAACATAATTCAAATTGTTTGACTTTTTTGACAATGACTGCGCCAGTTCCACTTATCCATCCCTTTGCCGCAACTCTGCAACTGATCCTTGGCAAACTGCTTTTATCTTGGCATATGCATGTCCTTGTGTCGTGTGTGTGTGTAATTTGAGATGGAGGCTGGCGCCGTTCCTCGGCCATAGTTTTGCTGTCGGATGTTTGTTTAAGCTGCAGTCGAGTTGCAGCTGAGCGGATGACTTTAATAAGGTTATTAACTGGCTGTGTACCACGTTGCGTATGAGTAACATTAATTAGCTGAAACTGCCAGCGAAGTATGCTTAAAAAGCAATTAAATGTGATTAGCATAAGTTGCCAAATATTTTGCATGCACTTAGGCGCCGCTTCAAATGCCATTGCATAGCCACAGGCAGTGGCATTGAATGGATTTTTGGTATTAGCGGTTTTTTTGGTTGCCAGTTTCTTTTTGGCACACACACAGCAAACCATTTGACTTAATTAGTTGGCCGACGCCGCCACTGTCGACGCCCCCCTACACCCTCTCTGACTGGAGGCGGGTGTGGAAAAACTATGAATTTATTTGACACTTGAATAAATGCGGTTTTTGCGGCGACAAAGAAAAATGTCAGCCCATATTTTTCAAATTTCCCCAGTTTGCAGTTTTCACCCATCGACACAGGGTGTGTCGACAGGGCTGCCCATGCGGTAACCGTTGCTCATATTGATATATGTATAACCCATGTCTTGTCCTTGTCCTCGCCGTACTTCATGTTCAATTCACAGTGCCGCGTCGCACATTTCCGTTTCCTGATTTTCTTAGGCCAGTGTGTGCGCGCGTGTGTGTGTGCGCGCGTGTGTGTGTACTTAGCGTTTTGTAAAATACCATTTGCGCTGTCTAATTTATGAATGTATGCGCTAAGTATGTGCTCATGCCAGTAATTGTGATATGTGTAAGTGCATTTGGCTGGCAAAGACGAATGAACAATGCTAAACCAAAAGCCAAAGGCCAAAAACCAAAAACCATGATGTCATTTCATAAAAAGTACATGGATTTTGCTTAAAATTTAGGCTTCTTATTTGTGCATAGAATAAGTGAGAGTTGATATGCCTTTCGTATAAAAAATATTAGATGCATGTCATAAATACATTTAATTTAAATTTCATAATCTACTTTGTTTCACTTTCGTAAGGAACTTTTTATTTACAAACAAAGTGTGATTGACTGAACCCAAGACCCGTTCAATTTATGTGTCCAATTAAGCTATGCAAATTGGCAATTAGAAATTCTAATAAAATAGCTCAACGCACCCATCAAGGCTATTGCGAAAATTTCGTAATTTAACTATTTGTAAACTAATCAGGTGGGTGGCCAGACAATCAAAAAAAATTCCGCTTACTCAATTAGGGTTGCTTATATCTTCCATATTGATCAAAGTACAATTTAAATACGTTTTCACTTTCATGACAATCAATAATATTAATGTCAAACGTGCACAGATTTTAAACATCGATTAAATACAGCGACACATTTTTAGCCGGCAAACAAAGTTCCCTTTGCAGTCTGTTACCGATCGTCGAACGGAGTGGAGCAAATTGGAATTAATATAAAAAATTATGTTGAGTTGCTTATCAACATTTTTAACCTTTTTAGGTTTATACTCACTCATTTGTTATCTCTATGAGCACCTAAGAACACCATTTCGATTGCTCAAGTTGCGTTTGTCCAACGATCCCAGCCAAAAATTGAGTTTGAAGGAGCGATTTGGATCATGGGCAGCAATAACGGGCAGCAGCGATGGCATTGGCAAGGAGTACGCCAAGGAGCTGGCCCGACAGGGCATCAATGTGGTGCTAATTGCCAGGAACGAGGAGAAACTCAAGGCAGTTGCTGAGGAAATCGGTGTGTACATATATTATGCCAGTTATCAGTTGCGTATCTAAATCATTTTCACCATATCTTTTTTAGCTTCGGAGTGCAAAGTGCAGACAAAGATTGTCATTGCTGATTTCACACAAGGTGCTCAAGTTTACGATCATATTGAGCGCGAACTGGCCGATCTCCCGATTGCTATACTAGGTAAGTACTCGACAAAGTCCGGACAAAAGTGCCCTTGAGTTTTATTAATTGTACTTGGAGAAATGAAAGCTGTAAAGCATATTGCTAAATTCTGTGGCATATATTTTTCCTGAGCTAAACCTTCGATTATCACTTCACGCTTCTTCTAGTCAACAATGTGGGCATTGCCCTGCAGGGATCATTAAGAAAACACAGCAAGGAGCATACGCAAAATCTGCTCGATACCAATATTGTGGCCGTCTCGCAGCTCTCGCGCTACTTCTTCCATCGGCTGTCGGCGTCCAAGATCAAGGGTGCCATTGTGAACGTTAGTTCCGGAACGGAACTTCAACCTGTGCCTTATGTAACACTGTATGCCGCATCGAAGGCTTACACGCGCAGTTTCACACTGGCACTGCAGCGGGAGGCGGCTCCGTTTGGCATCCATGTGCAGCTGCTGTCGCCCAATTTTGTTGTGACCAAGATTAACAGCTATTCGAAGGCCATTATGCGAGGAGGACTCTTTATACCCTCAGCTAAGGATTATGCACGCAGTGCGGTTGCCCAGCTAAGGGACGGTGCTGATGAAACTCCGGGCTATATCTGGCATCATGTACAGAATGCGGTTATGTGCATTACTACATCGAGATTGCGATTAAATTTATTGCAATTTGTCTTTACACGATTGGCAGACAAGAAAAAATAAAAGCATAGCAAAGTTTCAGGCTGATGCTTTTTGTACTTGGTTGATGTCTTTGCTAAAAAAATTTTGTTACTCAATTGGTGTCTTGACTATTGCGGTTTTTTTTTTTTTGACTATGCGCTTTTCCACAGCTTTCGAACACTTCTTGTCAAAATCAATAATATTTTTAGAATGCACAAATATATTAAGCTAGTTCAGTTTAGTCTTCTAACACGAACTGACACGTTTGCTGCAATTGACAGGTATGCTACAACATTGTTATTTGTTCTGTACAATAAAAAAAATCATCAAGTGTCAAGATTTAGTCATGTCATCCAAAGTTTTATTTCCTTATCTGTTTTTCTGCTAATGATTTGAAAAGTCATTCAAATAGATTTTGCATTCAATTTACAACGCATACACACAAAAAGTTCAAACAACATACATTTGAAGTGTTTTGTTTGTTTAACGATTGCAAATGTAAGCAATACATTGTAACTAAATACTTTGTAAATAGAATATCACTAGAGAAGTTCTCACTTTTGGTGGAAATCCACTTCACTTGAAAAGTCGATTAATTACTTGAGAAGTTTAAATTATTTTCAAGGGTTCATCACCAATGACAGTTTAAGTATATTATTGTTTTTTAAGTAAATAATTAAATTTTCATAATTTTCAACCACTTGCAATATGCTGACTTGTCTAAATATATTTTTCAATTTAAAGTATAAAATCCTTTTAAAAATGCTTTTACGTGCACACTTAACAATTGTAATAATAATCAATTCAAAATGTTCAACATGTCAGAGCACTTTAAAATAAATTGTCATCATTAACCAAGTAGCCAAGTTCAGATCGCTGCGTGTTGTTAAATATATTTTTTTGCACCTTTTACCTTGTTGATTCCAGTGCCAGTCGCAGTGTCAAATAATAAGTCCCCAGTAAGAGTAGACTAATTATGCACTTGACAGTGATTATCGTCAAGCAAAATGTCAACTAATTTGACAACAACACATTTCCCTCGCTTCGAAAGTGCCGAAAATGTCTAGCGGCCAGCGGTGATTAAATATCTAATAATTTGTGATGCCAGGCGGCTGATTTTGTAATCACACCAAAAGCAAAACATAACCAAACATAAAGTTGATGTTTATGAAGTAATGAAACTAAAATAAAAAAGAGCGGCATTTTCTCCATGTATTTGCAGTGTTTTTCTTGTTCATTACTTCGAAGACAATTGCAGCTTATAAAACTGTAAAAAAAAAAAAGATTTACAAGCGCAAAGCGATTTGATGTGGTCGCAAGCTTTGGCCTGTGAGCCTGTAACTCGGCTTCAGTTTCAGTTTCAGTTTCGGTTTCGGGTTTTAGTGCGTGATTGACGCTCAAAGCCGTCGCTTGTGTCGACAGTCCAAGAAGTGAAAAATCGGTCGAACTCAGTTTCTTGTTACAAAGTTCAATAGGAAATTCATTCAAATTCATTCAAATTCATTGAATTTCAAATAGAAAACAGTGCACAAGTGACGCGTTTATATATATAGTATTATATGTTCCGCATGCATATAAACTTGAGCTCAATTCGACACTTATCAACTGTTGCTTATCATTCGTTACTCGTTAATTTGTTGTTGTCCATGTGAAATATATATATATATATAACATAAAGAGATTATTTTTATAATGCAGCCGGCTGTGGAATTTAACATTTATACACTGCTACGCATGGCGTTCATTTGGCAGCTGGTTTCGTTGGCCGTTTATTTAGTTGGCGCTTTGGCCATTGGTGCTTATCTCTACGACAACTTAAGATCTTTGATAAGCATTATAAAGGCCTTGCTGGAACCGTACTTTCAGCCGCAGTTGCCGCAAAGCCTATTGGATAAATTTGGCAAATGGGCTGGTGAGTTTTTTTCTCCACTATTATTCAGCGTTTGCTCGCACTCACAATAAAATATTTACATCACTAAAAACACTTATTCATACGACCGATAAAAAAAATACACAGAGAAAGACATAAAACCTTGCTTCATTATTTTCTCCACTGAAAACAAAAAAAAATCGTTTATTTAAATTTGCAAATAAGATTTTTAAATTGTTTTGCTGTTATCCAAGGGAAGGGAGGTCAAAAGGCTGAATTCATTAATATAACTATCAGGAATAAACATTTTGAAGCCATCTGCATAATAAGTACTGTGTGTTGAATAAGTATTTAATATATAATTACAAAATTTAGTTATTAATTTAGCATTTTACACGATAATGCGATCTATTCATTTATGTGGGAAAAATTATCTTCAAATATATGTAAATTGCATGCTGAGGGCGTTTGTTCATGCCAGCCCCCAATTTTCATATATATATATATAAATATAGAAATATCGTGACAATCTTTGCGGGTTATTAACTAAATTGTTTTATTATGTTCCTGTATTAAATAGACTGCCACAATCCATGTCAGCATGAAACCGCAGAAACCGTTTATCAAACGTGCTAATCTTATACATATATTATAAATTATTAATTTATTATTCAATGTACGGAATATTTTTATGATACCGTCTTATCGATCAGCTGTTCAGTGCTCAAGTTTTCAGTTTGTTTACATGTTATTTAATAGGGCAAATAAAGTCATTCAACTCGTCTAACGAAACCGAAACCAAACCCAAAACCGGATTTAGCAAGTTACATTTTTGCACGCTTTTGAATAGAAAGAAAACAAAACAAAATATAAAATAATTTAAAAAATAAACAATGGAATAACAAATTTACTGTTAATACTTAAACATTTTTCCTAATTGTGATTTTTATTTGTTATTTTCGAGCACTTTTGACCTTGCGCACAGCAACAATGTTTGACAATTGACAACTTATTATTATATAATATTTGCGATAAAATTATTTGTTGTAAATACTGATGCAAAATTATAAAAAAAAAAAAACAAAAAAGCCAAAACACAGTACATTTCCCGTAGTTAGGAAACAGCTTATAACTCGACGCAGTTGCCATTTGCTGCCAATGTTTACGCTGCACAAATATTTGGCAACCGGTGTGGCTACTGGCCAACAGCAACAACAGCAAATAATGCCAGTGATTGCTGCCTGTTGGCCAGTTGCGCAGCCGCATTGGCAACTGTTGCATTGACTCATTGCAACAGCACAGCAGCAACACAAACAAGAAAAACTAACCAAGTTTCTAGTTTTTCCATTTTTTGTTTTCTGGTATTGGGATTTGGTATTTGTTTTTGGCCTGGCAGTAGCAACTAAATAAGTTAACTATACAATCAGTTAGCAAGGGTGTGCTAATTATTATTGAAATAGCTCAGTATGAAAAATTGAAAGTTTTTGGCTTGTTAAGTAAAACATAAATTGTCTCTTTTACTCAGTTTAATTTAAAATACTCCTTTACTTTTTTTAGTTGTAACTGGAGCAACTGATGGCATTGGAAAGGAATATGCCAGGGAATTGGCACGTCAAGGTCTTAATTTGGTGCTGATCTCACGCACCAAGGAGAAGCTCATTACGGTAACCAATGAGATTGGTATGTTAACAGAATTATAGATGCATCTACAGGTCTAACTTGTCCATCAACTTTCACAGAGAGTGAGCACAAGGTGAAGACTAAATGGATTGCCGTAGATTTTGCCAAGGGACGCGAGGCGTATGAGCAAATCGAGAAGGAACTGGCGGGCATCGAAGTGGGTATACTTGGTAAGTGAATTAATATGTACAGATCAGGATCAATATATTACAGATAAAAACAAAGTGCTGGCAGAACAAAGCTGTTAAGTAAAATGAAATTTAATTCTCAGAACTTGAATTCGATAAGTTACAATCCTTTTTTGGGCTTATTCATTTTTTTTGCTGGTTAACTAAAATTCTGTTATATTTTTTAAACTCCTGTTATCTATTTCAAAAGCATAGCAATTATTTGCAATCCAATGCAATTTCCGTAAAAAACTCTCTGAGTACTAAAATATAATTTGAATAGAAGAAAATAATATATAAAAAATCAGTGAATCGTGAGACGAAGCCACAAGAATTTATTATTATTTACCAAAATCTAAATATATATTTTTGTATTTATACATAGCTGTTTTACATATATAAATAAATAACACATTTTCTTAATTTTCGAGTGGATGTTATTAGTACATCAACAAATTGTCAGAGTCTCTCTCTGCCCCTCATCAGCAACTGTATATTGGCCAACTCATTTTCATCTGACATTCGTCACAGGCAACAACAATTAAATCTGTTGGTTTTAGCCTATTTGTTTTTTTTTTTTTTTTGTCAATGTCATTGAAAAACTGAGTTGAGATACTACTCGTAATTGCGTGCAATTATAATGAATCTTTGGTGTAGGGCCATTCAACGGACTGTGGGGCAGTTATTATAAACATTTTCAAGTACGAGCATATAAATAATTTCTGTGTCGAACTTTTCAAGTTTCATTTGCCAAACTCATAAACGCTTTGACGCGCTTCAGCAATTTACATTTTTCTCAGTTACGTTTTTGGATTTAGTTTTTTTTTTAGTTTTATTGTTACTATTTTTATGTGTGGTCGTTTTACACGCAACCTTGCCAGAGCAAGGTTTAAACCGATTAGCATCTATGGCCTTAACTGTGAAATTGTCGCTCTTCATTGCAGTTAACAATGTGGGTCGAATGTATGACTATCCCGAAACGCTGGAACTGGTGCCGGAAGATATCATCTGGGATATTTTGACCATCAATATTGGCGCCGTCACAATGCTGACTCGCAAGATAGTGCCTCATATGAAATCAGCGCGGAGAGGTGCGATTGTTAACATTGGCTCTGGATCGGAGCTGCAGCCTTTGCCGAACATGGCCGTTTACGCGGCCTCCAAAAAATACGTCACATATTTCACTCAGGCTCTAGAACAGGAGCTGGCTGAGTACAATGTGACCGTGCAGCTGGTCTTGCCCATGTTTGTAATTACCAAAATGAATGAGTATTCAAATTCTGTTATGCGCGGTGGTTTTCTGATACCAAATGCACGGAGTTTTGCTCGCTCGGCGGTCTTTACGCTGGGCAAGACTAGCATGACGACGGGTTTCTGGACGCATGGACTTCAGGTGAGTCGAAAATATAGTCTTTCTTTATACCCAATAATCGAGATTGCTAAATACATAATTTTATAAATACTAATACCCCCATAACTTTGATCTTTATTACTTGAAATCTTCAAAAACGATTCAAGGAATAAGCATT
Source organism: Drosophila dives (assembly GCA_035042365.1). Classification (NCBI taxonomy): domain Eukaryota; kingdom Metazoa; phylum Arthropoda; class Insecta; order Diptera; family Drosophilidae; genus Drosophila; species Drosophila dives. The sequence continues at coordinate 413,085 of JAWNLJ010000414.1, read as the reverse complement.
TTGAGTTGGGCTAAAACATTCAAAAACCAATAACAAAACCAATTTAGTAAAAAAATTCAAATAACTTTTTTTTATTCATAAACTGACCTTTAGAAAAATATTATTACTTTATATATGAAAACAAATTATTTAGCTAAGCGTTTATTAGGCGTATAGTTTTTAAATTACATATTTAGCTATCGTTACTACAAATGAGTCATTATTTTTAGTAATTACATTTTACAAAAAAGCAATAATATCAAATAACCTCATTAATCTTTAAATCTTCAACACTTGCAGTACTTTTTCATGAAGCTGGCTCCGCTGCATTTGCGCATGCTCATTGGACACCAGCTGACGCGGCGTCTTCGTCTCGAAGGTCTAAGCCAAAAGAAGGGGACTTAGTCACTATAAATTCTATTGCATTTACTTATGTAAATCTTAAGATTTTTGTAAATATTCGCAAATAGTTTAAGTTTTATTAAACAAAAAAAAAAAAAAACAAACAAAACTGTAAAAATTTTCCACACAGAAAATGTGAATGCAACTTTAATCAATTTACGACTCGATTGCTTCACTTCTTTGGCAGTTACATTTTGTAAAGACAGAGGAAGAGAGAGATGGGGAAGTGGGTTTCTGCTGACGTTATACCCAAAGTCGTAAAACCGGTTAACCCACTCTCGCGATTCTGCTGACCAACAGGCGGAAGAGCTGCAAGACGCCCAAAATAAAACCAAAAACGCAACTCAAACTTCGCTTCATTGCACTGGCACACTTATAAAAATTCAATCTTTTTTTGAAACAAAAAAACTTAATTTTGTATTGCATTCATAATCATATGCATGCAAATGAACCTCTCAAGCACCATCTGTGAGACTTTCGGGCAAACTGCCCACAAATTTTGACATAACAATTCATGTTTTGGACCTACGGAATTATGACTGTCCTCTAATGGGCTCTGCTTACCTGCAGTTTTAGCCGTCTTGAAGTATATACATAAAATTGATTGGGCTTATTTTGTTATTAACAACCATAACTCAAACGAATTGTGCATCTTGAAAGCTGTTACAAGTAATTTATTCATAGTTAATTAATCGTAATTTTCAAGGCAAATGTTCATTTTCATCGACATTACGAAAAAGATTAGGTAAAATCAAATTGCATCGAAATTCATCTTGATGCAGGAAGTTTAAATTGTAAACTCACAATAATTAATTTGTGTTGATTTCCATTTGTGTATCATTTTTTTCAATTCATTAGATTGATTATTAAAATCAAATTAAGACGCTGTAAGTAAGAAAAATTCCAGATAAGTAAAACAAATTTTACTGTTTGCTTTTTTTGTTGTTTTATTCCTGCTTTTATGTTGTTATGGTTAATGCATTTTAATAATTTTTGTGTGTTTTTTTGGTCTTGTTGTTATTTACGAAAATGCATATAGAATTAAATAAAGATCTTACATAATTTGTGTGCAAAGTGTTAAACAATGAAAGAAACAATTTTCCTATGTGTGCATTATGCGGATGTTGTTGTTGATGTTGTTTGCTATACACACTTATACTGTACATTATGGTCTAGAAATTATAAATTGAATTAATTCCATTGCGAAACAAAAATTGCCAGTTAATATTTATGATTAGAGCAAATGACGCCAATGCCTTTAGGCCAAATTAAAAGACGAGAGATGCGGTTGCAACCCAAATGGACCGAAGCGTTCGCTAATTCAAAAGTAGCACTGCAAAAATAAAAAGAAATATTTTTTTATATATATATCAGATATAGAAATTGATTCAACTTACCGCTACACACACTCGCTCCGTTGCAGGCCATTGATGTCGAACCCCCAAAATTGGGCAGCTCTTTACTGCCTGTGGCTTTGGCGTCATCTGCAGGAAATACAAATCGATTAAGTATATCCATAAAATTTATGCAATACGGCTGGCTATATATAATGGCCTGCTGTTTAAGTAAAATTAAATTAAATTGTTGGTCTACATGTTTATTTCAAGATTATGCGTTTTGTGTCTAAATGGAATTGCGCTACTTGAAGCAATTTTGCAGTTGAGATAAAAATTCATTTTCAGTTATTTGCGCAGATGGTTGTTTTTCCATTCTTTAATTTTCAAGTGGAAAAACAAATAAAAACTTTTTCTATGTATTTTTAGCACAAATGTATTTCTTTCTTGATATATAAATAAGGTTTTTCCACAAACTATATAAGCATTTGTAGACTAACATTATGATTTAAACTAAAGTCAAAGTATGTGAAAAAAAATACATAAAAACTGATCATTAATTTAGTTTTTTACTGCTTTCAGAGATAATAAAAACCTAATCCAAAAAAAAAATATATATAACAAACATAATAAATTTGCAAATAATGAATGCTTAAAATATCACACGAAATTCATTTGACTAATTTCACACGCTGCAAAAATGTTTCAAAGGCGATTTAATGTTGCCCACAACGTGTGGGGAGATATGTGGGGATATTTAGTGAGCCATGTCGAAATGTCGTCGTTAAAAAGTGAACAACTTTTTTTTGGAAAATGATTTTCTAATGTCGAAACTGTTGGCAGCGTTGCCCAAAAAAAAAAAACGAGCATAGACAGGCGATGAGCTGGTTGTGGGCTGCATATATATTTATTCTATCCCAAGATATTTTTCAAAGATTTTCGTTTTCAAATTTTATTAATTAATGTCATTGAAATGCTCATCAGGTGCCGAATATCTGCTTAAGCATTTGACAGACAAAAAAAAAACCGAACCTTAGATATGCAGCGATTGGCAATAAATTAGAACAATTTATATATAATTGTGATTCGAATATTCTTTTGATATAATGAGTTGGACTTACCTGACTTAGGGTACTAATAGAAATCCATTAAATGCTAGCGGCTTAAACGCGTAACGTTCTACAAATCCTAGTTATACGTAGATGTTGTTGATTTTACGATATTATTGATGGAATTAATATTCAACATGTAAGTATATCCTTGAACTTTTATCAAATCATAATTTAGAAGGCGGCTTCGTAGAAGGCATAGAGCAAGAACAGCAAAAATGCCAAAATTAAGAAGGTGGTAAACAAACTTTTGGCTTCATTCATTTTGTATGAGTTGTTGTTATTGTTGTTGTCGCGTTCTGTGATTATATAGAAAAATCATTGTAAATATCAAATAATTAAAATGAGCAAGTGCAACACTTCAATTTAATATAGAGCTGAGTGTTTAAATTGTACTATCACAAATTATAATTGGTAATTAATCTTAAATTATGAACAATTCTTCAGTTTGTTTTAGAGCTGAGTATTTAAATTGTACTAGCACAAATGGTCAATTATAATTGGTAATCAATCTTAAATTATGAACAATTTTAATTGATCTGTCAATAACTCAGTTGTACACTAAATGCAACTATCTACTTGGTTGTACACACTTGGGATCTAGTTTTTAGGGAATCGCCAAACCGTTCGTAGCAAATGGCACGGAATAACTGAAAAACGCACCAAAAAATTCTTCTCCACAAACTGGCCTAGAATTTTTATCACGAATCAAAATCAGACAGCAGGCAGCTCATTGGAATTATGGTTCTATATGTATGTATATCTGCCATACAGATCATTTTATTTGTATATATGTATAGATTTATATATATATATATATTAATGTGCACATCTAGAGACATAAAGTTTGCTGCTGGTATGGATGTCCAGTTGTATCTCATGTTTTTTGACGTGGCACAGATCGTGTCTTTATATACGGATATTGCCAGCACACACACACACATATGGCATGTATGTGCCATATTTTTTCAAGAACATTTAGATTCCATAAATATGTGTAGGCGACGTAATCGCGTCATAGGTAAAAACTTTTGATAGCTTTCCTTAGCAACTTCTCCATAGCAATTTCCCTCTCTTTCTCTTGATTTCGTACCTGTTCCGAATCCATTTTTTTCTGTTTCTTTTTAACTTAGCCATTATTCATTCTGGCCAATGGCAATTTGCCATGAAACTTGTGAAGATATTGAAAAATGTTTTCAAAAATGCATTTATTTGTTGTTATTAGCGTTTTATTGGTTTACCAAAGGCAGATAGAATAAAAGGATGGATGTGTGGTTATTATATTTATTTTTCTAGGCATCTGTATTCAAAATCGTTATTTTTGTTTGCCTCTAAATACATTTTCCATTTCCAAATTATTTGAATCATTTTACATCGAGTCACGTAGCCGAGTCTCTGCGCCTCACAAATGGAAAGCGTGAGAAACAAATGATTTTACAAATATTTTCAATTAGGCGATTTTTCAAAATTGATTTCAATTTATTTTTGACATAGCTGAATTATTTCAAATATGTCTTGATATCTTCTCGTTCCCAAGACCCTGGATTATATATATAAAATATCATAAAAGCTAGAGCTCTTTCACTTCTTAAGTTTCTTGCACCCAATTTATAAAATTTGCAAAATTATTTTCATTTTCTAAACATTAATCTATAAATTTAAAATTAGTAGTTTGATTCAATTATTTTTATGCAAAACTTACCTTAACTCTATGCCTCTACCCATTTTACGTTGATTTACAATACTGCATAGATGATCCACAAGAAGAACAGCAATATGGCCAAAATGCCGAAGGTGGTAAATAGATTTGTTGCCTCACTCATTTTCGATTAAGTTCTAAAAATATAAATACAAAGCAATTCATAAATTCTTAAGGTATATATAAATATATTTGATTCCAATTTTTTTATCTGCTCACACAAAGATCAGACAATACAAATTTTTCGAATAAAATTTTAGCTGGCGCGTGTGGTTTTTTTTTCAAATTAACACTAAAAATATTTCAAAAGAACATATCATTTTGTTTTCAAATTATACAACATGTTTTTTTTAAAAACCGCACACAGCAGAAAATTATGAAAATTCATATAAAAATATCATTTGTATCAAAAGTCTCAAACTAGGCGACAGATTCCAAATAGACGAGAATATTATATATATATATATATATAGTGGTTTGATGTTTTTTATTGCATTGGTTGTTGTTTTTTTTTCGTTATTTTTTATTGAATTTTATTTGAAATTTATTTTTTCTTTTTTTTGCTGATGATAGCAATCTTAATGTCCGGCTATATGTAGTCGTTGAAAAGTACATATAGATAGAATTAGTGGCAAAATATTTCCAGCTTTATAGATTGGAACCTTTCCAAATATTTCTCGATTTATTTATGTGGCCGGCACACTTGAGTTCGATTGAGATCAGGCAAAACTTTCACTTTTCATTGAATTAAATCTGATATAATATCCATTTTTACCTGGTTGTAGTTTTTGCTCTTTTGAATTTTTTGCGGACTGTGCTATTAACTGCAGCGAGGCTTTGGCCCAACTAAAATCGATTCACGCACTTGGCTATTGGGTAGAGCAAAATATAGCAAAAAGAAATTCTTAAGAAAGCCAAACATTAGTGCGAAAGTATCTATAAGATGGAGAAAAAACACACACACACAAACACACATACAGAGAGACAGATGTTAGATATTTTCCGTGGACTGCGACACTCAAGAGAAAATTGTTGCGCCGTCAACTGACAAGTTGGAAAATATATGCATATATGTATTGGGGTCTATAATTCTGGTCTCCAAAGAACGCATGGGTTGAAATGAGATGTCTATAGTAAGAATTGCTTGGAGCATGCTTAAAAGTTTAAAAAATCACATCGAAAATAAATAAAATAAATTAACGCCAGCAGTTTGACAGTTTCCGAGCAGCCGCAAAATAAAAGCACAATAACAATGTTTTCCATTAATATTAAATATAAAAAAAACATTGCGTTCAAAAATAATTCAAAAGTGTTTTTTTACAAATAGTTTCTTTTAGCATATTTTATATTTAGGTACAAACGTACTTTCTGTTTCATATCAAAAGTTGTCGAAAACATGAATGGAAACAATTTGATTGCAGGAAAAATTAACATTTCTTAAGTTTGCAGATGTCAAATGCCATCGAACTGAGCTAACGCATACATTTTAAAATGTAGCTGAAATGATTTTCAAAATCGCAATACAAGAAAATTGACAAACACGTAAACCAGACTATAGTATATAATAATCTATGGCAAGTGGTATAGGATAATGCACACAATTTCATAAACAACTTGTCGCATTTTTTAGTTCCAAGATTCAACATTTGCGCACTGCGCAAAAAAAACCAAACATTTATTTTCAACCTAGAAAAACCGTGCATAATGACTAAAATCATTAAAGAAAAAATGTTTGAGAAAAATGTTTATTTCGCTTCAATGTTAATGATTTTGTGCTAAAAGTTATTGATAATTTCTAACTTGTCATTATGACAATTGAATGGAAAGCAGATGCAACAATACCAAGATAAGCAGAAAATCCAAAATTTTGACAGGAGTTTTTGTTATTTTTCAAGTGGAGAACAAACAACAAATAATTTGTTTAAATTTAGTTTAACAATTTTAGCTACATTCTCAGTAATGAAAATTGAAAAAGAACTGACAAAAATATGTTGAAGAATAAATAGAAAAACCAAATAATAATAATTAGTGCATATTTTATTATATTTTTATTATATTTGTGTATAATTATTTTTTGTTAGATATTAATCTTGTAGCTATTAAAATAATCTTTATTCACTCTAAAATAGCAAATCTTTTCTCATATTATTCGCAACTGTTCAGCATGCATTTTGCTGGTGGATTCATAAATGCATCCGAATCACACTTAAAGGCAGCCTGGAACTCGGGTAGATTCATATAGCCGCGATTGATCTGTGCCGCAAAGATCTCGTCCTGGCGATTGCACAACTGTTGGGCCACCGCATAGAAGAGCAAACGGTGCTCATCCAATCCAAAGTATTGTAGCACAAATTGCTCGGCAAAGACGAAACGTTCGCCGTGCAGCCAAAATTTATAATCCCTCAGAGCGGCCTGAAACGAGCGATAGAATTGGAACACATTGGCCACCTCATGGCTGCTCAGTGGCCTATAAATGTGCGCCACTTCCGCATCGTAAAGCTGCTGAGTCTGCCGCTCCAAGCAATCCAATGCCGTATAATAGCCATCGGTGTCCTGCAGCAGATGTGACTCGCGCCACAGTTGCAATCCTTCCGTGGCATAATAATGATACATGGGACGATGCAGCGACAGCAGGACGAAGTGCAGAAAATATCGTAGGAAATATGCGGATTGATTCACATCATCCTCGTCCACATAGGGCGACACGAAGCTGTGACGCAGTTGCACATGGCGTAGTTGCAACAGATTCCCATAGAAGCTGTCCGGCACAAACTGCACCTGGTTGTACTGCCTGGTTAGCTCAGTGATGTTCAGATAGTTCTGGGCATGGGCCTGCAGCAGTCGCGCCACCTGCAACTCGGGATGCTCAAAAGAGCCGGGCAATAGCAGTCCATACCAATCTCGGCGATTCAGCGTGGTGCGTCGTCGCTGCTGGAAGCGTGTGGTGTGCAACTGGTACATGGCCAAGGCGACATCGCGTCTCAATTGGGGTGCCAGCACATGCCACTGCCAGTACTCGGCGTGGAGCAGACGCTCAAATTCCTTGGCCAGCTGATAGCAATCCTCGTATTCTAGTTGTTGCCGTGCCTGCCACAGCACATAGTTGTACACGATGCGCGGCTCGGTTTGGCGCAACACTTGCCACGCCTGTGTTATACGCTCCACATTCTGTGGCAGCTTACGTGCCTCAGCCAGCTGCCGCTCCGTAAAGTTGAGCAGCCCAAAAAAGCGCTGCAGGTAGTCCATTGTATTATCATCGAGTGGCAACTTTTCCTGCCCGGGCGCTGGTGTGCTCTGGTCTGGATTGGTCAAACTGTTGGTCAATGGCAGCTCTCCGCGCATTCCACGGCACAAGACGCGCATCTCGTGCGCCACAATGTGAGCCACCTGCGGATGACGATCCGTTAACACATCGGACATGCTCAGCTTAAAGCCGCCCAAACTGGGACAGGGCAGTTCCCGCATGGGCGCCAAGTAGATGGTCTGTTCGGCAAAGTAAATGTGCAACAAAGTGGGAAGTCCGTGTGCCGCCAATTCTGCTGCCAGTTGAATCCAATTGAGTTGCTCATCCAACTGCCTGCGTTGCCATTGATGACGCAAAAAGGGCCATGACGAGAGCACTTCCGCATGGGCAGCCAAAAAGGGCAGCTGCTGCAGCATGCGCTCCCAATGCGTCGCTTGTGTCTGGGGCAGACTCTCCACATGCTGCGGCCTGCTCCTCATTTTACACTCACTAAACAGTTGGGACAATAATTTACCGGGCAACGTTCCAAAGTTTCCGTGTTGTGCCTGAAAGAATTGCATGCGATCCTGCATGTTGTACAAAAATGGAGGCAGTGCATCATCCACCTGCGCTAACTGGCTAAAATTGCCACAGGCATGTGCATAGAAATCAGCACAGGGATCGGCGCTGGCATTTCTCAATTCCATCATTTGCTTCAGATTACGCTTATACAATCGGGTGAAGAACTGACCAGTCTCAGAGTCCGGATCGGCCTCCTCTCCTACTGTTGCTGTTGTTGTTTTGGTTGTTTCTCCATATTCCAGGTGAATAGCTATAAAAAGCATTAGCAGCTGCCATTTCCAGCGCATTTTGCTCATCTGTTCGTTTGTTTTGCTAACCGGGAACTGAACTAATTCGATTCTAGCTCTAAACTGGAGGCAGCTCGCCGCTGATAAGCTTGAGTCTGTGTGGAGCTCTGTGTTCTGGATGCGATTGTGACTCTCACAGTGCTCTCTCTGCTCTCCGTTGTGCCACCTTGACCTTAAAATTGTATTCTCTCATGCAAAATCATTGCAAATATTTCTAACAGATTACTGAATACTACGCATCCGCACTGTGAGCCCTAATTTTCTTTTGATTCTTTATTAGAATCAGGAAGTAGTTATAGGCATTACTTATTAGATATGTATATATACATTTAGATATAGATATATATCTGATACTCATTGTATTTTAAGACTGGTGTTTAATTTTTATATACGGTATTCATTGGATATATGGATATTTATTTAATGGGTATATTTAATATTATTTTTATTTGAATTACTATAAATTATATTACATTTTTTTGGTTAACTTAATTAATGTTTTTTTTAATATATTTACTATAATCAAACACTAAAGAGATATATTTATATATTTTTAGTCTCTGGTTTAATCTAAATTATATTTCAGGTCGAGTTCTTAAGCAACTAATCCAGAGCGAAACATAAGGAGAAAAATTATAGGCATTTTAGAATTTTAATGGTAATAAATAAAATATCAGCAAGACAATAGGTTTAATATGCTTAATATTTACATCTATGTTTATCTTAATTGATAAGTCAATTTATTAATTATAGAAATTTCTTTACGTGCTTAAATACTGTTTCTCAAATGTATGGTTTTAATCTGGCCAAAATGGTTTTCAGCTAAGCAAATGAATAAGTTCATCTAAATTTTACAATTTGATGAGCTTTCCGCGCATGTCATTTTGGAAATCTCTTTATGACTTTGACAACTTTGTTGAACGGAGCTATTAATAAATTAATGGATTGTGTGGAATGGTTAGCTACAGATTCAACCCTCTTTCTTTCCTTTACCATCACTTGTAGACTGACAGAAGGAAAGTGCGAGTGGCAAATGAGGTCACACAGATGTTTCTTATTTTTGTGGCTAATTTGTGTCTTTAGGATTGATGCTGCCCCTGAAAATATGGACAGCAACTAACTAAACATTTATATAGATAAATATATGCTAAATAAATTAAGCCACATGACCTGCTACTTAAATTACAGTAATTTGCTAAGCAAAATAATGTGAACATTTCAGTTAAATTACTCGATAAACAAAAGTTTCAAAAATCCACATTAATTGTTCCAATTAGCATTTCGCGTGCTGTTTAATTATGACGAGGTAAACAAAAACAAACATTAATTTATATATGCGATCTGTTGTTGGCATGGGTCGGGAAATAAGGCAAAATAAAGCTATCTGGTATGCTGGTATTTATGGCTCGTAAGGCCTATGTCAATAGAGCTGAAGATCCAAATATGAAGATCCATATAAAAGCTGAAGACAAGCCAACATTCAACGATCGTTCGCCCTTTGGGACGTGCTCCGTGAATAAAAAGTTTTCATTCATTGCGCATAAAATTGAAACAACAAACACGTACGCAGCCCACAGGTGTGAGTGTGTGAATGAGTGTGTGTGTGAGAATGAGTATAAGTACTCACAGTACTTTAGGGTAAGCTCTCCGAGCTGGTCTCTTAACCGTTAGCTAATCCTCTGATTCGCTTGAAATTCTCAGCGTTTTCACTTTTCTGCCTCAACTCTCACTTTATAATTACACATACACACACCAACACACACACACACACATACACACACTCGTTGCTCGGCTACTTAATACATTTTGGCCAAAATGGTTATCGACTCGAATGCCGGCCTTCAGTTTCTCCGACATTTCCAGACAATGCAGCTCGCGTCGCGGTAACTCGACCAACAAAAAAATGAAGAATTTAAAGTTCAAAATTAGATACAAATTTCTGATTTTACCATATTTATTCTTCGGTAAGTCTCAGGTTTCTCCATTAATGACCAATTCTATAAATGAGTCCATCTTTAGTCGGCAGCTGTGGCGGCGCCTCAATATTGGATTTCGTCACCCAATCCGCCCCACAATTGGATAATTCGACAACAACAGCAGCTCCGGCGACAGGTACGAATCGTGATATAACCGTTGGACCCTGCAAATGGGCCATAGGACGACGCTGTCCAGATCCAGATGTCAAATATTATATTTACACGCGTCACAATGTCATGGATCGTCAGGCCATTCACATTGATGAGTCAGCGGAGAAGTCGAATCTCACCGATACCTTTTTCAATCCGCGACATCCCACCAAGATACTCATACATGGCTACAACTCCGATATGTTCCTAAATCCGCTGCAACATATGCGAGATGGTGAGTAAAATAAACAGTGATTTTTTAAAGGTGTTGAATAAATTAATTTATTAAAAATTTACTGATCAAATGGGATTTTTATCCAACATTAAATCAAAAACTGTAATCAGATAATATTTGGCAAGATCTTTGAAGATTATCTCAACAGACTACATTTAAAATATATAAGTCCCATAAAATAAAATTAAAATTAAATAAAAATCAAATTATATTTTTATGAACAATTTCCACTTTTTCAGAATACCTGGCCAAGTCGGATTACAATGTGTTATATGTGGACTGGAGCATGTTGTCGCCGAGTCCTTGTTACATAAGCGCTGTGCACAACACGCGGCAAGCAGGCGCCTGCACGGCGCAGCTGGTGGAGCGTCTGGTGGAGGCGGGCAACACGGATATACACATCATCGGCTTCTCGCTGGGCGCTCAGGTGCCCAACTATGTAGCGCGCAATTTGAAATCGTTTAAGCTGCCGCGCATCACTGGACTGGATCCGGCGATGCCACTGTTTATTACCGCCGGGGTGAATGATAAGCTGGATTCCAGTGATGCGGACTTTGTCGATATCATTCACACCAATGCGCTGGTGCAGGGCAAACTGGAGCGATGCGGTCATGCGGATTTCTATATGAACGGCGGCATTTCACAGCCTGGCTGCACTGGACAAATGTGGATGAGTAAGTGCATAGTGTATTCCAATGGAGAAGATCATAATTAACTCAAGCAAATTCCTTTGGCAGATTCATTTGCCTGCAGTCATCAGCGGGCGACGGCTTACTATCTGGAGTCCATACGCTCACCCAAAGGTTTCTGGGGCTGGGCATGCAGTGGCTACATCGCTTACCTACTGGGCATGTGTCCGCCGACCAACTATCTGCTCGAGGCTGGCGAAAACGTACGTCCCGGTACGCGTGGCATGTTCCTGATCGACACAAATGACAGCTCACCTTATGCGCTGGGCAAGTGGACGGATTTGCCAACGCTGGGCGTGAAGCATTTACGCATTCCACCACGTCCACTAAAGATTCCCCCACAGAGCGTTGATCCGCTGCTGCAGCACATCGATCAGTTCGGCAAGCTGACGACCAACTTTAACAATTTGCCACCAGCACCATTCGCCGGAATCCAAGATCCCTATGAGCACTGGACGAGTTACAGTCCGCCACAGTATGCGGACAGCGAGAGCGACGACTCTGTGGAAGAGCAGACCTCGGATTCAGAGGACTTTGTCGACATGGATGATCGTCAAATAAAAAGGCCACTGAACTGGTGGGACTATCGACGCAATCTCACACTTGGCTACATAGACAATTATATATTCAGCACGCCAAAGGTGAATTAGTGCTACTAATCCTACCAGTCCTTGCTAATCCCCCTTCCTTGCCCCAAAAGCCACACAAAAAACATTCCGATAAGTAAGTAATTTAAGGCCCGCTTTTAAGTACGCGTTTTGAAAAACTGGCGAATTTTTAATAAAAGTTCTGTAACATTCTCATATATATATATTTGCCGATCTAGAATCTAAAATGCTTATTTTTGAGAACATTTTTATGTTTATTTTCTTCTTCTGTTTCAAGCACTTTTAAATCTATGCAAAGAGCCTATACAATTTTTAATTTATAGAAATCATAAAATTAATTATAATATTAGATATATTAGAATCATTGACAAAAAGAGTACTTCTTGAAATGTGAACTAATTACGAATTTCAATCATCTCGCTCTAATTAGCGAGCAAACACCGTATTTGGTTTAACATGATATTTATGATTCAGGCTTAAAGTGACTACCCAAAAAAATAACTTGATATTAATGAATAAAATTTGCATATAACTTATTGATTCATTGTATTTTTTTGAACAAATCGAAATACAATAGCAGTTCGTGTATATTTTGTAAATTGTAATAAATTGCCATATAATTAAAATTGGGTTTACGAATGTAGGTGGGCGTGCGCGCAGATAGCGTCCGCATGGGAGTGATGATGGGGGGTGGGAGGTGGGGGCAATAAAGCCACCAGAACACAAAAATTGTGCCAATGGCATATGTATATATATAATTTAAGCGCTAGGAGTCGCCCCAAAGGCAACCACCTGCTTTTGATTGACCAACATTGGACTGACAACAAACATGAGACTGACATAATAAATGGTGACAGATTTGGTTGACGGTTTCCTGAATCGTCATTTTGTTTGGTGTTATTTTGAGCTTGTGAATAAAATGCTAAGTCGTATTTTTATCGCCGCCGATGCTGCTGTTGCTGCCACAACACAAATGTGATTTACACTTTCTTATTAGCTCCGCGCTTAGCACGCGTCGCTGGCCCCGCTCGAACAGGCGTCGCTGGCGTTGGCGCTGATGACGCTGCGGGAACTGCTGCGGCTGCAACCGGTTCATGTTTTCGTTCTGGTGATGACGGCTCTTCGGCTTGCGATTCAATCTTGGGCTCTCGCTCAGGCTCTGGCTCTGGCTCTGGCACTGTCTCTGTCGCTGGCACATCGTCGGCGGGTTCGATCTTTACATCGACTTCCATGCCGGCTTGCTCCGTGTCGCTGGTGCCGGACATGGGTGATGGAGGTGCTCGTACTGCATCTGGATCATCGTCCTCTTCATGCGTTGATGCAATTGATGCACTGCTGTCGTCCTCGGGCTCTGCGGCCTGTATTGTGAGGTGATAGAGTTTCATATCCTCTTCAGAAATGGGAACCGGTGCATTCGAAAGCGGATCGCGTCCGTTCAGCGACTTGGGGAATGCAATTACATCGCGTATGGAGCCCGCCCGACACAATATGGCAATGAGGCGATCCAGGCCCAATGCAATGCCACCATGTGGAGGACAACCAGACTCAAGGGCGGCCAGCAAATGTGACAGATGATCGTGGGGTATCTTGAGCACTTGCTCCAATATGAACTGCTGCATATCGCGATCGTGGATGCGCATCGAGCCACCGCCGACCTCCTGGCCATTCAGAACCAAATCGTATGCCTCGGATCGTATTGTCTCGAGATTATCGCAACTGGTGGCAAACTTGTCCAAATCCTCGACAAGCGGCGCCGTAAAGGGATGATGCACGCTCTCCAGTTTGTTGGTGGTGGGGTTGCGCTCAAAGAGCGGGAAATCGACAACCCAAAGGAAGCGATAGTCGTTGGGTTTCTTAATCTTTTCATTTTCCACGAGAAACTTGTGATAGTCCAAGCGAATGCGACCCAATAAATTCCGCTGTATGGACAAACAAAATTATGATTCAATTGATAATCCAAAATATAGAAAAGTATGTGTAATGATTCTTACCGCCTCCACCTTGGGACCAATGCAAAGGAAAAGCAGATCATTCTCCTCTAGATCGAATTTCTCAATAATCTCAGTGGCTACCTCGGTGCCCAGCAGTTTAGTGAGCCGCTCCTGCACATCCTTAGCGAAATTGAATTTACGCACAAATAGGGTACCTGGAAAAGATTTGGCCAAGCTCTCGTAGTGCTTGCGTGCGGAATAATTCCAGAATGCATCGCTGGCACGCACTACAATCGCATAGGCACTAAAGTTCTCATATTTGTCCTTGAAATTCTCGCTCTTCTCGATGATCTCGGAGACATTGTTGAGCAGAAAGCCAAAGCGTGAGTCCGGTTTATCGTTGCCATATTTCTCAATGGCCTCCTCATAGGTGATGCGCCGGAATGGTGTCTGCAGCTTGGGCAAATGCTTGGGCCACGAATAGCGTAGCGTTTCCTCAATCAATTGCATAATATCATCCCGACTGGTGAACGACAATTCAATGTCCAGCTGTGTAAACTCCGGCTGGCGATCCGGACGCGTGGCTTCGTCACGATAACAGCGCGCCACCTGAAAGTAACGATCAATGCTGCCGGACATCAGCATTTGCTTGAACTGCTGCGGACTCTGCACGAGTGAATAAAAGTGGCCAGCCTTACGTGTGGGCACAACAAACTCCTGGGCACCGCCGGGTGTGCGACGGAACAGCGTTGGCGTCTCCACCTCCACAAAGCCCAGATAGTTTATTAAATATTCACGCATGCGCATTATGACCGCCGAGCGTAAACGCAAATTGTGTTGCATATCATTGAAGCGCAGGTCCAAGTAACGATGTGTGAGGCGCATGCGTTCGCCAGCGCGATTAAACTTGCGTATCTCAAAGGGGAGATTCTTTTTGGCCGCATTGAGTATCTCGACCTTGTCGGCTTCGATTTCGACATGACCTGTATTCATTTTGGGATTTACGGTGGCAGCTGGACGTGGTATGACGGTGCCCTCGACGCGCACAATAGATTCAATAGGTACACCCGATTCGACATACTCTTCCAGGCCCTTTGTCTTGGCTAAAATAAGCACTTGTGTCTGGCCGTAAGCATCGCGCAATATGAAGAATTTGTTCATCCGCTGGAACTCCAGCCATCCGCATATGACAACCTTCTCGTTGATTTCATTGGAAGTCAGCTCGCCGCAATTGTGTGTGCGATCTGCAAATTTATTCGTGTCCGCCACCTTGACACGCAACGGTTCGGCATTTGACTGGGCTGTGCTAGGTGCAGCCGACTCGCTGCCATCCATGTTGCCATCACCATTGTTTGCGCTAATAGCGTTGCTAGCAGTGGCAGCGGCGGCGGCAGCCGCCTCTTCTGCCTCGAGATCATCAATTGACATCTTTTGCAGTTTCTCCTTAACCTTGATGGGACCCTCGTAAGGATCGTCGGGATTTAAGACCTTGACATTAGTCACACTGACTTCCACTTCGCCTGTGTCATATTTCTACAGAGATATAAAGAAAAACATATCTCAGTTTTTTTACATGATCAGCTGTTTCATTCACTTACCAAATTTATGTTTGCTTTTGGCCTGCACAGCACTTTGCCGACGATTTGCAACACAGTTTGCTCCGGTGTGGACAGGAATGTGTCCATCAACTATAAAGTAAACAAAAAATATATGTTTTCATATCAAAATCAACATTAAATATTTTGAAAATGCTTAGGTAAATTAAATATTTACTCACAGATTGATCTTCGATCATCAGCTGGGTCTGACCATAGCCATCCTTCAGCTGCAAGAACTTATTGTTCTTGGTCGATGGTATCCAGCCCACCAGGGTCACTGTTTTGCCAACATCATCACGTCGCAAATCATTGCAGGTGAGATCACGATTCTCAAAGTATTTTAAAATATTCTCATTCTCTGCAAGGTATAAAACAATATGATCAGATTTAGCAATATACATAACGTTGTGGCGACTTACTTGCAATCTTGTACTCTGTGCTGGTAATGCCCAAGCTGCTTTGTTGCTGTACCATGGTGCTGTAAGTGCGCTTATCGCCGGCACGTTTCGTCCCACTTGCTGGGAAGTGTATGCTGAGGATGTCCTGCACCTCTACCTCAATTTCGCCGGTGGGCATTGTCTGGTTGCAAGAGTTGTGCGGTCTTCGCATCACTTGGCCGACAATTGTCAGTGTTGTGTTCTCGGGCATGTTGTTCATCCGTCTCGCCACACGGGGATGCTTGTCCTCCAGTACGACTAGTTGGCAAGCGCCGCCATTGCGATCGCGCAGCTCGGCAAAGCGATTCACGCGCTTTTTTATCAGTCTCCCTGACAGCTCAACAAACATACCACAGTGATGATTGCGCAGTTCACCGCAGCTCTGACGCATCGGCTGTGGTGGCTGCGAGTTCATGCTAAAGTTGCTAGCCATGGCGCTCATCAACTGCATCAGATCATTTCCTGAGATATTGGGACCCACTGTGTAAAGAATACAATATTTAATTCTTCTGCTTGTGGAAAAACCACAAATGAATATTTCTTGCATTATGTATTCTAAATAAAGTATTGAAATCAATTTCCATAATTGGGAATCAGCTTCTAGATATATACACAAACTTAAAAGTGATTTTAAGCTTATCAATTTCTGATAAATTTTAAATAAAATTAGTTTGGCGCCCTCTGTATCTTAATGGTAGCTCGATAATGTTATCGATAGTGAAATGATAAGAAACTTGACCATGGTTGATTGCTGTTGAAACTGATGCATTCATAATGAAATTAAATACTTACTGTTGAAGGGATTTGGTCCTGGACCGTAATTGTCGTTATAGCCTCCTCCACAGCCGCCACCGCCACGGTAGTTATCAAAGTCATTGTAGCCACCACCGTAACCTCCGCCACCTCCACCCCCACCATAACGCCCACCGCCTCCTCCTCCTACGCCACCGCCTCCGCGATACCGACCGCTCATGATCTGTTGTCAAAATTAATGTGGTTTTGGTGCTATTAGCTAACCGAGAGCCTTAAAACGTGACAAAACTTACGTGACTGCCAGCTGCTTCAAGTGCTGATGGGGTTTTTTCTGCCGGGTCTCTGCTAAAATTGGCTGGTTCTTTCGTTGATTTTGCAGTGGCAAAGAACGCGGATTGTTTGCCGAGTCGAAGCAGTCGTTGGTGCTGCTGTTGCTGGCAAACGTTTCTGCAAATTATTAACAACATTTTGTCTTACTAAAGGGCTTTCGCTCTTAACTCACACGGTTTGCGCCTCTTGCAAGCCGATAAATAATTTTTTTCCCAAGGCACGAGCACAAACCATGCACACACATTTAAAAGCTTTTCTTATGTGTGCGTGCATATATACACATGTACATGTACATGCAAACATTTGATTGTGCGTGCATGTGTGAGTGCCGGGCGTCGCGAAAACGCCGACGAGCTATTGACCAATTCGCTGTTGTGGTACTATTGCGCTCACCTTAACAATATGATGGATTTGTGCAGCTCAATTTTGTGTGAATTTAAAAGCACCCAACACGTTTAACTAGCACACCAAATATTGCACATTTAATTTCAAGTTGCTCGCTTTTCGTTTTGAGATATAATTAAAAATGTTTTGGCTTGGTACCGGTGGAGAAGAGAAAAATTGTTACCACTAAGTCAAACAGGCACTTATCGATAGTGCTATATAAACATCGATAAAACGGCACGAAATTGATGACATATTAATACAAGGCAAATGTTATTCTCGAAGTATTCCTTTTTAAACTAGTTATAAAATAAACGAAATAAAAATCCATTTTCTTTATTTACATGACGGCTTAAAATCATTAACAAATGCATGGAATAACAATACCCAGTGCGATGCATTTGCAAAACTACAAAATCAATTTGTATGTGGCATTCAAGTTTTATCAACTTGCATTTTTGGCTTATTTATTCTACAAGTACAGACCAAAATATGGTGTTACCAAAAGTCCAATTATTCTAAAATTTGGTTCCATTTAACGCTGTCTGGAAATGTGTAATGACGTAGTCGTGGTAATAACACATTATGCACAGTGGTTGACCCAATATAATGGAAGCCCAAACGATAATATTTCCCATTCGTGGCCCAAATCGACGTTCTATGTACCGAGATATGACCGACAGTGGAATCTGACCCATCATACCAAGGAAGGCCCAAATTTTGTAAGTTTGCAACGGTACAGAAACCTACAATATAGCCAAACATAAGACTCGGAATGCAGAAATATAAAATGTAGCTCAATATTACCAAATACTCATGGAAAAAGGCGCTGAACAGAAACACCATTGTGGATGCCTGGCGTGCCGAATAACCCATCTGTACAACGGGAATATACAGATGACGAACACACCATCTGTGTACGGGCATATTCCAAGTGCGCCAGAAAGTGTCAATGTTATTTGCATTCCACCAGTCACAGTAGAAATTGCGATCAGCAAAATACATCACTTCGCCAATAGCATTCAAAAATGAGTGAAACATCAGGTAGAAAAAGCACAGCCAGCACAAATGATTCGGTAGCTAAAAAATATTAATATTGATAATAATAATTAATAAAGATATTTGTTAGAATGTAATTGAAAGAAATACGGATTTGAGAAGTAATTACTTACAGCAAGTTTCAGCAAACGTTCCGTAGCCAGTCCCATGTCCATATTGGAGAAGGGTATCAAGGAATTGCGCACCGAGGGTGAAATCCACTGTTGGACTATGGCCAGTACAACATTAACACCGACAAACGTTTCTAGCAAACGTTTCAGCAAAAAACGCTTACGAACACGCGAAGTGCGCGGAAAATTAAGTTCATAGCAAAGAGTAGGTGCCAATAAGAAGTACATGAGATCTTTGTAGCTCAAGTTATCCGGATATTGTACCAGCTTCGCCACATCTTCGTCATCCTCGACACCGTTATTGCGATTTCTTTCTAAAGTTTAGTTATAAACAAATTATTTAATAATGTATCCACTATTCCAATGAGGAAATAACTTACTGAGCTCGGCTAAAGAGATACTTGGTCGTCGCTCACGGGGCTGTCGCTGATAGTAAGTCTTTCGACACCACATATTTGTCTGGGCGTAGCTCCATAGTTTCAAGAACAGTATGGCATAATATGAACACACAGTTGTGGCACCCACTAAAGGCGATAATACGGTTATAAAAGCACTTATAATAAATTCCAACAATCTAACTTACTTATGCTAAACGTGGAACCCTTGAGATGAATAATCACAACAGGGAAACAAACGGAGACAATTATGTTTGTTGTCTGAACAGCCATGCCAACACCCTCGGAAATTATTTCCTGCAACAAAAAAAGTAACGGTTAAAATTATTAAATACGATAAGAATAATCTGCAAAAAAAAGAGCTACTGTTATCGCTGGAAGTTCACGATGTATGGCAAATTGATAGTGTAAATAAGACCCACGGTTATCGTTAATCGAAAGCGAATCCATCGCTGACAAATGTGCGCATTTGTCATTCCACCGTTTTGCACAACGCTTGTTCGTATTTTCTTTGTGTTCGCAATTTCGTTATATGTTGTAGAATAGAGTTAAGCAAGACCAAATTAAAAACGCCACACTAAGGTGATATAATTACATATACAAATCAAAATCTAACAGAGATAGCAACAAAATGGAAGTCACTGATGCCAATTTGCAATTGCTAGCCGGTTATTTGCAACAGACGCTCAGTGCGGATCCAAATGTTCGCAGACCCGGTGAGTATGTGAGAGCATGCAAATGTGTGTGTGAGAGAGAAAGAAAGAGAGACTGAGGGAATGCGTGCGCGGGAAAACGGCGGTAGTCGATGGGAATAAATGCATTTCTCATTCTCTTTTTCTATTTAAAATTATTTTTACAGCGGAAAAGTTGCTGGAGTCGACTGAATTGCAGCAGAATTATCCGGTACTGTTGCTCAATCTGATCGACAAGGCTACGATGGACATGACCATTCGGGTAGCGGGCGCAATCGCATTCAAGAACTATGTGAAACGCAATTGGGCGGCACACGAGGATGGCGATGAACCAGATCGGATACACGAAAGCGATCGCAATACGATCAAGACGCTTATCGTGACGCTGATGCTGCATTCGCCGACGGCGCTGCAGAAGCAACTGAGTGATGCTGTCAGCATTATTGGTAAACATGATTTCCCCAAGAAATGGCCGCAACTCATCGATGAAATGGTTGAGAAATTTGGTTCTGGCGATTTTAATATTATCAATGGTATATTGCAAACGGCACATTCGCTTTTCAAGCGCTATCGTTACGAATTTAAATCGCAGACATTGTGGGAGGAGATTAAGTTTGTGCTCGATCGCATGGCCAAGCCATTGACAGATCTACTGCAGGCGACCATGCAGCTGAGCACATTGCATGAGGGTAATGCGGAGGCCTTGAAGGTCATTTATAGCTCGTTGGTTCTGGTCAGCAAGGTGTTCTTCTCGCTGAACTCGCAGGATCTGCCCGCGTTCTTTGAGGACAACATGAACATATGGATGGGCGCATTCATACAGCAGTTGGCCGTTGACGTTGCCATTCTGCGCACCGATGACGATGAGGATGCCAGCGTCTTGGAGCATCTGCGATCGCAGGTCTGCGAGAACATTTGTCTCTATGCACGCAAATATGATGAGGAGTTCAAGCCGTACATGGAACAGTTTGTCACTGCCGTGTGGGAGTTGCTGGTGAAGACCAGTCTGCACACAAAATACGATTCGGTAAGAGAACCATTCAGTTTAGAAATTCTGTTATTTTTAACACTTTGGCATTTTTAAGCTTGTCTCAAATGCTCTGCAATTCCTTTCGGTTGTCGCTGAGCGTAAGCATTATCACGGCATCTTTGAGAATCCAGAGATTTTGGCGCGCATCTGTGAAAAGGTTGTCATACCCAATTTGGACATTAGACCGTCGGACGAGGAGCTGTTCGAGGACAGTCCTGATGAGTATATACGCCGTGATATAGAGGGCTCCGACATTGATACACGTCGACGTGCCGCTTGTGATCTGGTCAAGACTCTATCCGTTAACTTTGAGCAAAAGATCTTTGGCATCTTTGGCCAATACTTGGAAATCTTGCTGGGCAAGTACAAACAAGATCCTGTGGCCAATTGGCGTGCCAAAGATACAGCCATTTACTTGGTCACCTCCTGGGCATCTCGTGGGGGCACACAAAAACACGGCATTACACAGAGCTCGGAACTGGTACCGTTGCCGCAGTTCTGCGCTGAGCACATTGTGCCCGAACTGGAGCGACCCAATGGTAAATGATCAGCAGATCAAATGAAAAGTAAAATAGCAGAGTTAAAAAATTTACATATTTTCCGCAGTTGATGAACTACCCGTGCTAAAGGCAGCTGCAATTAAGTATGTGATGGTCTTCCGCAGTCTGTTGGGACCACAAACATTGGCTGGCTGTTTACCACATCTTATACGGCATTTGCCCGCCCAAAGCATTGTGGTGCACAGCTATGCGGCTTGCTCGCTGGAGAAGATAATGACCATGCGAGATGCGAGCAACGGACTGTTGTTTGGGCCACAGGTTCTTGCGCCACACTCAAATCAGTTGGTGAGCGGACTATTTGCCACGTTGGCCCTGAGTGGTTCGGCGGAGAACGAGTATGTAATGAAAGGTGAGTTCAATGTCACAAACTAGGATCTTACGTCAACTCAATTGTCGTTCCTTCCTCTCCAGCAATAATGCGCAGCTTCCATGTGCTGCAGGCGGGTGCGATGCCATTTATGGCTGTGGCCTTGCCACGCCTTACCGAAATTCTCACGTTTGTCGCCAAGAATCCCTCGCGACCACTCTTTAATCATTACCTCTTCGAGACACTGTCGCTGTCCATCAAGTAAGTATTTAAAAACATTTAATATATGTTTTAAAATATTGAACTTTTTAAATGAATATTCTAGGATCGTCTGCCAAGCAGATGCCACAGCTGTCAGCTCATTTGAGGAGGCATTGTTCCCAGTTTTCCAAGGCATACTGCAACAGGACATAACTGAGTTTATGCCATATGTATTTCAAATGCTATCGGTGCTGCTGGAGGTGCGTGAGTCAAGTGGTCCAATACCTGAACCCTACTGGGCACTCTTTCCCTGCCTGCTGGCTCCACCCCTCTGGGATCGCAAGGGCAATGTGACGCCATTAATACGCCTGCTCTCGATTTTCATTAAACAAGGCTCCGCGCAAATACAAGCGCTCGGCAAATTGGTAAGCAATCGGTGGAACTAATTAAATCAAATATCTCTTTTTATAATCCACGCATCCTTTTAGAACGGCATTCTCGGCATCTTCCAAAAGATGATCGCCTCTAAGGCCAACGATCATGAGGGCTTCTATTTGTTGCAGAATTTGCTGTTCTATTATAACGCCGAAGAGCTACAGACGAGCATGCGGCAAATCTTTGGATTGCTCTTCCAGCGACTGTCGCTATCGAAGACCGCCAAGTATCTGAATGGAATTATTGTGTTCTTTAGTGTCTATGTGGTCAAGGTTAATGCCAGTTCGCTACTCCAGCTCATCGAAGAGATTCAGGCGGGTATGTTTGGTATGCTGCTGGAGCGCGTCTTTATCACGGACATGAACAAGGTCACCATGGAACTGGAGCGTAAAATTGTTGCAGTGGGCGTTAGCAAAATGCTTACAGAATGTCCCGAACTGTTGTCGGGTCAATATGCAGCGTATTGGCCACGTTTGTTGCACGCCCTTATTGATCTGTTCGAGCGGCTGCCAGAGAAGTTACCCTACTTGAATATAGATGCGGTTGCTGCTGAGAGCGTTGTTGTAGATGCCGAGCCTGGCTATCAAGCGGCTTTCTCCCAGCTGACATTCGCTCAACCCAAGCAGGTGGATCATCTGGCCGAAGTAGAAGATGCTCGCAAATATTTGGCCAGTGCACTGTCCAACTTATCGCAGAGGCGACCAGGAGAATTAACCACATTGCTTGCACCGCTCGAGGCCGAGTATAAACAAATGCTTCAGAAATATTGCGATCAGGCGGGAGTACGCATAGCCTAAATCGTTGATTAATTTACACACACCTCGCATACACATAATCACACAAACACACACCCCCATTAATACGTACGAAATTGTCATACAAAAATGATTTATAAGTCTAAAGATTGTAATTATGTAATTCCCTACAAAGTTATGTTTGTCACATTATTGGGCTACTTGTAATAAAGCCATGCTCCGAATCAGCTGTCTGAAACGGTTTCTGTTTTTCGATTTTAAATGAAATTCTTTGGATCGAATGTGAATCGAATATCGAATGTGAAATTAAAATATTTGGGGGCTACTTACCAGGGCGAGTCCCTTCTCGACAGCCAAGCAAATCGATATGTGTACAAAAGAGTCTGTAAAACAAACATTTAAGATTAAATGAGGCCAGCAGGATTTGAATTGGAAGTTGTGCACTTACAGAGTATTAGAAATAGGGCATTGTGGCCTTCGCCCTCGTTGCGACCGCTTAGAAAGAAATACCAGTCAATGGGATTGATGCGTATGCCATATCTGCAAAAAGGTACAATGTGTTAGGTGGAGCATATATATCTACTCTGTTGAACTTACTTGAGCAGATTCTCGAGGCCCAGACGCAGACCACCCATGCAGAGCAGCAGAAAGGCCCAGTTAACCAGACCGGAAAAGTTGGTAAAGCCCGAGCTCCACGAGAAGAGCGAATCCCGTGGACGATGAATACTGGAAGTATATTTAAGATTTGGATATATTTTGAGGTAAATAATCAGTTGAGTTTGTTCACGTACGATCTGTCGGGTTGGGCTTTACGCTGTTTGGCCTCCTTGTTGGAGATCTCCTCGGCACGTGTGACGCTTTGGGTGCGTCTATAGCGTAGCTTCTTTTCACTTGTTCCATTGCCATTCTCATCCTTGTCGAGCACCTTGCGGTACTGTTGCAAATCTATTGGGTTGCCATGCTGATCGAAAAGATTCTGCGTGGATTTGCGATTGCGCAGGCTACTCAGGTTGTGCTCGGTTGCGGAGGCGGAGCGTCGCAGACGCTTCAGAAGACCACCGGCTACTCCATTGGTTTGGGCAGGTTGAGCCGTTATCTTTGTTGCTGGTCCCTTCTCCTTGGGATCTGTTGTTGTTGTCATGGCTCTTAAGAGGTCAGTTCTTGCTGGGCCGCTTTAAATAAACGGTTGATTAGATTCAAATTCACCCAGTTAAATAGTAAATAAGGAATGGAATTTCTCCAATCTAATCAAGCAAATGTTATTTTATTTGTTATTACAAAAATTTGCAATAAATATTGATAAGAGAACACTTGCGATTCGCTTTGAAATTTCATTGAAATAATATTCGCGCTGAAATTATTTTCGGTTATTCTCAACTATTCAACAAACTAAACGAGGCATCTAAAATTAAACTCGCTTCTGTTTGCCTCGAGTTGAGAAAAACTTAAAGGTAATAAAAAAAAACCTCGTTGCGGTTAAAGTTCGCCCGATTAAATAAATTGATGTTTGCATGGATTACTATATTTATATATACACATGTATTATACAACATATATGCACACTGATGTGCAAATAGAGGCTGTTAACAGGTTTCAAACCTGAACTGTGATATGAAGTTGCTCAACTTGCACCATCGGGTAGATTAAATAGATTTCATTGTTAAATACGCCCTTGCAGTTGCAAATAGTAGTTAATCAAACGAATCGAGAAATTATAATTATTGGTTGTAAAACAGTTCTGAAATAGTTTCCTTAGCGTCTGGTTTTTTTAGTACAAGGTATACAAAGTTGTAGTAATAGTTTAAAACTAGATTGCAGTCATACTTAATCAGGTTTGTACCAATTATCAAAACTCTCAACAGCTCTAAAAAGTTATTTTAAATTTTTAAACTGTTTTCAAGTTTGGAAAAAGTGTCGTGTGCCTTGTTCGCATTTTTTTTGGATTAATCTGAACCACTTAAACTGGAATACACAAACACAAACAAAATACTCAGCACATTTATTGTATGTACAATTTTTGATTAACTCACACTCTATAAAATATATACTCTATAAACACATACACAATCGACCCAAATTTGTATACTAAATACTTGTATATAAATTCAAATACTAAATGCGATCTTGTTCACGTAGCTTGTCTTCCCACAAGAAGATGTGATTAGAAAATTGCTTAAGCAATTAATGAAATTATATATATGTATGCATCTAAATACGTATATTATTTTCAATTCTCGTCTCTTTATAAAGAAACATTAAACATTGCATCACAGTTCGATTGGGTTATCAAAAAATGTATTCAAAAACGCTTGAGTAACGATATTCTACGTCATTTGTAGCTCAAAAAACACAACGAAAAAAGAAAGTAACGAAAATAAATTATTTTGAACAAATTCGAGTTTATTAAATTTTATGATCCGTAAATAATGATAGCGAAAAAACGAAAGAGAAAAATATCGCACCTTATCAAGCATTGTAAATACTTTTTTTTACTGTCTGCCCAACCGATAAAGTGTTATTGTAATAAATGCACTCAAGCTCTGTGTGTTGGGTGTGTGTGTGTGTGTGCATGTGTTCGGGGGGAGTAAATGCGTGCATTGAACTGATCTTTATATACTTCACAGCAAAGTCAACTTATTCGTTCATGCGTTATTCAAGCTAAGTTCATGTGCATGAATCTGTAATTTTTTTTTTCAGTCGAGTCATCGTCTGTGGCGTCTGCTCTTAGCAGCTGTAATGGCTGTAGTAGAAGAAGACCCCAAGTGCACACACACACACATGCATACGTGGGTGCATGTGCATATAGAACACGCAAAAAGTAAATAAAAAGAATAAAGAATACTTGAGGTGCTTGCTGCGGTTTTAACACTAAATTGCACTGAACTTTTTGCTTACACATACACTTATGTTGAAGAAGGTGCATTGACATTTACCATTATGTCTAATATATCTGTGTAGACACAATGCGTATTTATTGTGCATATTACGTAATTGTTGTTGATTAAAACGCGTTCGACAACTGATTGAAATGCATTGCATGTATTTAATTTGGTTTAATTGTGGTCAGCTAATTACAACCGTAAACCGGTTAACATGTTAAACTTGACTCATAAAGTAGGTCAGTCAATACTATTGGCATATTTGGCATTATATTATCAGTTCAGAAATGCTGAGTAAGCGGATTCCTCCGCTGATTACATTGTAAACGGATGCTAGCCGGCGCAAATAAACAAAAAAAAACAAATGAATAAAGTTTGCCGGCTTATCAACTAGCTGCAGCTCTGTCTGCTCACAACAAAATGTTATCAGCGGCGTCTGACATTATGCTGATAAACTCTCGAAAAACTGAATTTGGCTTTTTACACATATTGGAATGAGAATATTCCACTTGGCACAAAAAAAAGAGATTTTCTGCATCGAATAACGTCTGCTTTTTTGTCTCTGTTTGTCTCACTCACGATCTACTCTCCCTTTCTGTCTCTTCTCTGTTTGTATTTTGCACGTTCGATCGGCAAACCAGTTTTAACTTAGAAGATTGTTTGGTTGACTTCGATTTCTTGTTGTTGTTGTTTGACGAATTAACAAAAAAGCAAATATATGTTTTAATGTTGTTCCTACGCCAGCAAACAAACCAAGGTTATTTAAACATGCGTACACACACATGCGTACAATGATCCGTAAAGAGTCTGATTAAAATTTAAGACGGCACAAACAAATTTATTCGCACATGCAAAGTTTGTAATGTGCGGGTGAATTATTTATTTTTATTAATAACTTCTCGTGAGTCACAAAACAGTGGCAAGTGCTGCACGTGTTTTGTGCATTTGTTGTTGCAATCTTGTGTTTTAATGGAAAAAGACGGTGGAGTGGCGGAGACAATTTCAATTTTTCTCACTTTATTGCGTGGTTCTTTCAACTTTGCTTTCTTATTAGACTCTCGTTCTTGTTCTATCTCGCTATCTCTCTCTCTTGCACTTCAAACAAAAGCAAAAGCGAATCAGAGAGCAAAATAAAACATTAATAACAATTTGAGCGGTCAGTTTCGCTTGGCAAATGAAAACAATACATATATTTACAAATTCAGCGTAAAAATCAGGCAACCCATTAAAGTAAGTGATACTAATGTGTCCTAAATTTAGACTTTAGTTTAAGCCTTTGTCCTACGTTTTAATTTGGTAGTTGTTGCGATTTGTCACCCACGACGCGCACCAGTCTTCCAGAGAACGATGGAAGCGTGTCACAATACCGTCCGCTTTGACGTTAAATGCTAAACTGCTGCTATTGAAAAACCGAAACAGAAATAAACAAAGCAAAATTGCAGTGCGAAGAGAAAGAGAACAAGTTCCAGTCGATTTAAACTTTAACTAAGTAAAGAGTACTTCAGAAGAGCGTAATTTATGAGAAATGTGTGCGATCCGTTTGTGGTTTGAGTCGACGCTAAAAACCGCTGTTGATAGTCAGCTGAGCAACAGGTTGCTGTATTAACTAAGTTTGCTGGCAAATGATTGATCGGAGAGAAATTCGCTTAGAAGAATTTATTTGGAATACTTCACTTAGATAATCTTTTTTTTGCTGATTGTTGCTCTAGAAATGTTCTGAAATATTTTATGCTCACTACAGTTATTGAAATTAATAATTAATGCAACAATTAACGACACAGCGTAAAGTAATTGGGTGTGTGTTGTTTGTGTATCCGCTATCACTGCTTTGCCCACTGGTTGCTTTATGGACTGCTTGCTCTTTAGCAATGTCAAAAACATTTTGTTAACATATTGCAAATATTTATTACATACATTATTTATTTATTGTCAATTATTGCACACTTAACAACTAAAAACAGAAATTTGTATAAATTTAATTTAAATTACAATACAGTACGAACGACACAATACAAGAAAACCGATTCATCTCATCGGGTATTTGGATGATATAACTTAACAATTAACAACGTTAGATCAAACGACCCAATCTTTAAAGCTTAGTTATTTACATGTAAAACATTTTAAGTGTGAGAAAAGTTTGTTCTGATAGATTTGGTATAGAGCACAGTTTTTAAGAAAATATATAACTAATTTTGACGATGCTGCGGCTGAGAATTAACATCATTGTCGTCGTCATCATCATCATCGTTTTCATCATTGCCAGGCGAGAGACCCTCAATCAAATCATCCAAATCATCGTCTCCATCATCCACATCATCGACAAATTTATCGATGCGTTTGAGTAAATTATGTTCGCTATCTGACGTTTCTTCATCTTCGCTCACATCGCCAAGATTGTCTGGTTCGCCATCTTCCAACAGCTCATCATCATTTTCGTCGGTATCATCATCATCATCATCATCGTCAAGCGCGTAGTCAGGTTCGTCTTTAGACTCGGCCTTGGTGCGAGACTCGGGCAATTGATCATAGTCAAAGATCTGTCGTGTGGCACGTGGTGGCTGCTCAGGTTCGGTGCTGGTCGCAATCTCTGAACCCATCTTGACCCCATACTCACCATCCAGCAGGCTGCTCTCAATGCTGCCCGCCTGGCTCCCAATGCGCGGCTCTGGTTGCTGTGGTTGCAGTTTCGTTTTCATTGTCACCGGTTTTAGACGGGTGCTCCCGCTGCTCGGTGTGGAAGAGATTGTTGTTGCTTCTGTTGCCGTGGCTGGAGTGTTTGTTGTTGTGCTGGCAATTTCATGCGCTTCGGCAAACATGTTGTCCAGCAAACTGAGCAGATCATCAACACCGCTGGCCGGCTGCTTTGCGCTGGCAGTTGAAATCGCAGTTGGTATCGCAGTGGGAATCACAGTTGGAGTCTTTTCAGTTGGTATTTTTGTTGTTGTTGTTGTTGATGGTCTCATTGTTGTCGTTGTTGTTGTCGTAGTTGTAGTTGTTGTCGTTATGGGCATTGTCTTCGTATGCAAATGCTTGACCTGAAAGGTCTCCACTGTGCCACGTTTCTCGCTGGGATCCGCAATCCTCACCACCGGCTCCCGCTTTGAGATAACGGGCACTATCTTGGGACTATGCGGATCCAATTCGTTCTGACCATAGGTCTTCACCTTGGAGTGACCCTCGATAATGAGATACATGGGTCCCATCAGCGGCTTCGGTGGCTGCTTATAGTGTGAGAATAGAGCATCTGTGGTTAGTTCCGGTGCAGGAGCCACTGTCGGTCGCTGCTTCAAGTTGCTCGTCTGCGGGATCAGCAGTCGGGTGCTGCTGCTCAGCGTTGTCGGAGTCTGGGGTCGCTCATAGATGGGCAGCGGTGTCGTTGTCGTCGTTGTCCTAGTTGTTGCCAAACTGGAGCTGGAGACGTACATGGGTTGGAAACCCAAGTGGGTCGAGCTGGTGGGCGTCAGTGTTGTTGGCGTAATATATATTTCTGGGCGTATACTGGTTGTGGTGGGCGTGGCTATGGTAGGTGGACCGGGCACAAAGGTCACCGGCCTATAGCTCAAGGTTGGCGCATGGGTGGAGCTGGTGTAGGCACTCATCATGTGCTGTGGCTTGGTGGTGCCCATTAGATACTTGGTCGCCGGCATTGTTGGTTTCATGCGCTGCATCAACGGTGGCTTCGCCAGCTCCTTCTGCAACAGCTCATGGAGCCAGGGCTTGCGCGGCACTTGCTTGGCGCCCATGGAATGCGCATGAATCGAGTTGGGCGCATAGCTCACCGAGGTCTGTGGCCTGGAGAAGCTGTAGTGCTGCATGGACTCCAGATGATGGGCATCGGCGTAACTCATGCGGGAGGGCATACTGGACATGCTGGGCGAATGGGTCAGCCAGGATGCACTGCTCGCTGTGGGGGGACTGCTATAATAATGCGTTGAGCTGACGACTGGCTTGCTGTGACTGCTCGAGGAGCCAGTGTAGCTATTGCCCATATTCATGCTCATGTAGGAGGAGCTGCTGGGTGAGCTGTGACGATACTCCACATGACCCATGCCCTTCATCATCATCATGGGTGGTGGCATTAAGTGTGTGTGTGGCATGTGTTGCACTAGTTGCAATTGCTGTTGTTGCAACATTTGTTGATGCTGCTGCATTTGTTGTGGTGCATAATAGCTGCGACGGATTGGGGCATATTTCACCTGCTGATGCAGCTGCTGCTGCTGCTGATACGGCACACCCAATCCCTGATAGGACATTGGCTGGTGGTGCTGCTGCTGCTTCGCTCTGGAACGCTCCCTTTCACCCGGCACACCCAAGAGCAGTATCTCGCTCTTCGTCTTGTTGCGCAACAGTTCCGCTGGCAGTTTCTGTCTGGCATCCTGAGTGCCATTCACATTATTCTCCGCCCAGTAGCGCACTCGATCCAGAGCCGGTGGACTGTAATCGTAGGTGGGATCCTTTTGCAGTGGATCACCATGGCCCAATGGTCGCCACTCGTTGTTGTTGTTCGGGTCCAGACGTGCTGCTGCTGCTGCAATGAATGAGAAGAGAAGAGCGTTGCATCAATTAACATGGAACGTGTGTCTGCAACTTAAATTGCTTCGCCGCCGGCCAAAATGACGACGATCACCGAATCATAACTCGTTAAAGTGTTAACAAATGTTTTTGTGGCGCCACCAGGCAGCGACAAATGCGTAGGTAACACGATACGCAAAACAAAAAAATTATTAACTATTAACTAAAAAAAACTGCTAAAGTTAAGAAATAAATTCACTTTAAATTTGAATGCGTTTCCATGAGGAACATAAATTCTACTTTTACAAAATATGCACATAAATTTGTCAAAAGTCAATAACAAATTTGAAAAATTTATAATATTTCGAATATTAAATTTTGGCAATTTTCCTGACAAAAATGAAGATAAATTTTAAGTTTTTTTATTACTAAATCTCAGCTTTCCAGAGTTCATATTATTTATGAAATCCTTCTACTAGTTGAATGAACTAAAGTCTTGACGAGATTGCTTTAAGCCCATGCATATAATTTAAGCTAACGTGACTGCTTATGGCCAAAGCAAACTTAATCCCAGAGCAGAGATGAGAGATGGGCCAAGACTAATGTCGGGAGACAGCAGTGGGAGTCGCAATCCAATAATGCTAAAGTCACAGTTCAAGTAATGAACTGAAGGCGGAGAGACATAATGCCTCCTGGTAGACTGGGAGGGAGTGCTCACCTGAATGCCATATGGCAATCACCAGGTAGATCACTGCCAGATCACTGGGGGCCATCAGTCAGGCTATCAACGAACAACAAACAACACACAACGAACAACACACACAATACACAAACACACAATACACACACACACATAACACACACACAACCAGTGTTCGGCTCGACTTGATTGACTGATCAACGACGACGACGACGCTGACTGGCAACTGTGTCTAAGCTGGAGTCTGGGATTGGAGGCTGAGTCTCCGAGTCTGAGCATTGGTGGTAGCCGTATAAGTTATTAGCCACAAGCAGACAAATCGCTTTCCATTTGAATGCGACGTAGATCAACGTGAGGACCGCCAAATGGTGGACTTGGACTGCAACTTGGATTTTGTCTGGCTGATTTTTTTTTTTTTTTGGGAGTTGGCTTAGCGGAAATGTGGAGACTGATGCATTTCTGATCTGCCAGCTGGCAATTTTCGATTTGTGCAGACCAATTGGTTTTTTGGCGAACGCTTTTATAAATTACCAAAGATTAAATGCCTCTGGGGCGGCATACTACCTACGCTCCCAGTTTGCCAGTTGGACTATGCATCGATGCGGTTTTAGTTTATTTTTTTTTTTCGATATTTTTTTTGTATCCCATTTATCCTTGCATAATTGCTGGCAGTTTGCTGGCCAGTCCCAAGTCGTTTTCACTTTCATTTGCTGCACCACATTAAAATACCGCGCATGATTGCGTTAAAATTGTTTGGATCCCCTAATGCTGGCCATTAAAATAGCCTGCCACTGCTGCACCCGCCCCTCTGCTCGTCAACTTAAGCGGAGCAAACAGGTGGACTGGTGGACTGCTGGACTGGTGGACTGGTGATGGCTTCTCGTCTCGTCGTCTCGCCGTCAATCTCGTGGTCGTGTCAATTATGTCGGCATTTGGCGGTTAAAACAAAATCAAAGTGCAAATCTTTCATATTTGCGGCATTTCATGCGGTTCATTGGCAGCTCAGCAACAGCCACACATACCACTCCCTTCTCACCACTCCCCTCTCTCTGTCTGTTCCTCCCTGTCTCTCTCACCTGTTGTCGCATTGGGCGTCACAAACACCAAGCCATTCACTTCATCCTGATGACTGCCACTCTTCGTCGCCGTCGTCGTCGCCGCCGCTGTTTGTGGCAAGACCTCAAACACCTCATCAGCCGCACAGGGGGCGGGACAGGTGGCTTGCAGGCAGAGCCAGCAGCAAAATATTGTTACCAAATTGAGGGTTTTGTGGCGTTCGCTAATCATCGTGAAACGGTGCGGGTTATCTGGAAATGCAAATTAAAATTATACTTATTAAACTTTTCCGGTTATTCAATCCAAGCGACAATATTTTTTTTTAAGGAAACTGTTTCAACATTTACTAATTGCTCTGCGGTGTTTCTGGGTTTCGTCACTAAAAAACATATTTTCTGACAACATCAAAACTGACACTACATTTTTTTTTTGAAAATTGCTGAATAAGTAATTTTTCCTTTACGGTAGTCAATTAACTTAAATAATATCCGTATCAGCCAAAAATACATTTTATCATAAACTGTTATAGAAGAAAGACTTGGGCAAAAAAATGTTGTATGGCTTTAATAATAATAAAATTTAAAATTAATCTCTACCATGTTTTCCTTAAAAAAAAAAAAATAGAGCATTTATAATAAAAGACTGAAACAAACAAAAATTGGTAAGCAATTTCATTAAATATTTTGTCAGTATTTTATTAAAATTTAAATCAAAATTTCAGCTTAAAACTGTGTCAAGTTTTCGGGCTGCAAAATGTAGCAATGCATTAATGCCATCAGCTGTCCTCGGAAAGAAAGAGGGTCACTCATCTTATAACTGACAACTTTATTAAAAATATATATCGCATTGGAGACTGGGACTGGGACTCGACTGGGTTTGTGCCTGTTTTGGGTGGTCCCCTTTGAGGCGGCTGAGCGGCACTTTTTGTTTTTTTTGGAACATGTCTTTAAGGTTTCGTGCGCCTCTCAGCGGTTTTTTGGATGCGATGTGCCTTGTCATTGGACGCGTTCCCAACGAAAGTGAAACTTGTGCACAATGCTGCGATATTGGAACATCAACCAAGAAATTTGCATTTATTTTGCAGCGCCACAAAATGTGGTTGTTGTTGTTGCGGCTGTTGCACGTCGGTCAGTTGGCGGCAATCGTAAAAATTAACGTGATTACTACACGCATAAATAAAGCCATTAAATGCCAAACATCACTGTACGTCCAGCAATTAAAATCAAATAAAATTCACCGACAGCTTCCCAAAGAAGCCACCAAAAATTGCTATTTGTTTTAGGATGTGTGGATGGAGGATTTTGTGGCCTTAACAAATTTGGCGCTAATTACATTTTTACTACCAATATAAAATGAGTAAACAGCCAAAAAGTGCTCCAGTCGCGATTGGTTGATTGGAAGTAGTTAAAATGATAAATCGAATACCATCATCAGAACTTTTTTTATAGAGTGTTCCCTTTTCGATTCAGCTCATAATAATTAAATTAAATTAAGCCTATTTTTGTGCCTATTAAAATCAAAGTAACTTGCAATTTTCACACGTTTTCCTTGTTAGTTATTTAATGGCCATTTTACCTGCTAACCTGCTACCAGCATTCACAATATAATTTGCATAATATATTTAACTATGCATAACTTTTGTGTTATTTAATTGGATTTAATTTTGTTTACATGATTGAGCCGTGAGTTGGTCGTTGAAACGAGTTTGTCTTACAAGCAAGGAAGTTGTTAGCTGTTTTTTTTTTTTTTTTTGCTTTTGTCGTTGTTTGTTGTAGTTGTTGATGATTTAACATATTATGGTAAACATCAATTACTAAAGTGATCCATATAATATGCATTATAGTTAATATTTAGATGGGTCTATACTCTTCAATATCTAATTATGTTTTAAGTATAATACAACTTTTAATTCAAATAATTGCAAGAAAGCCATCGATTGTTAAATATGAGTTTTTAATGGTAAATAGAAAATGTGTTAAATTTATTTGTAGCAACAAATATAAAAGTTAATTTAAATTTACTCAGAGCTATCATGAAGACCAATTTCAATGTGACGCTATGTGTGTTATTTATTATCTGTCTTATATGTTGGCAACATATTCAGTTGTTATCAGTGTACTTTCAATATTTTCAAACTAACTGCAACTTCATCTTTTTAACCAGCCCAAAAAGCAGTTGAGTTAGCTGGATGCATGCAAAGTGACGGCTACTGTTAAATGAACGCTTAAACCAATGAGGCGGCTGTAAATGCATGACTACAAACAAAAAATATATTGAAAAAAATAATCAAAAAATAGCAATAACAAAGAGGCAGACAAATAAACAAACAAACAAGCGAAACAATAACAACTTGGCACACTAAGTGACAAGCAAAGCCAAAGCCAAAAGATTCATTCAAGTGTGCGACACTTTTTATGCGTGACATAAAAAGCGACCACAACAACTGGTCAACAACAACAACAATAACAACAACAACAACAACATCAGCAAGCAAACTGGGGATGCATACCAACATGGCAGCGTATTAGCAAAGACAAATACTAATTGCAGCCAAAGCAGCAGCAACATTTGCAGCAGCAACAGCAGCATCAGCAGCAGCAACAGCAACTTGCAACGCAGTTTTTTTTATTTGTGGTTGCTTTTGCTGCCGGCAGTTAATTTCATTTAAAGAATGTCATCTTCACTTTAAGTGAAAGATAAATACACGTACAAGTAAACACACACACACACACACACACACTCACACACACACTTGTTGTTGTGGAAAAATCGACAGTTGCAAGTGTTTGGCATTGTCTCCTTTTCCTTCAACTTGGACGCGAACATTTGGCGCTTGGCGCTGTCAACGCTGTGTATGAGGGATGTGTGTATTTGATTGTTGTTGTTGTTGTCGCTGTTGTTGTTGTTGTTGTTGCTACTTGCAAGTTGACACAGCTGCTGTTTGTTGATGAGTTGTGCGTCTTAATTCTTTGTGCAAATAGCGCAGCACATTCGATTTCGCTGAGAGTGCAACATCCGCTGAGAAAACTCAAAGCTAACTCAAATAACAAACAAAACAGAAAACTAACAATAAACTTTTGTGGTTATTGAAAAAAATAATCCTTACTACAATGTGAATTGCTTCAAAATCAGCTTAAAGAGTTAACATAATTAAATAAATAATATTTTGATATAAAAGCATTCACAACTCTGTGGGAATCGAACTTATTTAGATTCCTATATATCTTTTCAATATCATTTATTTATTTTATACAAATTCACAAATTTCCTAACATTTTTATTGATTGTATTTTTTGCCTTATTTACGTAGGGAAAAATGGCTTCTTTTACAATCAATGAAACAAAATATTGCAATAAATCCAGTCAGGAATTTGCAACGCCTTTTTAAATTTTAAACCAAAAATGTTAAACGTAAATATGGGATTAAAAATATATTATACAAAATCAAGAAAGCCATAAAATACCAAAGCTAATTGCAATTTTTTTATAAAAATGAAAACTATAAAATTAATATATCAACTTTAAAAAATTAAATTAAATGCAAAAACAATTAACGCTGATAGTATTTTTTATTTTTTTTTTAAATTTATAATAATTAATTAGAAGGAATGGATGAATAAGACAATTTTTATTTATTTATTATACAATTTATATATTTTTAGTATATTTTAAATCATAGTTAATTGTTTTATTCAACCACTTTTTAACATCTTAAGAAATAATAACATAAATCATAATTCAATCACAGAACTGATCCATTTTGAGTTACATGAATATTAATTTATTTTGTTTGTATTTGATTTATTTGACTACTTTTTGAGTTGATCTTACATCATGCAACATTTGATACGTACCATACAACGCGGGCACTGATAAATAGATGGTAAAGATGAAACTCAATTGACTCAACTGGATGTAGATTTATGTATAATCCTTTTCTTTCTAATACGTTTTTTGGTTTTTTTGTTTTTGTTTGTTTTTTATGGTAATCACTTTGTGTTTATTTTGCACTCATTTGTTTTGGCTGCTGCGACGGCGGCTGTTGCAATTGTCAGATGTGAATTGTAATCACTGAGGGGCTTTATCGCTAACCCAATCCCAATCCCAATTCCGATGGCAATTGCATGGGGCTGGCAAACATTTCATTTCATTTCATTCAGTGAATTTCACTTTTAAACGACGACGCCCGACTGGCCGAGACGAGTCACACTTTGGGCCACCGAACACCGAAGAGTCATTCGCACTTTGGAGGCTATTGGAGGAGCAGGAAATTTCGCGGGCCTTTTATCGTTGCTCGAGTGCGAGTGGCTGCTGTTGCGCATCCGTTTCAAAACGCGTCCGTTTGTTAACTGATTTCGCGTTTCGTTGTGTTGGCCAAAACTCAAATTCGAAACGGCTCAAAAGAAGCGTCAATGTGTGTGCGCCGCCGCGCAGCCAGCGTCGCTGCGGCAGTACAACGAACCAGACAACTGGCCAGACGAACACTCTAGACAGACCAGACACCAAGCCACTCCCCAAAATAAGATTTCCCCGCGCCAACGAACAGCCAAACACTGCACGACAAAGTTGAGCAACTTTGCTAGCTGCACTTGTCGCTGCCACTGCCGCTGCCGCTGCCTCTGCCACAATTGACGTCGCTGCTGCTGTTGTTGTCTACTGACCAAAGCGAATCAATATATATGTGCGTCGCGTCGCAGTCGACGCCTGCGTTGGCTTTCCGGCAACCAAAGTTGTCGTCTTTTCGCTTTTTTTGCTGCTGCTGCCGCTGCTGCTGCTGCTGCTGCTGTCTTTGGCTTCAGCTTCAGCTTTGGCTTTGGCTTTAGCATTGCTTTTGGTTAGTTGTCGTCGCTACTTTTTCGCGCCTCTTCTGCTCCTGCCAACAGACTCACTTTTCACTGCAACATGTTGCTGGCTAACTGACTGACTAACTGACTAACTGAATGACTGAATGGCTGACTAACTGACTGCCTGAACTGACCATGAAGTTGTCTGCTTGGGGATTATCAAATACAACAATTTTACGCTAGATATCAATTCAATGAAATGTTAAGCTGGATATCTCTATATATAAATGTATATATCCAGAGTCAATTTTGTTGCACTGCAACTAGTTATACCAAATAAATAAAATAAATTTTTTAATAACGCAATTAATTTATTAGAATGAAACTGATTCAACTGTAATCGCCAAAAAATTCCTAGTTAATTTTTTTAACTTACCCCAAATAACAAAACTGTAGCTGTAAAATTTTTGTAAAACTGTAAAATATTTGTTTATAACGCAATGAACTGTAATTGAATTGTAATCGCTTAAAATTCCTAACAAATTTGCTGTAAACTTACCCAAAATAATAGATAAACAAACTGACTGAATTTTGACCTAAAAAATAAACCAACTTATTTGGACAAATGTCTTATGAAAAATATACATAAAAAATACATATTCTGATATGTAAATCTCAACTTAATTCCGAGCACTACTTAGACCCAATTACAAACATTCAACCGGCGATTTTCAGAGCGGGTCAAAAATTTGTATTCTCAAGAATTGCCAAGTAGCTTTAAAGATTTTTAAAAAAATTATGTTTTTTAAATCACGTATGGCAACTTAAAGCTTAAACTGTTTTAGCCAGCAGTTATTAACTGGTTGCTGTTACCAAGAAGTTAGTTCTCTTGTACAAAATTGTTGGCTGTTGTTGTGGCTGCTGCTGCTGCTGCTGCTACTTGGGCGGTCAATGTCTGATCAGCTTTCGCTTTTGTTGCATGAAGTACAGCAACAATTGGCATGTTTTGTGTGTGTTGCATAAAAAGCAATCTTCGTCATTTGACTGAATAAACATTTCTTTGGCAAACAAGCAAGCAAACAAAAATTGACAGTCACTGGCCAGTGACAGTCCAATCATGATGCCCCGTCGCCCAGCCCATTACTATTGTCGATTTCTTGTTGCTGATGTTGTTGCTGATGTTGTTGTGTTTTTTGGGCGTGTGCGTATTTGTGAAGAGTTTCATAGACGTCGATACTTGAGACATGCATAAAACTTGCAAAGCCATTAAAAACAACAAACACAACTTGTGGATTAAAACAATCATACAATATTGTTGTTAGACCCCCTCCGTACCCCACCTCCTTGTTTCTGAGGCGGCTCATTAGCTTGATGTGTTAATTAAAGCGAATTGTCGTGAAATTGCAAACATAACGAAAGATTTAGGCAACGAACTTGACGAATCATGACTTTCACAAAAGAATGCAAAACTTGTAAATATGACATTGACTGACTGACACACACACAAATACATACACACACAAATACATACACACACAAATACATACACACACACAAACACACACAATCTTCTTTGTCGGCATTTGCCTTGTATGTGCAACAAATGTGTGCAGTGAAGTTGGTCCATTTATAAGTTTTATTACACACACAACGCACATTGGTCCCTCTTTGCGCCCGCTGCTCTAATTAGCGCTGTGTGTGCGTGTGTGAGTGTGTGTGTCTGTCTGTTGCTTGTGTGTTGCGTGTGTTGCATGCAGCCGTCCTCTCGCTGCCCATATAAATTGTATCAATAAATTTATTGATTTCAACTGTTGCTGCTGACTTGTTAAATATTTTGCCAAACGATTTATGTTGCCAACATGCAAATTTGTTTTGCGTCTCTTTTCTTTGCTTTTATGAGCCATGCCGGCACTGGTGCGGCTTTAATGAACATGTCGCCGTGGAAAGAGTCATCATCGGCGCACGCACCAGAAGATATATATATATATATATATTAATGGTTTTTTTTTTTTTTTTTTGAGGCAACCTTTCACTGGCCAACAAAGCCGTATTTTCACCCACAACTTCCGGGCCAACAATTGTGCGTAGAACACTTTCATTTGTTTAAACTTGCAATTGGGTTTAGGACAGTTTCGATTTGTTGGCCACCTGCCTTGCATTTTAATTGCGCTGGCGAAACCACCGCACCACAATGTGTAGCAGGTGAAATGTTGTTGTCGCCCGGTGCATGGCTAATTAGATAAACAAATTTTGTTTTTTTTTGTGGTTTCATGTGCTCTTTGCTTGCCTACGGCAGCAAAGTCAGACTTTGGCTAGCTGTCTGCCTAGCTCTGGCTACATTGTTGCACGCATTCGAAATTCGAATTATTGAAAAGTGAAAAAAATAAACAAACTTTGTTCGTATGTGCGTCGGTTTCTAAAAGAAAGTGAAAAGCCAACGCTGACAGAACGCAGTGTTAAGCGTTAAGCGTAAAGTGCGCCGCCTAATGGCCGTCAACGTGCAGCGCCTTAGTTGGCCAGGACCAGCCTCAGTCTCTCAGCCAAATCGAGCTGGCCGCGTGCCTGCCGATGCCTCTCAATGGCTGCCTGCTTGCAACACGCACGACTAGCCTCAACTAACTGCAGCTTAAAGTTTATTACAATTCTTGTATGCCAAGCAATTAGGTTGACTTAGAGCTTAAGAGCTGAAATCATTTTACAAAAAAAAAAAAAATTGTTTCTGATCTAAACATTAATTTAAAATCTGCACTACTAAAACGAATTAAAATAAGTTTAAAACAGCTGAAACTAGCAAAAGGCTCGTCACTTTTAGATCATTTAAAATTCTAATTTTAATAATAATAATAAATTTAAATAACGCTGACTAAATCTTTAAATTTTCAGTGCTTTAATAATTAATTAATTATGAAAGTAATTAGATGTAAAAGTGACACTTTAATTAAATGAACGCCTTCTTAAACCGCTTACAGCCTTGCCACAGTTATACACAGACTTGCAACATTATAATACCAGGTTTAATCTAATCTAATCTAGTATTATATAAAATACGTTAAATATCGTGCGTGGACACGTGGTCATCTCTGGCAGCCAAGCGGCACTGATCCACAGCAGCGGGCACAGTCATTCACAAGTTTTGATGCTAAACAAATATGACTAATTATGGAGGAACTGAGACTGGCGCGCACTAAACAGTGCCACATAATGCGATCGTCGTCTTCGTTTCGACGTAGATGGGCAGTCCGACTACGACTAAGACGACGACGACGACGACGACGAGTGCGACTCCAACTGCAAGTCCAACTACCTCGCACACCACTCTTTCCCCAAGTGGTCAGTAACCAGTTGGGTATAAACACACACACACACACAAACGCAATCACACAAATACATATACAAAGCAACACCCGCAATTTCGCCAATTCGTGGAAAAAGAAACAAAGTATAAAAATACAAATAAAACAAAATCATTCAACTGCGATTTGTATGAATGAAATTCGTTTTACGCGACATTTACGCTCCTCATCTCTTCCTCTCTCATCTCATCTCATCGTCTTAGTTTTCACGGTATTTGGCTATAACAACTCAACGCCTTCCCCCTCGCAACACAGCTCTGGTGGCAGCTGCACAGTGGAATTACCAGCAGTTGCATAGCAGACATTTTTGTGTCAAGTTGAGCAGCTTGCGACATCCCTTCGCTGGGGCTTTGAGTCCGTCAGCATCATGGCTAAGGATTTTACCATGGCTTAGAATGTTCTGCCAGCGGATCAGCATTGCGTCAGCTCCTACATGGTCAAGTATTGAGTGCCCCAGCATCGCGGAACTCGCACGTGCTTCCGGAGTGGGTGAGTACAATTTGTACGCTTAAATCCTTAAGGAATTGAATAGATTATTGAAAACATTAATGGTTTGCCCTCCTTGCAGACGCCGTTTACAAATCATGTCTTAATCAGATGCACTGTGAGCCGTGCCACCTGATGCTCAACCAAGACAATCAAGTGTTGAGCAAGCAGACGCTGTGGAGGATTTCTGATCGCTTACAGCTCTCTGCGGCACGACATCGGATGGAGTGAATCTTGTGTTGGCACGCAGCATTCGGGCGTAGATAATTTTCTGGCTACGTTTTACATAAATTTTTCAATTTCTTACTAAGTAATATAATTTAAAATTAAATTGAAAAGAAAATATAATAAATATTGCTGAAAACCAGAAAACCATTTGAGTAAATTATTTTTTAACGAGTATTTCTGATATTGAAAAAAAGAGGCACTTTAACGATAACTTTTCCAAACTAGTCAAATGTTTGCCGCAAACTTTTAAATTTCTATAACACTCAGCTTCTTTGCATGGTTAGTCAAGACGCCCGCCAAGCACTCAAGCTTAGCTTGTTCAACAATCATTAGAAATTGACGAGCTTTTTACATTTATTTGTAAATGGTACGCTGTTCATTGCCAAATCATTTTGGACTAACTTGTCTTAAAAAAGCTTCGTAAATATTGCGTTGCGTTGTTTCTGGAATTTTGTGTTGAATCATTTGGAGCAATTTGCTAGAAAGCCCTAGTTGTTTGAGTGACTAAGACGTCGATCGTCGTTGACTGCCTTGAACAACACAACAGCTGATAACATAGAACGACGCATATCACCGGCAAGTTTGAAACGTAAACAAATGCACTAATATATATATGTGGAAATTTATATAAACAAATGGACATAAACCCATACATAAACATAAACCTCTCGAAATTTAGGGGGAAACTGGGTCGACGGTTAGGGGGAGCTCTTGTTGATAATATAAATAAAATATAAGAATGAAGGTCTGTATATATATATATATGAGCACCAAATCACGTCTGCCCTGCTGCTTGGGGCCAAGTAATCAATAAGTTTACGTTGACATTTGATTTGTAACGGAAAATTTTGTTGGCAATGAGCCGGCCAGTGACTTGGAAGAGCAACATGTGTTCTCACTGTTCACCTGACTATGATGCAACTGGAAGTGTAACTCGAAGTACAACTGGAAATGCTCTCTGCAACAGGCCAATGGCATCACAAGGGTTGACTTCGTGGCCATATATAATACCGTTTGCATTTTTTGTATACAAGAAACGTGTGTATTATGAAAAATTTTTAAATAATTTAAATACTCGAAACAAAAAATATGTTTGCTTGACGTTGTCATTGCCTTATAATTTTTTTTTGTTTACCGCGCATTTTGTAAACACAGCACAAAAAAATTAAATTGCGCAGCAAAATTGTACAAAGCTTTACACGTTCTCATTATGAAGATGTTCTCGCACTCTCATATTGTACGAGAGTGAGCGTGTGAACAGAATAACTGTCGTCCCAATGGTAAATGGTACCAAA
Source organism: Drosophila dives (assembly GCA_035042365.1). NCBI lineage: Eukaryota > Metazoa > Arthropoda > Insecta > Diptera > Drosophilidae > Drosophila > Drosophila dives. The sequence continues at coordinate 370,539 of JAWNLJ010000414.1, read as the reverse complement.
ATTTCTGGAACTAAAGATTGTAGAACAAAATTCGAATTTTGTTGTAAAACAGTATGCCAAAGAGCAATATTATTAAACTGATTAGGCATTTTCTGTGCTAGACATCACTTTGCTTCAGAAATCTTTTCAGAGCAGTCAGAAAAAAAATCAAAAAATTTCGAAAAAAAAAAATAAATTAATATACAAACAAATTTTGAAAATTGTTTATTTTTCAAAGCAATTGAAATACAACATTATATGCATATGCAGAAAATTTCATTTTAAAATAAACTCATTTTGCTCACAGGGTCTGTGAGAGCGGGAGCAGCTTGGTCAACCACTCTCACAACTGAAGAAAACGGCGAGAGAAAAAGCTCTCGCCGGGTATAAAACTAGGTGTCCAACATCAATAAAAAGTTCAATTTCCATTCGTGATTCGAAGCGAGAAGGACGTGGACAACCAGTGGAAGTGTCGCATATACACCAAATAAAATAAAAAAGAAAAATCTCAAAGCCAAAAGAATCTACAAAGAGATAGAAGCCGTCAATTAAAACTCTTTTATATAAGCAACAAGATCTCAAACACAACATGTCTGAAGCACACTTCGATGAATATGAGCACTATAACTTCGACCATGGCAAACACATCTTCTCGGGTCACAGCGGTAAGCAGCGCTCCAAGAAGGAGGCCAGCGAACACACCAACCACTTTGACCCGTCGGGCCACTCTCGCAAGATTTTGACCAAGCTGATGAACACCAACAACAACAAGAAGACTATAAAGAACTGATGTCCGAGGCCAAGCCAAGGCAGCAACAGAGAGAGGCTCAAATAAATATTTGAGTAGGAAGAGAGTGAAGAACATAAAAGAAAACGGAAACAAAAAGAGTAAAGATAGAATTGAAAATCAAAGCAAGCAGCAGCCTGAAAGAAGGAAGAGAAGGAGAAAAAGAAAAGTTGCTTTAGCGGCGGCAGCTGGCACTGCAGTCGGCTGTCGGCTGGAAAACACAACACATTACAAAAGAAAGAAAAAAATCAACACTGGAATATCGTATTGAATAGCTAATAATTTCCATAATTTCCTAAACTTACGTACTATTACGGACTTATAATTTTAATGTTATGCTTAGTGCGTTTCAAATTATGAAGTTTACCTTAGGTCTAACTTATAAAATAAAAAGAAAAACAAACCAACTTGAATCGTATTAACATTTAGTTGAGAACACTTTTTGCGCTTGCATTGAAAGTGGAACTCCCTGGCACACACACGCAGCGAGACAAAAGCTTTTATAATTCTTGCAATGTCTCACTGCTTGCATCTCTCCCTCCTGCTTTGGCTCTGTTTTCGACTGTGCGTGTGCAGCTGAGTGCATATTTATAGCCTTTTAGATGAACTCATTTGCACTTAGCTCAACGCCTCGAGACGACCGCCAACCACATGTTTTCCTTTGTTTTCTATAATCCACAGTTTTCGATGTAAAATGCCTATTTATGTTAACATATAATACATATAATTGACATTTTTACATTGCTAATTTAAGCGGAACTAGTCTGACTTTTATGAAAAATTTAGCTTAATGAACACATTGCCATTTACAAACCATATAATTGGTTAAAATCATTATATAAAAGTTCGTAGACTTGATACATAAATCAATAAGCGATTTGTTTTATTATGTTCTTTGCTAACGGGCGCAATGTTAACGCACAGAGCGCGATCTGTTATTTTACATATGTATTATAGCAGCGGGCTTTCTGCCACGAAGAGACCAGCTGTCACATGTGCGTTAGAATCGTTCAGAAGATCAACAGTTGCGCCACTGTTCCGTACGGTGTGGTCTATTTGCTAAGCAGGCGAGCTGTAATACAATAGATTTATTTGTATTTACTTTTCACTAGAAACCAATCAGTTAACTGTATATATTTGCAAAATTCATTGCAGTATTAAATTATAAAACAAACGTAAGTACTCCAATGCTGCAGTAAAATACTTACATAGCGTTCACAAACAAAAAAAATCGATAAGCCAGAGCAGAGGCAGCAACTAGTATAGCAATTGGGTGACAAATGCTGCAACTTGCCGGACATTTAGCAATATTTAGTGGCTATTTGCGCTATGAACTCTGTGTGTGATAAGAGGGCCAATTGCTATTACACAATATTACTACTCTATTTGCAGCACACATACACGGAGTAAAATATGGCTGCTATTCTCAACATAAATTCTGTAAAGCTGAACAAATGGCAGGTGGCCTTAATTCTTGGCACGCCCGTCGCCATCGGCCTGGGCATGTATATATTCAAACGGCGGAGCGCCGGTGCCAGAGATGAGGCGTCGAAGGGTAAGCAGACAAAGACGGACAAGGATTTGGGCACTACACGCCAAAACGGTAAAATGGAGAAGCAAGCTTTGTCCATTGATGGTACCGCGCCAGATTCCGAGCTGGAGAGTAAGAAGAAGAACGCCGAATTGGGTGAAAAATTGTCGCCGCTGAAGGAGGCCGAAAATTACAAGACGGAGGGCAACAATTGCTATCGCAACGGCAAATACGATGAGGCAATCAGTTTCTATGATAAGGCAATCGCCAAGTGTCCCACTGAGCATCGCGCGGACATGGCAATATTCTATCAGAACCGTGCCGCCTCCTATGAGATGCTGAAGAAGTGGAGCAAAGTTAAGGAGGACTGTTCTTTGTCGCTGGAGAACAATCCGCGTTATGTCAAGGCCTATTACAGACGTGCCCGAGCCCATGAGGCGACCAAGGATTTGGTCGAGTGTTTGGAAGATGTGACAGCCACGTGTATTCTGGAGATGTTCCAGAACAACAGTACCATCATGTTTGCCGACCGTGTGCTGAAGGAGACTGGTCGCATCGATGCCGAGAAGGGCCTGCGCACTCGTGTGCCTGTTGTGCCCTCGGCTAGCTTCATCAACACCTATATGCGATCCTTTATAGCCCATCCACTGCAGACAATGGAACTGCCGGCCCCAACAGAGACAGATACGCCTCCGCGTGGCTTCCTGCGCGCTAAACGTGCCTACGACGAGGAGAAATATGATGACATCATTGCGGCATGCACAGAGGAAATTGAATCCTCGGAGGCCGAATCACAATACAAGGTAGAGGCGCTGCTAATGCGTGGCTCATTCTATTTAATGAGCGGCTCCTTTACCGAAAGCAAGCTCGACTTTGATGCCATTTTGGCGAATGGTAAGCAAATGCTAATATTATTGCCTAATAAATAATAATAATTGAGTATTCGTTTGACAGAGGATGCGGATGTGACGCTGCGCTCCTTTGCTTACATCAAACGTGCCGCTCTCTTCATCCAGACGGAGCAGCGCGATTTGGGATTGGCCGACTTTGACGAAGCCGAGAAATTGACGCCCAACAATCCAGATGTGTATCACCAGCGGGCCCAGATACTGCTGCTGCTGGAACAGATCGACTTGGCACTGCAGGAGTTCGAGAAGGCGGTGCGTTTGGCACCCCATCATGCGATTGCCACCGTGCAGAAGTGCTATGCTGACTATCGTCTGGCCCTCATGTCCGCCGATCAAAAGCGCCTGGAGCGTGTAATGAAGGACTTTGAGAATGCCATCGAAAAGTTCCCTGATTGCGTTGAGTGCTACAGTCTGATGGCCCAGGTGCTGGCCGACCAACAGCAGTTCCCACAGGCCCAGAATTTCTATGAGATGGCCATGGAGCGTGCGCCCAAAAATCCGGCGCTGCTCGTCCATCAGTCCATCATGATGCTGCAGTGGCGCGGCGACATCGAAGCAGCTGTGGCCCTCCTCAATAAGGCCATCGAAGTGGATCCCAAATGTGAGCTGGCCTACGAGACACTAGGCACTGTCGAGGTGCAGCGCGCCCAGCTGCAACGTGCCGTCGAACTATTCGAGAAGGCGCTGATCTACGCAAAGAGCAAGGCAGAAGTGGTCCATGTCTATTCGTTGCGCAATGCGGCACTGGCCCAAATCAATGTGTCACGCAAGCTGGGCATCGACATGAATTCCGTTTCGGCAATGGCCCAGAACGGCCTACTCGGCCAGTAGATAGACAGAGCAGCTGACACAGCCATCCACAGCATTTAGATAAATCCTAAACGTTCGTGCTAACTAAGTTTAGAAAAGAACAAGCCTAAATCCCAAAATCCAAGAAACATCCGTCATTACTATAAAATCTTGTTTTAGTGATTGTGCTCCTAATTTGACAGCATATTATTGTGTATTATGAAACATATATACCTATGCCAATATATATATATATTCACTTATCAATATATATATATATATATATATATATATAAATCTATTATAATGTTGTCTAAGTCAAGACTATACCAATAGTTAAATATTAGTCTATGTTAATCAATATAAGCATTTTTATTTAATAATATTTGATAATTTCAGACACGAATCGGCATTTCATTATAGGACTGCACATCGCCCGATATTAAACCCGCACAGACTAACCATAATGCGGCACGAATGCTGTCAACAATGGCGTACTTTGGTTCCAGTTGCTGCAACATTGGCATCAGTAGGCCGGGCAAGGCACCCAGTCCGTTGGAGATGCCCATTAGGGTGCCGGCGAAATTGGGACTCATGTCCAGCTGGAGCAGTTTGATGCCCGCATAATATGCACCGAATGCCATAATCTTCCACGAACGTACCGAGTTCTCTTGATTGTGCACCAAATACATGGAGATGCTGGTAAAGACCAGCAACCCGGACATGAGGCGACGCGTCTGCGTTCGAGTCGATATGCCCTTATCAATTAGATAGTCACTCAACGATCCGATTGGGATCGATGCCAACCAGCTGCACAGATGTGGCGCTATTAGCTGCAAGCTCGCCTCCAGTTCCATCCACATAGTTTTGCCTTTATTTTCCAGTTCATCCAGCACCTGTATTAGATCTTTGGCCAACTCGTGTTGACTCCAGTTGTGCTGCATGTTGGCCACCACCAGTGCCCAAATAGGTGCATTCATGAGCATGCTGCTCCAGGGCACATTCCCATTGGTAACCTCATCTTCATTGATCTGCGTTGTTCTCATCTGGCTTTTGATATAGTCCAGCTCGCCGCTTTCGATGTATGGCGAGTCATCCGGATTGCTGTAGCAGATCAAGACCTGCAGCAGACAGCACGCAGGAGATTAGGAAATATATTTTTTTCTGATAATAAAACTACAAAATACTTACGAAGCTAACAAACCATAGAATTGCACCACTACCAACCACATAGAAGGCCACAGCCCAATTCTGACAGTTGAGCCCAAATCTACTGACCAGATGCATGAATGTGATGCCAATTTCGCCACCACTTAGAACACAGCTGCACAGCATTGAGCGCTCCTTCTCAGGCACCCATTGGGCCAGCAAAACGCTAATCGCTGGAAATGTTGGCCCCTCGCAGACGCCAATGAGCAGGCGAATACAGATCAGGGCATTTGGGCCACCATTGCGCACAATTGTTGGAGTGAGCAATGTCAGCATTGCTGACAACAATATGGACCCACCCAGAATCCATTTGCCACCGTAACGTTCCGCGAAACGGCCGCCGGGAATGTGGGTAATCATATAGCCCGCATAGAAGAATATGGTGACCAAAGTTTGCACCTCCTTTGACCAGATATCGCTGCTATTCGTCGTAGTAATAATCAGGTTCTGTGTTTTGGGGTTTCCGCCTCCGCTTTGCCTTATTTGTTCTATGTCCGTTTCCCGCACAATACGCTGGAGTGTGAAATCCAAGCACAAGCGGATTGCATAGGCATTGATGATGGCCAATAAGCTGAAGCAGCAAACAACCCACCGCTGCCTCACCTGCAGATCTGTTGCACTTAGTTGTCAGTTGGTCGAAACCAAAAACTGTTTTCCCACTTTTAATTTCTACTTACGATTGAACAGATCTCGCAATTTGCGTTGTATCATTGTTAACATTATAAAAGAAAATAAATAAAAACCATATTTAAAAGCAACAATTAATTTCAATGAGTAGTTGTATGAAACAGGTGATTAGATGATGTTTAGAATCGAACTGTTTGCTCTGATGAGCATTTTATTATTTTATTTTTTTTTTGCTCAGTGCCTCTTCGGCATCACAATCCACACGAACCTCCATGGAGCTAAGTCTGCGTTCCAATTTATATTTTTCGCGCAGCGGCTTTTTCCGCGCTCCTTGTCGAGATGCTGTAGCTCTCGACGAGCCTTCTCGAGTTTCTTATCGCTCTTCTGTATATCTCCTTGTACATTGTCTCAGGTGTCATTTCTAGACGGGACTTGGTCTGCTCTAAATTTTGGATTTGGTCGAAACTGTCATCCAGCTCCTTAGCCTTAGTTTGAGTGTGCTCCTCTTCGACCTTGCAGAATTTTATGGATTGCAGTTCTTTTTCAAGAAATCTCTCCCGATCCCAATACTTTTGTAGTACAGTGTTCCGTCTCGATGAACTTGGTAGATACGTCAGCTCTGCAACAATTTTCCCTATTAAATTTCGATCGAAACATTCATCAGATTCGAATATATAAAATTATCCATTGATGTCCATTGATTGATCCTTCAGTTGGATTTGCCAAATTGGTCTTAGCAGTTTATATTTCCTTTCGCATATGAATTAACATTTTGTCAATTTCTTTCCAGTTGTCTCTCTTTAGACTAGCCTCCACTTTGGGTAGCTTCATCAACTTATTTGACCGTCCTTCAATCTCTTTTTCTGATGAAGACAGCTCCATTTTTAGCAGCTCCAACTGCTTTCCCAACAACATATTCTCTCATATGATTTTGTTTGGCTTTGATTTGAACTTGCTTCACAGTTCTGTTGTAAGCCACAGAACACGCTTTGAATTTCAAAATCATTTCAGATTCGACGTTTAAATTTGAACTCTAAAACCGACGTGAAGTTCAAATTATATAGACTACATTTAGCGTAGAACTATATCATCAGAGTCGACGATTAGTTTAGAACTCTGAATCCGGCTCGAGGGACCAATAAATGTGGGAAACACGTGTAGGGTGGAGATGTCGTTTAGAATCGAACTGTTTGCTCTGATGAGCATATCTTTATTTTATACAAAAATCTTAAACCCAAAAATACATATGAAGCCGCTTGAAAGGCGACTCCATGTGATGTTTATTTATCTTTACGGAGTCGCTTGTATGGCGACTCCATGTGATGCTTATTCTTCTTAGAATAGCTGAGCTTTGCAGCGTTTGTAGGGCGACTCCATGTGACGTTTATTCTTCTAAGAATGTTATGATTATTATTCTAAGAATGTGTTGTTTATTCTTCTAAGAATGTGATTATAATTTATCTTAAAATAGCTGAGCTTTAACTGCAGCCATTTGCAAGTCGTCTCTGTATGATATTTTGTCATAAAAATTAGCTGAGCTATGCAGCGTCTCATTTTCATACTTGAACATTAGTTGTTATTTTTCAAAGTTATTATCTTAAAATAAAATACTTGTTTCAATTGGTTTATGCACTTTATTTAAACTAACATTATAAAAACAAATATGCTTCAACGATAGCGTTAAAAAACACATGCATTACACATTGATCAACAATTTAAAAAAATAATGCCATACAATATTTAAATTGAATTTTACACATTTTACATTTTTGCAATACAAATTAGGTACAAACTAGACTAAAATTGAATTTCGTTTCGTTTAAATACTAAATAATAATTAAGAGAGTAAATAATCTGCAATGGGGGGGCATGGAGCTGTGAACTACTTTGAGGGATGACAGAAGGTGGAAGGCGGGGTGCATGTGCAGTGTGGAAGATAGCAGAGCTATCCTATGTTTTTTTTGGGTTTAAAAATTAGATCTTAAGGAACTGCAGCTGAACGCTTAAAGATTAACATTTATATTTATATATATAATTATAGACAGCGCACAAAGGGCCGACATTTTGGCATACTATAAAACTAGCAATTGCAATAGATAATCGCAAGTTGTACAAATCCGTGTTGTATAAATACACACATACATTAACAATGTCTTAATGGGTGGCAGCCACAAGCGAATTCTCAAAATTCAATGGGGGCCACACGCATTAAAACTGATATAGTACATATATTGTAGATATGATATGAACTAGAGCACAACTGTGTTAGTTATGGCACTTTTGGGCAATCAGACTCTAGGAGCTGCGCTCCAGGGGCTTCATTTTATGCTCGGATTTCCGTTCCTCGGCCTCATAGTCAACGCTGCGTGCCTCGATGGGCGGATTGTTGAAGGCCTGAACCTCACCCGATGCCCAAATGCAGTAGATAAGCGCAGTGACGCAGAGAACACCGAAGGCCACCCAGAAGACCGTTCGCCACTCGAGCAGTGAGGCATTTGGTGTCATAACACCAACAAGATATGGCGTAATCACTCCCGTTATGGCACCAATGCCATTCGTAATGGCCATCAGGGTGCCGGCATAGTTGGGACTCATGTCCAGTGGACTTAGCTTCATGCCCGCATAGTAGGCGCCCATCAGACCCATGCAGATGGTGAAGAGCACCACTACCAGGACGCGATCGCAGCCGGCATATGAGGCACCCACCATAAATATGGCCGGGCCAAAGGCCGCCAATCCTGTCATCGTTTTGCGTGTATTTGTCGTACTCATAATGCCTCGACGAATCATCCAGTCCGCCACAAAACCGCTGCCAACTGACACGATCCACATCATTATGTAGGGCAGAGAGGAATACAGACCGTTCGCCTTGATGGAGAACTGCAGCACATCGGACATATATTTGGGCAGATCCGTCACCATGATATAGAAGCCCCAATCGTGACCGATTTGAGCAGAAACCAACGCCAGCATGGGTAGATTGGTGAGGATCGCCTTCCAGGGTGTTGGTGGCAGACTCTCATTGCGACCAATGTTGCCGATCTCCTTGACGAGAAACTCACGTTCGGTGGGCTTGATGAAGGGATGTGAGACGGGATCGCTGAAGCACAGGAAGATCTGCAACGTGAAATATTCCCCTGATTAAACCTGATTAAACTAAGAAAATAATATTTTACTTACAAAGAAGACAAACCAAATAACGCCAAGGCCGCCAAAGAAGTAGAACACAAATGGCCAGTCGTAGCTCTCGAGAAAGACGCCCGATAGTAGATTACCCATAATGGTGCCCACTTGGCCACCTCCCAGAACCAAAGCACCCAGTTTGCCTCGCTCGTTGGCTGGCACCCATGCGGCAAGCAGGACACTCAAGGCTGGAAATGTGGTACCTTCGCCCAGACCCATTAGCACACGGGTCACAATCAGCCAGTCGGAGCCACCCAATTCGATGGCCAGCGGTGTAAGCATGGTAAATACAGCTGTTGAGAGGATGCCCAGGCCGAGAGTCCATTTGCCACCAAACTTCTCGGCAAGTAGACCGCCGGGCACATGGGTGACAATGTAACCAATGTAAAAGGATGACAGAATCAGGCCCTGCAACTCCTCAGACCATTCGAAATTTCCATTGCTAGCAGAGCTGCCACCATCCAAATCATCCGCCTCACAGATCGCATGACCGCCATCCTCCGTTTCCGAGTTGTTCTTCTTCACCACAAGGACGGTGATGGCCTGAGAAAGACACACGCGCATCGTGTAGGCATTCAGGATGGCCAGAAAGCCCATGATGGCCAATATCACACGTTGTGGTATTATAAAATCTGTATACGAAAAAAGCAAAAATTTTTTTTGGTATAAAGTTAGTCAAAATTAATTAACAAAATAGTAAAAATATTTAAGTACTAAAGTATTGACGTCAATTGGAATTTGTGAATGTTTATTACTTTATTGTTTTTGTTTAAACTGTTTATTGTCTTTGTACAAACCTAATTGAAGTAAAATATATTTAGCATGCTAATAAACTATTTGAAAGTTATTCAATTAGAATGGACAAATCAATTTGCGTTGATAAATGGAAAATTGCATTTGATTGCAATTTGATGTCTATATTTAAATCTATTTATATATCTATAATGGTCACGTCAATTAGTTGGAAACGGATCTGGAATAGCCCTGGGGGATATGACCATAAATATGCCAATAATTAGAAGCTGATAAATTATGCAATTATGCAATATTATTTATGAATTAGATTGATTTATGACTGATGGTTTATGGGTCATTTTGGAATTGTGGGAATTATGGCAGTCAGTGTCATAATTTGTTAAATGAAGTTATGTCTATATAAGTTCCATTGCCAAAGAATCGCGATAAGGGGAAGTGCTAAAAATCCTATAGACATATACACACACCACTAACAAGTGTTCTTTTAACGGCCCATAAATCACCAGGTGCTTGGCAGTTAAAATTGTGCCGGATATTTTTTTTTGAGGCCCTAATGTAGTTCCAACAATTAACATTAACAGCAGACCAATAAATTCCAACAAATTGTTAAGGAATTCTGTTGATTTGTAGACTTAGACATTTTTTTATGCACACTCAAATTTTTTTTTATTTCTTTTGTATATTGAAATGACAAAATTTGAAGGTTGAATTAATGTTAACAATTTCTTTTATTTTCGTCAAAAGGAAAAGATGACAAAAATTGTATTAAGATTAACATTTACCCAGCATGTCGTACTTAATCCATGGACAAGTGATATCAACAACATGTTCATTAGCACATCATTATAATGAAATCCTACCCAGAGTATAAAGCACATGAAGAGCTAACAATCTGATTTTTTTTATCGCAAGCCAATTCATGACATTATAATTAGAGCAAAAAAAAAAAACATTTTTTTGATGTTCTGATTCTGATTGTCACAGACGTAATTATCCACGCTTCACTCATCAGCAGCAACAAATAACCCACTCTAGATTCCAGCACCAGTTGCTATATACACAATTCGAATATGTCAGACCTGAGTTGATTATCATGTTAATATTTGCATAAAAAGACAATAATTTTGTTTACTATGGTGGTTTCCCTACAAATAAGATAAAAAGACGTCACTGCTTGCCAATTCAATTAGGTATATATATATATATATATATATATATATATATATATATAATTAGCATACATAAATATATATACATAGTTGCAGTGGAGCTGACAGTTTAATGATGTCTCAATATTTGTCATTTTATTTAACAAATGGTTTTGACCAAAAGCCGACAACTGATAGAAATTTACAACCAACACGACACTCGAATACAAATAAAATATTAGCTATATTGATGAATAATACCACTTAAGAAAAAATCGTAGATAATGCCCATTTTCATATCAGGTACGAAATCAGCACCTAGTATATATATTATGGGACGCTAACCGTATCTACGAGAATAAAACTCGAGTGTGGTTGAAATTAAGTCGACTAATCAAGATTAGAGGCCTAAATCGAACATATGGGAGCTTAATGCATGAGCTAATTGAGATATCATAAGGAATCTTGACGAATTTTGAGTAGACATGTCCGGGTAGATATTGTCCATCATTAACTGAAGTCTACAGATAAGCGTTTACTTATTGGTTCATGTTATCGACGAACATACATGTATATTATATATATATATATATGTATTATATAAATATATATATATATATTCAACAGCTTGTTCTACATGTGATAATAAAACATAATTTTTTCACAATTTCTTCTTGTGAAATTTTAGCACGAGGTTAAAGTACAAATATTTCATATATACATTCGAGTTCCAATCTGAGTTCGGATAAGGCATGGAAAAGTTTTGTTTACACTAATTGCAAGTTCGCTCAGTTTAAGCTAAATTTACTGGGACCTGGGACGGAATAAGTGAAAGTGTGGATAAGGCACTGGTTGTATAGTCAACTACTCAACAGAATCGAAGAATCTGTCCTACAATTGCCTAATGATAAATCCATCGCATGATGGATGACACATGACGGATTGCCAGCAATAAGTGTCAAGTGGCCCAATTCGTTCCACGAATACTTAAGTACCCAAATAACGGTTCCAGAAAAAAAATATAAAAATACAAAAAAAAACTGTAAAAACATTTCCAAAACTAAAAATATTATTACATTGTAGCGGTAAGTTTTTTTTTTGTTATTTATCGTTATTTACCGTGCAAATAATAACAAATTCATTTACATAAGACAAAAAAACGAACGTATAAACAAAACAAATATATAAATTCCGGCTGAAAACATTACAAAATTTTTATTTCTCGTAGATATTTATATGTAATACTTATTCTTACAAAAGAACTGCTTGCCCAAGAATAAAATATTTATTATGAAACGTTTGCTACATAAATAGAAAGAATAAAATTGCAAAAGGCGAAAGGAAACGAGTGGTGGCCCTATAAGGAAGTCGAACTACCGTTAATCCCAAAAAAAAAGACGATATTATTATTATTGCTTTAAAAAAGAGTTACAACACTTCAAAGTTTTTTAGATTTAATTAGAGAATTCTTTTCGAAGTTTTCCTAATATCAAAGAGGTTTACTGTTCGTATCCCAAGGTGTATATACATACTCTAAAAGACGAGATTTATATTTCATTTCATTGTCATGCTAAAAAAAAATGCACAAAATATCACATTCTGTTAACAACCCGGTAATAAATCCATCTTAAAAATTACCTCTCAAACAATTTACTGTCGACGTTACAAAGATTAAAATCTGTCCTGCCTGTTTAATGATAACACAGCTTTTATACTATACAGTAAAATAAGAAAACTTATTTATATATGTATGCACTACGACAATGCGTAGACAGCTATGGAGAATATACGTATATATTTTTTATGTTATGTTTTTGGCTTCTTTCGAACATAATCGTCATCGTTATTCAAATGTAAATTGGGTTGTTCGGAAAGGCGTCACTTGTACATAGAAATAGCCGAATTAAGATCGATAGACCGAAAGATTATTGATGATTATGCTGACGCGTGCCTGGCATAATTAAGCTAAACAGAAGGCACAGACAAAACAACAAAAACTACAAAATGATCAAACAGTTTAGTATCCGTAAGCAAAGCATGTACGAAGAAAAAAAATAAATAACACAAAAACTGAATCGGAAGTGCAAATGCAGAGAAATAAAAATGGTTTGTCATTGTTTTTTATACGACATATACGATACAGACATAGTTATAAGCCATTTAGACTTTATATACTTAAGTTTGCTCTGAAGTTTTGTTATTGTTGTCGGTCAATGTCGGTTAAACAATAATTAAAACAATTCAACAATTTTAAGCTGGAGTTCAATGAATCCAAAATCCAATTCCAATTTGAATTCACAATTCAAACCACAACACTCTTTAAAAATACACACACACACACACACATCATTTTGTTATGGGATTCTTATTGCACTTACACTTTGATAAACTTATGCCCCATTGTGGTTGTTGTGTCATCTCTACTGTGTTGTGTTGCAACGTTAATAAGGTGGTCTGTTCCTTCGCCACGATTACAAGTAAGGATAAACGGAGCGCAGCAAACAACTGCGGTTACACTCGCCACACACTCACACACGTCCTTCCTGGCTTACAATTTTCTCTAATCGACACTTTTCACTTTTGGCACGCACGCGCAACAACAGGACTGACGGCGAAAGTGGGAGATAGACAAAGACGGAGAAAGAGCGAGAGGGAGAAGCAGAAACAGAGTGGCAGAGAAGAACCGTTCGCTACGACAAGTTAAATAGTACTGCGGACCGCGCACGAGACTGGAATGTGCAATGAAAACGCACTGGAATCACGCACTTCTTGTGGTCTTTGGGTCGTTTCTTCTGCTTTTACTCTTTATGTTTTTGATTCGTTACTCGCTATAGCGGTTTTTACACCACACGATCTTCGCGCTTTTTGTTCTGCCCACCGCGCACGTCGGCTGTTAAATTTCAAATGAGAAATTATTTCCACTGACTTTAGTTTATATGCGAACAGATAAGCAATGCTGCTGTTGCTGTATCTGGAGTTGTTGCTGCTGCTGGCGCCGCTGTCAGCGTCGATCGTCGATTAAGCTGCGGGAAGGAATCGCAAGCTTGTTGTTCCAAGGAGCTTTGTTCATTTTCACACTTGATGTCACTGTAAATGTAATTCGTTTGGAAACTGTGTATTAAATTCATTTTTTTTCGTGAATCATAAGCTAATCGTACACGCGCAACAGGCAGCTCAGTAAGTGTGTACGTATCAACTCATACTACATATATGTATGTGTGTGTTTGCTTAACTCTAGCATAAAGTCATTAAACTATAAAAAACAACTGTTATTTTTTAAGAACTGCAACTTATAAAAAAAACACTGTATATTTAATCTTTATTGTATCCCCCTCAGATTATACAATAAGTCGTAGTATGTAGTTAATTGTTTAACAGAAATAGAAATAGTAAATTCTCAATTAGATAATCTAAATTTCTTAGCTCGTTAAAAGAGTATTCAACACGTCTAATCACTATTACAACCACAAATTATTTTTTTTGTTTTACAAACTTAGTCAAAAGTTGTTAGCAGCTATTTGGGATTTTTTTTTGCCTTTGTGCAATGCAATTAAATGAAGTTGAGTCGGTTTCTAGAGGAGACAGAGAGTGGAAGAGGAGGGGGATCAGCTTCTAGGAGGGTGCTAAAGTGAATGGATTTACTCAGCGACTCAGCACGCTATATTCGTATTCGTATATATATTATACAAGTATATTATATACATTGAAAATTCTAACCGCAATTGTTGTACAACTATTCTGCATTTGCGTTAACAATTGCGGTCTAACGCGGTTGAGTTATAATGAATACCCAAGTATAATATATATGTATATATATATATATATATATATATTTACTAGTAGTACACGTAGAATAAGTAGTTGTTCTACCTGAGAGTTTCAGCCCAAAACGAAATGAGCTATCTTAATTGATGATCGTTGCCAGTTGCCAACATTGATTTAGGAAACGTGATACGTATTGCAAAAACAGATAAAAGCACTTTAAACTTAAATAGCCTTAGTATATACTATATATATAATGTATATAGTCTATATATTTTTTACCACAAATATATGTGAATAAAAACATTTACTCATGCTGACAATCGACAATCGAATCTAAGCAAACGATCGTCATTTTTTTAAATCCGATTTAAGCAGTTCTTAAGGGCATTTCAGTATAACATTTAATGTATATTCTCAGAATATAGTGTGAAGTGTATATATGTATATGTATATGTATATGCATGCCAGGTTTATCAGTGAACTTTTTGTTGTTGTTTTTGGTTATTTTTTCTTACACATGATTTTTATTATCAATGGCACACTTTAACGGACTGCAGAGTGAAATATAAGAATTGAACTCAAGAGGCCTGATAATCCAAAGCTGTCACTCGACATGCAACAATGTTTATGTCATTTGTGGGTTTCATTAATCTATTAAGCAACAAAAGCGCAACTTCTATGAATTTGCTTTTGGCAATAATATATATTAATTAATAACAACTGCCGTTAATTAAGCAAATTTATTAATTGTAAATGCTATCAGCACTTTTCTTAATGGCACTCACAACTCCCTGACCACATACCGATATATAATTAATGTCGACAGCTTAAATTAATGTACACACCATTCACATCAGATCCCATTCCATCATCTCACATTGCCCACGCATCTGTTATAATCCGATGATACGATCCTATCACACATTTGGGAGCTGTGTGTACTCTGATCTTCAATTTGGTGGCTCTCTTTTTAATTGGCCAGCAAGTCAGCGAAACAGGCAACATATCATTGTACAATTCCACACCATGGATGTCTGAAATTGAAATTGAATTGTTTGTCAACATATATTAATTAAAAATAATGCCAAATATTAATAAGAAACTAACGATTCCCAAAGGGCTTAACGATGTTGAAATACCCTTGACAACTTACTAAGTACCAAAACATAAACTAATCTTTATGCGTAATTTCATATATTAGTAGTAATTAATGATTTATAAGTATCTATATGGGTAATCCCCCCCACGAAGAAAAACACAAAACTCATGCTAAAATTCGAGGGTATTTACATGTATAACCAAAAATCCGGCTCAAACCGCACTCCGAGTGTCCCTGACCGAAAACATTTCCGGCTCAAACTGGTGCTTCTTTATATGTATATATATATATTTACATATATAACAATAACAACATTGGAGTACTGTCCATACCCTCAATTTCTAACTTGCAATTTGAGTATTTTGTGTTATTTATTCGTACAAATTAATTGAAGCGTACGAAATGAAATGCTATTTGTGGATGGTTGCGGACAGAGTTCTGTCAATCAGTAGAGTGTGGACTGTGACCTCAGAGTTGATGGAACTCACACACACACACACACGCACACACGCACACTCCAGCAAATAAATTATTCCCCAATAGGCGCTGGTCAATTTAAAACCCAACTCAAAGACGTTTCGCATCAGCGCCACAACTCTTTTAGGCGGGGGCACAGATGCCTCTGTGCTGGCAAGTTGTGTTGCACATGCTGCAACAGGACAAGTTGCAGAATCTGTGCACTTGTTTAGCTTTTAAGGGAAATTATGGCTCATCTCACCCCAAATGGCATAGTGTCATTTTACATTCACATGTCAAAGTGTCAACCACAAAACACAATTCCATTTATACTGTGGCATTGGAACTTCTTGCCCCACCAGCCGCAGCTGGAGCACATTTTTGTTTGACATGTTTGCTGTGCGGTTTATGAGTATTAATAATATTAATTAAGGAACGACGCATTTCTCTTCAATGTCTGAATTCTTCAAGGCCAATTTCAGGCAGCTCAAAAAGAGTTCAAAGATAAACAAAGAGCCTGACCTTGAATAGGATATGCTAATCTATATGGGAGTGATAAGACAAAAAGTTCCAATATCCATTTCACTTATTATATATTACCTTTTTCCAATTTATGTATATATAAAGCACTTTCTATAACTTAACCCAGAGTTGTTACTTTATAAACGCAGATTATAATGGAAATTTTCTAAGAAAAATGTTTAATGAATTTTTGTCGTGTACTTATTATTCAATATTATATAGGTTAATCTATAAATAAAAAACGTGTTGTTGGAAAATATGTTTTAAACTCGGAATACATAAAAATTCTAAACCCAACAAGATACTGACATTCGCTGCCTAATTTGGTTAATTAATAAGCTAAAGGCTCAAAAGGAGGCGTAATATATTTAACAAATATATAAAAGAGTAAAAAAAAGTTTATTTTAGCTATTTTGAATTTTGTAGATGCACTCGTATTCCCACTAAATCTGGTTTGTATGACTAACAAGCGGCTGAAGCGATTTGAAGGTAATAATCGATGGATGTTGGATTTTCCAGTCCACTTCACATATTATGGATTGTATATTTGGATATTAAAATTAAATTTAAATAGCGGAAAATTCCCACTGCCGGGTATTTTTTTTTTTAACTAAGCATTAAAAGTAGCACAAAATCTATGAAAAAAATTACAATTGTGCGTTTTTCATTACTTTCAGAACGATCTGAATTCAAGAGACAAATTAACATTTTCGTTTTACAATAGCTGTGGCAATAAATGACAAAAACCAGTTAGTAGGCATATAATTAAAAATAGTTGCTTTAAATGAACCGAGCACTTGCCACAAAGCATTTGACACTTTGAGGGTCACCGTGCCAGGAAAACTGACCGCAACCGCAGATTCTTGGCTTTAGTTGGTAACTGGCCGTTGGCTATCGATGTGTGTTTGTATTAGGTTTAGTATTAGTCGCAGCTATAAAACAACGTCACGAGACTTGTATCACTTTTTGGCTGGAATGGTTCAAGTGCCTGGCGACTCAATCTTTAAAGAGTTGACTTCAGTTGAGTGATTTCCAGGGGCGCCAACGTATTGAAGGCTATCAAGTTAATTGACATGTCAGTGTGTATGTGTGTGTGTGTGTGCGAGTGTGCCAGTGCTTGAGTCGGCCAATGGGTTTTGATCTTTACCCTGCATATTGGGTTATTTGTGTTGTTTTTTTTAGCTTTTTATTTCTGCTTTTAGCATTTAGCAATATTCCTTGATTGGCATTATCTTAACGTATGTACAAGTAGTAAACTTGCTATCTTAAATATACCATTTACAATTGTACTAATATAATATGGCTTAATCTTTATAGCGCGAACAACGTTGGGCGACTTTGCACCGGAGGCAAAAGCATTTTACCTTAGAAAGTTTCGTGGAGATAAGATTGCATACTCGTATTAACGTCAGGAACACGGCGATCTATATAGGATACTAAACTTATATATACTCGTATATATCCGATATGTATAGTAAATCTTGACAGCATGTGACTCAGTTTAATTGAAGTCGCACGCTTCCAATCCAAATGTGGCCATAATTCATTTTGTAGGTGCGTCAACTAAATTAGTAATATCAAAATAACTCAATTGCTCGAGCAGCTCATTAATGGTTCAATAGCTTTATTAAACCTTTGTTTTTACAACTCTTTAAATGCCCTAATTATATATACGAGTGCTCGGTACAATATCATTTTATAAATACATAAAACTTGATAAAGAAGTTGTTAAAAAAAAATAAACCCACAAGGAGCCGGTCAGGGGGAGGCCTGTTTACATGTGTATATGCCATTTATATAGATATATATATCATACACATATATATTAAATATATTAAACGCATGCAAATCCGTATAATTATTTCGTGTTCGAAACTCATTAAAAGTGTGAAAAGCTGTAAGAACCTTTAACAAGCAAATACTGCACGAACTGTCTGTCTGTCTGTAAAGTGAATTAAGCGTTTAATTGTGACATTTTTAAATATTTGCTCGAGTCTCTTTCTTTATAAACACAGCCGGATTCCAACTGCAGGAGGCGGGGACTTATAAACAAAGCAAAATCGAGACAGATGTGTGATGCACAACATTTAAAAACAAAATAAATAAATACATACAAATTTAACTTACAATTTAAAAGAACGGAAGCAAGCGGAACTTGAAATGGCAGCGACAAGTTGTTTTTCTTGACGAAATGTAGCGTATTTTAATTGTGAGTATGCCTTGAAAACGTGTATTTATTTAGACTAACAATCGAGTGTTTCCATTCGGCAGATGAATTACTCTCTTAACAGATTTCCCATAATCCCCACAGCCAAGCATTTCGAGCATTTCAGACCGGTTGTAACAAATAAAAACAAACTAACGCAAATAGATAAACTCACACAATAATAGTAAAATAAATACTTGTACAACGATAAAAAAAACTTGACCTTTCTGGGGAGGTGTAATTATTGTTTGTCCGCTCTTTTATTTGCCGACAAACAAATAGTAGCCTAGAATCCGCATTGATAAGATTAGGCTTACACCAAGATTGCAGCACTTCAGATTACTTGGGAAAAACCGCTAAAGAATCTTTGAACATTTTGTTTATGTGTTGCAAACACCAACGCTACCAAAGTTGTGGAAAATTTATGTTTGTGCAACTGAATTTATAATAGCCATAAAAACACGATGTTAATTTACGCAAATTTATTAATACAAGCATATTTATGTACGATTTTTATTTATTACTGATAAAAAAAAACCACATTGATTAAATAGCTTTCGAAATAGTCATACGTCCAATGAATGTCATTTTAATGGGCTACAAGATTATTCAAATATTTTGTTGTGTCTGATAAGCGGAGCAAATAATGAGAGTCTTGGTCCCTTTTTAAATATTTTAATTGCCGTTTTCGTATATGCTTTGTTAAAGTGTAAACAAAATACCAAGTTTCTGATAACCCCAATGAAAGTGAAATCACGCCCAATTCAGTCGCTTACATGAGCAATTGCTGAACTCAGATTACCCACAGACTGACCGTATATACAATATTTTAAATAATAAGTTTTTTTTGGCTGTTGCTAATCTTTGAAAGAATAAAAACATGGCATTGATATGTGTCGCCAGTCAATGAGCCGGAGCCAAGTTTTTTCAACAGTGTCTATGCTGCCGGCCTTTTGCACTCGACGAATTTAAATAGCGTATTTCTTGGCCGTTGACCTCTCGACAAGGGGGTTTCGAAATGCCCAAAATTAATCTGTCTTTTAACCTTTAGTCTGTAGTTTAATTGTGAAAGTATTAATGCCGCCTTTTTTACATGTACAACGTGACATTTCTGACTAGCTGAATGTAAACACAAATTTTATAAATTTTTATTGCTAGCGTTCAAATACCCGTTTAAGAAATAATCTGCGAATATATATTTGGTGGCAAAACCAAAAATAATCGATTTGATTTTATGGTATTTTTAGGCGAGGGTCACTTTTTTTCGCAGCTGATAGTGTTGGGAAACAACCACCGACTAAATAGAGCTAGAGATGGTAACGTGGCAGGTCACGCTTTGTCAGGCAGCATTAAATTAGCGATTTTAATTGCTTATAAACCATTAACAATAATATACCATAAAATGTATTGCAAACATATTGAAATAAACCATCGTTAGTAAAACTTATTATGACAGTTTTTTTTTTTTGTAATATACTTGTAAATAACTTGCGTGTTGGTTCGTGCTTAGTGTTTGTCGTGATAAAACATTGCGACCCGTGACCATCTCTAGATTTGCACATTTATTTGTGTTATTGTGTTGTCGTTGGAGGCGGATGTAGCAGATTTGACATGGGTGATATCGACGATGCGATATGGCTAGAAATAGGTATTAATCCTCAACATGTTGTGCGTGGGTCAGACGATGGTCTCCACAAGCTAATATGCGACAAGGCCTGGTTGCAGTCCCTGGAACGACATCGCCAATTGACTCATTTTACATCGTGGCCACAGTTGGATAGACGGGCGCATCCCACTGGACAACTGGAGCACCCATGGACACGCCTCCTCGTGCAAACATATCGCAAGCAGCCGCAGCGCAAAGTCTATCCACTGCCCGCCCGCGTCACAACTGGAGATAATACGCAATTCCCATTGAGCTACTCACAGGCCGTTTCCACTGTGACACACCTCAACTTTAAGCAGCTGTGGGAATCAGCCTATAAGCAGTATGCTGGCGCCCATATCAAACAGTGCAAGTCGAGTACGGGCACAACGCAATCCAAACATCTGCCACAGACCAGCTACACTGGCGGCGGTGGCTTTCAGCCACATGACATGGTGCTCCGCGAACTAATCCAACGGATCTACAATTGTCCTGTGCTTCAATGTCAACAGAATGGCGATGGCGCTGCTGGCGCCGATTCGGATATGGCTGGCGATTGCCATGCGAATGTGCTGCCCGCCCTGGTGGCCATTGAGACGAGCACACACTTCTGCGTGTTCCATTATCCGCCGGCGTTGGAATGCAGTCTGTATGACTGCATCACCTACAGTCCGGCCCTATTGGGTCGGGGCTACAATAAGACACTGTTCATCATCTATCAGCTGTTGCAGGTATCGAGACACTTGGAGGCACAGGGCCTTTTTCTTGGAGATCTCCGGCTGCAACACGTGATGTTGCGTGAGAATCTCTGGCTGCAGGTGATGCCACGCCTGCAGTGCAATCTCCTGCTTGGTGAGCATTCGGCAACAGTGGACATGTCGCCGCTGAGCTGTCCAGAGCTTCCGGAATCACCGGAACAGCTGCCCTCCAGCAGCACCATCGATCTCAAGCTGGCCTATGATCCGGCTCAATTCAACCTGCGCGAATATTGCGAAATGTGGTGCAACGGGCAGCTGTCCAATTTTGACTATCTTACCATACTGAACAATGCGAGCGGCAGGAGTGTGACAAATGCCGCCCATCATCACATTATGCCCTGGGTCACGGACTTTGTCGCTCGCAATGGTCTCAACTGGCGCGATCTGACCAAGAGTAAATATCGCCTGAACAAGGGTGACATCCATCTAGATCTCATGTATACGCATCCCACGCAGCATACGCCTGCTGAGGCTGTAACGCCTGTGGAGCAGCTGCAGGTGCCGCATCATGTGACCGATATTCTTTCGGAGATTACGTATTTTGTGTATATGGCCAGGCGCACACCTCAATCCATCTTGTGCGCCCATGTGCGACCCATTTGGGTGCCCGCCGAATATCCGGTGTCCATGCAGCGTCTCCAGGAATGGACACCCGATGAATGCATACCCGAATTCTATTCGGATCCTATGATATTTAAGAGTATACACGAGGACCTGCCCGACCTGGAGCTGCCCGCCTGGGCCACATGCCCCGAAGACTTCATATGCAAGCATCGCGAAGCCTTGGAGTCGCAGTACGTCAGTGAACGACTGCATCATTGGATTGATCTCAATTTTGGGTACGTTTTTACGAGCATTTCACAATTATTATTCTGGTTATCGTATTCCTTTACAGGTATAAATTAAGCGGGAAGGCGGCAATCAAGTCGAAAAATGTCTGCCTCAGCCTGGTGGATCAGCATTCTAATCTCAGCCAGCGTGGCATTGTACAGCTCTTCACCCAAGCCCATCCGCCGCGTCGATATGCCTCGCCGTGGTTCAATAAAAGTGCGCCTAGATTGTCGCAGCTCTATGGCAATAGCATCAGCAGCACCGGCAACAGGCGACTCGCCAAGAGCAGCGAAAACCTGAACGCATCCAGCCAGAGCAACAACGGCTGCTTGGATAACAGTGCGCCACGAATGTCGTTGCGTTCAAATGATGAGCAATTGACAGGACCGAGCGCCAATTTCTATCAGATGACCAACTTTATTGAGCTGCCGGAACAATATAATCCGGCATTGTTGCTGCAGCAATTGGAGACGCTGGAAACATTTTATGCGCGCACCTTTCCACAGCAGCGTGCCTCAGCCAATCCCGAGGAGAAGATGATCAGCAGCGATCTACTCTTCGAGCACAACTCGGCTGAACATTCCTTTACGAATCAGCTCTTCGCCTTCGATGCGGCCGTGCAGACTAAGTCAAAGAATCTACTGGTGCCGCCAGCACGTCGGCAGCACAGTTTGCAGCAGCTGCTGGGTGAGTGTAGGCAGCGGGAGCTGCTGGTGCTGGGCTGCCTGCATGTCGAACTGTTTGCCATGCAGCGTCTGCGTCCGCTGCTAACGAGCAACGGGCCAAGTGCGAGCTTCGAATGCCGTCTGACTGCCTGCCGCACGTTGGCACGCCTGCATGCACAGGAGCTGCCCAAGCCGGTGCGTCATGTGGTGCGCCTGCTGCTGCAGCTGGAGAGCGATGTACCCGACCAGGGCCTGCCCGTGCCAATGAGTGCCGCCCAATTGCTGGAGCCAATGTTCAGCAATGCGCTGCTTCCGTTCCCCAGCCACTATATTGCTGTCTATGCATTTGTGCGCTCCCTGCACGCCTTCCAGCTCAACTTTGAGCTGCTCGAGCTGCACACGCATCTCAATTGTAGCGGCGGCAGCGAATGTGCCCGCTTCACCGAACTGGATCGCCAGCGGGTGCTCTTCGAGCGCAAGATTGCCGAGTGCAAGGTGATGGCGTCTTGTGCTCATCTTCGCCGTTTGCTGGAACCCCTCTCCTTTGCCTATGAACAGTTTGCTCCAGTGGAGCTGCTGCTACCGCATATAATTGATCTGCTGCAGGATGAGCGCACCTCCATACTAACGGCCTGGAATCTCTTTGATCCCGTCGCCCAAGCTTTGGGCATTGCGCAGACCCAACAGCATTTGCTGCAACCGCTGCTCAAGCTGTACGACGTGGAGAGCAGCGCCTCAACGGATGATGCCTCGGGGAGCAGCGGCAGCAGCAGCAGTAACAGTAAAGCTGGCCACCTGCGCTTCTCCTCCAGCAGCTCATTTAAATCACGCAAATCCGTGAAGCTCTATCACCACAGCTTCCTGCTGCGTCTGATTGTGCGCTTTGGATTGCGTTGCTTTTTGCAGCACTTTATTGCGCCACTGATTGAAGCTGTTGGCGGCTACAAGGAGCCGGAACAAGGCAATGGCTATCATTATCACAGTGGCGCCAGTCGACGCACCAGCAAGAATCTTAGCTATGCCGCTGAGGAGCCGACGACGTCATCAGCACTGCTGCAGTCGGTGGTCGCCAAGCCAGATGTGGAGGAGCTGTTCACGTTCGAGGAGGATCAGGAGAATAAATCGATTGACTCGTTCGACATGCGCCCCTCGGCGACGGCAGTTGCGGAGGAGGCGCGTGAATCGGATGGCAGCTCCCCCGACAAACTGGCTATCAATGAGCTAATGTATGGCGCCAGGTTGTCCCCCGATAAGCTCTCCATACGCAGTCAGGGACAGACACCGCCGCCAGCAACAGTTGCCATGGGACCACGCTCGCCCACAATTGAGATACCAGCCACCGGGATCAGACGTAGCTTTCAGCTGAGCGCCATAGATTGTGACATCGGGTCACGAAAGAGCGTCGACAGCTTTGAGCTGATTAGCCAAGTGACAAACGCTGCAGCCAATAACAATGAATCAACGGAGACAGCACCGTTGCAGGCAGATACCGAGGCAGATGACTCACTGCAGGCTTCGGTCATATCGCGCATCTCGGAGGCCAAAGCGCTGCAAAACAATCGCATCAGTGAGATGAGCGCCGAGAGTCTCGTTTGGCTATCTCATCGCCTGGGACCAGTGCTCACTGCCCGCCACATAACGCGCAATCTGCTCAAGCTGCTCTCCCTCTGCTATGTGGGCCAGGAGAATCTGCTACCCGAGATGGAAGCGGTCTGCAGCAGCGACTTATCGCAGGATGCCACCAATCTCAATTACTTCAGCATTTCCAATGCCCGAGTTGTGGGTGACCGCAGCGCTGCTCGAGTTCTCGAGTGCCTCATGTCCATTGCCGGTAAGTCTGATAAGCAAATGATGACATCAGGCTTTGATTCCACTTTTATATTCAGCTTGTTAGTCATTGCAATTAGTCAATAAATTATTTATGCTCCACTTTTTTAGTTATGTAAAAGGCAACTCAACCTCAACTTTAAAAATAGCTTATTATTATTATAAATCGGAGATTTCTGCACTGCGATCTATTAAATCTATTGTGCCCCTTTCTGAACTTATGGCTCCTTCAGCCACCCCAGCTCCTGCACGAATGCTAGAATCTTTATTAGGATGCATGACTAAAAAGCCACCTGTCCAAAATAGGTATCTGTAGCAGCAGTCAACGCAGGTTTTGTGAAGTCGAGGAGGAGTCTTCAACTCACATCCTAACAAAATGCATCGCCCTTGCCAGGAAAAGATGCAGCATCCTAGGGATGCATGTTATTAATGTCAAAGACATAGTAGCCCTCGACCCATCAAAGATCCTGACATTCGTTCAGGAACTGGGGTTGATGGAGGAGCTATAAGCTTAGAAGGGGGCACAATAGATCTATTAGGCCGCAGTCCACAAAACCCCCCAATAAATAAAAATAAAAAAAATCCCTTAAAAATAGCTTACAACTTAGGAACTTAACTCAATCTTGGCCCTTTATTTTGGTTTTTTAAAATTGACTAAATTTATTTAAGTTCATTAAATTTAACAGCAAATTAAGTGCAAGCGATTACTTTCCAAAAAATATGTGCAACCTTCAAATTTTGTCAGCTTTTAATTCTGTATAATCTTTTATAGGTTTTATATCTTTATACTTCAGCTTACTAAATGGTCATGCGTTGATGAGAAAAATATGTTTTTGTGTCCATTTATTTTTTGCCATTTACTCCTATTCCTGTACTACAAATTATTCTTGCATGAACCGTTAATTATATCATGTAATTAATTGAGATTCTTCAATTTCTGTAATTTAGAACTCAATTTTAAATGTTTTTCTCGTGAATATCTTTTTCTGGATCTTCTCTATTTCATACTAATCTTTTTTTCTTCTTAGATTTTTCCAATTCGCGCAACAAATATTGAAATACTTTTTATGATTATATTTAATATATTTCATGTTTTTTATTTTATATATAATTTTACATTTTATTTCAGATTTAATTTATTTACATTTTTTTCTTTACTTACTTTAGTTGACCTTAAATCTTTTTTCTGCCTATTTTCACAGCACTCTACGGCGAGAACTTTGTCCTGGTACAGTATTTACCGCACATAAGTGAATTGATTTTACTGTGCTCCAAGCGGATGACGGGCAGTCTGGAAGGAGCCATTATTAGTGCGCTGCAGTTGATCAAATACATGTTGCCCTGCTTGATGGATGCCACAATAATGGAGCACTTGCAACACACACTGCTGGATGCCATTCTGCTGCCCATACTGGGGCTGCTCAGCTCAACCAATCTGCTGATGCCTAGTGGCTATTTGGGACGCTCGCTGCTGACACGCAAATTCCTGGACGCCTGCTATGCGCTGAGCGTGCGCCTGGGCTCGGACATGACGCGGGAGCATTTATGCCAGTCGCTGCTTGCGCCGTTCTTCCTGATCTTCAATAAGGCGTTTGGTATGACCAACGATTTTAGCTGTCGCGTGGCCAATCTGTCGCTAAGCGGCGGTCCCGCCCAGCAGCATCGTGCTCTGGAGGAGCTGCGCGACGTATTTGGACCAGAGCTGGCGCATACCGCCTACTTGGCCTTTCTGCGTTTCCTCGGCGATTCCATAATGCAGCGCACACTGAGCAACATGGAGTTTGTACTCACGCTGTGCCACGAGCACGAGCAGCCCGTCGCTGGCCAGGATAAGGTACAGTATCGACAGTCGTCGGCAGCATCGACGTCTGTGGATGTGCCCGATGCGGCGCCCTGCGGCGAAACGGCTGCGAATAGTTTTGGCACCCAAATCGTAGGCAATCGCCTTCAGGTGCTCAGCAACAGCATGGAGCTGCTCGATAAGGTTGCCTACAAGCTGGATCACATGCCAAGCGCCAGGCATCTCAAGGGAAATTGGTTGGCCTACTGGCGACACGAGACGACACGCAGCGACAAGGATAACCAGGCGCTGAATCTCAAGCAGATCCGTCTTCAATCCTTTGTGGGTCACACAAATTCGGTGCGTGCGATTTATGCACTGGAGAACGAGAATAGCTTTGTGTCCGCCTCCAAGGATAAGACGGTCAAGTTGTGGTCGTTGCGCAGCGAGGGTGATGGACGCAAGAGCACCGCCTGCCAGTTCACCTATACAGCGCACAAGAAGTCAATCAATTCGCTGAGCTTCCTCGAATCGCTGCGCTATGTCGTCTCCTGTGATTCAGGCGTGCATCTGTGGGATCCATTTATTGGCCGACCACTGGGCATATTGGATGCACCCAGGCACAGTGCGGTCACCGTTGTCAAATGCTTGCCTTCGCATTCACCCCTCGTCGTCGCAGGCACCGCCGAGTCGACGGTGCGGATTATCGATGCCCGCTCCATGCAGTATGTGAACGAGTGGCGCGTCTGCCTTGCAGCCTTGCCTAATGCCACAGTCCGTTGCCTGGCGGTTGCCCCATCGGGCAATTGGCTCGCGGCCGGCCTTTCCTCCGGCGGCATTATGCAGCTGGACACACGCACCGGCACTGTGCTCAACTCGTGGCGACCCATGGAATGTGATTTGCTGCAGTTGACGGCGCCCAGCGATCAACTGCTCATCAGCTCGGCCCTGGATCACAGTCTGGCCGTCTGGCATGCTCTCGACGGCATCCTCCGCTATCAGCTAAGGTGGGTGTTATCTTTGAAACTCTGTGCTCATTAAATTGTATATTTTGTTTATGGTATTTTAGACCACCACCGGAACCTGCACATTTCCTGCAAAGCGTTGGCTCCTCGCTGGTCTATGCGACCACGGGGAATCGTGTGGGCGTCTATGCAGATGTGGCCAACTCACATGCTTTGGACACCGTTACCAAACTGCGCTCCGAAACGTTTCGTGGCGTGCTCACCTCCCTCGCTGTCTTGCCCCTCAATCGGGCCATCCTGGCCGGCAACGAGAGTGGAAATATTGCATTGCTCTGCTAGCCAAGTGCAACAGCTTTATTTTTGCATATTTATTTACGTATATATAGAACAGATATGGGTCTAATGAGCTCTGATTAAATCTCACCAAATATTATTTTAATGCAACAAAGGAAATTATTTAATATACTCATTCGGAGTATCAGTTTAGGACAAGTGCTCGACGCATTTCAAATGTCTACACGTAAATAGAATTCCAAACCAAAATGTTTATTAGCCTTAGACTTAAGCAATATATTTTCTATATAATTTGGTAGAGGTACTCCATATATTTGTATCATATAAATAAACCATTCAAAATGATAAACGATGAGTAGTATAATTTGAACAGCTTGTGGCTTCCCTCCCTTATGCCCTAATTGGAGTGTGCTGGAAGCTGTGACCAAAAGCGGAGCAAAACTGAAACATGCTATGGGAGCACAGAACTTTAAAGAAACACTCAATCTGGGAATTGCTTTTGTTTTTGCTTGCGATATTTTTATTTTATTTTGTAAATTTTTTCTCAATTTCCTGTTTCACGATGCGACGACGCCTTGAGTTCGGCCAATGAACTTGGCGCACTGAGTTAATCAACGAGTTGCGATCTCAAAGGCAACTACTGTGTGTGTGCGCACGTGTGTGTGTGTGTGTGTAGGACGTATACTAAGTATGTGGAGACGGCATTGCATTTATTTTTGGGGCGACGCCTGGCAAAAGCGACTTTCAGCGTTGCGACGACATTTCTCGTGGCTTCTTTTTATGGCAACTTTTTGCATTGGAACTTTTTTTTTGATTTATTTTTTTTTTTTCGCTGATTTTATTGTTGTCGCTGTATGCAGTTAAAAGAAGAGTCTGGGCGACGTATGCGTAAGACAATGATTCTGCGCGCTTGTTACAATGAGGATTTACAGAGGACAATAGTGCGTCTAACTCACAAGTTGGAGCAACTCCACCCAAACGAGCACAACGACAAACCCAACGCGTGTGCTTCTAGTGCATCTACGGGTTCGCCATCTGCCCTGGCCCAACTGCTGTCAAATGCTCCAAATTGCATTGGGGGCCATCTCAAGCGATGCACCTTGAATTTAAGGAGTCGTCTTGGCCAGCATCCATGCGTATATACAACAAATTACATTTGCAATCAATGGAAGCGCAAGCTGTTCCAAGTGAATGAAACAAGTTGGCCTTGAGTTATGCTTTTGGTTGCATGTTGCATGGCGATGTCTGCTAACATGCTGCAAGCGGTTCGCCATGGAATACGTTAGTTTCAAAAAGCTAAAATCAACAAAAATAAGTTAATACAAGACAAGTTGGGCTTAATAATTATAATAAAGATGTATTTATTATGATTAAACAATTGTCTGTCAAAATATAAATAATAACAAACGGGAAGAAATAGTTAAGGTAGGTCAAGTACAAGTTTTTAATGTGTGACGCACCAGATTTGACAGTAGATGATAAACACATTTTTGAAAACCAAAAAAGAGCAACAACAATCATGCAACACTGCCACCGTCACCGCGTCAAACCGAACACACTGGCTAGCTCGAAACACGTCAAACGTAATTCAGAAAAAAACAGAGAAAAAAAACCATACTCACAAAATACGTATCGCGACACAAAGGTATGCGGGGAATTTGAAATGTCCGAAGAATGGTTTTGCATGAAATTTCACTTACTTGCCCGAACAGGCTAGCAGCGCAAAGCAGACGGCATTGTTATGCTTGGAATGCTATGGCATTTGGAGTAGAGCGAGCCGGCAGGGGGGGGGCAAAGCAACAGCAGCAGCAGGGTTGCCAGAGCGCACACCAGGGACAATATGCTGTGGCGTGGCGTCCAGCGATCGAATCTGGCAGCCCGACAACACTGCCACGAGACCGCAAGAATGTTGAGGTTGAGGTTGCCTCCGTAGACAAATTGCTCAGTTTGTTGGAGTGCACACAAGTTTCACGCAAAAAGAAAAGAAAACGTATTGACAAATTTGTTGTTTGTATGTTGTTATTTACATAGGCGGCAGTATTGCTTAACATGCGCACTGCACCCAGCAGGTGCGAATGAACGGGCAACAGCGGCGTTGCCAGAGTAGCAGGAGCAGCAGCTGCCGCCGCACTTGCGGCGAGAGACAGTGCTCAAAATGACAATGTTACCAACATACAAGCGAAAATTGCCAGCAGGCGCACAGCAATCGGCAAATGATGCGCGGCTACCCGCCAGTGTGGCCTGCCCATATTTATAAATTCATGACAGTTTATGCCATCAATTTTATAACTCACACCCGTTGCCGGGGGCGGCGAGTCAATAAATTCTCAGAGGCCGACTACGTATTTTATAGTCGCGCATTGCAGATCTGACATAATAACTAAGAGGCGCGCAGAATGCGTAGCTGCTGGTCTGTTAGCTACATAGACAGTCGAACTCGACGCCGCTGTTACCTACCATTACCCCAACTTGGGGGGGAGGGTTACGACTGGCGGTGTTTTCTCTCTTGCTCTGTCTGTCTGACTGAAGCTGAAGTGGGGCAGCCGCCGCCGGCTGCCAGCTTTATTGTGTGGCTGGCGTTTGTGGGCGTTGCTGCATTCTATAAAATCGAATTTTTAACGTTCAAATGCTAACAGAGCAGCAGCAATGGGCGTAGCGAACATTTTTGATGTCTGCCTATTGATTTTCGTCATGTTAATTTTGGCGCGCTCGTTGCCTGCTAGTTAACAGGCGCCCACCCCATGAATTGGCATTACATATTAGGATTGCCAAAATAATAGCAAGACGATTAATGGCCACACTAACAGAGCCAGAAAAAGAGAGACAGAGAGAGAAAACAGTGAGTGTAAATGGGTGCAAGTGAGCCGCTCGATTGCTGTGAAAGTGAAGTTAAGTGCAAGCGAGAGAGCTGCAAGCTAATAAACATTTATGCCCAGTTGCAAATGGTCATGCGCAAACAAGTGTCCAACTTCTACGATATAATGAATTTCGACGAGTTTGCCAAACTGGAAAGGCAATTGGTGAGTGTGTGTTTACCCTGTTACCTTGCCTCCCCTTGGCAACAGCCGAATAAACGCCATTAACAACCACCACTGCAAATTGGCATCTGGCAATAACTTTCGTCATTCAGCGCTCATCGCAGCAGTGCGAGCGAGACAACAGCTGGGTGCTGGCAACATTGCTGGGAAGGCGGCAATTTGAAATCGTTTTAATTTCGAAAAATAAACTGCAACTCGCCGGTTGTCGAGTGCTGTGCGCCTGTTCGCAAACGATTAAATTCAGTTTAATCATCCACTAAACAGCTACGAGATACCGTTTCGTTCGTTATTATTATTATTACATGCAACAAGTCGGCCGGCTCTCCTCCATACACACAATAAGGGAAACGACCGAACTGGCATCGGTCGAATCGTACAAGAGCCAGCAACCCATTAGCGTGTGTTTCTTACACACTGTTTGAGTATGAGTATGAGTACATTGTGTATGAAAGCAGTTTGAATGAATTGAGTGCGCAAATTGGATTA
Source organism: Drosophila dives (assembly GCA_035042365.1). Lineage (NCBI taxonomy): Eukaryota > Metazoa > Arthropoda > Insecta > Diptera > Drosophilidae > Drosophila > Drosophila dives. Next base: position 339,285 of record JAWNLJ010000414.1, on the reverse strand, counting down.
TCCGGCAATGGGGAGCACAGAGCATATCAAACGAATGCAGCAGCAGCCCAGGCCTCAGCTACAGCAGAAACATCTCTAATCCCACACTACACACAGGCATACAAAACTCACACACACAATCATCACTTCTATTCACATTTGGCTACACGTATATATTCATCTCACTCGCACCTGTTGCTAGGTTTCTAACATAATTTCTATTGAGTTTTCATTGAAAATCTAATCGTGCTATGTGAGCGAGCATGCTGCTAAATCTCATGCAGACCTAGTAAAAATGTTTGTTGTTTCTTAAAGAGCAAGAAGAAGCCCCGGCCCCAGTGCGATGAGTCGAATTCGACGAGTCTCGTGTTTGGTGTGGTCGGGTCGGGTTGGGTTGTGTTGGGTTTGGCGCTTGGTTGGTTGGTTGGTTGGTCGTCGACGCTGTCTATTTGGCTGAACTGAACTGAACAAAACTGAACTCAACTGAATGTTGCTGGCGCACGAGTGAATGCTGCACACAATCATCCGCCTCACTCTCCTGTCTCTATCGTGTGCGTCTCACAGATACACACATATACTGGCGCACAATCCAATCACTCGCTGCTGCCTTTTCTCAGCCAATCACGCTTTCAACTTTTTTGTAGAAATGTTGTAAACGGCTGCTATGCGCTCTGTTCGCCTGTTACCGTGTGGAACATTCGCTGAATTGAAACGCTGCTGTTGGCCACTCGGATTGGTTGGAAGTGCGCAAGCAACAAAGAAGCGCAACTTTTTCAACTTCCATTGCTGCTGCGACTGCTGTTGCTTGTGCTGCTGCTGTTGAGGCCCCCCAGTCAACTGTCGTTTGCAACTGGCAACTGGCAACTGGCGCAGTCGCGATGTTTTTGTCGAATGAGAAATGAGAAAATTTGAATTGCCCTCTGGGCAAACGATGTACGAGTGAATGGCGGTGGTGGTTGAAACGCTGTCCATTGATTGGACATCTTTAAAAAGGCAGTGAGGATATTGTGAATATTGCACGCGTGTAAAAGTATTTTATTTCCTTAAATTAGCAATTTTATTATTATTTTTAAATCCCACCCAAATTGAGCAAACTAAAGAGTTGATTTTTGAATGCCAACTTTTTTTGGTTTGTTTATTTTTGGAACTCTTTGCAGTTCATTGCGTGTGAGATATAGTTTATATCCGTAATATTATTCATAGCTAATATCCATATTCAAGTCAAATCTGTTAGTTTTGAACGCTCATGGCCAGCGTATCGCCACTCACACTGGCCACACTCTCCTGTCCGCCCGAGGAGCCTGAGCTCGAATTTTGTTTCTCCCGTATGCCCAGCCAAGGTAGCCGACGTTCCAGTTCGAGACGGTACTTTGGATGGCTTGTGGCATACACCCAGGGATCTAGGCAGGACACCGCCTTGCAGGCAAGTGCTGGCACCATGGTGACAAAAGGCGTCAGCAACTGCTGCTCCCCAAAGCAACCAATCAATGCGACGACAGAATACGGCGTCCAGGCCATCACAAAGAGCATATAGATAATCATTGCTGCTTTGGCAATCCTCAGTTCCACACTCGAATCGTTGTTGGTATTGGCCGATAGAGATTTAACATTCATTTTCTTGGCCTGCTCGGCCAACATTCTCTCATGGCTGCGGACATGGGAGAACAGCTTATAATATGAAGTGAGAACCATTGTCATCGGTATGACATACGACCACACAAATATGGTGCGCACATACAAACGAATCTCATCGGAGTTTGTCAGGTAATCGAAACTGCAAGTGGTCAGGTACCCTTCTGTAAATTATATTATTATAGCATAGAAAAACTGGAGAATTCAATGACTCACCTGGCTTATATTGACCCCAGATTCGAAAAAATGGTAGTATCGAAAATGGCGTCGCCCATAACCAAGTGAATAAAATACATAAAATTATTTGCCCATAACTCAAGCGGCCATCAATTGGATTCGATATGGTCTTGTAGCGATCGAATGCAATGACTGCATTAGTCATCGAGGCACCCATTCCAGAAATGCCCCCATTCACCGCATAGATGTCACAGCCCAACTCGCCACCAACTATATAGCCCACAGAAGCGTTGACCAAATATTGCGGCATATTCGTACACATGAACAAATCAAAAACGGCCAGATTTAAAATTAACAAATTTGAGGGCGTCCGCAGGTTTTTCGAACTAAGTGCAAGAAAGAAAATAAGCACTTTTTATTTTTTCGAAGAAAAATATTTATAAATTCAGCAAAAATTAGTCGAAACTTACGTCGTAAATATCCAGATGACTAAACCATTACCAAAAAGACTGATGATCATAAGCACAAAGTAGGCAATGTAAATGCCGACACGATGGTAAATGGGAGGCGAACGAAATCCACGCCAATGGGCGAGTATCATATGCTGATACTCCGCCGGATAATCCTGGCCCAAGGGCAAGACGGAGCCACCTGCATCGCCCGCGCTGTCATTCAGGAAACTTACATACGACTGCGGACCCGCCAAATTTTCCTGTCCGCCGAGATACATTTTGATTAAGATTTTCTCACTTTAACTATTTAAGTTGTCTGCTACTTTCGGTGGAGGCACATGCTCTCCATTGACGTCTCGCCTTTTGGCTGACATCTGACATTCTGGGCAACGGCATTTTATAGTGCTCCTTGGGTGAAGGAATGGAATTTAATTAAGGTGATTATAAAATTATCGCGATGTCTTCGAGCGCACTTAGCCCGGATTAAATGCGCTTATCCGCGTCTTAAGACATTTTTCCACGGCTCAACTTACTCACACATGTACATGCATGTGTATGTATATAAGTGTACTACATATCTATGTATTTTCTTCTTCTTCGTCGTGGTCGTCAGTGGGATTCAAATTCAAATTTCAACGTCTATGGCAGCGCGGCTGGTTCACTCGCTCTCGCTTGCTCTCTCGTCTAAATCGTAAATTGTAGCAGAAAAATACGAACGAACTTTTGTGCGAAATATGACACTAAGTAACAGGTGCACAGCGGCCAGCAGTTGGCAACTGTGTTTTGGTGCGATGACGAGCACTAGTGCCTCGTAGCTGGCAGCAGCAGCAGCATTTCCATTTCCGCGGGTCTTTTGCGTGCTTCGACCTGTTTCTTTCAAACGCAAAAATGCGCACCGGCGCCCAGTATGACGAGCAGGGTCTCCAGAGCGCCAGAGCGAGAAGACTATTCGGACTGCGCGCACATGACAGATGTCACAGAAACGCCGTCTCGCTCGCGCGTTGCATGCGATTGCAGTCGCTGTTGGCTGTGTGCTGTGCGCCTGGTTGGTTCGGCGCTGATATTTCACAATGACCCACCTTCACGACGAAGTGTTGACGACTGACAGGATTTTTGTGTGTTGGTTGTTTGTACAACAAACGTATGCTGCAGCAACAAAAAACAAGAACAGCAACATTTTCATTAGGCGGGCAGAAAACAGCGTACACATGACCCAGCCGAGAACAAGAACTTTTTTTTTTTGTTATATATTGTATATGCTTATTTGTTTGTGCTTGCGTAGTGGCATGAGTTGTTGTATTGTTGTATTGTTGTGTTGTTGTTGTTGCTATTGTTGTTACTTTGTGTATCCGTAACCAAGCGAAACCTTGTGCGCTCTACCACCCAGCAACGCGCTGTTACGATATACACAAAAAAACATACTTATTTGTACTGAACTCTCCTTGAACTTGACTCACCTACTTTGTTGAAATACATGTCATATTGCTTAAATTCACAATTTGTATATGATTGCTTCTTCTTCACTCGCAATTGTGTCGGGTTTTATTTTTTTCATATCCGCTCCTTGGGCATTTGCAATAAAAATATGCCTTAGTCTAGCTTGTGTAGCGCATTTGCCAGAACACAAGGCCAACGAACGACTCGTTCTCGTTTTCGTTTTCGTTCTCGCTTGCTTGGCTCAGTTATGTGTTCGTTCGCCTTGACCGTAATTTGAGGCCGTTCCCATGGCCAAGTGAAGGACGCACCTTGAAACTCAAGGATTTTGCGAATTGCGAAATTTTGGCAAACTTTGCGGCCGTCAGTGGGTCAAAGCAAATTTTCGCGAATGTTATTGTCAGAGAACAAAATGTTGATGACATAAGCAGCTGATATCATTTTCGGGTGGCCTTCAAATACAGCGCGAAACAAGTTTTTGTTGTGTTTGGAGTGGTTGTGGTGGGAATGGTTGGGTGCTTGAATACGATTCACTCGATGCGTGGCAACACCAACCAACCAATTCAAATGAACTCTCGCTTTTTGATTTTTTTTTTTGGTTATTTTTGGGGCAGCCAACGCATTTTGGCAGCCGCAGACACTTGCTCCGAATTTTTGGGCGCCTCATAGCACAGGTTGTGATTTGAGCTTTTTTGGAAGCTAAGGTTAAGGTTACACACTAATTGGCGTTATTGCCCCGCTAACGGTAACTAACCACACTCAACATACGTGCGACAACAGCGAATGATGGCAGTTTTTGACGTTGCCACCACTCGAGTGTCAACGACTGCAGCGGATACGTAATATTATGTGTACTATGTACAACATGCATGTCCGTCCCGTTTTAATTATGCGGTCAGTCAGGCCCCAAAATCCAGTTTGGTGAACAGGCGCACACAAACAAGCAACAAGTAGCTCAACGGCCCCAATGCCGCTCAAAAACTGAGGCGGCAACAGCGTAAATCGTAAATACGAACAGCTCCCATTTATTCTGACACGGAACGGGATTTGTTCACGCTGCTTATCAATAATGATTACAATATTTGTGTATATTAATATGTCCCTGAGGTAATCAGAATAATTTTGAATGTTAACCTTCTCTAAGCACACACATGGCGTTATCTGTATCATATTAATTGACGTTTACTAGTAGAAAGAGTGAACAAAATAAGTCAGTTTCTTAAGATTACTGAAACTTGTTTGTCAATTACATTATGAATATTTCAAATTACTCAATAGGCTCCATTTTGTGAACTCTTCTAATGCTTCTTGTCTACGTTCTTAAGTTGTGCCCCATTGGCGACAAATGTGCCTACATATTTGTACTATGCGCCTGGTAGTTGGTTCTGCTGCGGCAGTAGGGTGTCTTTTTTTGAAAAAAAAAAAAAAAAATAATGGTCAAGGCAATCATCAAATGCTGACCACACACTGACCACACTACAAAGAAGAGCATTGGAGCAACTCCAACAACACGCACACAAACTGGTTCTCGCCTCTGGCAGCTTCTTCACAATCACGCAATATACAAACATATATACGTTGTATATGTACAGACTGTTGTGTGTGTGTGTGTGTAGTTTGTTTGTTTTTTTTTTATCTTTATTGTTGGGGCACGCAACAGCAAGAGCAGCAACGATCTCCAACTGAGCGTGCTGTTTGCCTGTTAATATGCATGTGGGAAAACGTTGAACGCCCACAATAATAGATGTTTATTTTTTTTCATTTAGCTCTCGCTTTGTTTGTTTGTTGTTAGTTGTTGGGCGTTGAGCATTGAGCGGGCTGCTAGTTAACGCTAGTTTATTTGTAGTTGTATGGTTGCCAACGGCGGCGTCGGTGGCGGCAACGATGGTGTTTTGGCCGCCTGAGCACTGCTTTGGTTTGCTGCGAGCCTAGCTAAGTTTTGTGCAATAAGCAAAATGACGGGCACAAAACAAAATGTCCGGGCCCCCAAAGTGTCGCTTCCGCTGCCGGGGGCCATGATTATAAGGCGCCATTGCAATCAATTTCAATTTCAATTTCTAGTTAGCCAGCCCCCACCGCAGTCATATAAAGCGGGCACAGCAACAACAACAGCAACAGCAACAAATACAACAACCATCTTATCGTTCGTTCGTTCGTTTGGTCGGTCATAGTTGTAGTTGTAGTCACAAATCGCAATTGTTGGCGTCTTTTCTGTTGGCCTGTGATGTGAGCAAACAAAATGACTACTCAAATTTCCGCAAAATGTTCGTGCGACTGCTGCAACATGTATGTGTGTCTGCGTGTCCGCCCAAAGGAGTGAGAGGGGGACCAACGAGCTCTATTGTTTGCCTTAGAAATTCAAACAAACATGTCGCTGTTGCTGCTGCTGCTTTTCTACCCACATTGTTGTCGCTTTGGAGTTGTTGTTTTTTTTAGATTTTTTGTTTTTGTTTTGTGACGCTTGGCAAGTTTCTGGGGGCATGTCCGGGCGCATTTGTGGGCGTATTCAGCCTGTTTGTTGAACGTAATTGTCGAGCTTAGCCGGGGGAAACTTGCAATTTGCCAGAGCGCCATCTATGGGGCGTTAGTGTCACTTGCAAATTATACCGTGCCGTGTCGCGCTAGTCAAGCCCCCAATTAGTTATAAACATACAAACATACATACATTCATGCATGCATATATGCATACATACATACATAATTATAAACAGAAACACAATTCACATTAATGGGATACAAAGGGCGACAACCTGTTCGAGTGGCCATGCAAAAGAAAAGAAAAAAGAAACACGCCTGCACAATGACAACAGCTATTTTGCAACTGAATTGACACTGTACACAGTTAACTAGTCTGCCAGTAATATTCGTCTTAAACGGCTGTTACTTAGCGCAGCACTCAGCAAAAGAGCAAACAAAAGCGACGTTCATTCAGTATTCACAAACACTTCTACTCCCGTGCACACACAAACAAACATACAGCCACACACACTGATGCGCGCGCACACACACATACACTGACGACCAGTCACATGGCAATTGAACCAAACCCCTGCCACTGTAACAGCTGCCATCTCGCTTGCACACACAACTTGGCCGCACCTTCTCCACCAGTGTTGAATGTGCTGAGACATCGTTTAGCTATTTTTGCTGTTCGCTTGGTAAAAAAGAGGGAATTCACTTTTGGCGGGGTCTCGTTTTTCCTGCTTTGTCCAATCGGCCTTTTTGTGGGCGCTGTCTAAACTAGTCCAATTGTATGGGCCGTCACCACGTCGCAACCCTCGGTCGACCATTCGATGCCAGTTGTTGATAAGGCTAACTGGATGATAACAGCGCTTGGGCCTGGAGAACAGTTCTTGCAAATTAATTTGTACGGTAGGCGTGGTTGTTAGGCCTCCGCCCACACAGCACGTGTTGATTACAAAATATGCCATCATTGCGCATAAGGTTCGCAATGCAGAATTACATGCACATGACAAACTCATACATATAGACATAAATACATATATATATATATAAATGTACATAGAATGTATGCATCTTTGCCTGTGTATATTATGTAAAAGTTTAACCGCATTCAGAGTATTTTAAATCGATTAACCACCCCCATTGAAACCGACCAATTAGTAAGCACAACATTTTGCTCAGTCAAAAAACATGGAAAATTTTTGAGTGCTGCCTGCTGCCGTTGCCTTATCTTTGATCAGCATACCAGTCAGAGTCAGAGTCAGAAGCGGTGTGCCGGCAAAATTGAACAAAGCTGGGGAAAGAATTGCAACACATGTGCTGGCAGGTGTGTGTCCGACCCATGTGCACAGACCGTGCCAGACTTTTCAGACACGTTCGGTTTTCGGTTCGGTTTTTACCAGGCGAACAGGACAAACTAGAAACAACTCGCCGGCGACCAGCTGTTGTGGCTCTCAGTATCTTTAACATGTGCTAAAATGTTTTACAGTGCTCGGCAAACGGTTGCTACAAAAGCTGCCGGCTTGTTTCTTACTTTTGCAAAGTATTGAAAAATTTATTTTGGTAACGCTGCTTGAAGCAGCACTGGTCTGCTGCAGTAAAATTGTTTATAAAAAAAGTCTGGTTGAGTAAATAAAACAAACGCCATATTAATATTAAATTTAACAGCTGATGTCTACCGGTTTCTGAGGACAGATAACATATACAATAAAGGCTGTTGCATTACTGTCTATCGATAATGTGTATTATGTACACCTATCGATATTATCTTCGTGTGTTTGTGTTGTCAGCAATATCGCAAACACTCAGCGAGTCGACAGGTGAAAGTGGTGATACTGTCGCGCGATTGTGTTGGAGCTCGATTACTTAATGAAAATCGTATGTAATAAGCTTGCGAAAGGGTGAAAGTTCACAGTCCGTTCAAAATGTCCGCAAAGACCACAGCCAAACCCAGCAAAGCGCCCTCGAAAGAGCCGTCGGCGTTGACAAAAATTTACCTGTTCGCCTACAATGCTGTGCAAGTGGGCGGCTGGAGCTATATTCTGTTTCAGCTGATCAACTACTATGTGCTGCAAGGGCCACAGTTCCGTGCCCAGATCACTCTGTGGGATTACACACGCGTCGCTGTCATCATCTTCCAGAATGCCGCTTTTGTGGAGATCCTGAATGCGGTATTTGGACTGGTAAAATCGAATCCGGTGGTAACCACCTTCCAAGTGTTCAGCCGAATGATGGTCGTCGTTGGCGTTGTCATGGCCACTCCCACAGGCAAAGTGTCACCCGGCCTGCCAATTGCTTTGTTCGCCTGGGCCGTCACCGAAATCATTCGCTATGGTTTCTATGCCCTGAACATTATTAAGGTGGTACCCAAGTTTGTCGTCTTTCTGCGCTACACCACATTCATTGCCCTCTATCCTATTGGCGTCACCGGTGAGCTGTTGTGCTTCTGGTGGGCACAGCGCTATGCCAAGGAGCACAACGTCTGGAGCATCGAGATGCCAAACAAATGGAATGCCACTTTCTCCTACTACACACTGCTCTGGATTGTCATGTTGGCCTACATTCCTATCTTCCCACAACTGTACCTGCATATGTTCACGCTGCGTCGCAAGATCTTGGGTGGCGACGCCAAAAAGAAAGCCAACTGAACTTTGAACCCAATCGCGCAAAGCAAAAAACCCAGCAATGCAAATTGTATTCGCTTTGCATTTTGCATATTGTAGCTTTAAGTGTATTTCCAATTGTGTAACCTTTACTTGACACCAAGCTAAGATAATATTTAAGTGGGTTCTGTGTACAAAATAAACTCAAATAATTACAAAATTAATTTTATGGATGTTTCTAGCTGCGCTATACAAGTATTTTCTGCTTAGTGGCTACACTCCGATATTATAATAATAACAGTTAAAAACTTTCTTCACATTCAGATTATAAATCACCCCTTAATATATACATACATCAAGAAATAATTAATGCTACGATTCATAGAAAGCTTATCTTCCTAAATAGTAAAAGTCATTTAAGCTATCATTTTTTGATATATATAGCAAAATCGTATAATCGGCGTTGATAAAATGATCTTCATCTATATCAAATTGGTATAACTAGGATTAGCATAACGACCGCCATCCGGATAGTCCTTAAGGCGTCCATAGTTACCGTAAATTCTCTTTAATTTTTTCATGCCTTCCCCTTTTTATTCTTAATCCCTTATATCAATGAGACAATTTTTCTCGGAGCATAAGTGCTTTTTTTTTTATACTTTTTTTCATTATTTTACGTGATTAATTTGCAATAATAAACATTTAATTGGAGAGTACATTTAGTGCTGAGACCATTGTATGGTCTTCAGATCAATGCCCTCTTGCACCATTTCCCACAGTGGCGACATTTCGCGGAGTCTCTCCACATGCTTGATGCACTTGTCGGCCGTATAGTCGACCTCCTCGATGGTGGTGAAACGTCCAATGCCGAAGCGTATGGAGCTGTGCGCCAAATCCTCATCGGTGCCAATGGCACGGAGCACATATGATGGTTCCAGTGATGCTGAAGTGCAGGCAGATCCACTGCTGAGCGCGACATCTTTTAGGGCCATTAACAGTGATTCGCCCTCGACGTAGGCAAAGGATAGATTTAGGCAACCATTATATGTGCTCACTGGATCCCCATTACGTATCACGTGCGACAGAGAGCTTGTTATTTTGTCTATCAAGCGCCTGGATAGGAAATCTACCCACTTCTTATCGTAGTCCATCTCCTGCATTGACAGCTCAGCTGCTGCGCCCAAACCCACAGCCAAAGGGGCGGGCACTGTGCCACTGCGAAGGCCTCGCTCCTGGCCACCTCCACTCTGGATAGGTTCGAGACGCACACGTGGCCGGCGTCGCACATATAAAGCGCCCACGCCCTTAGGACCATAGATCTTATGTCCCGATATGGACATCAGATCAATATTCATGGCGTTGACATCCAAGGGAATTTTACCCACTGCCTGTGCTGCATCCGTGTGAAAGAACACCTTTCGCGATCGACACAATTTGCCAATCTCTGAAATGGGTTGATGCACGCCAATCTCATTGTTCACCGTCATTATGGAAACGAGTGATGTGTCTGGTGTCATTGCCTTATCGAGTTGCTCCATGTCAATGAGGCCATTGGCCTTAACGGGCAAGTAAGTAACCCGATAGCCTTCGTTCTCCAGTGCACGGCACGAGTCCAGCACACACTTGTGCTCCGTTTGTGTGGTAATCACATGCTTCTTGTTGGTGCCATAAAAGCGTGCCACCCCCTTGACAGCAACATTATTTGACTCTGTGGCGCCGGATGTGAAAATAATCTCTTTGGGATCAGCGCCAATCAGTTTTGCGATTTGGTCGCGTGCCTTCTCAACGGCATGTTCTGTCTCCCAGCCGTAGGCGTGGGTGCGCGAATGTGGATTGCCGTAGTAGTTGGTCAGATAGGGTAACATTGCGTCCAGCACGCGCGGATCCATCGGTGTGGTGGCCTGTGCATCCAAATACAAAGGTCGCCCCTGTGTCTGTTCGTTCTTTATGTTGAAACGCACCTGGCGGTCACGAAATTCTAGCATGACAACAATCGATCAATCGACATGTAATGGATATGCATATATAACTTTATCTCATACCTTTTGATGTAGCCGCTGGTTTCACATCGGTTGACCCCAGTCGCATAACTATTGCCAGGGGCCTGGCACTTGACCGTAGCACATGAGCCTGCAAGCGGCCCAGCATTTTATGCATATTTTTACTGCACGTGCGTTTGTGTTGACTTTTACTGCAATTTATTTACTACTTTTATTATTTCACAATCTAATCAGAAGCGGCCAATGTGTTGGTCTATTGCAACACTGTTGTCTCTATTATCGGTGTTATGTAGGCAATATAGCGTTGCCAGACTGTACAATTTTGTTTAGCGCCAAAGCGTATGGTTTAAAAATGATTAAAACCAGGTTAATTTCAACAGTAATTGAAAACACTTTTAAGTTTGAGTGTGCAGGTTTAATTAATTGGACCAATTTAATACTTTTACGTTATTTAAACACTTTCTATAATTTCATGTTGTATATACATAAAAGCATAAAATATATATTGCAAAAATAGATATGCTATATGCTGTGTTGTAAATCTTTCTCATGCGTTATCTTGTTTTTGTATAAAGGTGTATAACTATATATATATCAGTGTGTATATATATATATATTACATAATATGCCTATTGCTTGTAATTAGAATAATTTTTTACATTTGAACACTTAAAATTTTTCTGTGTGTCAGCTAGCAACGATATTTGTTCACAATTTTAAACTTAGGGACTAAATAGATTAACGAGTGTTGGTTTTGTTTTATTTTTTTTTTTGTTATTTCGCTTTTAGGGAAAATCTGTTAAAGTGCGAATTTGTTCGAACAAGTTGGTTAAAATACATATACACTAACACAATATTGATAATTTAACAGGAAATAATAGGTATCAATTGAAACAACTGAACTGGTTAAATAAATAATCGTCAACAAATCAAATAACCACTGCATATCTCATAACTGTACGTCCGTTGTCAAAGCAATTGCTCTGTAACCAGAACAACGCTCTGTTCCAGCGCTATTGCCGCCAGCTCCTTAAGCCATTCATCCAGCAGGACGGCACATAAGGCCAAATCACGTGAGCGTTCCGTTCCGCTTGTATTTGCTATGATGCCCATCGAGGCCACCGAATCCAGGGATACTGGCTCCGAATTAAAGCTGGCCGTCTGTGGAGCACTCTCCACGCCATGTAGCGTGCTCGATGAGTGGGTTGCGGATAATGTTTGTGTGGAGCCACCAATGGAGCTATTGGTGCTGCTCGTCGATGTTGCTTGTGCGTCTGATCGTGGTGAGGTGCTCAAGCTCGTCTCACAGGTGTTTCCCCTTAGGTTCTCTTGTGCCACGCCACGTACATTAACCTCCCCGTTGATGCCACCCACTATCGTGGAAGCGGCACCTGTAAAATTCCAAAATATTTTAGTCGTACTTCATAAGAAAAATACATTTTCTGGGTTAAACGAAAACAACCACAGCAATAACGCAAAATTGGTAAGCAAATAGTTATTAGGACACAGTTAGGAGCAATATATGTACAAAGCTACAGGAGGCGGCAATCTACTCAACAAATAGAATAGCTAACAACTATAAATGTATTTATATAGATATTTAGTTGGGTTGTATTAATTGGTATGTTCTATATATTTAAGGAACATTTACTTAAGCGTGAAATATTTACCGGTGAAGAATGCGTAAATTTGTGATAAGCCAGATGAAGCTAAGATTTTCGTAGTAGAAAATTGTTCGTTTTGATAAAAAAAAATAAACAATAAAAAAAGAGAGACAAATTCATTATAAGCAACATCTGCAGACATTGTACAAAATCTACATATGTAATGTGATGGATGTGTATTTAAATTCCACTGACCAGAACCATTCTCAGTCGAATCTTGTCAGTGGAAACTTATATATTATAAAGTATTTAAAAATGTGTGTAGTTCTGTGTGTGTGTGTAAGAGTTTTATGGTTAAGATCCCAAAACCGACTTTGTTCCAACATCCCCTGCAGCGTTGTTCTTTTCTTTTTTGTGAATTTGTTTTCTTGGTTGTAAAAAAGAAAATGTGCAATATTGTTAGATGTGAACGCTGGAAAAGCATCACCTACCAGGATTCGCATTTGGGGCCGCTGTTGATGATGCAGATTTCCGGCCGAATATGTTCGATATGGACGCGCTAATGCTGCGTCGCTTATTGTCACTGCGTCGAAAGGGATCATAGGCGCTGGTGGGTGAGGCATGCATTGGTGTCGCCGCCGACAGTGTTGCATACGTGGAACGCTGCCGCGCCTGTTGTTGCTGATGAGTGGAATTGTTTGTATGTTGGTTCTGCTGTTGCTGCTGATGCAGCGGTGAATTGTCGCTAACCTTACGCGCATTGACCAAACGAAACTCGCGATCAATCAGTGATGTACGCGCCACATCGATGATCTCCAGCGAAATCTCCGCCACCGGCAGCTCTGCATCGATTTGCTGCTTCAGCATGCGCAGCACCTGGAGGAACGAGGGCGTGTCCGAGGTAATCGCAATATCGGAACGCAGCAGCAGCGAATGGATAAGCGGCAGTGGGTACCAGGCAAGTCGTGTAATCAGCCCAGTTAAATGCAGATTAACATACAGCGAGTTGCTCGTAAAGGTTTGCAGTTTGCTCCAAATGGCATTCAGAAAGGGACCTAAATTATTCAAATTAATATAACAATTTCACATTATGTTCGGACTTTAACTCACCCAAGTTTACGGTGCCCTGCGCAAACAAATCCTCCGAGAAATCCAAATCGGTGAGCAAGATCTCATTGCGTGTGCTTTGCGAGATGCGCCACGAATCGCGCTTACCACTGCTGTTGCTGCTGCTGTTATTGTGATTACTGCTGTTGTTCACCTCCATGTCTGGATCGCTTGTTGCTGTTGTTGTGTTCGCATCGTTGACATCGGCATCCTCTGGTCGCCATTTGAAGGACTCATAGCCGCTGGACTCACCAATGGACTGTAGGCTATCCAACTGTTTCTCGCCTATCTCGCTGCTAGCAACTGGCGAAACTGTCATTGATGTTGCTGTGCCAAATTCGCTAAAAAACTGCCTGGCCAGCTCCAGGGCATGGGATGTAGCTCGTACCTGGCCCGGCCGTGGCCACTTCTGATAGCGATAGTTGTTCGCCCACTTGCCGCAGTCGCGTTGGCACTGAGCGATGCGTGAATGCGCCTCAAACAGATACGCCTGGATGTTGGCATACAAACTGTCGCCCGTGTAGTGACCGTAGTAGTTCCAGTTGGCACCAATGGTTTTGCTCATTACCGGTGAAGGCAGGCTGGGCAGCAATGTGGGTGATAGCGCTGCTCCTGGATCAACCAGTTCGTGCACGCTTTTGGGGCGTGCCAGATCACGAGCCCGCTTCATTACGTCTGGCGTGAGCTCCAAGAAGAACTCGGTCGTATTCAGATACGGATCGATCTTGTTGATTTTGTGACGATGTGAGATGGGCACATGTTTACCCGGCAGCATATACTTGAGTAACAGCTCCAGCATCAGATCCTCGCAGTGCAAGCCGAGCAGAGTATCAAACAGAGCCATTGTCACCATACACAGATTGGCATCTGGCGAGTGCAGTCGCTCCACGAGCGCATCCAAAATGCGTTCGCCGTCAAACTTCTCCGTGTCGAGCAGAAACTTGACAAAGGCACGCATCAGGCTAGGCTCAGTGATGGAGCGCAGTATCAGATCGAGATAGGACATGGCCGAGATTTGTGAGTCGATGTTCGTCTGAAAATGTTTGCCCTTCAGTGTCTGCGAATTGGAGCGCAAAAAGTTGTTTCGACATTTCGAGGCGAGGTGTTTGGTTAGCTTGGGGTCGTCCCAAAAAACAGAAATGATAGGCACACACACTATATACTACGCTCATACCGTAATCAATACAAAAGTTGGATTTAACCTAATTTTCGAAAGAATCTTTTTATTAGATTACCTTTTTGATTGATTAGTTTATTGATTGATTTGAGCGTAGCAATAGAGGTAAGTAAAAAGCAAACAAACACACACACACACACTGACACAAGAGCACCAGGGACAAGTGACAATTTTGCAACCAACACCACAAGAAATGCATCGAAGACAAGTTTTTACGTGAGAACAGAAAAGAGCAGGCCGAGACTCACCTGGAGTATGGCCGGGCCGAGCACCGGCACAATAAAACCCTGGTACATAAAATCAAGTAGCTGCTGCTTAATCATCTCATGCGCCACCTGAACAACCGCATTGCAGAACTCCAAGGCGTTCATGAACAACGTTAGCTCCGGTATTTCGGCGACATCGTCGGGCGTTATCCGATGCCAGTCAATTGCACTGACCTCGATGCTGTTGGGCAGACGTGAGTAGAGGCCGCCAAGGCCGGTGACCAGCAGCGGGCAGATGGATGAGTATTGTGCAATGTAGTGCCCAATATTGGAGTTCTTCTGCGATAGAGCCATACACAGCAGCAAAGCATCTCGCGCCTGATGACCCAAACTGCCCTCTCGATGCACATACGGAATGAGCAGCGAGAAGATAATGAAACTGGAGATAAAATAAAACACATGGTTATTGAATGTCAACAAAGACATTATAATTAACTCACTTGGTTGTTGTGCCACTTTTGGGGGCGGCCAAGCTGCCATTTTGAATTTGCTCCTGCACCTGTGTCTGGGCCGAGAAGAAGAACAGATCAAGCAGATGGACATTCTGCATGAGCACCACACAAAGCTGGTTTAGCAGGATTACAAGACGTTTCTCTAGATCGGGCGGAAAGATCTCACCCTGGCTGGAGGCAAGAATTTTGAGTAGCGGACGCAGAAATGGCTCGTGACACAGCAGCTGATGGCGTGAGTGACTCACGAGCAACTCGTAAAGTTTTAGCTGCTCCAGACGCACCGCATTTGCATAGCGACCCGTTGTGCTAGCCCATTCGTACAGCTTGTTCAGCAGATTCTCGCTGAGCAGATACTCCAGGCAGGGGGCTGTCGGCGGTGCAGCATCTGCCGTTGGCAGCGACACCTTGTTGCAATGATGAAGCTCCACCAGCAGCAGCGTTACCATATAATCCAGATGCGAGACGACACCCAGGACATCGTCATGAGTGGGCGGACCCGCATGCTGGATGATTTCATACGCCTGCTGCCAGTGCTTGCAGAAGCTATCGTAGCAGGCGCGCGGATCACAATCTGTGGCAGCATCTATGGGGCGTTGACGTACCGTTGCCGAAGCATTGCCAGAGTTGCCACTGCTTCCGGAGTTGTTACCACCACTGTTGCGTGTAAGACTCTGACGCAATGGACTCGTACGAAGCCAACTCATTGTTTGCTTGCTCCAAGTAGTGATAAGTAGAAAAGTTTGGCATGTACTTTGCGTGCTTATCTATTGTGTTTTTTGATTTGTTTTAGCTTTGTGTGTGAGTATTTTTGAATATTCTCCAGATGCCAGTTTCCGTTATAGCTACAAACACAAAAAAAAAAAAATTATATATATAGCTTAAAACGACCAAAGCGCCAAAAACAGATAAGCTTCAACAATTGCATATGCAACACCAACAATAACAAACGCATCAAGCTATGGCACACACATTCAAATATATATATACATATACACATGTTTTTTTTTTGTAGATGAGCAGCTAACTAGCAAGTGGCGTTTGATATTCACTGAAGCGCAAATTGTTAATGGTGTTGTTCGCTGACTGATTTTGCTGCTCACCTGGTGAATTTTCTTTGTCTTCGTCATCGTCTTGGCCGTTTTTCTGTTATTGCTAAATGATTCTTGCAGCAGGTGTTGTTTAAAGCGCGCGGCAGCAGTTTGTAATTATCTTTTTGGCACTGGGAAATTAGAGCGAAAAAGACGACGTCGACGGCAGCCAGTGGCCCGTCCTTGTGCGTGTATTTGGTAGGTGCAAAATATGCAATTGTTGTATTTCATAGGTTGAACAACATACACTAAACCTCGTTTACACTTTAATGCCTCATTTTGGACTATTTTAGTTTGGCTTTTTGCTCGCTCATTGCATTTTTATAAATATTTACAACAAATAGAAAGTAATGAATGATTTTGTGGTTGTCGAGCGATAAATTGTGGTGGTCGTCCGATCACAATTTGTATAAGCTGCTTATTGTGCGCTTTACAGCACTGGTCCACCTGCATTCGATTATTTTTTTAACATATTCACCACGCAGCTTGCGATAACCATTTGGCGGCCAATAACTGGTTTTATCGGCATTTTGAACAGTTCAAATAATTTTTGTGCTTGTGCATATTTATTACTTGATAATAATAGACATACAATTTTATATAGCATACATATTACATATTACAAATTCATATTAGAAACGCATTATTACAAAAAGAACAGAAGCATATAGTGTATTTTGAGTAAATAGTATGTATGTATATATGTATAAATCAACATTGTAAAGCTACCAAAAAACAGTACAATATTGGATAGTTTTAATTTGGTTGCTGACTTTGCAAGGCTTCTTAATTTTAAAAGACCATTAACCAAGTTAGAGTTGCACATTTTATAAATTCTTTGCATGATTTTGCTAACAAATAAAATAGTTAAATAAATTGTTTCTAGATATTTGTAATAATAGTATGTTGTTAACAAAGACGAGCTGATGCAGTGTGTCCAAGTTTAAACTCACATCGGCAACAGCGACTGACTGACACTGTTATTTCTTGAGCTGGGCCTTTCAATGGTCATGGATTGCTGCGGCACTTGGCTATCTGTGCTAATGCCCAAGCCAGCGTAGATTTCTTTCATTACGAATAGAATAGTGTCCTCGGAGCCCCTGTTAAATTTAATATTAGCAAAGAAATTCCAACTTTTAAATAAGAAATACTCACCAATAACAAACGTGGCTGCTTAGAGCGAAGATGTACTCATTGATAAATTCCAGAGGTGCCTCCTGTAGCACATAGTCGACGCGTTTTGAGTCGTTTAATTTACCTAGTGGAAAGTCGAGTTCAATGAATTCCGGATCTGAATTACTCGTCGACTCGGAATCGGTGCGATTGCGCGCATTCTCCGAAGTTGTCGCCACAGATGATTGATCCTGATCTTCTGTTTGTTTTTGGAATAACTGTGAAGAACTCTATACAAAGGGTTAGCATTTGATCAGTGCTGTTGCATCGCTTTAAACTTACAGACTGCGCCTCTTTTTCGAGGGACTCTTCGGCCTCTTTCTTGACTTTGGTGACGGTGGCCAGGAAATTAACGCTATCCAATGTGGTTTTGAATGTATCCATGAATCTTTGCTTAATGTCCGCACCCACGCGTGTCATTGTCTCCTTCAGCTCCAGATGCATGCGCTTGCGACCCTTATGATGCGGTATAAGCACCGGTCGGATTCCTTTCATATCCGGATTGACAAGTGCTTCAATTCGGTACGCAACCGGATCGAAGGGATGGAATATGTTATAAAAGCCTGGACACGTGGGTAGCCGAAAATCTAGACCCAGCTTATCGATGCCGCGGATGGTCACAAACATGCCAATCGGCGAGCCCAGGGCAAAGAACTTCTTGGGATGGAAAACGAGCTGCGTGTAGTTTATTACGGGCTGCCCAGTGCCCGCCGGTCCCAAACCCATAGCATAGCTGACCTGCTTGGGCAACATTTCATCATTGTTGGGCAGTTGCACCTGCCTGGATTCGGAACCTTGCTTCCGTGGCAATTGATCGGGATTCTCCTGTTGTATGGAAAACATAGTGTTACTTTGTGTATGGGCAGTTGGATAATATTTGTGCCATCTCACCTTATTCTCCTCTTCGCTTTCCTTAAGTGACTCCTGATGGCACAGTAGATCGAACAGTATCAGGGAGCCCAAACTGTGGCCAGCTAGTGAGACGCCGCCATTGAATTCGGGATGCCGCGTGCGATATTTCAGATAGACCTCATTCAATGCATCAGCTACCGTGTTCATGATCTTCTGGCAGTACTTGGGACTAGTATAGAAAAGTACGTCAAGCAGCGTGTCGTTTGTGAAGTGGCGCAGCCTCGGTATCGACTCCAAAGTGATTGACTTGAGCTTCTCATCTATGCCCAGCTCCTCTGAATGCAAATGGCCATGCCACTCAATGGGCAATACTTCGACGCGACCCACCAGTCCCATGTCCATGGAGTTCTTGTAATGAGATTGCACCAGCTGCAGTGCAATATTGCGAAAATCATCGACTACAAAGCAAATTGAACATTAAGAGAACCTCATATAAGATTGGGAAAGTAATTTCAAACTCACCAACTTCCTCAACATTGCGCATTTTTAGATCACAGGCAGATCCAATTCCGTGCACCATGAACAACAAATGATCCACGCGCTGAGATTCGCCCTGCTGTATTTTAAAATCATTCAAATCCCGCTTGACGACCAACGGTCGCGTTGAGTTCTGCACGGTGCCGCCCCACGTGTCGGCACTCGACGGCGGCATAAAGTGCACAATGACGCTGGGACCATGCATGGTGACCTGCTCACCATTGGCCAACATAATCTTCTTATGCCATTCGTTTGTTTCGGTCGCGCGTTTATATTCATTCTCTAGGATAGCTGCGGTTTCCTCGGCATACGGCACATACTTCCCGTCCACGGCCTTGTAGAACCAGGAACAGCGACGCACCTCAATTGCTTTCCCCTCCCAATACACGGGTATCTTGGTGCGCTCTTTGATGTTAACATCATAACGACCGCCTTCAACGGCCACAATGCACGACGAATCGGTTTCATCTACATGTAATGTGTGAATGGAGACAGTTAGATCATGCTTTTCAGATCAAGTTGTGACCTCTTACCGCTGGTTATGCTGGTCTCTAGCAGCGCCGAGTCGTAGTGACTGAATGGAGTCCACAAATACTTTGCATCCACGATGCGCTTGTAGAACCAATGTGGCAATACGGGCGTATAAATCTGAAAATAGGAATTTTATTAAAAATAAGGAATACTAAGATGTAACTAGTGGACTTACAATTGCTTCGGCAGGCGGCGCAATGGCCTGACCCTTTTCGTTGGCCATTCTTAGCTGTTGGAGAATCTCTTCAGGCAATTCGCCCTGATGCAATTGCTGTAGATATTCGGCCTGGCGCTCCGCCTGCTGTGCAGCTACGGGGCTTACGTTTGACGGCACAGCTGTGGAGAACTCGGAGCAGGCGGACGATGGCGGCTCGACCTGATTCGAGACGGACGTCTGTGAGCGCTCCTCAAAGAGTTTTCTTGGCAGGCCACTGTGCACAATATCGTATTTTAGTTCACCGGGTGCGGCTGGCTGATCCTGCAGCGGTGGATTGTTGAAAAAGTTCTGGATTCGTTGATCCTCCTGTCCCTGGCCGCCAGCGGCAAAATGATCAAAGAAATTTACCGAGTTGCAGGCAGTAAACTGTGCCTGTGGCTGTTCCTGCTGCGGTGGGTGTGGTTGTGCGACTGGCAGAGCTGGCTCTCCTGACCCTCCAAAATACCCAGAGAACGAATTTACACTAGAATTTTGGCAGATATTTCCAGTTGAGTTTTGATTTTGTTGAGTTGATTGCTGTGAATCGTGGACAAGTTGTTCAAAGCCAAGTGCGTGAGTTGAAGAAGGTGCAGCCGATTCGGTGACAGGCGGCTCCTCTGCCAGTGGCGGTGGTGCGATGTCAAATTGGGGCGGCAGCTCTGGGAACTGATCACTGCCCACTGGATGAGTTGCTTCCTGTGGTGGTGCTCCAAAGAAATTGAAATCACTGCTGTTGGACGCTGGCGTAAAGAAACTCTGCAATGGCGATGGTGCAGCTGCTACTGAAGTTGCAACTGATTCGTGGCTTTTTCGGAATGGGTTTGCCGGGGCGGAGCTATCTGCAGGCTTGCTACTAGGTGGCGGTGGCAGCGGTAATTCTACAGCTTTAATATTCTCTGTCTCTGAGAGAACGGGCTCAATAGTTTGTGCCGCGAAGAGAACGTTGTCGTCTGCCTGAGTGCTAGGTGCCACAAATCCTATAGGCGGTGGCAATAGATCCTGCGGCAGAGGCGTTGTTACCGTCTGGGCAAAGGGATTGAAAAATGTGGTTGTTGTCTGAGCGGTTAACGCAACTCTGTGCAGTTGCGGTTGCTGCACAAACAAGTCGTTTGTGCTTAATCCTGAAGCTTCTTGTGGTGTTTCGGCTCGTGGAAGTGGTGCAAATAAGCTAGTGGCGCTGAAAGTTGCAAGTGGAGCGGTTGTTGTTGCTGAAGAGCTCGTGAAAGTCTCTGAACTCACGACCAGATCTGCTGTGTCTGTTGGTGGTGGTGGGTAAAGAGCCACTCCTTGATTTGCCTCGCCGTCTGTTGATGGTTTAGGTACAGGCACAAATAATGGAATTTCCTGATCAGGCTCAGTGGACACAGTGCTAGGAGCAGCCTGTGCTGGAGGATACAATGGAAGTCCTTCCTGCACAGCAAAAGTTGGTATTGCAGCTGCAAGCTGTGGAATTTCCCGAGTTTCTTCTAGAATTGTTGGTGCGGTTGGTTCGTGTGCACCTCCTGCGGTAAAGAGAGAAGCTGTTTGTCCTTGCGAATTCAGGGACAATCCTTGTAGTGCTTCAATTGGCGTGCTTGAGAATAGGGGAATTGCCTGAGTGGGAACTTCCTGGCTTGGCTTGGGTGTGGAATCTGTCTGATATGGCTCTGGTTCTTTAACTTGCTGTGAAGCAAAGAAAGAGGTCGCTGTTCCAAGCGGATTTGAAGACTGAGCTTGTAATGCTTCAGTTGGTAAGCTTATCGCCGATGTTGTTGTAGTTGGTGGTGCAGCCGACAAGGGAACTTCTTCAATTGGTTCAGATATTGATTCAGTTTCCTTTATGAGCTGTGCTGGTCCAGGTTGATATAGGGGCAAGTTCTGCGATGTCGGGAACAAGGTAACTTCCTGAATTGGCGCAGATGAAACAGCCGCAGTTGGTGGTGGAGCAATAAAGGGAACTTCCTGCGTTGGAGCTAAGATGCTGATTTGCTCTGGATTCTGGGGCTGCTGAGCAAATTGGTTGCTGACTGTTGCTGTTGGATATAAGGGAAGTCCTTGCGATACTTCAGCGTCTGTGCTTTGAAATTGAGGAATCTCCTGAGCTGTGGTTGTTTGTAACGAGACTGGCGCAAAGAGGGAAGCGCTTGTTGGAGTCGCTGATGGATATATATCCGTCGCTACATTCGTCTGTGGCGCAAAAAGAGAAGGTGGTGGAGCTATTGATGGTCCTGCCGGAAAGAGTGGGACTTCCTGTGCAGGAGCAGAAAATAAAGCAACTTCTGCTGCTTTTGCTTCTTCGAATGGATTAAAAATAGACGCAGTTCCAGATGTTGTGGGCGCAAAGGGCGCTTGATGACCAAATGGTGTGGCTGTCAGTGGACTTTTGTAGAGTCGTGTGCCCTTCTGCAGGCGATATGATGCTTGTGACAATCCACCAACTGTGGGTGGAGGAACCGCTGCAGCTGGAGGTGGTCCAGTGGCGGAACTACCCCCAACAAACGCCGTTGGCTGACCGATTGGCGGCTGCGAAGATTGAGCAACTGCCGGAGAAAGAGCTACGGTCGGTGGTTGATCGACTGAAGGTGGCTGGACGACTGTCGTTGTTTGAAGTGGCAGACCAACAGCTGGTGGCTGAGTAGATGTTAGGAGCGATGTTTCCGCAGTTGTAGAAGGCGTAAAATAACCACCAATTGAGGCTGGAGGAGCAGCCTCGGGAACTGAAGTAACTACAGACGGATTATAGAAACCTCCGGCTGAGGATGGTGCTGCAGTTGGCACAAAATAGCTAGGAGCAAAGGGTGAAGCGCCCGATGCTGGATATGTTGGCTGCTGTGAACCAGTGCCAATGTCAAAATATCCAGCTGGATTAGAAGCTGGGTTAGGTGCGCTGTAGTTGACAGCCGATGGTGCAAACTCGTTGCTTCTGCCAGTGGCTGATTGCACTAGTCCCGAGATATTCTGTAGCACGCCAGTGGGCACCAGATTGGTGAGCGAGAAGAGGCCACCACCCGATTTGCGTTCCTCTTGAACTGGTGGTGCAAGTGGCTCAAATGCAGCCGATGGCTGTGTCGGATATGGTGGTATTTGAAAGGGAGCAGCTGCCACTGACTGCTGTTGCTGCTGTTGTTGTTGTTGCTCGGAGAAACCCGGTATGGGAGCGTAGAGTTTCTTTTTTGCGCTGAGACGATAAGTATTCTGTCCAGCCGATGCGGCAGGCGGCAAGGGCAGAGAACCAGCTCCTATGCTGGGCAACTCTGTGGGCGCATATAACTTTGGTGGCTCTGGCGCCGCTTCGCCAACGATACTTGGTGGTGCGGCGTAGAAAGGTGCAGGTGGCAGTGCCACTTGACCCGCCTGTTGTATATAAGTGGGCTGTATGTCCAGTTGAGGCTGCGTTGGCGTCGTCGACTCGTCCGTTTCTCGAGCGTAGATGCGCTTCGAGAAGGTGGAAAAAACGTTTGAAGCCACCGATGGCAACGCTCCAAACGAAGATGCCGCCTGGCTAAACAGCGAATCAGCACCTGCTGCCGGCTCTAGCAAAGGATTTGCGTTAGCATCCGCAGCACTCAGATATGGATTAACGGATGCGTTTACATTCGCTGAATCGTCACTTCCGCTCGCATTCAAGTTAATCTCGTCAAGCGTCTCGTTATCGTCTATATTCGATGATTGTCCAACTGTCACCAGCGTTTTGTGCTCTGCAAGGTATGCAAAAGATAATAAGTGAAATTTGTTGAATTTTGCGTTTACGGAAATAATCTTAATATAAATAAATGTATAAAAAAAATGTGCTTCTCAATATGCTAATCAAACTCGTCGTGACCTCAAACTAGTTGTTATCTACTGATGAGCTCTAGAGCAAACAACTCAGTTAATCAAAGTTGGCTATCAATAACATAATCAGCTATTAAGAATATATTTTACATTTCCAGCTTGAGCATAATCATCGAATCTAAATTTATGAATAAACATTCAAGTGTTGCAAACCCAATTTTTATTACTTGATTTGGCAATAACTCAAATTGATTAACGTGTTTTACGCTTACGATCTAAATAAACTCGATGTTTAATAAATTATTTGCCACTTTTTTTAATACTCCTCCTTCAAAATGATAGGTATTTTAAGCAGTTGCCCAACTGCCATATAAACAACTGGATTCGATTAACAAATACAAAAATTTATGTGCTTGTGCTGGCTGGCTGGGTCCGAGTCTCATAAAAAGCCAAAAATTGGCATTAGCTGAGCTCAAATGTCATGACATTTGAATGAGTCAAGAAACAGTTGTTGATGTTTGCCATCATGTTTATGAATATCATCAGTGTCTGGGTGATCGACGAGTCGTCTTCATTAGGGGCCAGAAAGAAAGTCATTGCAAGTGCAGTGCCAGACGATGGAACTGGCTTAGAGCTTGGGGCTTTTGGGGGATCTGTCCGTGTTTAGCAAACGTGCCATTTGGCTGGGTAAGCGGCTCTACCTAAGAATTTACCTCGATCATAAAACGTGATTCGGACTGTGAAATGTGTGTGCGAAGGCCTTTGGGGGGCTTTAACACCTAGTTGCTGAAGTCGATGGTGTAGCCAGAGTGGTGTGTTCAAGTATTCAAAGCATTGCAATTTTTACTCGTAAATATTTATGCTTGCTTTTGGCATATTTGCGATCGCTCGACAGCTGCACATGCGATAAGTGCCATGTGAGAGCTGTGAGATCACCCAAAGCAAGCAGCTCATATCTCACGGTTAATACTTAGATTGGTTCATAGTTTTCCCTGTTGCAGCTCTTAGAATTTTATCAGGTGTGATTCTGTTGCTGTTGCATAACTGCGATAAGTTCAAGTTGAAAAGTGATAAATCAAAATATTCTTTACCTTCTCAGTTCATCTAAATGGTCACGAATAGCTGCCTCTACGCTTACTTTGAATAATTATTGATGAGATTTATTAATATATTATGCTTTACATGTCAGAACCATTTAATTTTGAATTATTTGCATGATTGGATAAAAGAATATTTAAGTAAATGTGAATATTATTGTTAAACAAAACTACGAATTGTATTTTGCATTTGTAATTGCTTTCTTGACTGCAAAGAGTAATTGCAGTGCAAGTATTGAAAGAGAAATATTAAAACAAATTTACATAACGGAAAATTTGCTAAGCCAATATTTGCATATTAAGCGGAAACAATTAATACAAAAATTATAAAATGTTGCAGAAGGAAAATTTATGCAATATTCATTTATTTATATATTGAGTAAGCTGGCGTATATATATTTAGAAGTTACACAGCAACTCATTCGTCAAGTGATGTAAAAAACGTTGATAATTTATTTTACACACATGTGGCTCATAAATAAAACGTTGCACATTTCTACAGACAGAAAAATATTAACATTTCAAATATAATATACAAATAAATACTTTTGTCGCTATCTTCTTTTTCAGCATTTTTTTGTGACGCGGTAATTGTGAGGTGCTCGTTTTTTATTTTATTTTCTTCTTCTTTTTTTGGCATATTCCCATATGCACAGAATTTATATATATATATATATGTATACCTGAGACACTTGACATTGTCACTTGTTGGGGTTTGTTTTTTTTTCGGCGCTGGCGTCTTTGCAATGTGCTGACACTTTTCGAGGCGTCAGCAATTGTTTGGCTAATGTAACTCCATAAAGCGACTTAAGCAAACAAATATAACAAATAACAATAACTGCAACAAAAGCAAAACAACTTGAAACAAAGTTAGGTTACACACTATAGACCGGCTCTGTATTAAAAACGATTTGTTAGAGGGGACGTGTACGGCACCAAGTCATTAAATAACTGCGAAAATTTCCAGTTTCGTCTTGAGACGTATATACATTATTTATTTTTTGTTTCATTTTACATTTACCTTTTTTGTATTTAGTTAAATATTTACAAAAGGCCGCATTGACAATGACGCATTTCTGACAAATTGTTAAAGCAAATATGCGATTGTCTAACCGCAAAGTCTAGGCATATATACGAAAAGTAGAACAGCGTATTTCAAATTTGGCTCGAGCCGCACATAAAGCATAAAATATATATAAAAAAAAAAATAAAAAAAAATATATATATATATAATAATAAAGACCGCGCACAGAAATGAAGAGGAATTCGCTTTGGCTTTCGCATGACATCATAACGATCATAAACGAATCGAGGCAGCATAAGCACTTAAGACAACAACACAAAACGAACACAACACACAACACACAAACACAAACTACAAAAAACTGCCCGCCTCTGTCGTCTGTCCGAAGTGCCTGCACATAATGGCACTCAAATAAAACAATTAAGGCCCACATAAGCACATCAAGAGCCCATGAAATCATTTGCAGGATACAGCAAACAATCAATAAAGATGCCCCGAAAAGATTGCCAACAAAATTGGGCTTAAGCGCTTGCAAAAGGCTCGTGCAGGTCGCATGCCAAAAAATGTGAAGCTCAAAACATACAAAAGAAAAGAAAACCAAAAAAAATAAACCACTAAGAAAAAGAAGGAAAAAAAAAACTAAATAAACACCAGCTTGGTATTTTTGGCATTGAACCCTCCGGCTATGAAATGCCAAAAATAAAACAAGAGCAAAATGAAATCAAAATAAAACTCAATAAAAATGCCGATGCTCGAGACGATCTGTCTGCCAGCGGCAAAACGATGATATAAATAAAATGCACGATTTTTCTATAGCCACTGGAGGAGGTTAAACGACCAGCAAGAAAATGAGCAATGTATTTTTTTCTTTTTACTGGTTGATGCTGTCGAGAGACGCTTCTACACTTGGGTTACTTAAGCGAATGTATGCAGAGACTTTAAGAACTTTATTGAAAGCCAATGAAATATTATGGCATTGATTAGAATGACATAATAAGTGGTATCAGTCAGATCCACTGACAATCATTCTGTCATTATAAATGACATTTGTCTAAGCTGAATTACCTTTTGTTTTTAGAATGGCATCTGGAAATTTGGCAAGATTTATCTTAATACACAAGAACAAACGAAATAATTTCATCTGGCTTTTTCCATAACATATTGTTTGCTCCGCAAGCATCATAAAAATGTGTAGTTGACGCGACGCAGGCTCAAAACAAAAGACTTAGACAACGAACTCAGGTAGCAGCGAATTCAAGTGAAATATGTTCGAAGACACTTTGTCAGCGGGGAATTTCCAAGCAAATGATAATCATAATGTGGCATGGCCACCCCATCCACTCCCAGTTGAAGTCTCTATTTGGTGGCCTTGTGACGCATTTTAGGCATGGTAATTCCAATGTAGGTTCTTATGCCTGAGCTATATAATCTTATCAATAGTATGTCAGAGAGGGTGCGCCGTGTTTGCAACGTGGAAACGCATTGTGTCTATGTCCGTTTGCAACCAATTGTTTAATATTTAAACAATTTATGAGCAACACATAAGCACACAAAACTAAAATTCGACTTGATGAACTCTGCGACTACAAAAGGCCGAGTAATTAGGGAACAATGTTTTAGTAGCGCGTCGCTGTTAAACCCGTATAGAAGTGTATCGAGTATCTGAAGTGCGATCGATCTACGCAAGGATATTGATTGACATAAAAATATATCGTGACTTGCACAGACTCGCACCAGTTCGAAAAGTGCGAATCAATTATTGGACCGCAAAACGCAACAAATTGGTAAATTTGCAATCGATTAGCAAGTGTTTTTTATAGTTAAATAAATTCATCATCGCACATTAAGTGTTAATTAAAAATATATATAAATATTAAGATGTGAGTGCTCCCCGAATCGATGTCCTAACATTTAATTTAAATGACTTAAATGGGTTATTCATTTACCACAAAAAAAGTAATTTTAATAAATATACGAGGCATTGTGTAAATAAATATACAGCTTAGCAGTAACAACCAAATTAATTGTAAATTTATAACGAAAGCACAAAGCACATGAAAATTGCGTGAGCCGCATAAATTCTCAACAAAAAATGTGCAATAAATTATTTTATTGAAAGTGGGCACCAAAAATAAAACCCGCACATATAAATTTAAAATTAACGTAAAGTAAAAAAAATTAAATGAATAAAAGAGCTTGATTTTTAAGTGAACGAAGTTGTTATTAAATTTGTTATATAAGTTCGAAACCTTGGAAAGGAATGGGTGAGGAGCTTCCAGTTATAATCTGGTTTCTATTTTGTCAAGTCCAAAATCTTATAATTCAAATTTTAAACTTTTATTATACCAGTTTAGCTATCACCAAAAGTTTTTTTTAAACGATTTTAAATATCGAACAGTTACTCAAATTAAAAAAAAACATCCTTCCACGGAAATAAGATTTATATGGGTTTTTTGCCATGCCCTGGTTAGAGTTATTCCCAAATGTGTGTACATACTTAAACATACACACCTAAATGTTGCAATAAAAAATTCAGCGAACCACAAATTCAAAACCGCAGCCACAATCTTGTCAGCCACATTGAGGAAGCTCTAAGCACCGCACGTAGGTCACAACGCACACGATTTTATATGATAAACACAATTTTAACAATAAAAACTGGGTAACATTTTGCCCAAAAAAAAAAAATAAAAATGATGATGAGACGGAGACAAATTTTTTTGTTGTTGGCACATAAATAAGTGGCGACTTCGTTCAAAGCTCTACAAAACAAGCAAATAATATAAAAATAAATATATAGAAAGATAATTAATTTAAATTAAAACGTGCAGAAAAGCTGAAATCTTTATTGCATTAAAAGTTGGGAGACTGGAAGTTAAAAACTGATTAAGAACATGTTTCAATTAAAACAAGCAAACTGATCGTATTCATAAGGAACAACAAACATTGTGTTGACATATTAATGCTGATTTTAAAAGCAACATTGAAAGAACCTTGAAATGCCAACACAATAAGCAAGCCACAAAGCGATTTCATATTATTAAATATTAAATAGAATTTCGCTACGAAGAAAGTTAACTTTCAGATTTATTTTGGGAATAGCTGCGGATCAACTGATCATCATTAATCAAATGATTTCAATGGATTTGTAAATATTGAGCTTTCCGTTGGTAAAAATGTTGCTGCATACGTATGCCAAAAAGTTCCGCATGTATTTATTAAGTTTTAGTACGTTTTTTTTTTGTTTTATTGATAATCAAATCTTTCGCAGCCGGTTCCAAATCGAGTATGTTTATGTGTTTTATGAGGTAGACGGAGCAAAGTTAATAAATTCGACACACGCTCCATTTTCGTCGCCTCGCTGGGTAGTCGAACTTCCTATTGAGAGTGAGAGACCTCAGTTTGCCTTGCACATTATTACATTTTTGTTCGACAGGAATTTTTGATTACTTTAGGATGCCCATTATATTTTTATTATTATTTATTATTTAATTTGTATCGAGATAATTACACAAGCAAATAAGAATGCCGAAGTGCAATCAACTTTGTCAAAATATAAACAAATAAAACTGTTGAAGTTGGAAATAAAAATCACAAACTTGATAGATTGGTTTATGAAAGCTTTAACGGTATTTAAGAACTGTATGATATATATCTGAGAGCAAATTAGCTCAATTGTTATAGTTTAAAATAAGCAATAGATAATCATCGTAGACCAAACCAAATCCACATGGCGCCTATTCAAGTTTGGGGGCCAGCACGTTGCCACTTTATCAGCAAACTCGCTCTCAAGATTCGAACTAAACGGAGCGAATGAGACTGAGCGCTGTGGCAGCCGCTACAACTGAGGCTGCAACTCTAAGCGACAGCGTCGACAGCGCTGATCGAGCCAAGTTGAGTTAAGTTGAGTCGAGCTGAAACTGAACACTGAGTGGTGCTGTGTGGTGCTGAGTTGGTTTGGTTTATTCGCTGGCCGCCGTTTCTGTTTCTGCTTTCAGTTTCATTTGAGACGTCGTCGCGGCCGCAAGTGTTGAAAACAGCTGAACAGCAGCAGTAGCACCAGCAACTACAACAACAACAACAATACGCAACGTGTGTGTCTCAACTTAATGAACATAAACCAACAAACAACAAAAAACCAACATCAACAAAACAACAACAAAAAAAAAATCATTTAAACGGGTTAATCAATATACGAGCAACAGTTGAGTGTTTTTCGGTGTGTCTGTGTGTGTTTTTGTATTTTTTGGTCTGTCTGTAATCAAAACTGCACAAAGTGCAAGTGGCTGATTTTTATTATTATTGTTGCTTTGCATAATCCAGTTAATTCATACACAATGCAAAGAAGTGCGCTAAAAACATAAATAAACTGCAAGCGATTTACATATTAAATAATTTTAACGTATATATATATTTATATATATATATATATACAATATATATTTACATTAAATCCGGCCGCTAAACAAGTTCGTTGCCTAAGTCATTTGTTTGCCAGCACCCAGTTCCAACTATCCATACTTTCAAAAAATTAATTATATATATAACACTCGCAATTTATTGCTAATATATGCAATTTTAAGCGTCCAGCAGCTCGCCACGTCAACAAGAAGTCGCAGAATAAAGGCAAGTGTGGTACAACAAATTCAGAATAAACAAAAGCAAACAAAAAGAATTTTGCGCTCGAAAATGCCAAATGTCATAAAACAAATTGTTTATAAATCACTGGCAAAATAACACAAAGAAATTGGTCAACGATAAGAAAAACAAAACAAAACAAATCATTTACAAAATTACTGCCATTTCAATGTCAAGAAAAACCAACAATAAGTCAGTAAATGCTAATGCCATTTTAGAAGGCGACGCGTGGGTTTCTCTAAAGGGTCGCCACAGCGACGACTTCACTAGAACTGCCGCAAATTGAGTGTATTTCATTATTGCCATTCCAATTTGTGTTGTTTGCGTTTCAAAAACAAACGCAATTTGGTAGAAAGCAATCTGACAAAGCTAAAATTCTATCGAATTTAATTTTGTGATTAACTTATACATACCCTGCGAACAGTATATATTACATGTGAAATGGTGATTGTTAATGAATAAAGCTAAATAAAGTAATAACTTATTAAATGTAATAAACTAATTTATACTTTATAATAAGTTGGTTTTTGAGAAAGTGTAAGGATTTAGGGGATTTATTTTTTTGCAGATTCAGTCAGTTTATTATTCATATATTACAATAACAAAACTACAAATGGCGATAGGCTTAGGGTATGTAAACACAATACAAAAGTGAACAAAAACGCAATTTGAATTTATAATTTTTGCAATTATTTCTCATTAATTTGTCGAGCTATAAAAACGGCAGGCAAGTAATATAAAAATCATAGCGCATATCTCAAATGCTTACGCGCTCTGTGAAATATATTATCCGCCCCGCCAACCCCACAAACCACCCACCTGGCGAGAGCAAACCGGGAACTCGAATAATTGCGGGTTTCTAGTTTGAATATAGAATTTAAAAAATATCACCTGCTGATTGATGAGCTGACACAGCCAGTTTTGTAATTTGCTGTTCTCCTTCTTTAATTAAAAAAAAAAAATAAATTGCCTATAAATAATAATAAACGAATTACAGTCTGATCTCACATTTGCTGCGCTCATTCGCAGAATGAACAATCTCCCGTCAGCTGCAATCGAAAAGTCAAACATTTAATTCACTTTTGATTGATGTTAGATTTAAAATCTTGTTTGTTTTTAATTAAAATAAGCACTTATCACTTGATGGATGGAAATATTTGAAGGTTTTGTATTTATTTAGTGATTTATGTATTTATTTAAATCTCTGAATTATGCGTTTGATAAGGTTCAGAGTAGCAATCTAAATACATTTTTGGAATTATGAAGCTTATCAACTAAACTAATTATTTATGATTTCGCAAATGTGCTCAAAGGTTCTTCACATTTTAAACTCAAGTTATGCGAAACTAACCTATAAAATAATTCTATATCTGATAATAATTTTTATATTGTAAAACTTGTTCCGTAAAATCACCACTAGCAATGTAATAACGGATATTATGATAATCAAGTGAGTACCCATAACATTGATTACAACTGCCAATTAGCAATGTGGGCAACTGATTTCACGCTTCAGAGCAGCGAATGACTTAATTAAAACCCGATTCTTGCATTAAACCAATGTAGAAGCATAAAAGTCAATGCAATCAGTTAAGCACCTTCTGCTGACAACCAATTATTCATTAACTTTTTTTTATCCAACCAAGAGTTACGTGCCACATTGCACAGTTTGCTGTGGAATATTTAATGAAATTGTTGAATATTGGATAAAAATCGATAAGCGATTAAACGAACGTGTCAATTGGCTTGATCGCACTTATCGATAATTAAAAGCGGAACTGCATTTTACTTATAGAAATGTTGTCTGATCGCAAGAACTCAATTTTCGATGGGGGATTTGATGTCATGGCAACACATGCGTCAAGTTCTGTGTCTCTTTTCTAACGAACCGGCTTCACAAAATGCGCATTGACCTTGCAACACCTAAAGATATGTAAAATACATTTTCAAATTCGAGAAGAAAAAAAAACGATGCGTGTGCAGCTGCCAAAATTGAAAAACGAACGCAGAATATTTTAACTTAATTTATTTCCATATGTTCGCTGCCTTTTTGCTGTTGTTGTTATTAACGCATATAAACGATTTAACTTATCAGTGTTTTTTTTGTCTTTATTGTATTTTTTTTTGGTTGTTTTATATTTTAAGTGTATTTTTTGTTTTTGCATGTCGTTTATTAATGACAGCTGTTGGGATGAAGTGGCCACGTTGTTGCACACATCACGAGACACACAGCCAAGAAATCAATCATTCAAATTGATTTGTTGCTAATTTGTTATTCAAACAAGACGCAAAATGCATTCATCAAATAATAATAATAAAAGTAAATAAAAAGAAATAAATATAAGGTATATAGAGATACACAACATGTATGTGTGTATGTCTGATATTGTTATTTGCATGACGCGCAATCCAAGTGCTAATTGCATTTAGTTAATTGAATGTTAAAAATTGATCAAATTGAGCGAAACAGCATTGCGAATTACCAACGCAAATTGACAACACAAGAGAAAATACTCTGCAGATTATTTATATATATATAAATATTTTTTTTTATTTATGATCGTCATCAAATGTAGTCTAAATCAAAGTTGCAAGAGCTTTTAGCTAATTTTCCACAACTTTTTTTATTCTAAGAATAAATGTCTTAGTATTACTACATATTACCCCAATACTCTAAACAATTTCAATGATTACGAGGTATTAAATCCAATCAAAATGTCAGGTTTATTCGACCGCAGACATCAGCTTTATTTGGTTAATTTGTTTTATTTATCTATGGAGCCTAATAAATACATGTCTTCATAAAGTAGCTGTCAATGTTGTTGTTGTTCTTGTTGTTGCCTTTATGCGTCTCGCACTTTAATCATTTGCTAATGTCAACGTCTCGAGCGGCGATTGCTCTTCGTTTTCCTCAGCTGCAGCAGCAGATCAGGTTTTGATAAAAGCTTCAATAAAAAACAGCCAAAAAACCTTGACCATATCGTGATTTGTTTATGTTTTTTCCCCCCTCACAATATATTCATGTATATTTCTAATGCGCTACTCAATTTATTAAAGTGCTTTTTGTTTGTAATTTTCTTCATTATATTTTGGCAAAGAAAACTTTTCTCTCCAGCTTAAAAATTGTGTTTACGCATCATCTTATTTATTTTTTAAATGTTTTCTTTCGGTTTGTTTACATTTTTTGTGCTTTGTTAATGTATTTTTGTTTCACATTGACTCATGTTCATGAACATGACTTTTGGAAGATATCTGACTTGGAGTTTATTAAATAAAATGTGCGTGGTAAGCGGATTGTTTTTTGCGCCCCACATAACTGTCTCTTTAGGACGTGATATTAAATACCACGTATTTTATTAAGTTTGAATTGGAATTTGAAGTGAAGAATGATATGTGAATAAATGTATTTGGATAAATATTTTTACATTAAATATTAAATACCTTAAGTTAGATAAATAAAAAAAAGTGATTGCACGGTTTGTGCTGCCTTTTTCTCCCAAAAAAATATTGCCGTAATTTCCAGTTCGAGCCTCATTAGCAATTATCATTAGATTCACATTTTAACACACACTCTCTCTCTCTTTTTCTCCTTCTCTTCAGTAAAATAAACTAGTTAAATAAGCTAAAATTCCAAAAATAAAAATTTAACTGCGAAACATTTAATATATTTTTTTTTTTACCATTTTCAATAATTATTCAAAATGACTTTAATTGCAGAATAATATGATAATTGTAAACACATTTCACTTTTTCGTAATGCGAAAGTATCGAAACTATACAAACAACGGTGACTTAACAAAAATATATAAATAATAATAATAATAATAATATGAGGCGCTTAATTGTGTCAATTTAACAAGCGACAATCAATCATGAATCTATTTTGGTAGCTTTCAAAAATATTTGATTTATGATATTTATTGTTATTTTTGGTTTTTTCTTGCAGATTGATTTGAATGCCGATTTAGTCACGGCAGACACTAAGCAGAAGAGTAAAAAGTAAAACACCCCAAAACAGATACCATTTCAATGATACTGCGAACAAGTCTCTGCCTGCTTGGTCTGCTCTGGTTAACGCTACTGCAGACTTCAGTGGAGGGCAGCGAGGAGGAGTATGGCGGCGATGGCAGCGACATGGCAAGTGGAGGCAACAGTGGTGACATCTATGAGCCAACGCAACAGGAGAGCGATGCCGAGGCGGATACCCAACATCATCGTAACAGCATCGATGACGATGAGGGCCCACTGCACGCTCAGGTTGTGAACGACTTACTGTCCCTGAATCAACCATCCACCACAGACAAAATGTTGATGGTTGACACAGAGGCGCCTTCTGTGCCGCCAACAACGGCAGCTGCTGAGCCAGCTCCAACTGCGGAGTACGATGAGAATACAGCGGCAGAGGTCACGGATGATACACCCACACAGAAAAAAGATGCGAAAGTTGTAAAGCCAATAGTTAAGAGTTCACATCAGGACTTCTACGATGAGATGGCAGATGAGGAGCAAAACGACGAGCAGCAGCCACCGGATGAGCAGCATAAGGAGCTAGTCTCCACAACCACAGTGCCAGATTATGTGCGCAAAGCCAAGGCCGAAAGATATCCCCAGGTAAATAGTGCCGACTATTCTGAAGAGGATATCACAGCGGAGCAGCAGACGCAGCGCATTGGCAAATCCAAAACGCAAGACGTGGATGCGATCTATTACGATGAGCCGGCACAGCCGCAGGCGCATGTCCAACAGCTTCCCAACCAAAACAGAGCAAAGTCCTTTAAGTCCAGCTCAGATGAGGACTACTATGACGGTGTGGACAGCATGGACGGCATGGAGAGACGAACCACAACACCGGCGACAACAACAACAACCACAGAGGCACCTGTGCCTGTGCTGCAGTCCCGATTCGGTGGATTTGGCTTAGCGCCCAGTGCTGTGCCTACTGATGCTCCGCCAGTGGTTTTTACAACACCAATAATGTCGACAACCTCAGCAAGCACAACAACAGCAGCAACAACGACAACAACATCATCAACAACGACGACGACAGCAAAGCCGTCGCCACGCAAGCAATCGAAGCACATTCATTTGGCCAAGCCAGAACTGCTGCCCGCCGATCAGCTGCGCAACTACATCAAGGATGCGTACATACGCATGCCATTGGCGGTGATTGTGGATCCATCAGCAGCATCACTAGATCACGCCAAGCGCCTGTACATTGATGCGCTGCAGGACAAGAATATCAACATCAAAATTGTGCTCGTCACGCTGAATGAATCTGGTAAGCAGCAAAACATTGGCTAGGAATACAAATGGTGAATCTTAACATTTCAAAGCTATAGAAAGAAGAAAGTAAAATTCAAAGAGTTATCGCTAATCAAAAAATTTGATCTTTCAGGTGTCCCATCTGCATTTAGTTTCAACAACACGCGGGAATTCATTGCGGGCCTGAACAGCACCAAAGAGCATGAGGGCGGCAATGCGTTTGTGGGCGTGTTACAGGCCGCCGAACTGGTGCCCTATGACAGCGCCATATTCATCTCAACAGCTGCAACACCGCCACACACCGAACTGGTCCAGGATGCGGCAATAACATTACTAAAGAAGCGAATACGCGTAAGTAAAAACAAAAAAAAAAAAAAAAACAAATTGAAAGTGTGGAATCTAATTATAGCACTTAAAGCTCAAAGCTCGATTAACAGACAATATAGTTTGGTACCCCCTTCTCACCGCCACAATTTTAACTGGTTGTGCGTTTCGTCTTTCATTTTTTATCTTTCTCTTTTTTTTGTTTGCAGTTATTTATGCTGTGGTACGGTGAGCGGTCGGCAACCGAGAATGAAACCGAAGAGGCTGTGGGAGGCATTTTGGGCGAGGTGGCCATTCGCTCGGGCGGCGAAATCATACACATTGTGAGCACAGAGCATGGACAGCATATAGCGGGCAATACGGTAAAGAGATAACAACGATCGTACACCTATAATTAGTATAATTAAAAGGCTGTTTTGAAGCCAGTGTTGAAATTGAAAGTGGCGACAAAAACTAACCAAAACAATAACAAAAACAACAACAACAACGCCAGCAGCAGCAGCAGCCTCAGCAACAAATGTTGCCCAAGCAACCAAGTGAGACGCAAATAGCAGCTTGGATTACCTTTCGGGCAGGTGCTCAAGAGCACGAAGCAATTTGTTATTGTTTTTGTTGTTGTTGTGGTTTTGTTGTTGATGATGTTGCATCTTTGTGCAAAACTAGGTTATGGAAAGAAAAGTGAAGGGCAATTTTGGTTTATAGAAAGGAAACTAGACATTCCAAGCAACCAAGCAATTACTATTAAATGGCGCTAAATCTCTTCTCTTCTCTTACCACTAAACTTTATATTACAGCTGACGCTCGTTTCGGATGCGTATCAGGGTGCCCAGGAGCTGGATCTGCCCGTGGATACGACGCTATCGAGTCTACATGTGCGCATCGATGCCAATATGCGACGTGCCACACTGGCAACGCCCAATGGTGGTTAGTTCAACCAGTTAACCCACATCACAAAATTGCTATTACACTCTTTTAGTACTAACCAAGTATGACAGCAGCAGACAAATTTGTTCTTCATACTAGAATTGTTGGTTTGTATTATTGAGAGAGTTCAGCGTTTACGGGTTCAACAATATGGGATCTTCAATTTAGTGGCACATTTGTGTATGGTCACGCCTAGGCTAGCCTCAATTTAAGTCGTTTTGTAGCTAACTATATCATAACAATTATATATATATATATCTATGTTAAATTAACTCATTCACGCTCTATCTCTATGTCTAACTAATGCCAGTGTTGTTAAATGTCTCAAGAGTCAACTGTACTTATTTATATGTGCTTAGCTTTAAGTTCAACGTTAACTAACCAGACACCCAACCTTATCCCTCCAACTGATACTTTTATGTATATATACAGCCAAAAATCCAAAAAAAAAAAGAAAAAAAAACAGCAACATCCCCTAAAATAACTCCTCCAACGCTTTCCTTAACCAAAACGCTAGCTTTATGCTAAAAATGTAACATTAACTTGTAGTACAAAAGAATTTTTCAATTATATATAAACATATATATTCATATATATATATATGACAGACACACATAAATGTATATGTCTATGTTTTACACAAATAAAATAATAAATGTTAAGCTTTAATGGTATAAAATAAAAAACAACGTTTAAAATATACACACACACAACCAATTTTAGCTAATCACAATAAATATTTTACGGCGTACTTTTAACTTTAGTTCCCAAGCAATCCTCAGCACATGTTTAACTTGATCTTGCACCTGTTGACCTTTTTTTCTTTGTTTTGTCCTACGCGTAAGTATATCAAGTATTTGTATTATTTGTATGATTGCACACTTGTTTTTGTTCACTTGACTAACTCGGCTTTCTATTTGTTACTGCTTTCTAACCGCTATGCACTTCTATATCTTATATTTAATTGCTATCAAATTAGCCTCAGATTAAATGGCTGAACTCTTAAGTTAATCACCCAGTGTATGTCCACGTCGACGAGCAAAGTTCATAAATATATAAATAGATTATATAAATATTGCAGCGCAGACATAAAGGCAATTATGACTCAAGACTCAATTGTCGAACCGTCTGCCTCAGCACAGATTCAAATGTGAACGACGCCTTATCGCAATTGCTTTCATACTTTGTAGATTATTAATTAATAAAAATAAAAACAAAAAAGAACAAATTTAAAGATTGCCTCAGCCCGCTGAAAACAAACCAGCTCATTCATAATTTTCTAATATTCTAGAACAGTCAATAATAATCTATTGAAATAAATACACTCGTCAGAGCATCTAAATAATTCAGAAGTCATTATAGATTCTTGAATGTTAAACATCAATTAAAACTGCTAATTAAATATTTGCACTGCTTACTAATCATCATTATAAATAAGTTCGAAGTGAACTTTTATAAATACAGTTATAAAAGAGCTTGCGGACGCATTCACACTCATATACACACACACACTCACGAACACAACACAACAGAGCAAATTTGCCACCACTTTTTTGTACAAATCAATTGAAGTTGCCAGTGTTTTGCCTGCCACAACTTGAAAAATATTGGAAGCCCCACTTGGTAAAACGTTTAGGGCATAAACTAATCAGAAAAATGTTTTAAATATAACGTCGAAAAAGAATTACA
Source organism: Drosophila dives (assembly GCA_035042365.1). Classification (NCBI taxonomy): domain Eukaryota; kingdom Metazoa; phylum Arthropoda; class Insecta; order Diptera; family Drosophilidae; genus Drosophila; species Drosophila dives. The sequence continues at coordinate 300,851 of JAWNLJ010000414.1, read as the reverse complement.
CACACACACACAATAACACACATGGCAAAATTGTTATTTATTTGTTGCCACAATATCGACATTGCACCAATAGGCAGATATATATAGGTTTATTTAAAAATATTATACATACACAAACACTAGTCGGCGGCCAACAAGCATTTATTTGTCCACTGTCATGGCCAAGTTCAAAAGTGATCTGAGCAAAATCAACTACGTCTGTTGATGATGCACACGAATGGATGTAAGTTAAAATTTACAATATTACACAGCTGTCCATGTCACAGGTGGCAAGTGTGGCTTGCGCAACACTTTTGGCAGCATCTAATTGTTTAATAATTTGTTTGATTTCACAATACGAAACAATCTTTTTTATGTTAAGTATTTAGCAGAAGTGATTACCTTTCACAACAATCAAAATAACAACTGCAGCAATAACACTAGCAGCTGCATAACACACACACCAACAACACTCGGAGAGTTGCCAACGCGCAATCTTTGCTTTATGTTTAGGTTCTAAAATTTGCAGTAACAGTAGGTTGCAGAATTTACCGCATAACAAACTGCAGCAATGTGCATCCGCTTATTTGCGTAGCGCAATATATTTAATTTTATTATTATTTTATGTACACAGTGTGCACGCACGACAGTCTGGCAACGCTAAACGTGAGCAGCTGTTTGCACGATTTCATTGCGAATGGCAAAGGGGCACCTGTTAATTTATTGTTTATGTCTGCATTTTATATTCGATTAGACATCAACTTGAAGAAACTGGTCAAATTCAAGTCAATCAACGACACACGAAATACCAACAACGACGAACTAGACGCCTACGTACCGCTCAACAAGCTGCGCAAAGCGACAATCCTCCGGTTGCAATTAATTCCACAATTGCCCAATCTTGAATACAATGTTTTTATACGCGCGGAACGCAAAGCTGATGTTTTTCTGGGTAAGTTATTTTTTCTTCTTAAGCTAATAGATTATTTAGAAATTGTAAAAATGAACTTGGCGAGCGCACTTGACGCATAGAACTGAACAGGAACAAAATTATAATACACAGATGCGCTACTTGTGGCAACATCACAACAACAAAAGAAAGCTCAAGACTAGCTAACTGTTGCTTTAAGCTTTGGTGATAAGAGGCCTGCCTGCCTACGAAACTGATAACCGTATCAACCTTGAAGACGGCTTAAGTAGCGTCATTCCAGCAGAATCATTGCTGACGACAACAAACCACTCAAGCAAGCGAAGCAAGCAAACATCTCATCCGTCGTCTCACAGTAAAAAAGCTATCAATAACAAAGAAATGTTGTGACACAAATTGACACGCAAATTTATGGTTGCAAAAATATGAAACATATTTAATAATTAGCAATAAAATTCTGAAAGTATTGACAATTCCTGTTTCTGTTCTGAATTGCAGGTGATATAATAAAACGCATTGATAGCTACAACTCACATGTACGCACTGATCGCCCTGTCGCACCACAGACACGTCTGGCCAAGCTAAAGTTTCCTGATACAAAGGAGAAGCTTGAAATTGAAGTGGATTCACCGAAGAGCGAAGTGGAAACCTTTTCCGAAACGGAATTGTTGCAGCCAGTGACGAGTCTCAATCAGACGCAATTGGCACCAGCCTCCGGGGAACGTGCTAACTTGAATGCCATGTTGCTGCAACGTTGTGGTACCAAAATTGAGCTGAGCACGCAATCTGAGCTGCTGGCAACGCCTGGCAAAGTATCGACGCTGCTCTTCGAGGTGACGAATATGCGTCCGGAGCGCGTCTATCTAACGGTGCAGGTGACAGACGAGCGACGTTTCCTCGCCCAGCTCAGTCCAACCAGGTGAGTCAGAGAAGTTGAGTACCTGAGGCTCAAATTCACATTCCTCTCTCTCCGATTTGCAGTTTCTATTTGCGGGGACGCGAGACGAACACTGTTCGTCTGACTGTGCTGGTGCCTTCCGGCACATCACCGGGCACCACGGACAGAATAAGTTTTACCACATATGGCAGCGAAACGGCCACATTGGCAGTTAGCGTGAAAGTCGTCTCCAGCTTTGAAGCTCAGGTGCGTCTTCTAGTTTTGACCAATAACAAAAAGGAACTATCATTTACATTTTCAATTAAAGGATTTGACTGGACCCAATCTGTCCTGGGAGTTTGGAAATCGATGCAGCTACATCTCAAACGATGGTCAGGGGTGTGGCGATCGTTTTTGGACTTTAGACGTTACGGCACAGGATTGGCAGTCGGGCATGTTGCGTTTGCAGACGACTCCGCCGGAGGGTCTTTTCTATCGCAACTATTACACAGCAGGCACCACCGAACCCCTCAAGGCCACCTACATGGCCTCCTGCTGTGAACCAAAAGTGGCCATCACCGCATTCGATGCCGCGGGCAATCAGCGCAGCATTAATATCGATGTGAGGGATTTTGTCCTAACGGAGGCAGCGATTGCGGCCATCTGTCTAGGTTCGATTCTGTTGCTGCTGTTGATTGTGCTGCTCGTGTGGAGCATTGTGTGGTGTTGCAAGCGACGCAAGGTGTCCCTGGAGCTACCCACATATCGCTCCCACTCCACGCGCAGCATGGAATAGTTTTAGGCCATTTTGAATATATATAGTGCCAAAAATATGAGAACAACCTCAACAATGAAATTTAAGCATTGCTTAATAACAATACAGTAGTCCCTCGAAAGTGCAAATTTTAAAAAACTATAAGCGCAATTTTATCGTGTTAAAACAACGTATAATTACAATGGTTATATTTTCAAAAAATTACTAACAGAAAATGTTCGATTTCTGTTCATTAAGTTTTAACTTTCTATGGAAAACTGTTAACGCTTATCACAAAACAAATAAAATAAGAGGAAGCAACAAGTGACAATTGAACTGCGGCCTAAATTCGTTACTATAAAATCTCTATCTTTCTCTCAGTTTCTCTCTCGCTCTCTCTGGTTGCTGACACACTTACCGCGATTGAGAATGCCAGCGATGAGAGCGTTGGTTGGTTGTGGGGGCGTTGCATGCACCACGGGCGGAGCTGCGGGCAGCAGCAGCGGCTTATTGGGATAATCATCATAGCTTAATCCGGTCACCGAGGCGCTGAGAAGTGGATTTTTAACAATCCGATTGGCAGCATTGTTATTGACGCGCGACGACACGTCACCTTTGGAGCGCTCCGACATGTTGACAGATGCGTTTTCGCACAAAGCGCTGCTTGCTGACAATGACACGTCTGTTGCGCAATGGAAATTACTGTGCAATAATACTCTTTTTGAGCGCAGCGTTTGGCGAAATGTTAAAAAAAAAACAACAAGGCAGTCAAAAGTTTACTTGCAACGCGCACAGCACCTACACCAGGGCTGCAGTAAATAGGTTAAGTGACCGTGTAGTCAATGTGGAGGGTCGTTAAGTTTAGCATTTAGTGAACATGTGAATGGCATGTTAACAAGAGCGGTTTATTTAATTTGCGGCATACTTGCACTAAATATTATTCTTCTATTTAATTTTATTTTTAACATTTGCATAAAATATATATATAGTAAGTAATAGTAATATTAATAGTAAGGCAAAAAAAAAAATGTTTTTATTATTTGTTTGTCACAAGTTCAAAAGTTTGGTTTGTTCTGTCGGCTGTTAGGACGCTGTTAAGGCAAGTGGAAATTTTAGATGCTGGTTGCCGTATCGCAAATATGCCAGAAAGTTTTTAGTTATAAAAATAGTGTATTCATTTTATTCGAAGTGTAAGGTAAGCAACATTACGCTATACGTTAACAGGTAGTCTAAGGGTTTGCTGAAGTAAATTGCTGCACAATTTTTAAGCGATTTCCCGGCAAATTAGCGGCTCAAGGTGACTTTTGAATTGATAATGCGATCTGTGCTTATAATAAAGATATATATGCTTACATTCACAATTTCACATGCTCAGATGTTTAAATCTGTATTGGCAATAATTCTATTGTTTCCATTTGCACCTGTGGCAAACAGTTGTTTGTAAGCTCAATAAAATCTTATGCGCTATCAACACACAATCTGTAGTGTTATTCTAAGTGTTTACATATGTGCGCGAATATGTATGTGTTGAATACGCTTTGCGAGTATCAACATTTGTAGATATATATGTTTAAATGTAAATACAGCTGCGGTTAAAATAATTGTACACCACACACCTATTGTGAAAAATTTTTGACCGCAACTGTAGGTGTGTGGGTGTCTACTTACTTGTGCATCTATTGATATGTACATATCGCAACACTTGATTTATTTAAGTTGGGTTTCGCCCTCTAAATATTGTGAATTGATGACAATTATAAAATAATTTACTGTTAATTAAATGGTATCAATTTATGACATTTTAATCTAAGTATAAACCAAATCAAATTTACCAGAATGATGTTGCATTAATAAATAATAAATTATAGATAACAAAATTCATGTTAACAAATATAATATAAGAAAAATATAATAAGATTTGAAAAATGCAACGTTTAGTAAAGAACAAATACAAATGGAATATATATATATATGGAACATAGTTTGTTCTGATGTAAATCATTACTACATTAATATACATAAAATCTTGATACTCTTTTTGGCTTTAAGATTTGTCCCATTATCCGTTATTCTACCCTCTGCGAAGGGCATCCAGATAAATATTCAATATTCAAGTGCTTACAATAAAACCTTATCGGAAAGGTTTCTCTCTCACCCTCCCTGTCATTCTCAGACATACCTGATAGCACTCCCGGATTTAATGAAGACTATTTAATAAAGACTTTTTCGTAGATCGTAGCAGAAACGTTCAACATGTCATCGGACAAACTTATCCGTTGGGGCATCGCATCCGCTGGCAAGATTAGCGAGGACTTTGTCATCGCGCTGGGCACATTGCCAGCCAGCGATCACCAGGTGGTTGCTGTCGCTGCCCGAGCCCAGGATCGTGCTGCCGCGTTTGCCAAAAAGCACGAGATACCCAATGCTTACGGCAGCTACGAGGAGCTGGCCAAGAGCAAAGATGTGGGTGAGTTTCAATCATTGCAGGGCTGTCATTACGGTATTAATCTTAAATTCCTTACCAGATGTGGTCTACATTGGCGCGCTTAATCCGCAGCACTATGAGATCTCCCTGCTTATGCTGAACCACGGCAAACATGTGCTCTGCGAGAAACCGCTGGCCATGAACAAGAAACAGGTGGAGGGTATCCTAGCTGCTGCAAAGGCCAACAAGCGCTTCTTCATGGAGGCCGTCTGGTCGCGTTTCTTTCCCTCCTATCAGCATGTGCGACAGCTCATCGAAACTGGCGCCCTCGGTGACATTACAAATGTGGAAGTCAACTTTGGTTTTCCCCTGGGCGCCGTCGATCGCCTGCAGTAAGTGGAAGACCGCAATTGAAGATTATTTGTGACAAGAACTAAATTCACCTGATCCTTTGCAGAAAACGTGAATTGGGCGGCGGTGTGGTTTACGATCTGGGCATTTATACCATTCAGGTATCGCAGTGGGCCTTCCAGGAGCCACCACAGAAAATCGAATCAACTGGCCAGACCAATGAGGAGGGCATCGATGATGATGTCAGCTCTACGCTCACCTACAGCGGTGGTCGCACTGCAAGCATACGCATGTCCTCCAAGGAAAAGCTCCATAACAAAGCAATCATCAAGGGAACCAAAGGTGAAGTAACGGTAAGTAAAAACATTGATAAGTGTTCACGTTGCCGGCAAATCAAGTTTGAGTGTTTCTGCGACAAAGACAAAATTTGATTTCTTACTTTAAGTTTATTGAACCTGTTTGGCAGAACCTTATCATAAATTGTCTTTATAAATTGCCATTTGCAGTTGATTGATTTCTGGTGTCCCAACAAGCTGATCGACATTGATGGCAAGGAGAAGGAGTGGCTGCCTCCAAAGGGCAAGCATGCAACCAACTATGGCAACTCGGAGGGCATGCGCTACGAGGCGGAGGCAGTGCGTCAATCTATACTCGCTGGCGAGTTGGAGAACAAGACCGTCAGCTATGCGGATAGTTTGCTGTTTGCCGAAATTGAGGATACGATCAGGAAACAGATCGGCGTGCTTAACAAATATGATGAACAGTAAACATAAAACAAATACTTCCAAATTTATATAAAATGTTATTAAATATAAAGGAGATGAATAAATGTTTTATTATTTTATATGGCGAATTGTATAAAAGAATATAATGTGTAATAAAAATTAAAGTTTTATTTCAGAGATTTAATTTCCTATTTGTGTGTAATACCAGAAATCGAAACTACAAGCAATGACTTTGCTTAGGTCAAACTATCGGAAATCTAATCACGTCGAAATATTTATGTATATATAAAAGCTATAAATAATTTAGAGTGTCTCGATGCGAACATCTGTAAATATATATATATATATATATATATATATACATATAATAAGTGACTAAGTCAGAAATTATTCAATAAATGTATATTTAGGATGAACTATTTATCTACATAAATCTATCCTTTGGTCAATTGTTATGTCGTTAAATGATTAATCACTTCACATAAAAAAAGGGCTCGTCTCTGAAGCGATAAGATTTGGCAAGTGATTACAGCTATAATATTTTATATAAAATATCATATAATACATCTGATATCATTTTATTTTTGTTTATATATGTATAAATATAAATTTTACTAAATTATTTTAATCGAGTGATAAACTTAAAAAATGGTTTTATTTCCATTTTGATTAACTTCCCAGTTTGGAGGAAATAGAAAATGTATTATCATTTTATACGTATTCGTCGAAAGAAGATTATATGAAGAGCGCTGAGAACTGGCAAACCGTGTTATCAGTTGAGAATGCATCGACAAAAGTTGCACTCCATGCAGATGCTAAGGTTTGATAGGTGAACATCCGAGCACCAGATCCGCCTTAAAACAGTTACGCCAACGACTTCGAGTTGACAGCACGGAATCGAATTCGAATCGAATCTGTGACGATGCAGAGCCAAACACTTAATTGGGGCATTGCAGCCGCTGGACGGATTACACAGGATTTTGTCACAGCGCTGGGCACGATTGGAGGTGCTCATCATGCTGTTCTCGCCGTTGCGGATGTGGATGGTTCTCGGGCGCAGGAGTTTGCGCAGCGCAATCAGATAATGCGTCACTACGATGGCTTTGAGGCGCTGTCCTTGGACCGTGAGGTGGATGTCGTTTATGTGGGCACACTGAATCCCTTTCACTATGCCGTCGTCCGGCTCATGCTGTCGAGGGGCAAGCATGTGCTCTGCGAAACGCCAATGTGCCTGGGTCTGGCACAGGCCCGCGAGCTCTATGCTCTGGCTGAGCAACGTAGCCTCTTCCTCATGGAGGGTAAGTAAGTGTTTGGCCATTTGACAAGGGAATCTCCACTGTACACTCTGCAGGCATGTGGAGTCGCTTCTTTCCCAGCTACGGTCGACTGCGCGAACTGCTGCTCAGCGATTGCATTGGCGAAGTGAAGCTGATCAAGTTGCAGCACGGCTTCCGTTTGGCCAATGTGGAGCGCGTCGCAAGCCGTGCACTGGGTGGCTCCATTACCTTGGATATTGGCATCTATGCGCTGCAGCTTGGTCAGTTTGTCTTTGGCAGGGCGCCGGTGAAGATCATTCCGAGTGGCACGCAACTCAATGCGGATCGTGTCGATGTGCAAACGGAATTCTTGCTGGACTACGGCGACAATCATCGTCTGATGGCAATTATTACGGGTCTGGAAAATCTAGAAAATGATGCGATTATTGTCGGCACCAAAGGCGAGATTAAGGTAAGGCTTATCGCACAGACTTGACCTCTAGCAAACCTCAGTGATTATCAGTGATTATCCCCCACATTGTCAGCTCTCCAACTACTGGTGCTGCACACAGCTGACGCGCACCAACAATCCTCCGGAATCCTGGCCGCTCCCCAGTGCAAAGTTCGATTTTCACTACACCAACTCGTGCGGACTGCGCTACGAGGCGGAAGAGGTGCGCAAATGCATCGAGAAACGGCTGCTGGAGAGTCCCAAATTTACGCATGCCCAGAGTCTGGAATTGATTTCGCTAACGGACCAAATCCGACAGCAAATTGGCGTCAACTATGACGATGTGCTCGGCAGGCAGGCGTAGCCAGGAAGCTCTTTAAATATATATATAGGAAATACTTGCTGGACATACTCAAATAAAAAATCTTATATGGGATGGTTAATTTGTAGCTTAAACTTATTTCTTTGATTCTTCTTTGATATAATTAAAAAAAATTTCGGAAAATATTTCGCATTTATTGTCAGTTGTTATTGTTAATAAAGAATCTTTATTAAATAATAATTAATGTTTTTTTTCTAAAAACCTAAAGTTTCCCAAGACAGATGAATGCAGTTTATGTTTGTATTTTGTATTCAATATTTATTTAAATAATTGCAATTACTTTTTATTTAGTTCATTTATGTTTTGTTTTGCTTTTTCTCTTCTGCTTTTAATTTATGTTATTTTTTGTGTTTGCATATACTATTTATTACTAATTCATGTCTAATGTATATTTTTTGCTTTTGTTGTTTGTGTTTAATGCTGTTGCCAGTGATTTACAAAGACCAATCAAACTACTAGGGCTAAAACCAAAAACTTAAGAACTAATTGAATACTTAAGAACGTTGGCGACGTTAACAAATATACAATTTTTATCAATCGAAAGAACATTTAATTTATGAGTTGGTAACTAAATGCGAAAGCAACATTTTGAAATAAATTAAATAATTAAAGAGCAGCAATTCGAGCAATCAGAAAAAATAAAAGACACAAAAAATACAAATACAAATTTTGAAATAGTAATAACTAAAATTGATAGTATTTGTTTTTAAACATGAATTATTCAAGGCTCAGCTGGATTAAATTCGTTGGGACAACGCTAGACATAAGGAAGTAGCTGGTGATTTCGTATCTATAGATTAGATGATTACAATGCTTCCTGTACTACATTGTTGTAAAACCAATTTAAAAAAAAAATCACGAATTATTCAAGATGCCAACCTAAGCAACGAAGTGACTAAAATTACAATATATACTTAGGGCTAAGTAATTAAAATTGTAACAATTAAAACTGATTTATACAAGGCAAACAGGCATTTGTGTGTAGCCCGCTGCTGCTACAGAGTACGGAAGAGTACGTCAGAGGCGAGGAATATGTGTGGGGCACAAATCATAATTTGTAGACACGCAAAATATTTTTGTTTTTGATTCCGACGCTGCCACCACTTAAACATAATTAAGTCTTCTGCTGTGTATATAATTTCTATAAAATCTATGCCAGCTGCTTTGCTGCCAAGCTTTAGTTGGTGGTGCTCGGTAAGGACTCGGCTAGACTGGCGCTGGTATCCAGTGGCTGGCGTGCCTGTGGCGTTGTTGCCACACCCATTAGCTGTTTGTGCTGCGGCTGCTGATCGAGAACGGCGACAATTGGCGTGGGATTGATTAGTGGCGGTGGCAGACCCTCGAAGGTCATGCAACTGCGCTGCGACTCCTCCACAATGGGCGGTGTGTCGATTGAATCGATGGTGGTGCTTGTGTTAATGGTAGTTGCGCTGCCATTGGTGCTACTGCTGCTCCGCACAGCCGTATAGCTCTCTGAGACGGCAACCAAAGCGACGGTGGTATTACGATTGTGCTGCAACAGATCGTTGATCTGTGACAGTCGCGACGAGCTGCCAATGGGCCCATTCAGGCTCACGAAATCCACGGGGCCAGCGCCAACACTACCAACACCGATGCGAGCCAGGCCGGTGGCACAGCTGCTGGCCGTTATGGATATGCTGCTGCTGCTGCTGTTGTTGATGCTATTCATTGTGGCGGCGGTCGTTCCTAACGCATTTGCATTCTGATATTGCGTCGCATTCGAGGCGGTGGTTGTGGCATTGCCAAACGGCGGCACAGATGGCACAGCGCACGAACTATAGCCACCAACGGTCGCTGCAATGCCACCTCCTGTACTTGTCGTCGTCTGCTGATAACCGTTGTAAGTGTTGAGCTGCAAATTCCAAAATGAAAATTAATTTCAATTCAATTATAACTTGCAAATGTTTCTTGCATAATGTAAACACATATAGTAAAGTAACCTTAGAAAAAGTATCGGGTGTGCGTTTTGTTTGTATTATAATTAAAATGAACATTAAGCTCACAAAAGTCTGGCGAAGTGAAAAATGAGCTTCATGCGGAAGGTTAGCTAATTCTTGGCTGCTGAGAGAAGTTCGAGTTTAATAATCGGGTACTGCTTTCCGTTGGAACTCATTTTGTACACTGCACAATGACATCGAATGCTGTCGACGTTGTCGTCCTTCGACTGATAAGCTATGACAAGGAATTTAGCACCTTATTCCAGATTTCATTAGCAGACGCAGGTAAAAGCATTTGGCTTGGTTTCCCCACTTTAGATAATTTTCAACAATAACTTTTTGGTTGGTCGTGTGAATTCTGTGAGTATCGTCGAAGCGGCTTTTGGCTAGAGTGTTCTCATTCACATCTTAGCTGGGACCATTGGCAAGTCGTCCATGCGAACATTGGACTCTAACAGCATGAGCTTTAAAATGAACTTAGAGATACCTAGAGAATGATTGATGCTCTAGCAAACCTTGGGTTTATTATTACCTCAAACTACTACTTAAATACTAAATAATTTACATTAGTTGAAAAAAACTATTAAATTATTATTCATATAATCTAAGCGTGAGTTCTGTATACTCATAAAGCGACACATATTGTGTGAAATGGATGCTTCTCATAAACCCTATCTTCAATATATATATATAATCGAATTTCCTCAATACACAACAGATGTATCTTTAACACATTTGTTCACATAGAATTAGTTCACTTAGCTTCTGCTACACAAAAGCACTTGTTTTGTGTCCATCACTCACCTGGTTGCCGCCATAGCTGAGGGTCTGATGAAAAGTGGGCGTTAGTAGCTCACCGTAGGAGGGCGTGGCATTGCTGCCGGCGGCAAATAGACCCGAATCGAGACTGTCCAATTGTGGATAGATTGTCGCATAGCTTGACTGCTGCTGCGTCGCGTTGCCATTGGTCGTGGAATTAGGCGAGGTCTGCGGCGTTTGCTGTTGTTGCTGCTGATAGTAGCTGACGCTCGGCTCGGGCGTGTAGGCTGGCGAGGCATAGCCGGAGCTGTAGTTCGACTGCGGCTGCATGAAGAAACAGTGCGAGGAGGCAGCAGCAGCAGCAACTACAGCAGCGGCTGCCACCGCGGTGCTGCTGTTGTCGGAGACGCTGCTGCTGCCGTAGAGCAAACTATTGCCCACGCTGCTGCTGCTGCTGACACTTCCACTGTTCGCCGCCGAGGAGTGTGCCTGGCTCTGGCGCTGCTCCATGTCCAGCCGCATCACAGTGTGTATGTAATGGGTGCGCACACGCGTCGGATTGAATTCGACGCGGCCGATGGTGTTGCCGCATGCCTCGCGCGAACAGCCGCAGGGAAACATGGCGCGATCCACTTGACACTTGATGCCCGCCTGGCTGCAGGCGCACGTCTCCGGATCGCAAAATTCGCGACACGAGCAACCGCAGACCTCGCGCGAATTACGTATGTCGCGGCAATCGATCTTTTCGCTGGCATCGATCTTACGCACACCGGCCGCCTTCAGCAGGACACGTCGCTGTTTTGGCGTAACCGGCTGTAGAAAGCCATTGGAGCCATCGTCGGCATCGGAGCCGCTGCCCTCGCTCAAATAATCCTCCTCGGACTCTTCGCTATCATCGCTGCTGGAGCCACGCGCCTGCTGCAGTTGCTGTTGCGCCTGCTGCTGTTGTTGCTGCTGATGTTCCTGATTCTGGCTGCGATGGGCGCGACGCAGCTCGGATGCATGCTCCGCCAACGTCATCGTCTTAAAGGCAATATGCCGAGCACCCATGCCCAGCGTACAGCCGCCGGCGGTTGGCACGCAGCCAAAGCCCTGTTGCCGTGGAAAATAGTAGATCTTTACGTTATCGAAATTAATGCTACGCTTGGGACGCTTCTGTGTTGTCGACGAGCAGCTCGAGATTGGGAGTAGTTCCAGTTCCATGGTATCATCATCTAGACGACGCTTCAAATTTGAGCGCAGCAGCAAGCTCGTCGCTGTTGTCATTGTGGCTGCCGTTGTTGTTGTTGTTGTGTTTTGTCTGTCGTTTTCACCGCCCAGACCCGAATCGGAGCCAGCATCGCTGCGCAGCTCCTCCTCTCGACGCCTGGTGGGTGGCTTGATAACTGTGCCCGCTGTTGCAGCTGCTGCTGAGGATGAGCTGCTGCAGCCTGCTACGGTAATAGCGCTGCTGCTGCTGATGTTTAGCTGAGCGTTGGGTGTGTCTAATTTGAGCCAAAGTAGATCGCCGCTGCTGTCCGCTTCTTCTTCGTCCTCCTCCTCGTCGTCATCGGCCTCCTTTTGGGCGTAGTCATCTATGGCCAGGGGATCCTCGGATATGTTGTCGGAGGCAAGCGATGAGTTTAGATCTTGATCGCTCAGCACAATAATCTCATTGTTGGGAAAATTGTCCAGTTCAAGAAACTGTTCCTCCAGCTCTTCGTCGACGACACCGTCGTCGTCGTCATCCTCATCATCCTTGACATCCACACCGGCAATTGCCAGCGGTTCGTGCGCAAAGTCCGCCAGTTCATCGTCCAGCTGCAGTTGCAGGGGCAACACAAGTTTCGCCTTTGCCGCATGTACCTTGCTCGCATCAATGATCGATGTTTTTATTTGACGCTCGATGTCCTCATCATCCAGTTGTTCTTGTTGTTGCTGCACCGCCTTCGCCTCCTGCACCTGCTCCAGTGGCAGCTGCTGCTCCAGCTCCAATTTCTCTGCCTGCTCAAGTTGATTGCTGCTTGTATTGCTTTCATCCTCCTGCTTTATAATGCTGCTTGCTGTTGTCCCAAACATTGTTCCAGTGCTTGCATTTTTCTGAATGTACGTGAATATCTTCTTGATCGGACGGAACATGCTCCTCATGGTCCCGCCCCCAAGAGGCTCAACTGCAAGTGGTAGCTTAGTTTTTCAACCAGACAGCCAAATGTGGCTTTTGCTTCTGGTCCATCTGTAATATAAAACCAGCAAAAAATAAAGAAATAAGTAATTATTTTTAAGTAATCGATGGAAAAAATTAATATTATTGTTTAAAAATTACACATTTTTTTAGCCATTAACCATTAATAGTTGAAACTATTAAAATAATGAGACTGTTATACAATATTTTTAATTAATTATTTCCATGTTGTATTTTTGCAGAGATGCCGATTTATCAATCGATCGCCAAATTAATTAATTACTGTTTATATAGTTGTGCATTGAATAAACTATTTTGTATATATTATATACACACCACGGAAATCATAGATATATACAAATATCGAGAAGAGGGCACGCCTAGAATGGCAGGCAGGCATGCAGGCATAGACAGCCAGGTAATCTTCGCTGCTGTTGCCACGTGCAAATTTCTCCAGGATTAGTGGTAAAAATGCTATTTTACCATCTATACATATACAAATTAAGGTGCAACAGCTTGTGGCATAATAAATTAACTAAAAACTAAAAATGGATAATAACATACAACAATTAAAATTCAATATTCGCAAGCAAAATCAATAAATTACGCACATTTCTAACGCGTCTTAACTGCGCTTTTGCGGGACACTTGATGCAAATTTTGCAAACTCCTTTTCGAATTTGCGTTGCAGCTGTGAAATTGCGACGGGGAGACACTGTGTGTGTGTGTGAGTAAAGGAGGCGCAGCACAGATCGCAAATGTCAATTTATGCGTGTGTGTGTGTGCGGTGTGTGTGTGTCGCAACAAGACGCGGTTTTTGTGTTAATAAAGAGCGGTAAATTTCTTAAATTTGGTAAGCACTATTATTAAGCCGAAAACTTGCTATTTAGCATAAATTATTTAATCAAATCAAGGATTTTTCTGATTTTAGATTGACGTTTTCACTTCCCGTCTCGCAATGTTATTACCATTTACTGCCATTCACAAAATACTTAAATGCGAAATATCAATGTAACCAGGTACGCGAAAATCCCAAAAATAGCGCAAATACCAGAATATATCAACGTTTGCGACAGTGACTCGTTTGTCGAAGTTGACGTATGTCGAATCTTGACTTGACCCTACTCTAAAATGAAGCTTGGTGCTTCCTTCGATAAATAGCTGGTGTTAGTCGATATAACATTTAAGCTTAAATTTATTTTTAATTGATTGTATAACTGCATTTTTTTTTAGAGATCAAATGCCAAAAATTTAAGAAAATTTTATCATTTTTTGATTATTAATTTTATTTACGGAATTAACAAATTATCTTTAAATTTTACAATTACAATTTTTTATACTTTACTCATTTAATTAATATAAGCAAAGTGTATTGTCATTCAGTAGTATCACCTCTAACACAGCAAATTTTTGCATAAAAGAATGCCTTATTATATATAAATACAAATTTAATTTATCAGCGATTTAATTTCCAAGCCAAATTAGGATTTGTAAATCAATGATATATATTTTTGGGCTTTTAAATCCTTAGGAGTTTATTATTTTTTAAATTCAAAATTTATTTTCCGTTAAATAAAGGGGACTTTTGGACGATGTTTTGCAAAAATATAAAAATTCCAATCGAGTAACTAACATATCGCCATTGCTTCAGAAAAGAATCGATTCATACATGTTCCGATGTTTTTTACATCACTAACTAAAAATGTAAGTGGATTCAAGTTCAGCAATAATTTTAGGCAATAATTGCAGCAAATAAACGTAGTGGTAAAAACATTAGAATTTGCAAACGGCAATCCAAAACAAATCGGCAACCGATAAAGTGCAAGTCACGCAACCTATTGCATGCAACGCCTCGAAATTGACAAAAACAAGAGCTGCAAACTGCTGCGGAGTCGCGGAGACATTCAGGTTCAGTCGCTGTCTGTCTCTGTCTGCGTGCGTTTGTTTCCCAATTCCCGTGACTCCGCTGCGCTCGAAAAGTGCAAATAAGAATTCGAAAATCATAAACGAACACAAAGAGTGTGCGTGTGTGGCTGCTGCCAGAAAAGTGTGGAAAACTTCTTACCATAATCAAAGTGCGTAACAATGAGTGCTTGTAACAAAAGAAGCGCTGTTGTTTTCTGCCATTAATTAAGAAAGTTGTGTAAAATTTTTCATGACATGTCCACCATGACAATCATCGTCATCGATAACGGGCGAGCCGAGCAGAGAGAAAGAGAGCGCGAGCATCAATCAATTCGCCCCACAAAACGCACACAAGCACACTGTTGAGTGAGCGAGTGCGATAGCTGGCCCTGAATTTGGGTGCGTTGCATGCAAACGCTTGCGCTCGAGCGAGACAGCACAATGTGGTTGTCACCATATTAGTGTTGGTGTATACATTGCAGTCCGCACAGTGGCAACAAATATCGCAATAAATGTGCGTTTGTTTTCGCACGATAACCAAAGGGGCAATATAACTGTGAATAATACAATTACAGGTGCATAGGGAGTTAAGTCAAGCAATCAGCTAAGGCTTGCCTCACTTAGCCCCAGTGTATATACCTGATGCTTTGTTTAGTCTTTTTGCGTCTTAAAATCTGGAGCTGTGCATGCGTTTGTGTGTGTGTGTCTACGGATTTATCTACAATCGTCGTCGTTGCTTATCGTCTTGCCAGCTACAACGCCCCCTTCCCAGTCCCCTTGTCTTTTATTCTGATATTCCATTTTTATATTTTCAGCCAGTTTAATGTAAACAAAAGAACTTAATTCGTACTTTTTGCTTATGTATCCGACTTTAATTATCGCTGCCAATTATTTAAGTACCCATGAAATGTCGACGTGTTTTTGAGACCGACTTTTTTTTAAGATCTTACTTCTATTGTGGTATTTTTGTCACATTTACAAACAATTAAGCATGGAATTTTTTTATTAACTACACTTGTTGACTTTCACTATGCTGGTTATTAAAATAGTTGCACCCCGGCACTTTGTAACTAATCAAATAAAAATATTTATCTACATAAAAATCTGCATTTGATAACAAGAAAAATGGTAACGGAAAAAGAGATTAATGAATTGGGAAATTTAATGTCAATGGCTCCTTTTGATTGTGTGTGCTCTGGCTCTCTCTTTCTCTGTCTCTTTTTACCATTGACCACTTGTTCTCTTTGTATGAACGTGATTATGTGTGTTTGTCGACTGTTAAGTTTTCTGTGTGAATGACGCATCGTCAGCTGTTCAAGTGTATTACTTACGGTAGTTTGCGGACTAGTCGACGTACCGTTGTTTTTATATTTTATTGAATTTTCCCTGAAAGGGTCGACGAGTCCCGCTTTTGTTTGTCGGTTATTCTTTAATGTTTGATTTTTTTTTACGATCGAAGTTGATTCAATTTAAATTTCCCTACATGTATATTTAGATCTGTTAGTATTTGCTTAAGAAATAAGCAATATTGGTGGTTATTTACTCAATTTGACTTGAAAATCATGTGATCTCTTAATTAATTCCAATGTGAACATTCAAACTTAAATATTGTGTGTAATAAAAATCTAATCAAATACAACGACGTTATAATGATATAGAGTGCATAAATAACATGTGAATTTTACATTTTTCTACTTCGAAATGAGAGAGAGAGACGGATATGACACTCTCTCCAACTAGACAGTTGGCTTTTGTGTGTGTGTGTTTGTGTAAGTCGCGCTTGACAACTTGGTTCGTCTGTGTTTGTTTGTGTGTGTTTGCACTTTGCTCCAAAGCGCCAAAAGCAAACAAAATAAAACGAAAAAAAATTCCCGTGCAGCAAGCAAGTAGTTTTAACGATTGTCGTTGCCTGCATATGTATTAGACGTGTTGCTGTCGCCTTTGTCGCAGGCCTAATTTAATAAATACCATAACGCAAAACAACAAACAATAATGACATTTAACTTTCTCCACACAGCTTCTTGCAGCCTGCTCGTCTTTCCTCCCCAGTTCCCATGTTGGGTTACGTCTGGCAAGCTAAAAATTCATTTAGCATTGATTTTTATCGCGCTCTCTTGTCGCACATTCCAGAGACTGTTCGCACAACTCTGCCGCCCTTGCTGCAAGATCCGTGCTTCAGCAGGCTCTCTTCTTGTTGCCTCCCAACAGATTTCTCTTAAATTGTAAAAGTCGTTTAAAATTTGTTAATGTAATCTTCTATGGACTGTTCGCAAAATGCAAAAAGAAAGAAATGATTCACAAAACAAAACGTTTGATAACAGTAACGGATATTTTCTCTAAAAGTTGTTTAAGGTATTCGTATTTAGTCATATGTAGAATTTTTAATTTTTTATAGCATTTCAAAAATAGTTCTCGACACATATCTACTTTTTAAGAAAACCATCGTTATGACTTATCTATAATTGAATACTTGACAATTTCGCAAAGTTTGTATTTTTATGCAATCGGGCGTTAAATATACTATCTCAACATATTTAATTTGTATTTATATTATTTCTGTATTTGTATTATTTTGTGTGCTTCTGAGTAATGCTGATAAGATAAGCAATAACAGCTTGCTTTTGGCTGAGTGTATTTATTTCTGTATTTGCTTTTGTGGGCGCTTTATGTTTATGGAGCGTTGCTTGCATAAAAATAAAAATCTAACCAGATGAGGAAACGTATACCTTAAAACAATTTACGTGTTTGCTAACAGAGCACAAACACACTCATAAAGATAAACACACTCTTATAGAAATACACCCAGGCACACAGAATAATAATAGTGCCTAAACATTTCTAAGGTTTCGGATGGTTTTTGTTTTTTTTTTTTTGTTGCGCGTGTTTGAAGTATTTTTAGTTGTTTTGCTTTTTGTTTTCCTATTGTGATTAGTGCAATTTACAATTAACTACGTTAAGATTTGACTGAGAGTGTGTGTGAGTTTGTGAGTGTTTGTGTCCAAGTTAAATGATTCCCCCACTTATTCTTGACATTGAACTTTGTCGCTTTGGTTAGATTGAATCCCTTTGTGAACTACTTATAACTACGTATTTATTTATAGATATGCGGTATAAGTTCGATATATTTACGAACGTGCGATAATTGCAAAGGTTCGCAAAATAAAACATGTTTGGTTTTCCCTTCAGAATTTTTTTATGTCAGCTTTTGAATGTAAAATAAATAAATAAATAAGTTCTTGGCTTAAATTACAATACGAGTTTCGCTATTATTATTAATTTTGCATTTTATGCGCTTTTCACAAACTCTTCTCGAATTTCGCTTAATTTAATAGGGCGTTATTTAAATCCCCTCTAATTTTTGTTTTATCTCTGTCTGCCTCTCTCTCTCTCTGGCGATATGAGTTTTGCGTATATTCAATTAATTTCGATGCAAATGGAGGCGCCACGCGGCCAATGACTCTCTTTATGTTGTTCATTTTTGCTTTATTTTCTTTTATCAGTCACATTAAATTCTCTCTTCTCTTTTGTAGATTATAAACACACAGCCGCGCTGACACAGACAGAGAGAGAAAGAGAACCATTGGAAGATTGGAAGTAAAAAAGGAACATTCTTTGACCGTCCGCTAAAACAAATCATCACATCAACAATTTTTGTAATACGTCAGTGCAATTAGCACAACAACAGCAGCATCAGTAGCAAGAACAACAACAAAAACAGAAAAATAAGATGGCAACAACACCACGCAGCGGGGGCTCCAATTCTGGAGCCGCACAACGACCCAATGGCACATCGCAGAATAAAAGTTGCCAGTTCAAGTTGGTGCTGCTTGGCGAATCGGCTGTGGGCAAATCATCGCTGGTTCTGCGCTTTGTTAAGGGCCAGTTCCATGAGTATCAGGAGAGCACGATAGGTGCGGCCTTTCTAACACAGACCATTTGCATAGAGGACACTGTTGTCAAGTTCGAGATCTGGGATACAGCTGGCCAGGAGAGGTAAGAGTCAACTCACAATGGAAAGCGATCAATTTGAATATCAATATATCAACTTTTTCGCTTTTGATTGTCTTCCTAATGTCATCAGTAATGTTCATTTATATGTTAATATTAAATTGGCATTATTATGTGCTAATGTTAATGTTAATGTAAGCATACATGCATACCTGTTACTGTTACGCTTGCTAAACTGTAAACTATTTTTGCAGGTATCACAGCTTAGCTCCAATGTACTATAGGGGAGCACAGGCTGCCATTGTTGTCTATGACATACAGAATCAGGACAGTTTTCAGCGTGCAAAGACCTGGGTCAAGGAACTGCATAAACATGTGAGTAAACGATCTCCCCCTCTCTCGTTTGCCTTATGTCCATCTCTCTCAAGGTTAATGTCATCAGAAGTGGATAATGTGCTCAATGTTCTGTTTGTTTTTTTTTGCAATTTAATTTGCATTGTTTTGCGAGTGCTTGCTTCATATTCGTATTTATTGAATTGACTCGTTCACTGAACTCATTCATCATGTCCGGCATGGTTAACGCCTCATTGCGTTTGGTTGCAACCCAATTCATGGTCACTGGCAAGACTAAAGTCCACTTGTTATTCTTCTATAAATCTTCTATAAAACTAATATTGGATCGATTTAAAATTTAATACAATCTGCTCAAAACACAATCTAACCATGGCAAACATTCTGAGATTTCCAACTCCTTTCCATTAATATATATATATATATATTATACCATAAAAAACTTTGTAATTTTGTTTTTCAGGCCTCACCGAACATTGTCATTGCGTTGGCTGGCAATAAGGCCGATTTGTCGAACATTCGCGTCGTGGAGTTCGACGAGGCGAAGCAATATGCCGAGGAGAATGGCTTGTTGTTTATGGAAACATCGGCGAAGACCGGCATGAATGTCAATGATATCTTCTTGGCAATTGGTATGTGTATAAACTCAACTTAACACAATTTCGACATTCAATTAATGAATGAATTGTATTTGTAGCCAAGAAATTACCCAAGAACGACAACAATCAAGGATCTGTTATAAAGCCAAATGGAAACGAAACAACTCAAACGCCGAACAACTGCTGCAAGTGATGTCCTTTTTTAGGTGTGTGTGTGTGTGTTGGCCATCGGACGAATAAATGGGATAGTGAATTTAATTATGAATCGATTGCTTTTTGTCATTACAGAAAATGAAATTTCCATGGGGAGATTTGAAAAGATTATGCTGATAATTATAAATAAAAAATTATTTAAAATTTAAAACTAAAGCCGGCTCATAAGGGCAAACAATTTAATTTTCATAATTAATGATGATGAAGATAAAAATAACAAAAACAAATACAAACAAACAAAAAAATCGGAGCATAAAGATAATATTAATTATTAATTAAATTAAATGAAAAAACAAAATGAAAAACAGAAAACAACAAACAAATCGTAAAAGCGAAAAGTTAGTTTAAATAAAACCACATAGACCCGTTAAAATCAACTTTATCAAAAACAGAACAAAAAGCGCTCCTAACTTATTTCAATCTATGGCCCCATAGTTCATAGCCGCCACTTAGAGAGCTCCTCCTTCAATTTCATCTCAACCAGATGCGATATAATAACGATAATAATAATAATAATACACTTAATAAAAGCGGGGAAATGTTTTCGGGAGTTCCAAATCGAGTCGTAGAAGTGTTTCGAATTGAATTGTACAAAAAAAAACAAAAGAGTATAAAACATTAAACAAAAACCGTAAGAAACAAATGCTAAAAATGTTTCAAACGCTAAACATTTCATGTAAGTTTGAGTTACCAAAATGGGTGTCGAAACCAGGAAAATTCCAGTTGCAGTTGTTCTCAGCAACGTTCCAAAAAGATAAAAGAAAAAAAAGAAATAAGAAACAAAACAAAAACCGAAGATCAGTTCAGTTTAGTTCAGTTTAGATCAGGTCAGATCAGCAGCCGAAGATTCGCTCGCTTCTCGATCTGTGGCAATGTGTGTGCCTGTCCAGCTGTCAAGTTTGCGATGGGCACGTGTGATAGTTGCAATTTATATAAATTATATACATATACACATATGAAAAATAAAATTACAAAAAACGAAAAAAAATACACAAAACAAAAAGAAAAACAAATGCAAAACAAAAATGAAAAAAAATATTCATAGTTAGAAATTTTTGGTTCCATTTATGTTTAGCTTTTTTTATTTCACATTCTAGCAGCAATCAAAGATTTAATGCTAACCCTAACTTAAAAAAAAAACACAATTATCCTAAACACATTATGCAAAATAAGAAGCTTAAGCCGATAAAGTGAAGTCAACAACAACCACATCAATAAGAATAAAAATAAACCTTGAAAAATACTTTACCATAAATTCACATTTGTTTATCTCGATTCACAAATCGTATTTGATTCCTTATCTACTTACTATATATATGTCTTATATATATCTAACTATATATATACCATATATATTTATATATATATATATATATATAAACCAGCGATCAACAAAGCAAAAGCAACAAAAACAATATAAATTAACAAACTACAACAACAATGAATCAGCGTGAGAGAATACAAAAAAAAAAAAAAACCGACGCCTAACAGATGTGTGTGTATTTTTCCAATTTATAATTTTTATGTTGTATGTATGTATTTAAATTTAACATTTATAATAAAAATCGTATATATATACATATGTAACAATCGAATCAAAATTTTATGGGACTTGGTCGGTGAACAAAATTTGTTATTCCAAATTGATAAAATAAAAAAGCATATGTGGCTCCTGGTCCGGTTTGTTGGTTCAAATTTAAAGTCATTCCAAATTTTCCAAAGTTCCATGCTAAGCTATAAAGAGAAAAGTATTTTTCTGAGAGTTCTTTGTGCTCTAAAGAAAACCAGAAAGTATTCATGCGATAAGCAATTATATAAATTTAAATAAATTCAGCAGAGGTTTTCATAATTATTTAAAAGAGAGCTCTGTTAAGAATATTCTTTGTAATAAATTGAATATTTCATATTAATATTATTATATTAACTGAGTGCAGCTGCAGAAATGTGCTCTACAAAGGCCAAAAGTAAAATGGCCAAGTCAAGGGATTTTCTCAATAATATTGAAATTGTGGTGGTTGCCTCATTATCAAGCATATATCTAGAGAATTTTGTAATATTTTATAACTAGTTCATATAAATTTTGAAGCTAGTGGAAGTTGCACTTAATTATTATGGATTAAGGGCAGGTGGCATAGTTTATCGCACTTGTATTATAAGGATGCTTGTAAGGTGCGCCGATAGTATATAATGTGCAGGAACAGTATAGATTGGTATGCGCTAAGGAACTGCATAAAATGACAAGCATATAAAATGTAATAATATAATATAACATTGTCCGATCGATTCAAAATTTATCAGTAATATTATTACTGTACTAAAGCAATATTAACTTCCTAATGAATTTATTTATATTTATATTTATAATTTTATACTAAATACTATTTCAGGGCCATCGGTTTTCCAGAGAGAAAATGCTTAGTAAAATGACGCTGAAAAGTATAATCATCCGCAATTAACTTCAGATAAGCCTCTCTGAGACCCATAGCTCAACCAGTACTTTTTATACACGTTATTTAGTTGGCTATCTAAGATCGAGGAGATCACATCACGAGATTTGTCGTGGAAATTAAAAGTCGAATTTTAAATCACGACACTTGCTAATTATGGTGTGAGAATCGTTTTGCCTTTGTTGTATATTTAAATCGAACAGGAATCTGACACGTTCTTCAGAAATTGCTAATCTTAGATTTTGTTTTTTTAAATAACAAATTATTTAGTCTTCCAGCACCTATTAATAAGTAAAATGTTACTTACATAGAAGAACTTACCTTCAAATAAATGTAAAAACATATGTAAGAAAAATGTTAGGCTTTTTAAGTCATTCTATTTTTTATTTTGAAATTATAACTCGAAATAATTATTACATACTTAATGTAGTTTCGGTTACATTTTTTTGTTTCTTTTTTTTTTGATACTCTTGCAGTTAAATTGTATAATAAAGTATTATATATATGTATATATACATATATATATATTTATATATATATATATATATTTCGATACACATATTTTTGTTTATATGTTTTCGCTACTTGTTTTCACTTTATAAGAATAATATTTGATGTATTGTATAATTTTCATAATTTATTTGAAGAGTCGAAGTTTTCCGAGTAGTTTTTTTTCTTTCTTTTAAACAGTAAATCATAGTGAGAGTTATACACTAACTTACTACAAGGCAACTAAATGGCTTTCAATTTGAGTAGCATTATGCTAATATAACATGAAAACAATGTTAAACCTAAAAAAATTTGAGTTTTTTTTATCCAAAAGATTAACTAAATTAAAATGGCAGAAATTGTTTTAGGGGCAGTACATAGAATATTTGGTAAAGAACACATAAGTTATAGATATACACAAAAATAGAACACAAATGTTTATACATTTGTATAACAAAAATTGGCTCAACAAAACATTATAGTACATCATGTATATATCAGTTTAAAAAGTTACTAATTGTGAAGGGATCTTTTCGTTTTTTTTTTGTCATATGCATTTCATGTTTATCATTATTCCACATTAAATATCACTTACGTAAGAGAAGTATCTGGTATTTTTGTTATCTTTCTAGATTTAGATCCTAAACTACAATTTTGTTCAAATGTTTCTTATTTCATTCTTCGATTTATTGATAAACCACATTTTAAATATCATTTCCGTTGAATGATTTTTGTTTCATATTGTTTGTTTTTTTTTAATCTAAACATTTCGTTTTTTTTTCTCCGTTTTTTTTGTCAGTTATTTCTATAAAATTTACAAAATTACTTTCCATTTCGATTGCTCCATTTAGCGCCATCCCCCAATCTGTGAACTTTTGATCAACTTGAAGGGGGTTGTTCTGCTGATATAAATTCCCTTAATACTTAGCCTAAGTTCTAGTTTTCGGTATGACTTCCTTTTTTTCAATTTGACTTGAAAGTTCGACTGCATTGCAATTAATCGCCATTCACATTAAAATACGAATAATTGGTTACATATTTTATTTCTGTCAATTTCCTTTTGTTTTCGCTTCTTGATTCGTCTGTCGACTTATAGAACAATCGGCTCATCGCCGTGCAAATCACAAGAGCCAATATTCTCGCCCTGGTATGCCGAAAAATCGCTTATAACGGCTTTTGGCTCCGCACCGAACTGTATGTCCTGTAGGCAACCCTTGAATGGCTCAAAGTAACGTCCTTGCGTCCGTTTGCTCACCGAGTCTTGATTTGGAAATCCACCTGTTGAGCAGAAAGTTCAAATATTGTTAACATATGCGTTAACATGCTTGGTACGCTGATCATGGCTTTTACTTAAGTAAAAAAGTAAATAAATACTAAACAACAAAATATGGTAAGTTTTACTCTAAAGTGATCTGTTTTAAATAAAAATTTGGCAACAGATTTGCCCTGTTTAGGTTAAGTCGTGTGTTTGTTTGGCTTGTAAACACCTGTTAACATTAACAGATCATTTGAGCGATAACAGCGATATTTTCAATCGATACAATATTTTGCGCAGTTGTCCATCTCTATTAACTCCAGCTTAGTAATTGTTTATACCTCTATAGACGAGGCGGTTGCATCGCGATTGTTTAATTAAAGTGCTCTATGTCGTCGGTGACTTTTTTAAACATTTGGCAAATATAAATATATTTGGCAAGTATTACTCCATAGAATTGCGTAATGGTTTGAATAAAGAAACTTCAGAGACAACGCCGTTCTGCCCCGCTAAATAGTTCACATGCAGTGATGAAAATACGCATCTATCCTGCTCTTGCCTACAGTAGTTCGTATTCACATTTCGGTTGCACACTCGCAGTTTCGACACCGTAGACCGGCAAAAAATTCGCTTTACAACAATCAATTTGTGTTTTAAGCAATCAATTAAGCTAAGTTTAAATGACCGAAAAACAGACGAACGGCTTTTAAAGGTAAGTCTGCAAACTATTGCTTATTTTAATTAATGACGAAAAAGCACACGCGAATAATGAATCAAATTCAGATGTTATAGTTGTGAGTGTTAAAACATAATTGTGACGTCACAAACCAGCTGATTTTTTGCCCTTTTAATTGAAAAATATTTATATTATTTTTAATAATTAAAACTGCCCTAGAAGTCTAAATATTTTTGATAAAAACAATAACTAAACAAAAGACTATAAATAAGAAAATCAAGTTTAACGGGAAATAATCAAGTGTTTTCAACAATATCTACAAACTTACCCAAAAAGAAAATATCCTCGTAGCTAATCGTTGGCTCCTTGCCACCTCCTCGCTGCCGCTGCAAAGATGTCGAAGTCGGTGTTGTTGTAGTTGTTTTGGTTGATGGTCGCCGATTTAGTTCGGGCAATCGCTCGGTGAATATCACCTCGCCATCCAGTCGCAACTCGAGCCGAGTGCGATCCAGCAGGACGCTGGTGCCGTGCCAGGCGCCATCGGCGATGAAGCCGCTTGCTGGTGCCTGAACGGTGTCGTTGTTGCTGCCCAACAGATTGCTGGCCAGCTTCAGATGGCCATTCTCCAGGCCGAGGCCGAGGAATTTCTGGTGATTGTGCTCGCTCCAGAGCAATAGGCCATCCGGCTCGATGGTGGAGAAGTTCAGTGAGATTTGTATGGCTTCGCGCGGTCGTACATAGAGCGATGGCCCTCGACGCTTGTCTTTCATCGGGATGCGAGGGGGTGGCAAGATCAGGTAACTGTTGCCCCGGAAGCTTGGCGTTGTCGGCTTACTCAGCGCTGCAATAGAGATGCAAGTTTAGAGAGAGGATGAAGGGGATAAAGTGGATGGAATTGAATTAAAATTGCATTAAACATATTGCATGTACAAGTGCATAATTGAATTACAGCATCGGCAAACAATGTTGCAGCAACACAATCAACGTCGTCACTATTATTATGCCACTGCTGAGGGTAGCACGAATCGTGCAACACATTCACACAAGACCCCATTACAATTATAGAGTATTTATTTAATCTTAGTCTACTTCTAGCAAAAACTATATAACTAAACTTTGCTCGAACTTAGAACATTAATTTTTTAACTTTTTCTTAACACAAAACTTGCACAAATCAAATAAATATTTTATTTTATATTGTACACTTTAAATTTTAAGTGCATTTGACATTCGTTAGATCGAAGCTTCACTATTTACTTCGAGCCAGTATCATCTTCGGCATCTCAGCTGTGCCAGCTCATTATACCATCTGCCGTTGAGCATCTTCAAGTCCCTGATCTCGTTTGCCGCTTCTTTTGACTTCTACTTCTTCTTGGGTCTAATCTGCTGTCTACATCTGGTTTCGCTGTGGTCTGGTCTGGTCTGGTCTCGTCTCGTTTGGCTTTTGCTTTTAGCTTTGATTCTTGTTATGAATTTGCGTTTTGTTTTCTTTCATTTGCTGTCAGCCAACTTGATTGCACTTGTTGTTTCGTGTTTTCACCAGCTATTTTTTTTTTATGGCTTATTGTGATTAGTGGCATGTTAATTCACTTTGCTAATAAGTGAAAGGCTGCCAGCCAGTCAGTCAGCTGATTGTGTGCCAACTGGCAATTGAATAACCCAGCCTGGCCACAAAACAAATAATCACAAAACCCCCTTTAATAACCGGGATTCACTTGTCTTGCATGTGCATGGATAATATTCCCAAATGAAAATGATACCCTACATAAATGAGATGTTTTCTGGAGATCATAAACCTCTAGGAATACTTTAAAAGTTGAATAAACTAAAATTGATAGCATAAGAATAATCTGTTATGTTCTGGCATCGATAATATTTCAAGAATATAATATATTGTTCAAGAATATGGTTTTTTTCTAAAGGAGTTGAATATAAAAATATTGTGAGAGATAAACTGAGCTTAGCAAATTATTTGGTTCTTGAGTTTCTTATAAAACCATTTATAATATTAAGGTAATAATAATATTTTTAAAAAAATATATATACATGTTGTCAATGTCATTAATTAACTTCTTCTTAATATGGATTTTTTTTTTAGTTATTTTTAAATTAATTTTAGCACGTTTGCTTTTTAGTCTGAATATTTGTTGTATTTTTTTTGTGCTGCATCCGCTTGATTCAACTAACGACATTTGCAAATAGGTCGAATTTCGAATGCTTTTTCCTATTATTTAAGCACGTTCAACGCTGAACAAAGCAAACTATTTTTCTTTTTTTTTTTTTTGTTAATATTTACAAATTCTAGATCAGTATATTGTGGGTTAATTTGTTTTAACTTTGCTTTGACACTTGCTGACCCCGCTGCGCACTGAACCATCAGATTAGTGGTGCTGTTAATGGTTGTTTTGTTTGTGGCTCTTTCCCTCTAATTATTATAATAATATTGTTGTTTTAGATCTGCCTCTTTTTTTTTTTTAGCATTCGCATTGTTGGCTTTTAGCACTCGAAATTGAAAACTTGTTTTGATGATGAACAGAAAAAACATCGGATTAAAGCAATTTCTATCTGAAATAAAATTAACTTATCTGACTTTTAAAATCTTTGTGGCAGCTACTGTGTGTATAATCAAAACGAACTTTTACTTTGCTGACACATTGAAGTTCAACTTTGCTATGGATATTTTGTGAAACTCGTTTCTGAAGATTTCCAAGTGAAATGATTTATGATTTTTTATCGCTAATAAATTTTAGTTATGTTAAAACAAAAAAAAAAACAATTATTGTTGGTATGTTTGTTGTTGTTGTTGTCACGGACATTAAGCTTTAACTAAACATCTGTTGCTTGACTAATTCGATGACGAATTGCCCGCTGCGAAATCCGCTGCCCCGCAGGAAACGACAAAATAGACACACGAGTTGGCAATTATAAAATAAAATAAATAGTTGCGCTTAGCTATTCCAAAAAAAAAAAACTTTCAATTACATTCGCTTCAAGGTTAATGAACCCCCTCTTCCCCCACTCCCTCCCCCCAGAGTTAGATTACTCACCAATCTCACAGTAGAAGCCACCCCAGCCATTGGGACAGGAGCAGCGACCGCTGCGCAAACAGCGTCCATTATTCTTGCACGGAATCAGTTTGCACGTCTCCGAGTATTCGCAGCGATCGCCCTTGGCATATTCGGGACAAATGCAGTGCGGCTGCAGCTTCTCATCCAGCCAGCAATGGCCACCAGATTCACACGAATCTCCGCCACAGGCTGTGCCGTCGCAGTCGCGAATGTTGCGTGACTCTGATCCAAACAGAATAAAGTTTGTGATTAGATCTCGGGTTTAGCTAAATTTATATGGAGCCTGGAGCATATAGCATATAAATCGGTGACTCACCCACGATATTCGTTTCGTTGAGCACAATGCGAGTGCCGCTGACGACAAGGCCGCGTACACAGCCCCGGAAGGGTATGGGAAAACCGGAGATGGCATTGTGTGGCAACTTTGAGACATCCTTGAGGCCGCCAATATACAGCAGCGAATCGGGCTCGACCAGCACCTCGGCGGAGGGTGCCAGCGCAGAGGAGGCGCTGCCCTCCACCCACAACGTTAGCCAGCGTCCACGTTGCGCCATCTTGATCTTGTGCCATTCCCCAATCGCCAGCATGCGAACACTCCGGACGACGGTGACATGATTGCTCGGTCCCGAAATGCGGAACTCAACGACGCCGCCTTGCAGCGACAGCGATACAAATCCAATCTTCTTGTCCTGATTGTAGTTCAGTGTGCCGAAATAGAGGAGCAGTCCACGCTCGGACAGCGGACGCAATTGGAACTCAATGAAGAAGAACTGCACACGATGATGCTCCTCGAATGTCTTGGAGCCCATCAGCGGCACCGGCGAGAAACTGCGCTGCTTCTCCACCTCGTTGAGCAGCTTCATCACAAAATGTGTGCTGGGCGTCGAGATGGGCTTCGGTGGCATCAGCTTCTTGGTAAAGTTGCGATAGCTGACCATTTGGGATCGCTTGGCGCCCATCTTATCGCTATTATCATACAAATATGGCCAACGCACGGCCAAATACGAACGACGACCGGTCAGTGAGACATCGCTAAGTGAACGTATTTCTGCACCAAGTAAAGTTGCTCCATTATAGACTATGTATAGGTATGGAAAGGAGGTCTAAAGTTCAACTCACCTTCCTCACAATTCTTGCCGGTGCGTCCCACCGGACAGTCGCATTCGTAGCCATTGACTAGCGGCACACAAGTTGCCTCCTCGTAGCATTTGTTGTTGAACGAATCGCAGGGATTTGTGGCCTGTGCACAGAGTGGTCCGTACCAGCCCTCCTGGCAGATGCAGCTGTGTTGCGAAAATATTATGTAAATTTAGTTTTTAAATTTGCAATGCATTAAAGGATAAATCTTCGACTTCATAAAGTATTTATTTACTTGATCAACTCTAGATGAGTCGATAGAGATAGAAATATTGGATTTATGTGTGCAGAGTTCCATTTATTAAGATCAATCTTGCCAGGAAAAGATACAGCATCCTAGGGATACATGTTATGAATGTCAAAGACATAGTAGCCCTCGACGAATCAAATATCCTGACATTCGTTCAGGAACTGGGGTTGATGGAGGAGCTATAAGCTCGGAAGGGGGCACTATAGATCTATTAGGTCGCAGTGCACAGAACCCCCAATTAATAATAAGATCAATCTTAATGCATTTTTTGCTCTTGGTCTAAGCTGATCGGATAATACAATTATATCATATGGCTGGCATAGAATCAATCAACCAAAAGATGAGTTTTAAGGGACAGATAAGTCAACTACCAACTCCATCAAGAATGATAGGTTATCTTGGACAAGAACAGAAATTATTTGCTGACATCTGTTCTCTATATATCTCGCTTGTTTGAAATATAAAGAAAATTTGCACTTAAGATTTACTTTAATAAAGAATTGATTTAAGTAATCAACTCTGCGATTCGTCAAAGATATATAAGAAAATAATATTAGCAGACATTAAAATTGTGAATTTATATTTGAATGCGAATGTTTTAAATAAAGTTCCCATCGAAGATATAGTTTTCACCGCAGTAAAAATAGAGAAAATTCCCATTTTTGACACACTTTAATTAGATTAATATAAAAACAATAAATGGTTGTACTCACGTAAATGTAGCTCCATGCTGCAAACAGGCACCGTCGTGCTGGCAGGCGTGTCTGTGGCACTCACGCGTGCCACACTGTCCCACACCGCGACCACGCACGCCGCGCGTCTCCTGCAGCGGCACCGTCACCTGGCCGGCCTTTAGCTGCACATCGTAAATGCAGCCCTGGAAGCCCGAATGCAGCGGCAGATCGTGTGGCAGCGTATTGAAATTGGCAATCTCATGGCCGCCCAAATACAGAATGGGCAGCACATCCATGCGGCTGACGCTGCCCGGGGATCGGCCCGTTATATTGAATTTGCCATCGACCGATAGCCAGGCCTGGCGACCGATGCGACCCACCTTGATCTCGTAGGGCACACGCGGAGCGTCCAGTCGAAAATCGATGGGCTTCTGGGTGAAAATGCGACGTGGACCCGCACCAAGATTCCACGTTAACATTATGTAGCCCTGTATGAAACTAATGGCCAGATGATCGCTCTTCTCATCATGATAACCGGACTGGCCGAGGAAGGCAAGCAGCGAGATTTGCGACATTGTCTGTGGCAATATCTTAAAGCTCAGCTCCAGTGAATACTCCAGCGGAATAGGAACCGTGTATGCCACAAACGAGGAGAGGCCATTCACGCTGCCCGAGAAGGAGGGCAATGCCACCTCGAGATCTGGCAAAGATTATCATTTTAAAGGATATGTTTGGGTAAATAAAATGTGAAACTTACTGTGCTCGCAGTAGTGTCCATGCTTGCCCAGGGGACAGAGACAGAGATAGCCGCTGCCCGGAAATTGGACACAAGTGCCGCCATATTGGCAGGGATTGTCCTCGCAAACGGATATCTCACAGGTCGGCCCCATATATCCTGTCGGGCATTTGCATTTCCATTTCTCAGCCTTGTCACCGCTCGCGTCCAGCTCATTTGATTCGATCTTGATGCAGGCGGCGCCATTGCGACACGGACTCGACAAACACGCCAATGAGCCGCATTCCGTTATCCCAAAGCCATCCAGCGCGTCACTAATATGGTTCCAATGGGTCAACCGGGGGATGGTCAAGGGGAGAGGTTAAAAGGTTGAAATTTCATGATTTGCCTAATTCGCATGGATGTCAATTGTTTGGCCCCCCCCAAATCGCCTGGCCTCTTGTGCGCCATTTACCATTTATCCCTCACTCCCTCCCCCTGTTCGATTTAGCGCACAATTGTCAGCTTGTCAGTTGGCCCAAACACCCCTTAACCCATTATCCATTGTTGTTTCGTTGGCAACCCCACCAGCCTGGTTGTCTCTCTGTCCAACGGTCCAACTGTCCATCTGACCAGCTGTTTGTGAGCGCGTTTTAATGCGCTGACAAATGGCTTTCGCATTTGTCGCCTCGCTAGATAATCTCATTCAATCTGCTGGTCCTTCAATCGTTCAATCCTTCAATCGTTGTCAATGTAATTAAATTTCTAAAATACTTAATACTCTTTAAATGCTGTAATTTTTTTTTTTTTTTTTATTTTTCTTGCTGTCTTCAGTTGTCAAAGAATTTAGCCAATCATTAAATCAAATAATTCACAATAGCATCAAATATTGACAACTTTAAATAGTATTATCAATATTAAGTATTTTACTAAGTTTAGAGATTCCACTTTATAAATAAATCTTTTCTTTCCATTCATCGTTAATTTCGTATTAAAATCCTGAAAGCAATTAATTCATTAGCCACTCTTCGGTATTTAGTTTAATGCCTGGATTTGACTTTTAATTATTCATGCCATTGATTGATGTAGTTTTTTTTTTTAGTTTTTCTTACTTCTTTTTACTTGCTTAGCGGCTTTTTTTTGCTGGCTTACTTTCCTTTCATCTGCACATCTTTTCAAGTTACAACATTTTTTTTGTTGCCCACACCGTGTCGGGCTTATGGTCCATTTAATGCTACACGCGTTGATTTGACTCCATCTATGTGCCGAGCTTTGCTCCAGCTCAACTTGCAACTTTGTGCGGCGCTGTGAGGCAACTGCGTTTATGGCATAAGCATTTAAGAGGCAGCACAGCGTCTTAACTTGGCCTCGTGACTGACTAAATGACGGCCATAGCCGTTGGCCATATGTGTGGAGCAAACTTACCCGAATATTTCGCGTGAATGTCCATTGATGCGGAGGGTATGCAGGCAGCCGGTGAAGCCAGTGCCGCTTTGGGCCGGCGGCAGTTCGATAATAAGGCCAATTGGAGCCTGGGGTGCACCGCCCAAATGCAGCCAAGTGTTCAGTATGACCTCCGGCGTGTGCAGACGTGGCGGCAACAGTTTCAGCCATGTCGGCTGATCCCCGGACATGGCCAACGTGTCGTTGACGAGCAGCGAGGCATTGCAGTGCGTATAATTGCGGCTGAAGTCCAATCTGAAAGCACACAAGCGTTTTGCGAGGATGAGCAACGATAAAACTTCCCATATCCCACATCACCCCCCAACTCTCCCAACTCAAGCTCAGCACACATTTGGAGGTCCTGTCCGTAGTGCACATATAAAATATTTAATATGCCACACACTGCGGCAACTTTTTCCCAGCCTTTTGTTGCGTCGAAAATTCGGCTTAAAAAAATGTTTAAAAAAAGAACAGAATAACTGACTATACAGTACTCTGTTCTCAATTGTGTACCTCTAAAAAAATAATTAATTGATATTCTTTAAAAAAAATTGCATTTTAACATCTGAAATAAAGTAAACCCAATTTTTAAATGTTTTTCTCTTGTTACTTTTCGCATTTTAAAACTTTGCTTGTCTAGATATATTTCAAGCATTAAATCTTCAAACAGATGGCCAGTAAAACTAATATACACCTTTTCACCTTGGGTTAATGTATAAAATTATATACATGAAAAATGTATAAATAAAAGGAGAAA
This sequence comes from Drosophila dives, assembly GCA_035042365.1. Classification (NCBI taxonomy): domain Eukaryota; kingdom Metazoa; phylum Arthropoda; class Insecta; order Diptera; family Drosophilidae; genus Drosophila; species Drosophila dives. The sequence goes on along the minus strand of JAWNLJ010000414.1, from coordinate 267,918 downwards.
AAGTTATTTTCAACATGCCGAAGCGTGCAAATATTTATGACGCCCGCACAAAGATGCCTCATAAAACTCCCGCACCAGGAATGTTTTTTACTCCCAGCTGACCTTTTTAATGCTCCTCCAACTTAGCTTGATGACCATTCAGTGTGGACAACTGTGCGCGCTCACCAAAATACGGCGAACAACAACCCAAATATATTGTTTTGGTTTTATGAGCATTTTTTTTTCGCACTAAAATATAGTACACAAAATTTTTTTCATTCTCAATAAAAATCTGTCATCTTTTTGTTTTGCTCAACTGACTATAAATTTTTAATAATCATCGAACCACTGTGCAGCCCAGAACTACCAATTGGCTGCAATGCCAATCGACTGTCAAATTTTTTGTTTCGCCTGTCAGGGAGCCAAAATCCGATTCGACATTTTTTCAACCCTATCAAAAGCCTTCTTTTTGTTGTTGTTGTTGTTGGGGTCTGATGTTTTGGGTCTGGAATTTTTGTGTTTTGTTTCGTAGCGCCAATGTCACCTGGCGTTATGTGAACGGGTTTTGTATAACACTTTGGCCCAAAACGGATCTGATTTTATTTCTTTGTTCGCATTTATGTATTCTGTCGAACATCTGAATTGTTGGAATTCATTTCTCAGTTCGTCCATTACATTTGAATGGTGACATTAAATGCGTAAATCGAGACAGCAATTGGACACAAAATTTTATTGTAACTGCATTTTGTTTCCAGCTAATTTGAACAGTTACATTTTGACTTGAAAAGCATATAAAAATACATGTGTCGCGTGTGAAGTACAAAATGTGAATATAGAATTTTTTTGTTAAATTTGATTGGGTTTTTGGTAAAGGAATTATTAAAAATCAGCTAAAGTAATAACTAAGACAAACGCTGAGGCGTATTAGTTTTCAATGAAATTACACTTTAAAAAATATTAAATATATATATTTATATAATTATTTCTATGCTTGTTTATTTGGATAAAAATTTGGTAAAATGGAGCCTTTTTTTAAAGGAATTATTAAAAATCAGCTAAAGCAATAACTTAGACAAGCGCTGAGACCGATAAGCGTTCAATGAAATTACACTTTACAAAAAATATTATATGTATTTATATATAATTATTTCTATGCTTGTTTATTTGGATATAAAGTCTCTGTCAAAATCGTGGCAGCTAGCTGAACATGGCTGACACAAAGAAGAATGCAGCCAGAAAAAGCTCTTGGGAAGAAAAGTAGTGAAAAGTTGGTGCAGTCAGCTGCTGTTGTCCTTGTAGTAAGTTTTACAAGGACGTGCCGCAAAAGGGGAAGTGGGGTAATTGTAATTTTGATTGTATTTTAATCCGCCAATCGCATGCGTCTAAGTAATGTCCTTCTGGGTATGCTGGGTATTTATAGAATGCTTTTTATTCCACTTCATAATTCATAATTCAGTTTTACTTTGGCTGCACACAATTCAATTTTTGTATTGATCCTCTCAGACGGCCCACAATTAACTCTTGGCAGCAGTCAATGCCAACAAACTCATAATTAGTAAACTACTCAAAGTAAATTCTCCCAGCTCTTTATACCTAAGGGATTATTGTTATTTGTTCAATTAGCTGCGCTTGATTTAATAATAATTTAAATTTCCATTGTTGTTGCGCTCAATTAAATTCGCTGTTAATAGAATTTTCTTTTTTTTTTTTTTGTAAAGCTCACTTTAAAGATGCCGGCAATTATTGCAGTTAATTTGATTTGCATAATACAAAATAAATGCGAATTGAAACGAAATTAAATGGAGTGTGTGCAAAAAGGGGGCCTCCAAATGGGGCCTCTACAATTGTGAGCGCCCAACGGTAATTGTTATTGCTTTCTAATTACACGGACTTCTGCCCAAATCCTTAAGTAAAATGTCAATTGAGTGGAGTATTAGGCTCATTAGGCACGGCACAACCCTGACTAAATCCGCCCAAAAAGGCAGCAACGCGGCAAAAATAGCAAAAGTTGAAAACGGACTTTCACCGCAGGACAAATCATAATTGTTTGTGGGCCGGGAACTAGTTCATTGAAGGTCGGTCTCTACGTTCATTGCCATTGTCGCTAAATCGCTTCTGGACGGACGGACGGACGGACGGACGGACGGACTAGTGGACGGAGTGGGAGTGCTGTAGAAATTGGTCGGTTTGGTTGGTGGTTGTCAAGTGTTCTGTTGGCCATGGCCATTAAGCACGCAAGGCAAATAAAAATAGGCAACAAACATAAATTTGTTGCTCGTAAATCCACTGGTGCAGACCCAGTTTTGTGCCACATGAGCATGCCCTGAGCAGGGACCAAGTGCTAAAAAGTAAATTTGTGGTCGATTCGATAGTCATAAAAACAAGATAGAGAAAGATATCAAATGGCTATTACAATTGCCATCTCGCTTTAGCCGTAAATTATTTATATAGGCCAGTCTTGTGTTTTTTCCCCTTTCCCCTCATTTTCCCCACTGTTTTTGGGGGTCACCAAGCCTATTTGTCTGATATATTTATTTCTTAATGTGCTGTTTACGCCTTTCGTCGCTGCTGCTGCTCCGTTGAGGGAATTCATTCGTTTGCTTGTTGATTTTATAAAATGATTACTTGGTCATTTTCCATATGTCCATATGTCTACCCACCCCCCCGCATCATCATCAAACAGATGACCTTAGTACTAAGTAATTGCACTCGACTGAATTGCAAACTTGCCAATGCTCTCTACACACATTTAGTTGATTTTCTGTGTGTGTGTGTGTGTTTAAGGATTCAGTATATTTATCTGGTCAACATAAGGCAGTTGCTTCGTGTTGCAAATTCAAGTGGAACCACCTAATGAGAAAGACAGTTTGCAAACAATTAACATAGAATTGTGCAAAAGGTGGTTTTTGAGGTTGTATTCACAGCAGGAGCTATGCACATGAATGTGTATATAATATTCATATGTGTATGTATTGGTATTGTCTTTGAGCACATCCTTAAGTCAATCTTAATCTGAACTTAACTAACTTTAAGAATTGTGTGTGCATGTGACACTTTCGAGACTTACTTCAATAAAGTCGCAAAGCTGCTTAGCCCGCTAAAACGTTTAAGAATAAAGCGCAAAAAATAATTGAAAAATTAAAACTTTCTTTGGGTTGTGTGTGTGTGTGTGTGTGTGTGCAAACACTTGTATGAAAGTGGGAATCTGCCTTTATATAATTGGCCAACTTATTTTGAGCTTATCTGCAGCATCAAATAATCCAAAATGTTGGAGAAGCTAGGGGATTTTTTTTTTAGTTTTTTTGTGTTTTACGCCATTACGTTTCGTATTTGAAAGTGTTGCAATTCTAGGAACTGTTGGTTAAACGATTAATTACGCACGAGCCTCACATTACTCTTGCCGTGGCATGCCTTTTGCTCTGCCACATCAGCTGGGGCGGCCTGCGAAGCCATTCAACTTCCGTTTCCGTTGCGAGCGCAGAAAATGCGGCAAATTAAATTTGAGCCAAAAAACCAACTACGCCAACTAATTACGCATGAATGCGAAGCCAAGGATCGTCCAAATGTGCCACGCACATGGAGCAGGCTGATGTGGGGCAAGAGCATGGGTAGGCATGGGGCCAGGAGTAGCAGGAGCAGCAGCAGCAGCAGCTGCAACAGCGGTTCGCTTAATGTGTAGGGAGAAAAAGCAACGCGGAAACAGTGAAATTTATTCTACACTTGAAGCATTATAATTTGTGGTGCCAATCGACATAAGGCAACTTTAATGGCCATCGTCCATCGTCCTAGCTGCTTCGCGCTCGTCTCTTCTTTCACAGACTCGCTCTCCAATGACAATGACCCAAATGCTGACCCGCCTAGAAGCTAGATGCAACCCGTGGCAGGCACAATTAAAAAAGTTAATTAACATGCCGACCTCACTTCTAACGAAGTGGCTGCCACGGCCCTTGAACCCACACTGTTAGCCACATAATTGCATTCCGTGACGGGGGCGTGGCGGCAACACTTACTCAGCTCGAATGGTAATTTCGTGACCGGTATTCACAGGCGTTTCCAGTTCGCTTAGCAGCATCGTTTGCAGGCCACAGGAGAACTGGAACTGCATGAGACCCTTCTGCAGGAACAGGGCCATGTAGTGGCCACCCTTCGTTCCCTGGGCGGCGGCCAGCATGATCAGCCCGTTGGTGGCCCGAGTGCGCACCTTTAGTTGTATATGCATCGGCAGTACGGCATCCAGAGCCTCGTGCTGCGGTATATCCTTGTAGATGCGATGCGATACATACGAATCGCCGGAGAATGCCGCATTCCGTATAATAATCGGCAGCTCACAAAGTGGTCCCTGGCGATCAAATCGGCAAACGCACTAAGAAATCGAAAAAAAACACACCAAAAACATTATAATTATTAATTTAAATAATGGGAAAAAATGTTCTATTTGAGAGCTGATTTGGAAAAACTGACTTAAGCCAACTGCAAGGAAAATTCTTTGTGACATCTGCTTTAAATATGCCTTTCGTTGATTCAAAATATATCGATATATAAATAAATGTTTATATATATTAAAGAAAAAAAACTCTTAAACTAAATCCAGCTAAAAAATATTTAAACCTTCCGATTAAATATTCTGAGAGCATCTAAAAGTATGCTACTGTAAAAGATAAATATATAAACTATTCCCGGGGGTTTCGGAAATGTATAATTAAATACTTTTCCCTTTTAAGAATTTTCTTTTATGTATCAAAAGAATAAAGTTAAATATTTGCAAAACTGCATTAAACTTCAAGTTAATATGCCACCATAACACAAACATAAGTAGAAAATTCTTCACTTTTAGTTTTTTTTTCCAAGTTGAAAACTATCAATTGGCATTTACTTGGTAAGTATGAGACAAGGCGAAACTTTGCAGGAAACTATCAGGAAAGTGAGCAGAGAACCGGGTGAATGACTTTGTGTGGAGTGCAACGAGTATTTCATATTTGGTTAAACATATGGCAAAGTTCCATTATGTGCGTTGCCAATGCCCCCCCCTGTTTGGCTCTTATGTAGGTCCCCGAGATTGTCGCCAGTTAATAGTTTGCCCCATCACAGTCCACAATTCCCCGTTGCAATGCACTTCATTTGTTCAATTTGATTCTCTTCTTTTTCTTCTTCTTTTTCGTTTTGTTCCTCTTTAGGCTGGAGGGGATCTTGTGGCAGAAGTTACAACAAAAGTTTTGGATGCTGCTGCTGTTGGTCTTTTTGTTTTTTTTTTTCTCTTTTTTTTCTCTTTTTTTTTTTGTTTTGCTGCAGTGGTGTTGCACTTTAAGTGTCCCTTGGCGGGGAATAAATTATGAAAAGCAGGACAATGACGCAGCAGGACAAAGCTGCAGCCGAGCAGCGAGCCAAAAGTTAATTTATATTGCTTTTCAATTTATTGGTATTTTTGCTGTTGTTATTGTTATTGTTGCTGTTGGCCATTCTACTGCTTATTGAACAAACTCGTTCGTTCGCCTTGCCCAAGTCTTGTCGGAGTCTTTTGGCGCAAAAACTTTGTTTGGCTTGCGCAAAAATAAATTAAAATTGTTGCAATTTGCTTTGGCTTCAGCGAAAATATATATTTCCGAATATTTTCCGCGAGTTTGCTGTAATTGTTTATACCTCAACTTATATAACACCAAAAACTGTTATTTCATTAGGTAATTATATGATTGCTTATCTGAATGTTAATGTTAAAGACTCCGATGGAGTCACAATTAATGGTTATATTTATGGCACTGACTTGTACGTTTTCTTCATCAGTCAAACTCCCACTTTAATATGTATTTATCGTTTTTTTTTCAATATTTGGAAAAGCAGAAAGCACATGTTTTAATTCTACCTCAGAAATAATGAGCACACTTCTTCTTTTGTGCCCCAAGCTAGCTGGAATAATAATGGCCTGTGGGGCAAATCATGCGCATGCCTGCATCATAGGCAGTCAAAGGATTAGATTACATATAATGTTACTGGAGTACCTTTCAAAATTCCACCTCACTTCTCCCCCCCTCCCCTCTCTGCACAGCGTAAAATCTTGTTGTTTTCATTTTTGTATTTTGTGCTCAGAAAAAAAAAGTATAACACAAAAATCAACGCCTTTTGCTAAGGCATTGAGAGGCGTAACAAGAGGTTGCGCTTGCAGGGTCAGGTTGTATGCCACATGGCCCCAGGGGGACAACAAACTGTGTGTAGCTACATACAACAAGTACTACTTTTTTTGCGCACTTTATGTGAAAACTTTCCATACATAGTCTGCCAGAGTTGCCAGCATATAAAAAAGAGACCCTTCCTGTTTCCTCTCACATAACAATTATTTGAAGTGAACGAGAATGTTGTGGATTTTTTGCCGTTTTTTATTTTTTTACTTTCGCATAAGCTAAATGATGCTGCGTTTTTTTTTACGACCCTCACATCGTGATTAAAGTAGATCTTTCAGTTTTTAAAGCAACTTGTGGCTGCTTTCACTTAGTTCAAATTATTTTTACGCTGTTTTGCCTACAGAAAACATTTTAATTATTGTATTTTGTGAATGCATGTTCATCAAGAAAATATTAAAGATTATTTAAGCTTTAAAGTTTGGCAATAACAGATGTTTTTCAAAGAAAAAATAAACTCAAGGCATAACTTAAGTAAGTTACTTCATTATGTTGCACAAAAGTTTAACTTTGTTTAAGATAATTCCCATATTAAATGTGGCTAAAATGAAGTTGGTAACCAAGTAGAATATTTCGCTGTTATTGCTATTTAATATATAAATAAAAGTCAAACGCCAGATTTCTGTTCCTGTTTTTGCTGAGACACATAAGATAACTACTTTATGGGCACTGCGGACTCTCAAACTAATTGTAAGGTGCTGCTAAATGCCAAAAAGGAAAATGATGGGGTGTGTAAATGAGTAAAGTGCAGCCACTTTTGGGAACCAGATGCTCTCAGCAACGGGCCACACTCAGAACGCATTATGGCACAAAAATGGGGAAACATTTAGAGATGCCATGTGCCGCAAAAGTAACACAGACTCAGGACACGGGACACAGGAGGCGGTGGTGAACCTTTAAAAGGGCTCAACATAGTTTTCATTAGTGGCGTCAGCATTTGGCATTGAATTTGCAAGCAGGAGAAACGGAAACAGTGAAATCTGAAATGGGGAGGGGCGGGGATGGACTTGGACGAGCCAAAAGCCGAGCGAAACATTTGGAAAACCCCAAACTAGGCGGCTGACACTTGAAATGTGCTTAATGCCACTTTGCGAGTGACTTTCGCAGAGTGCCACTTTGGCTGCAGCTCTCTGCTTCTTCTCTCCCACAGACACCAAACACACACACACGCACACACACACACAGCATACACATACAAATTCTCGCTCTGTGACTAGACAAGCTAAAAATATGCTTTTTCATAAGTTGTCTTTGCCCGTCTCCGCTTTGGTAAACGAAATGACAGCTGACATATGTAAGTGTCTGTCTAACTGTTTGACAGTGTCTGCGTGTGTGTGTGTGTGTGTGTGTGCGTCCTTGCCACGTGCGTGTGAGTGAGTGTCTCTTCCTATCGTTCTGTCTATACACACACACATAAATATGCATGAATGTCAGTCTGTCATTGTATTCAGCGCAACTCTCAAAATTTGCAAAAAAAACAAATATAAAAAAAGTAATAAAAAAAATACTACAAAGACACACAGGAATTTGGCGTTTATGTGTGTGTGTCTGTGTGTTTGTGCAGTTAGTTAAATTATTTGGCAACAATAAAGTGACATATGCTATATGAAATAATTTCCACTTCAGGCCACAAACTCTGACGCATTTGCGTTAACACCTGTCGTTCATTTTGGCCAGGTTCTTCGAGTACGACTTTAGTTTGTGCTCTCTCTGGCTTCTCTGCTTTTCTCCACCGAGTGTTAAATTTGTTATAAAAATTAAATTTTCACTTGTTAGCAGATGTATCTCTATCTTTCTCTGTGTGTGTGTGTGTGTGTGTAGTTTTATGAGGAGTCAGAGTGTCAGAGGTGCACTTTAGAGATCTGTACGTGTGATTCACGTGACGGAGTTATAAATAAGTTAGCTTGTCAAACTGTTTGCAAGAAAAATCATAAGTCAAAAAGGTGCTAAAAAGTTTTCAAACTATTACCAGAGGTATTTAGATTAAAATTTTTATATGTTTCTATCCAAAATGTTAGACTAAATAACAAGTGAATATCACTAAACTTGTTTATAATTTGAAGAAAATAAAGAGTAAAAAACAACTTAGTCAAAACTGTCACAATTTTTGTTATAAATGTTAATCATTTAAATCGTATTTACGAACAGTTAAAAATAACAATAAATTTGTCAAAAACTAAGCAGACTTTCGAAAACTATTTCGAACTTCACTTGGAATTTATGTAATTAATTATATTATTATATATTTTCTTGTGCAACTCTGTCAGACACAAATTTCAAATGGCATTGTTGCTGTTGCACGCATGCCAGTGAAAAAACTTTATTTTACTAAAACTACCGCGAGTATTTTCATAAATAGTTGAATAGGCATACTTTTCAGCCAGACCACCAACTCATCCTCAGATCTCATGGGGGAAACGCTTTTAGGCTTTTGTGTTGTAAAACAAATTTCACAACTTTGCCATTATGCCAGATTTAAACTGAAATTTTAACGTAACTGGCAAAAGAGGATTTTTAACTATTCAGTAATTTAGTATTTGGTTGCACGAACAATTGGCAGTTAATATTATTCTGAGAGCTTCCACATGAAATTGACAGCTAATTTGGCTTCCCTTTTGAAAAGTTGCAAAAGTTTCAAACAGGAAATTATAGTACAAATTATTTGTAAAGATAATTGAATAATGGTTGCTGTGGTTACAAACGAATGTGAACTATGTGGAAATTAAATATAAAAATTTCCACATATTTGAATTCATAATCCATATTTGAGAATTCAATTATTTTTCTCAACTTTACTATCTAATAAATAGTTTAATCAAGAGCATAACAATTCTAATTTAATAACACAATAAATATGAATTGTATTTTGATTTATTTAATTGGTATTCCTAATGAATATCTTGTTTATTATTATCGTTTCACATTCCATTTAAATTTTATCACATTTTCATACTAAAATCTGAATTTAATTGGAGTCCTTCGGCTCTGTGTACACGTTTAATATTATTATTGTTGACTTGACTTGTGTTAATGCAACTCTTTGCTGTTGTTGTTGTTATTGTTGTTGTTGTTATTGTTGTTGTTGTTATTGTTGTTGTTGTTGTTGTTATTGGCTCAGTGTGTTCATTCAAAAGCCTGCTATGTGTTAACTTGATGCTGCAACCTAAGTAAGCAGCTTACAAATGTTGCACAGGCTCTGTGTATTGTTGCCGCCTGCCCCTTGTGTTGCATCTAACTGTCCTGCAAACTACATGATTATTTATGCATTGGCCCAGGCACATGCAATCTGCATATGATTTTCGCCAGTGTCTCTGTGTGTGTGTGTGTAAGTGTGATAGTGTATGTGTTGACCATTTCGACTTGTAAGCCTGTCTGTGGTTCCTATCTGGGCACAACACGCTGTTGTTCATTTGAGTGCATAAAGTTTGTTAATTTTTCACTAATGAGAATTGATATACCTAATTCATGACAAAAATGTAATTTTTTAGTCTCAAAGTTGATAAATTTTACGTAATTATTTGCTGATGCCAATTATAATTGTTAGGCATGGGAATAATGGTTAAATGCTGTGCACAATTTGCGCTAATATTAAAAGTTTATTTGCTTATTGCCGGGATAATTTTAACACTTTTGCCCCCACTTAATGCATATTGTCAATATGTGAACAGGGATGGACCAGGAGTGGATTAATGCAGCAGGGGTTGCGTAACCAATTAGTCGCTTAATAGGATTAAAAATTGTGGATTTTAATTTTGTTAATTTCGCCTTTTATTTAGGCCACACACATGAAATAAATAGACCCATCGATAGACATGTCGGGTCTCAATGCTGTGATATGGAAAACAGGAGAGCAGTCGAGATACTACTTACCCGAGAACCCTCCGAGGTGGTCACACAGGTGCCGCCGTTGTAGCAGCCAATTTTAATGCAATCGACATCACCAGATTTTTCCTCTGCCCCACCCGCAGCACCACCACCACCGGTTGCCACTGTGTTGGCACCCTCAGTTTCCTCGCTACTCTCGGTCACCGGCGGCTTTGTTTGTGTTGGCAACTCTGGCTGCCCCGATGTGCTATAGACATGCAACGGTGGCGTCGGCGGAGGCAACGTTTGTGCCGACTGTGTGGATGGTGGTGTGGGTGGCACAGTCACTGCGGGTAGATTGGATGGCCTTGTTGCTGGTGGCTCCGTGGGCATTAGTGTGGGTGCTAGGGTTGCCACCGACCTAGGTGGCATCATGGTTGTCTCCCTAGGCGGTTCTATGGTCATCAGTGGTGGCACTGGTGGTCCAAGCAAATCCTCCGTTGTCATCGGCTGTGGCGTTGTTAGCTCCACAGGCATTGGTTCGGTTACCACCGCTGGCAATATCGTTGTGTAGGGCTCAATCTCTATTGGTGGTGTTCCGCCGGTTGGATGGGTGGTCACTTGTGGCAAGTCCGTTGTGGTCGGCAATGTTGCATTACCACTCAGAATAGTGACCACAATGTGCGGTGCTTGTGCCGTTGTTAGCTCCACAATGGGTGGCTCGTACTCCAGTGGAGTTGTCGTCGTTTCTTGCTGTATTGGTGGCTGCACTGTGGTAAACCTACCGGCGCTAGTGCGATGTGTGGTAATATGTACCTCAGCTGGATATTCCGTGAAGAAAGGTGCCGCTGTCGTCGGCATTTCGGTCCACACATGACGCGTGGTTTCCTCTGGAGGTGACCTGGTGGTGGTGTCGGGTGGGAAATAGGGTGTTGGTGTTGGAACGTAGTCCACAGAAATGCTGGTCTCAAAAGTGGTTACACGATGCACAAAGATGCTGCCCGGTGTGGTTACATGTATGGGCTGTTCCACCGACTCGGAACTGCTCGATGCAGAAGCATAATCCACAGCAATGGTTATGCTCGGCGGCGGTGGTGCTGCAGTCGGACGCATTGTGGTGGTCATTTCCTCGCTGGAAGTGTCACTGCTGCCACTGGCGCTCACATCGAAAGGTTTGATCGTTGTGTACTCCTCGAAGGTGACCACCTCTGGTGAACTTTCTGCCGAGGACGAGGAGGAGGTGGTGTCGACACCAGGTGCAGGAATGGGTGGCAAAGTGGTATAGATACTGTGATTTTCCTCGGAGGATGCGGACGATGAAGACGAAGCACCAACTGCTGGTAGAGTAGGTGGCACAGCTGTCCCCGGTGATTCTGTAATCGACTCTTGCCGTAGTGTTGTGGGTTCACCAACTATGCTGTGACTATCACTATCCGGTGGTGCTGCCGTCACCTTTACCACCACCATTACCTCCTCTGATGAAGAAGAGCCGGCGGATGATGGCTCTAGCGTTGGTGTGATGGTCACTGGTGGTAATATTGGTGCTAAGGTTGTCTCTGGAGGCGTAACCGGTCGCACTGTGGCTGGTGCTAGTGTTGTGGTTGGCGTGGCTGGTGTAGCGGGCACCACTGGTCGTGGTGCAGGTGTCGCTGGTGCCGTGTAGTTACAGTCGAGAGACTCCTCACCCACCATGAGGCACTCGCACAGCATGCCCGTTAGTAGCGGTGGGCAGGAGCACGAGAAGGTATCGACGCCATCGATGCAGACGCCACCGTTCATGCATCGCGGTCCCAGCTGGCATTCGTCGTATTGGAACTCGCACTTCTCGCCGTGATAGTCCGGCACACAGTAGCAAGTGGGTATGTTCTCCTCCATGAGGCAGAGGGCATTGTTCTGACAGGGATTGTCCGCACAGATTAGTATCTCCTCCTCACAATTGACGCCCGTGTAGCCCATGGGACAGGCGCAGGCATACGCAGCCAGTTTGTCCACACAGACTCCGCCATTTTGACAGGGCGAGGATGCGCACTCATTGATCTCCTCCTGACAGATGCGTCCATGCCAGCCAGCCGGACATTCGCAAGTGAACTCCAGTCCGGGACCCTCAACACACTCGCCGCCATGCTGGCAACGTGCACCGGTACCTGCAAAGGTACCAATTCCAAAAAGATTTCAATACTCTGCGATTACAATGAGGCGGAGACGGGCCAAAAGCTCGACTTACCCGTGTCACAGACGGCGACATCCACCTCACAATGAGCCCCCAGATAGCCCGGCTGGCAGGTACAGGTATAGCCATTGTTGCGGTCCCGGCACAGTCCGCCATTTTGACATGGATTTGACATGCATTCGTCCACATTTTCCTCACAATTCGATCCTACTCGATGGACGCGTTGACATTCGCGTGATGTGGCCAGAAAGCAAGATGTAGAGAAAGAAAGAAGTGAGAGGGGGGGACAGTCAGTATAAGAGGAAAAATTGACATTAATTGATGGCGCCACACGACTCTGACTTCAGCTCTATTCCAATCCCTATCACTCCATTCCATTCCAGGCCATCTAGTTTCAGCTTTTCAATCCCGTTTCCTGCTTTCTCGTTTTAATTAAAAATTTATGGGTTTTGGCCTGAAGTTGTCGCTGTCAGCATGGCGTGTAAATGGCTCATAAATAAAACTCGTTATTTTTGTTTTCGTCTGCAAACTTCTGGTCAATATTTGTTACCAACCTCATTATACAAATAGCTGAGAATTTCGATTTTTTGTATCTGTGTTTGATCTTACCCATTTCTTTATTATTTCACCAGCTACTGTTTTTTTTATTGCAACCAAGTCACATGTGAAACCAAACCAAAATTCAAATATCCCTTTTACCATTTGTGTTGTACCATTTCAAGCGATTCATTTCCTATCTTTTACAACTACTTAGACAAAAGACCCACAAAAAAAAGAGAAAAAAAAATAGAATTTCAAACCAAACAAGACAAAATTGAAACTGTTGCAATGCAATAACCTTTCTGGTTTTCTGATAACTCTTCTTCCATTCTTCATTTCACTTCATGTAACGAACAAGTGCACACAATTGAAGTGCAATTGAATGACTTTTCATTATATATCTCTCTCTCTCTCTACATCCATCATGTTGTCTCTCTCTGCTATAATCAAATCGAGCATTTTGTGTATGTCTCTGATATGGTACAACCAAGTGGAAAGTGAACAACTTCTTCAATATCAGAGTATCAATAGCAATCAAAACAAACCTTCAAGTGCTGATTTTGGTGCTGGCAATAGTAAACAGTAGAAAAGTACACACATGACACACAACATAAGTACACACACACAAACAAACACACACACACACTGAAATAAGACCTAAAGTGTGTGCACATAATACAAGTATAAATTTAAATGCCCTACAGGACTTAGTTCAAGTATCTGCATTTTCAATCAATATATAGAAATAAAATCTAAATTTGTTATTTTTTATTAAAGATACTTCAGAAAAATAAATAAATAAAATAAATTAAAAATAAATCAATAAAAATGTTTGCTTTGCTAAGCTCCTACTGTCATAATTAGTTTTTGGTAAATAAACTTTACCCTCTAATTGGCCACAAAGTCTTTGAAAGGATGTCTCCTTAAGACTAACCCTACTCAATTTCTAACTATTTCAGGTCAATTATTCATAGGGTAAATTAGAGCAACTCTTCAATGTTTGCAGACAGGTGTCTAAGCTGATGGTTTCGCGTGTGTTTCCAATCAAATATTTATATTAAAATGTTTGCATACAAAAATAAAAGTTGATGAATTCGATGGTGACACAGTTGCAACAAACTTGAATACAGTTATTTGTTGCATGGCATGGAAAGGCAACTTGAGTTGCACACAATAAGAGCAATGCTTAAAAGAAGTTTTCAATTTTCTGCTCAACAACTACTAAGACGACTGACGACGACAAGTTGAGGGCACAAACGAGGGGGTGGAAAGTCTCAGCCGGTGGTTGCCAGTAGCATCAACTAACGGGTAAACAAACAGACAAACAGACAGACGGAAAAAAAAGGGACGGACAGACACAACAGGAAAGCATACGGAAAACAGACTTTGGCAGAGTTGCGCAGCGCAGCGCAGCGACCCATTGTGTATGCTATAGTTTTCTTGGGTTGTTTGTGGCACTTGCCGCATTGAGTATGAGTGATTTTTTTGCTCAGCTCTTGTGCTGCAAATTTATTGCCAGCGAATGGTTTTGTCTGAACTTTTTGAAATTTATTTGGCTGCGTGTCTTGACTGGGCGATATTCACAGCCTTTTCCTACGCGATTTTAGACATAGTTTTGCCTTTTGTTTTTTTTGGCATTTTGGCAACAAGTTGGCTAACACAAAAAAAGAAGAAGAAGAATTGCGCACTAAAGTTATTCTTATGCCAAAGTTTCGCTTACGCTTGCCTATGTCTTAAGTGTCTGTGCATTTGTCTGTCTGTCTGCCCCGTCTGTCTGGCATCCAAAAACTTGTACAAAAGCACTTCAAAGTGCCGAAACAAAAGTGTCAAAAAGCCTCCTTTTGCACTCTGTCTAAATTATAGCTTACACAAACTTTTTAATTTAATGCATAAGAAATGCATTTGATTAGAGGAAAAATAATAAAAAAAAATTATTAAAACATTTTTAACATGCACTTTTCCAGGTGCTCAGCGGCAAAAACAATTTATCAGCTGTGCTCATAAATAAAAAAAAAAAAATAAACTGATGGGCATAAAAATATATATCTATGCAGCTGCTATACACTCATAAATGCTCAGAAAAAAAGAAATGAAATATAGAGAAATCTTGTGTGTTTGTTGTGTATGTTTGAGCCATGTTTATAATGCAACTGTAATGTTTGTGTATGCAAATGGGTGGAGCTGGCCTGGCGGCTGAACAGACAAACGAATATTAAATTTGCATAAGCACTAAATCAACACAATGAACAAACCATGCAAGAGTCAGTTTTACACAGTAAGAAAAAATATGTACACATTGCACTGATACACCATAAGATTACCTAGGCAAAAGCTTGGCTTACTCAATTACTTGTTAATACGGTTTTTGTTTTCCAACCCGTCAATAAAGTAAATTGAAAAGAAAATTTTTAATTTTGAGCATCATTTTTCTTTTGACTGTATGTTATAAATATTACTAAAAGCTTCAAGCTTAATTAACTATTAACAGGCTGATTCCACTCGATAAACTCAACGCAGGTTGTTCTTTAATTTTTAATGGCTTAAACTATGTTAAACATATACTAAAGTTTTAATTAAAGTTAAACAAAACAACTAGCTTTCCGCTGTGTTCCCCCCTTATCTTTGCTTTCATCATTTTGGCGTTTATTAAACATGCTTTTGTTACATTTTGGCTACAGGGTGCAAACCAGTCAACATGATGAGTTAAGCTGACTTCACTGCTTCTCAGCTGGTGCCATTTGTTGGCATTCTGACGTGGCTTTTATGTATGTGTGCGAAATTCATGTAATGTGTGTGTGTTTGTGTGTATGTGTGTGTGTTGACCACAGACATTAAACCCATTCGACACCCACACACACGCAACCAAAGATGGGTGCTAAAATTGAGTTTCATTCCTTTGGGTTTTGGCTATTTAGCATTTTGCTTGAAATTCATTTCACCTTGATTCCTATTCGATTTATAGACATTTGTATAAGTTTAAGAAATTATCGAGCATCTGAGCTGTCTACATTGAGACTATTGCGATTTTAATGGAACACACACAAGCAGAGAGTCCCAAAAACGTAATCGTAATTTGTCTTCTTTTAAGTAATGAATGGTAAAAGTCCATCCTCGTATTTCATTCCGCAGCTTTTACTGCCATTGAGTCATCCATTAAATCTTGGGTGGGTCGTTGAAGTGGGTCGAATGCTATTCAATTTGTTTATGTGGTCGGCACATTGGTTTATGATTTGCTGAGGCAGTACTTCAAATTGTTAAAATACTCGTATTTCAATTTTATTTACTCTCGTTGTTAAATTCAAACAGCTTACGAAGTGCTTCATT
The DNA here is from genome assembly GCA_035042365.1 of Drosophila dives. NCBI lineage: Eukaryota > Metazoa > Arthropoda > Insecta > Diptera > Drosophilidae > Drosophila > Drosophila dives. Next base: position 251,931 of record JAWNLJ010000414.1, on the reverse strand, counting down.
TTTATGGCTACATCAAGACACGCTGGGTTTCTTATGTATTCCGTAAAAAAATACGTGTTTAAATAAATATATATATTTTTTTATAGATTTCTCCAAAAATGTCTACTTTGATTGTAATTTCACTGTACAGTTTTTTGTTTAATTAATGTAAGAAGAATAATTTTATTTCGACTACCTTTTGTCTGCCTTAATCAACAATTTACAAATTTGAAACAAGTACAAAATGATGCCAGCTGTTTATTCTATTAAATCGACTAAAACACAGCTTTTATTATATTTCAAAAAATTCTCTTTACTAGAGAACTTATATTAAAAATTTGAAGTCTACTTTTAAGAGCTGGAGTCATGGACATGGATAGTTTGGCTCGTCTTGTTTCCATCTGCCAGCTACAATCTTTGGCACAACTTTGTTATTCCCTCTTTGCACATTTAATAAAAAATAGTTGCAGCAGCTGCAATTTTTTTTGTTGCATTCCTGCCTTTTACTTTGTGCTTGCAGCGATAATTTGAACCAAGAAAATAATTTACATTGCATTAAGCATACGACACGTTGGCCAGAGGGCCACTTAAAGTGGTAGCGAGGCAAATGAAAATGGAAATGGAAATGAAAAATATACCTTGGTTACCGGAGGCATAATATGAAATGTCACATTACGCTCCAGTTCAGGCACAAATGCAGGAAGTGGTCAAGCAAAAAGAGGAGGCCAAATCTCTCTCTTTCTCCATCTATTTTTCTCTATCTCTGCCTTATTCGTTGGTTCACAATTCTTAGCCCAGTTTCAATGCTGGCCAACGACGCACTTGCTGTGGTTAACAGTGGGCGGGGGTGTTGCTACAGGAGCTGATGCTAAGCGGTATTGAGGTTGACTTGGCCAACTGCAGCTACAGCCAACACACACCAATCATCCCCCCCCCTAGGCTAGTCAATGGTCAACAGTTTCTATGCGTTGCCGTTTTTCTATCTTTTTTATTTCTATTTTTTTTTTGTTTTTTATTGGTTTTTTTTTGCTTTGTTTGTGGTTTCAGCGACTGCTGCGAGGCCTTTTTTAACTTTCTTTTTTTATTTTTTTTTTTGTTATGTGTGAAGTCGTTAAAGTGAAAATCGATTTTCACTTTATTGCTGCATGTGCGTGAACACAGGATCTAGGGTTGTGGCTTGGGGCTGAAAGTCTAGGGGCTGTTTTTTCGTTCTGTCAAATGGTCAGTTCATGTTGCAGTAGTGCGGAGGGTTGGTGGTTCGGTGGCCAAAATGTTCAAATGTTCACTCTCAGCACTCGTTGCGCCACAATCGACGGCATGTTTTATGAATGAATTTTTCGAATTGGACGCACATTCTTTTGTTGGTTAATGGACGGCACTGGTTGCCATGTCCAACCACATCGGCTTGTACCTTGATTGTTGTAGGGTTTTATATATATATTTTTTTTTTTGTATTTTTTTTGTATTTTTTGTCCCACTTTTTTGTTTTGAAAACGCAATTTTCAATACAATTCTCGGCGAAAATTTTTTGCTTGCGACCTTTGTTTCCCATTTTATCTGTTTTTTTTTTTGTGTTGGTGAATGTCTAAATATTTGAAATGTAACATTAATCAAAATTTGATTTTACCAATAGGGTCAAAAAGCACTTCAATATTGAATTTGGTATGACGAAGCACTTCAGACATGCTAAAATATTGATAAATGTGCGTGGCATTTGCAAACTGACAGGCGAGACAACAATTGAGACGAATGAATTCATGAAATTGGTAGTTATTGTGATAGAAATGTGAAAGTGACAGAATAGAAGGAGAAATATAAATTGGAATGCCAAAATGCTTAAATGGAATATTTCAGAATTCAACTTAAGCTTTTTGTGCTCATAGAATGATTTATTAATGTTTTTTTTTGGAAAGTATGCAATAATTTCTAATATTCATTAAATAGATTACCAAATGAAGAAACAAATCTTTGTTTAAGCCTTTTTGTAGGAATATAAGAAAGGGTTCTCTGCTCACATTTCTTATTTTGTTTTTTCCTTGTTATGCAGAAAGTCTGACAGCAGCTTTTGCTACTGGTTTTAACTCGTTTCAGTTTCAGCCATGACTTGCACTTGTTTTTCTTTTCAGTTGTTGTTGTTGCCAACGAGCTTTAAACATATGTTCAACAAGGTATAAACATTTGTTTACAGCCATGTCGCAATTAGAATTAACTGTAAACGGTTTTCATTTTCCATTCACCAGCTTTTTAAAATTCTCATATATAAATTTGAATTTTAAAAAGCACATTTCATGATTCTTATTTGCTTTTTACTTAAGCTTTCACAACAAGAGAGGATAATCGGTGGATTGAGACTGCTTTATATATGCCCATCGTTAAAAAATATAATACAAACAAATTAAAATTTTTTTTAACTCCGCGATACACAGCTCTGTAAAAATAATAATACCATACGATAATCGAGCAAAGCCGTTTTATGATTGTTATATCACTTGATTCCTCAATCTGTACAATTAAATGTTGTTGACTCCCTTTGTTTGGCTCAAACATGATTTCGCTGGATTTTACTATACCCATTTCAGAATTTTTCAATGGGTACAGGAAATAAATATGGCATGAGTTGAATTTAATTCACATTGCGTTTGCATTTTAAGTTTCGCTCAGTTCTTTATTCATGAGTTGAATGTGTGTGTGTGTGTATGTATTGGTGAGTGCAAAAAACGAAAGAATAAATGCATATAAATAAATGAATGAGTGCACAGCTCTGCATAATTTGAAAGCCAGCGTAGCTAACCAAAATTCAAATTTCGTTATAATTATGAAACTCAATTCTAGCAACTAGGCAACAATATTTTTTTTTTTAGAAATTACAATTTCTATGCAATGATGCCAATATACCAATTGCCAAGGAGAAGTTTCCAAATGTAAACATAAATTTGTTTTTTTCTTTTAAATACTTAAAGCTTTACATTTGAGAAATGAAACTAATTGTTAATTTGTAATTTTTAAATTTAAAAGCAATTTACTATTTTATTTTATATTATTTAATTTTATTTAATCAGCTCACATAAGAATAAATTAATTCGAATAGCAGAAATGAAATATATATAACAATTGCAGGACTGCAGTTGGGTCTCTACGACTCCTACGCAATTTGTATGCGCATTTAATCTAGGCGATGGCTCGGATTTGGTTCCAAATACTCGATGCGACAGTGAGCAATGAAATGCACTTTAGCTCATCTGTGAATGCCGTGGGAACTAATCATGAAAAAACCAAATCGAAGCTGCACCCCAAGCCATGCCGAATCCTGCTACTAAAGCAATTCAACTATGTCGCACTATGTCAGCGTGCAGAGCCAAGCAATTCCAATTCGCTCGCATATCCTTTAGTATTTGGTTTAGCTGGGCCACTGCCATTCCCAGGGGTGGATCACCCAGCTGCGCCACTTCAGTGTGTTGTGGTGCGCATTGTTGCGCTTTCAATTGCACTTTTTCGCTGCGCCAACGAAAGGCATCAGTTGGAAGTCCCTAAGCGTGGCCAGCACAATGACAATCGAGGCCAAAGAGTCCTGGGGAACTACACATTTTCACGGCAATCGCAGCATCTGCTGCCAGGCTACATATGCCTCTGCTTAAAAGCTTTTAATTAATTGCATTTAGTACTATAGACTCTGGTTCGGATTTCGTTTCCCTTTTAGCACACATTGTTCACCAAACCGAGAAAGAGTTCATTGGTTTCTGTGCATTGTCCAACTTAAAGTATGAGACTAGTTCGACATTTCAGATTTGGAAATTTCCTCTTTTTTAGAAATTGCAAAATTTGTGTCACGAAAAGTGTCGCTAAACTTAATCAAGGAGACTCATTTCCTGACATGACTCAGCCAGTTCTGATTGGGTTTTTTATAGTTTTTTTTTCTTGTCTGACGATTTCTAAAGAATTCAGATGTCTTCTCCACAATTCTCTTAAAAAACATATATGAAATAAAATTACGTATTATATGAGCAAAAATATTAGCGCATTTTAGTAGATTGATAAACCTTTCTTGGTTCTCTATTTTAGTATTGTTAACACTCTCTAAATCTTCCAATTTCTATCTATCTATCTAAGTTGAGAGTATTTCAACTAATTTGTAATTTCACAGCTTTGTGAGCAGTTATTTATTATTAATTTAAGAGCTTCAGTTAAATGCTTTTTAATTGCCTATTTGATGCATTTTAGTTTCGCTTTTATTTGAATTATTTATTTTGGTTGTATTTAATAAATAATCCCTAATATTTATTCATAATCTCCATCGACATAGATATTATTGGAATATTTGGCGCAGTTGTTCCGCATTTAATTTATTAAATAGTGAACATTTACCGTGAAAATATCAATTACACACACGTGGAATGTGCACATATTTTATAATTATTTATTTGTTATTTGAGTTGTATTTAATAAATAATCTCTAATTTTTATTCATCATCTCCATCGACACAAAAATGTTATTGGAATTTTTTTTCCGCAATTTTTCCTCTTTTCATTTATTAAATTGTTGAAATTTAAATTGGAAATTCACCGTGAATATATCAATTACACACACTTGTAATGTGCATTTATGCATATTTTGCAATTAACCTACTAAGGCAGGAGTAAATGCATTTATAATGTCATCAGACAACAAACAAAAATGTGATAATTTTCGCTTGGATGGCTAATACCAAAACCAATAATATCCCACACACACACACACAGACACAACAATAAAAGTGTAAATTGTGTGAAAAACTGTCACACAAAAGGTTTACCAAACCTGAAAGTTTTCATTGTAAAATCAATACGCTATATTTTAAATATTTAATATTATGCCACACAAGCATTTTCAAATAATAATAACAACAGCAGCGAGTTTAGCAAAACTAAATCCCTTTAGGGCAATTGATTAGCTTCAAAATGGGCACAATTCAATGGCCACAAATGTATTTAAATTTTGGACACCAATAATGCCATCCTTCTCCCTTGCTCTGCCCAGATTTCTAACGTAAATGAAATAAAAAATTTATGTAAATCGTTGAGCCACGTAAAATTCAATGAATTTCGATTTGTTTTTTTTTTTTTTTGGTCAAATCCCTCGATAAATCACCCAGTGGCAACTTTAAATGTTGCACTGGTTACGATGCGATTTAAATGTCCCAAATACTATTCGTTTCATGGTTATGAATAAAGAGGAAATGTGGGGACAAAATGAAAAGTAAAAAATGGAGCAATCGCTTAAATCTGTCGCCTGTATGCCAAAAATTGGGAAAAAAGGCAACGCCGAATCGCACACAAAGAGTCAAATAAAAAAAAAACGAGAAAAATTCTTGCCAGAAAGACAAATATCTTTGGGTAAGCGAAATGAAGGCATGAATGAGCGAGCAGCTGAGCCAAATGCATGTTTGATTGAATGAATGTGCAGTGAATACGTTTAAAATGCATACGAGTATCAAAAATATGATCAAATATAGGGTAGACGGGTAGAGGTAGAGGGGAGGGGAGCGAAACTCACTCGCATTTCCAATCATGTTTTCATATTCATATTCACCTGATGATAAAAGTGCAAACACATAAAAAGCTGCCCCGAAAATGTATGGTAAAAAACATACAATTGAAATAAAGTTAAGCAAAAGGTAAAGCAGACTCAAAAAAAAAAAGTACATAAAAATTGACTTTCTGCAATTTGAATGCTTTTTCATTTTAATACCCCGTCGACTACCGAGTGCACAAATAAAGACTGTTGACTGTTATTGACAATTTATATAAATTGAAATTCAATTTTCAATAACAACAATTTTAAGCAGCTTTCAAATTATGAGTATTTGAAGGATATCAACTTCTCTATTTACTACTTAAAGTAGAAAAGTGAACTGAGTATTTCTACGTCGAGCAATTGTTTTAAAGAGTATTTCTTATTGTTGATTTGTGGCACTTTTCTTTTTATTTTTTTGTTGCATGAATGTTAAATGTGAATTTCAATGTGAATAGGCCTGGCAATGGCTCCCAACTGCAATTTGCATTGTTTTCGCGCTGAATGCCCTCAGCTTTTTGGCTCCCTTTGGTCTCTCTCTCTCAAATGCTGGCTTGACTGCAATGATTGCATAAAGCCAGTCAAGAAGAAGCCTTTACTCACGATAAAAGGCATTGTGTGTGTGTGTGTGTTAGTGTGTGTGTGTCTGTGTGTGTTACTGGCAAAGGGAGCAAGGTTATGCCTCTGAGAATTGCACCATTGTTAGATTGTTTGCCATTAGAGTTCTGCAATGAGCTGCTCATTGTATTGTTGTTGGTCACATTTTGACTAACAAGGCGTGAATAATATTCCATCCAGTTAAGTAAGCATTTTATTTGCGTATTTTACTGTATCTCATGTTAAGCCTTTTCTAGTATTTTCTTCAATTTAATAATTGAATTTATATTTCAGCAGAACCTAAAGTTTTTACTATGCCTCATATTAAGCCTTTTCTATTATTTTCTTCAATTTAATAATTGAATTTATAATTTAGCAGAAAGTAAAGTTTTTACTGTATCTCATGTTAAGCTTTTACTAGTATTTTTTTCAATTTAATAATTGAATTTATATTCCAGCAGAACGTAAAGTTTTTACTGTATCTCATGTTAGGCGTTTTTAGTATTTTCTTTAATTTAATAATTGAATTTATATTTTAGCAGAACCTAAAGTTTTTACTGTATCACATGTTAAGCTTTTACTAGTATATTCTTAAATTTAATAATTAAATTTATATTCAAGCAGAACCTAAAGTTTTTACTGTAGCTCATGCTAAGCTTTTTCTAGTATTTTCTTTAATTTAATAATTGAATTTATATTTTAGCAGAACGTAAAGTTGTTTTCGTAAATTTTGTTCAGTATTTTCTTCAAATTAATAATTGATTTCATATTTTCTTATATTTTTAGTTATTCAACTTTCAAAAGCACTCAAGGGACGCTCATAATTAACCTGAATAGCCCCATAAGCAAAGCAAACAGATAAACCAAAAACCAAAACCTATCTAAAGGAGAGCACAGCAAACAATGCATTTGGTTAAGCTGTAACTATAGTTTGTTGTGATAGAAACCAGAATATTTGGTAAGTGGGACGAAAAAAAAAAAAAAAAAAACATAGTCGACTTTTTGGGGGCAGAATGGTGGTTGTGGGTTCTTGAAACTGGGGTTGGCTGTTGCCAGTGATGACCACCTCAAAGGGCACAAACGCCTAACGGAAAATAGTGCAAAATGCAGCTGAAAGGCAACTGCACTTCAAAAGGGTAAAAAAAAAATGAAGAAAAACAAACAACGCGAGGCGGTTATAATATTAATTAGAATGTTTGTGCAGCTGGCTTTGCCACAATGCCGGCATGCAACACTTTTATTCTACCCTCTGCTGATGAAATAATCATTTTAAATGAGCACATCTGCGACTTCATTATGTTTATATATTCTTAATCAGAACTTAACTTTTTTAATGTACCCAAATTGAAATAGAATACATTTTTAATACATAATACAGGGTGTTGCATAGTAGGGTACTTTTAAATTAGCCTACTATAAAATGTGCATAGTTTATTGCTTCATTTCCTGCTATTTCGCACTTTTGGGGAAAAAAATCTATTTTTTTATACATGTTTTTTTGTGGCTTTGTATACTGAAAGCATAATTTTTTTTTTTATATATTTCGTTTGTGTGCAGAATTTATTCACATATTTGGCTCTTTTATTTCCCATATCTTCTATGTAGCGCAATTTTCAAAGCGGATGCTTACTTTCCGTCGGGGTTTACCGTATTTTGTATGAATAATCCACTCAAAATCACCGGTAAACCTAAAACTGCATTATTTGATCTATTACCACAAACCTCTTATAATTAAAAATAATTTATCCAATTAAAGTAATATGTTTTTAACTTTGTTTAATTTTGATAAAATCGAACAACTTTTTAGCTATGAGGAAAGGAATTGCAATAATGCATATCAAATTATGTAGTTTTTTGCTTGTTAAGTGTTGATTTCATTTACGTTGCTTTATGCAATTTAAATTATATTAACAATTACCCTTTACTAACTGTAAAATGGGTATTATAATGTTATGAAAATACATATAAAATGTAAAATGCAGCAAATCTGAATCCTAGTAATATTGTTCAGAAAAGCGATTCCAGTCGTGTCGCCATATATCCGACTATATCCTAGAAATACTATCTTCCCCTAAGCTAACCTACAGGATATATCCAAGTCGCTATATCCTAGTCAGTCTCAACTTGAACACTTTAATTGCTTCGCTACTGTTTTATTTATGCTAATTTAATGCAATTGTTGTGTTTGGTCAAATTAAAAATGGGACAAAATAAAATGGGTATTAGGGTATACAACTTTAAATATAATTACTGTATAATTATTTAAATACGCTTTGTTCAAATGTTTAATTCTCGAAAATTAAAACGGAATCTTTTTTGGGTATAAATCAGATACTGTTCACTCGGTAAGTTTGTGGTATTGTGATTTCTGTGATAACTTTATCCTTGACACAAAAGCATACCACATATTTGGCTTAAAGGGTTATTGCTCTAACCTAGAATTTTAAGGACAAAAATTTGTATAGTTAGGCATGGTAAACGACTAATCCAAACTGTGTGTCAATGACTAATCTTCCATTTCCACACTCCAAAGAAAAATTATTAGCTTTTGGTGTTGGCAACTTTTGTAGACCACAAAAATTGTAGCAATTTGTAATTGGTATTAGTTGGCGTTGATGGGTAATGCATAAAGCACCTACACGATGGCTATATATATATAAATTTTATAAAGTCAACTGGAAGATATTCCCTAAACACACACACCACATACACACACACACACATACACAGGCAGAACTCACTAAGTGCTTCTCACACGTAGCAAAAGTAAATGTGGTTCTTATGCATGTACATGTTACAGACGGCAAATACACGAAGCCAAAAGGATGAACATTAGATACATTCATGCTAAGACTTCCGCACACACACACACACACACACACAGAAACACACAGAAGTACACACACATACTGTTGGACACACATTCGCCACATTTACCCACACTACAAATGAAACTTAGCAAGTGGCAAGCTAAGCACCCAACATTGACTACCACAATAGACAACATTAATGTTAGTTTGCCCTCATCGCACTTCTTGAATATCCTGCGAGATGCCTCCCAAACCATTTGCACACTGAAGTTTCACATTTTCTTAGCGACGGTGTAGAAGACTAGGTCGGAAAACTTGTGCCTCCATAAATGTACTCTAAGTTGTTCATAGTAAAATTGCATCAGCGAATCACACAGTTCATTTCATAAAAAACTTCATATTTGTAAAATTTTAAGAAATTTAAAATAAGTACTTTATTTTGTCCTAATACTGTTTGTCATTAATCATTGCGAGAGTAACTAAAATTCGTCTTTTTCGCGAATGGATTCATTTCCCTTTGGTTTAGGTTCTTTCGGTTTCTTGCTCGGGAGTTAAAAAGAGTAATAGACACATGTGAGCGAAAGCTGTAGATAAGTATAAAAAAATATATTGTACATTATTTTCTTTATTTGTTTTGTTCTGTGTTCTTTTTTTTTTCTGGCTTGCCGCAAATTTTACAAATACGTTTGGCATACTCGGAACTTTTGGAGCCTGACCGACAGCTCTGGTATCTCCCTCTGTATGTGTGTGCACTCCGTGCTGGAGTGGCTGCTCTGGATGGCCAGGGATCGTTTTTTTGTTAGCTTAATAAAAATACATTTTGCACGTGGTGTGCGACACCCTCCGCAACCTCTCAAACACTAGACAAGCTGACACCCCCAAATAGCTCAGTGGGCTATGCAATTTTTAGTACTTACTCGTATTTGTTGTACTATCTGCGTATCTATGGTGGTGGAGTAGCACAAAAATAAACCGCGTACACTTACCAGAAAATCCTTCCGGACACGTACAATTGTAGTAGGCAACACCATCCACACATGTGCCACCGTTTTGACATGGGCCCGACCAGCATTCGTCCCAATTCGTTTGGCACTGGATCCCTGTGTAGCCGTCAATGCAGTAACACGAATACGAGCTGAACTCATTTGTAGTAGTTGTTGTTGTTGTTGTTGTTATCACGACACATGCGGGAGGTGACACATTCGGTTGGGATGGGCGCAACGGTGTGTCAATGATGCATCAAGCGTTCAGCAAAAAAAAAACAGTTTTGTGGGCAAACCCATAAATGAAAAGATAGAAAAAGTAAAGCAACAAACAAGAAAACGTTTTTAGATAAAAATAGTTTTACAAATATCACAATATGGTGTAGAAAGTAGCGCATACGCTGAGAGAAAATATGTATAATTTGTATAAAAGTTAAGAATGAATATATGGCTTATGAATAACAAGTTAAACTCATTTGTATTTATTGAATATTTTTACTTAGTCCCAGTTGAGTCGAAAATGTGCTTCAAGGCTATTTTAGGTCAGTTTTGTGCTATTTGCACTGAATAAATATTTCGATATTTTTCGGTTCTTAATGCATACCTTATTTTTTTGGCACTGTGTCGAGGGAGAAAGTTCTCACACCATTGGAGGGTAATTGAAGTGAGCCACACTGCCAGAGTTGCCAGAGTTGCATATGCACATATAAATGTGTCTTTATCTAATAGTAGAATGTACATGAAGTTTTCTCAGTGGCCAGGCGGGTGCTATAAACATGGCCAACAATCTCGAGAAATTACGGTTGAGTAGTGGAAATAAATATTTGGTAGCCAATTGGGATTGAGTTTTTACTACTAAGAGTGAATTGAAATTGAAGCGGAAACAGCAAAGGCAGCAGCAATGGCAACAACAACAGCAACAACAACAGATTTTGTAACGGCAATAGTAACGGTAATAGAAACGTAACGGAAATGCAAAAGTGTCGAGGGACTGTCACCGACATGGCAGACATTTCCTGGCTTGGCCTCCCCGTTAGCGCTCTCCCCTTCTCTAGGATAAGTTTGCAGCTACACAGCTTAATTAAAGAACTTTTGCAGTGTGATACTAGGCCATCAAGGGGGGAGGGAGGGATGAGTGGTTGCGGGGTTGGTGTGTGCACTCTTTTATTATGGATTACATTAGGATGTGTTTGTAGAGCTCTCTCTCTCTCCCTCTCAGTGTCACTTTTTGTTGTTGTATATCTGTCGATGAGCACAGGTAACAGTTACTCCAAGGCACATTGGAGACACTTGGAATGGGTAAAGAAAAAATACTTTTGTTGCTGCCTTTGACATGGACTTGTTCACCCAGGAGGCCTGTTGATTTGTTGGCATGCCAAAAACAATTGCACTGAGTAGATAAATGGCAATGGGGAATCGCATTAGCTGCTACATGTATAACTGATAGAATCGTGGCAATACCAAGGGGAATCAGTGAAATAATCCTTGAATTTGTAAGTAAAAATGTTTCTTTTAACATTTTCTGTCAGCTCGACCGTAAATATGTTTTATCCTAGGCCATCAATTAATTTGCTGAAAATCTTAGCATAAATTGACATATTTGAAAGGGTTTAAATAATCATATTATAAATTCTGACAGAGCAATTCACTGCTAAGCCTGGTTCAAGAAACAACAAAGGATCTGTAAAATTGTAAACTTTTCATTTTTTCACATCATCAACTTATTTAAGTGATATGATTTTATGTTCTGCTCCCTTTTACGAGCTTATCGCCATTTGCTATTTGCTAAACATTTTCCATTACTATTTTTACGATTTGTATAAAACTTGCTCAACTCTGAAACGGGTCATAAATACCGATATTGGCGAAAACTAGTCAAACATAAACCTCGATAAACCAATAAAATATCAATGTACTCAGATAACTCTCAGTCGACTTTAGCCAACTGATAGAATGGTGCAAAACTATTCAGTTAATCCGTTTAAATCACATTGAATCGTGTTAAGTTTAATTGTAGCTATAAATTTTTCTTGCCAGCGCATAAACTTCTATACCGCCAGTTGAGCTAAAACCAACTAACCTCGACAAAGCAAAAAGACACCCCTTCCAAACTCTCTCTTCTGATTCCTCTTCCCAGCTGCTGGCTATGTCAAGAAATGCGCGCTCCAAAAAACTTTTCAACAGTCTGCCAGGATTCGCATTTGACTTGCAGTTTTGCGTGAAGCTATCGTAAAAATATCGTAAACGCTTTTTATAGAGCAAATTCGCAGACTGTGAGATTGGTTGGGCTACTACGAGCGTGCCTGATAAGGCTTCAAATTGAGGCAGGTTCCGCTTATGGCCACATTTAGCGGCCACATTCGCATATAGAGCGGGGGGAAGAAAATGGGAATTCACTAGTTTAAAAGAAGTTGGATTCAGCTACGGCTCTTTTGGAGCAATACTTTTTTATATACAATATGTGCAACTGCACTAAGAATAATTCGCTGAATTGAGTAATTGTTTTTGCTAATTAGAATTGTGAATTTTAAACAGATTAAGAATTTTGTAATTAATTGTAGCAAACAGGGAATTATATTGAGCTAATTTATGTAATATATTTAAAGAGTAACTAAGTAAGTGACCTAAATATCAAATTAAGTTTTCGCATAGTATCTAAATATCTATTCAAGAATGAAATATCTTCTAAAAGTAGATCATAAATATCTATTTCGTCTATCTTTTAATTAGTTTTCTGTGATATTCATCCAACAAATTTACGCATAATTTAAGACCCTATTTGCAGGGAAAAGGCCTAACGTTTAGCATCTGTAGAGGTCATAGGATACGCTACATTACGTGCAAAATTTATTGTTGCTGGAGGATGTGCATTAGACACTCTCCTAAGTTAATAATGCGCAGCTTATGCAATTGAACCCACTTCTCTATGGCAAGCGACCCACTCAACTGCCACTCAATGCAGCCGCAACTTGGCCTCATTTTAAAAAGGGGGGCGGCGGGGTGTGGGGGTTTGGTTTGCATAAAAGGCAAATAGCGGGCAGATATGTAGAATGAGTGCGGGGTGGGTTGAAACGGATTAACTGTGTTGGAAATGCATTTGCCTGCAAAGTGGCGGCATCAACATGTTTGCCCTCTGTAAGTGTGCGAATGGAATCCTACGGCTATCGATGGCTAACAGAAACTGCTGCTGCTGCTGCTCCTGCTGTTTCTGCTGCTTCTGCTGCTTCGGCTGCTGCTGGGCTGTCGCTCAAGTGGTGCAAGTTTATTGCCCACTCGAAATGTGTTGAACTGAGTTTATTGGCTTGGCGATAATAAGCATTGGATGCAAGGATTCAACTAAGTTGCTGCAGCACCAGCTGCATGTGGCAGCATATGTGATGGAAAGATGTGAAGGACTCACCTGTTCAGGCCATCGATGCAGACGCCAAACACACAGGGATTGCTGAGGCAAGCGAAGCCCGCTTGACTGCTACCCACAAGGCTGAGAGCGAGGCAGAGCGTCAATAGCAGTCCAGACTGTGGCCGGCTCTCGGCAAAAGTCCTTAAAGTCCTGCAAATTCTTTTTATTGTTGTTGCCGCTGCTGAATTTGCACAATTTAGTGTTGTTGGTTGTTCTATTGTTTTTATTGTGGCTGTCGTTGTTGTTGCAGTTCCTGTTGCTGTTGCTGCTGTTGTAGTTGTAGTTGTTGGCATCTTAAGCAGGTGGTTTCGTTGCATATCCGTTAATGGCTGCGTGGCTGAGCTGCTAAGCACCACTTCCAGAATCCGCCCAGTGGTTGTTGTTCCATTTGCCGTTAGCGGCGTTGTGGTTGCAGCAGTTGCTGCTGTAGTTACTGCAATTGCTGTTGTTGTTGTTGTTGCTGTTGCCGTTGCTGTTGCTGTCTTAGCATATTTAATGCATTTATTAATATTTAAATCACGTCTTCGACACATTTCCCATTTCAATTTCCCGCGCTCCATGGCGCTCAGCATAAATAAATAAAAGATCTTCAATGATAATCGCCCGTTAATCATACGCCCCGTGGCGCGTTTGATTGTTACTGTTCTTGCTGTCTGCCAAGAGATTCCTCTTAAGTGCTATATTATTTCGCATTGTTTGCTCTACTTGACAGCTTCTAGTCTCTGTTTTCTTATTGCTGCCTTACATTGTTGTGGATGCACCAATTGGCCATGTTGCACTGGCCATCAACCAACTGGGGGAATGATCTTTATTTTTATTTTTGTTATTGCTTTTATTATTATTATTATTATTATTATTATTATTGTGTATTATTGGTTTGTCTTAGACTGCTGCCGTTTCCGTTTCGGTTTCCTATTTCTGTATTTTCGTTTCGCATGATTTCAACTTGTAAACTGCAAGTAAAAAGTTACAAGAAAAAATATTAACATTGTAAATAAAAATACTTAAATATTGTTAAAACTCCGCGATTAAAAATATAATGAATATGGTGTATGTATTTGTTTTTAATTACATATAAATTGGAGAATATAATGGAAATCGTATTTAATGCAGTCATATTTAATATTTATTAATTAATTAATTTTATAGTCTGAAAATCTTTTTAACCTCAAGTCAAACATGGTATGAATTTATTACCCAAATATGTATCTTTGGCTGATTAATTCCATAAAATAAATATCACAATTTATTACTTTGTCTACTAAGATTTACTCAACATTACAGCTTAACTTTATCCACGTTTTAATATCAATTTTATACTTTTGGATTTTATAGTAATCCACTTAAACTGTTTACTGATTGCATGTAAAAATAAGTGCAAATTATTATGAAATTACAAGAACAAATTAAATTAATAAACTCTGTCTGTGTGATTATAACAATTGGTAACTAAAGCTCCTCCGCTGCTAATCAATTGATGCCATAATCCATATAATATCCGTTGGACACACAGCTTCCAGGATGTGGCATAACATTTCATTTCGTTGCGGTAGTTGGCTGTCCTGTCATATAAAGTGTCAAAATGAAATCCCCAACTTGTTCACATTTCATATATATATATTTTCACATATGTGTGCGAGGTGCTTAGTTTTGGCCATTAAAACAAAATGGCTCACAGCAGACCAGAGCAGACCAGCACAGAACAGACAGGATCAGACCAGTACAGAGTACAGACAAGTGGACTTAAATATGAACGAAGTGGGAGCAGCGGGGAATAGCGAGAAATCCCAGTCACATGTGCTGGTTAAGCTGCAGCGGAAAAAAAAGTTAACAACTTTTGTTTGGAACTGCGAACACGAAGTAAATATTTTTTATGTGCTACGCAAAAGATACGCGCGCGATAAAAAGAGACAGAAGAGAGAGAGGATAGGGGTAGAAAGAGAGAGGGAGATGGTGTAAACTGAACTGGCAATGGCACAGTTAGACCGACCGAATTATAAGTTTAAAATTGAAACTGGGGACTTCAATTAAGGCGTTAGCAGTCAAAAGCGTATGTGCCCCAGCCAATAAACTGGCCAAAAACTCAGCGTAAATTCCAAAATGAGAAAGAGTCAGAAAGAGAGAGGGAGATAGAGAGAGAGAACGGCAGGAGATGCATGGATACAGTATCGCATCAACATAAATCCCACTTAACGGTGCGACCAGGCAATAAAAAGTTGCCAATCCACGGGACTGGCTTGTGTGTTGGCTGTAGACAGAATGTTGCATTTGGAAAGCCAACAGCATGGATGCTATAACGAGTGGGTAATAATGCCAATGGCGCTGCAAGAGTGGGACGGAGACAAGAGAGTAAGAGAAAAAGAGACAGAGAGAGAGGGACAAAAATGCAATCATAAAGCTAACACAAATTTAGAGCGTGCTCTAATAGATCATTAAAATCACGATAAGGTTAACTCTTCGTAGATTGCAGCATTGTTGCTGCTGCTGTTCCCCCCCCCTAACGGCAACTGCCCATATCACTCTCTCTGGACTCTAGAAATAACGATAACAACATGCTGCAAGCAACTGTGAAATGCAGCTCGGCATTTAAACAAATCGCTTGAACAAAACTATGGAAGGAGAATTTGGTGGCAGCGGTGACAAGCAGCTGTTGCTGTTGCTGTTGCTGTTGCTGCTGCTGTTGCTGCTGCTGCTGTTGCTGCTGCTGCTGCTGCTGTTGACGTCGTTCAACTTTTTGTGTGACATTCTCTGCTGTTCTCTGTGCGAGAATGGAATGGATTAAGTGGAGGTTGAGGAATGGGAAATGGAGGCTGATGGTGCGACCACCCGACTCTTCAGTCCCCAAGAACGCCATCAAATTGCTTGCACCTGCAGCGGCAAATTTTCGGAAATTTTAACTATCACAAAAATGAAACTGTAACTCTTAGTGTGTGTGTGTGTGTTGTGTGTGTGTTGTGTGTAGTTGTGAGTTCCATTTTAATTCGTTGCGTTCTCATGGTGAAGGATACGTCACCAGCTTGAGTATATGGGCACGTTCCAGCAACGGTTCCTCTGCTGCTGCTGCTGCTGTTTCTTTTTGCTGGTCGCCTTTTCTTCGTTATTTCCACAAATGCAACTTTGTGGGCTGCTGCGGGGGAGGAGACGCTGTGAGCACTGAGTGTAGTGCTATTAACGTGGTCCGTTTTGCCGTTCGGTGGGTGTGGCAACAGAATGTTGCAGATTTACAAATGTTGTTGTTGTTGCTCTTTTTGGTGACATTAATGAATGAGCCTTGTTATGTAAAATGTGTAATCTACAGGGTAATTATAAGCAGGTTTCAAGCACTCACTCTGTGTGTGTGTGGGTGTGTGTGTGTGCTTGACTTTTGAGTGACGGATCTGTGAAAGTGTACAAGAAATGTGAAAGATGAGGGATGCATTTGGCTGGGTAGCTCCTGTTAATGATGTATTGCACAACGATTTCATTTGAGCCAAAATGGTAGTAAAAGCCGTCACTTGATTTCAAGTATAATCTTTAAGTTTAAAGAATTTCATGTAAAATTAAAGATTAAAGCATTCGAACTGATTTCATAAGGAGCTGGTTTTACACAATTCACTTGTAGTTTACATAATTAAGCTTAAAGTTTCTCATCTCTGTTTGCTTCACAGTTGGATTATTGTTATTCATAATAATTTGAATAAATTAAATTACTTGTTTTGCTTAAGCTTGCCGAGTATTAGACAAATAAAAATAAAACCATTGAAATGTCATCAACAGAAGTGCAATTCTCAGAACTGTTGTGCAACAAAATGCTTTCAACAAGTTTTTGAGAGAGTTGTTGGGCTGCTTTTTTTTTTTATCCCTTTTTTTTAACTAACTGCTGAATAGAAGTTTTGTAACGCTAGAGGCGATTTTAATTAAAATTACATTGTTTTTCGGATTTATATTTTTATACCCTGGCAGAGGATAAATATTTAGTTACCTCAGAAGTTAAATGTATTTGAAATCATTACTATGAGCTTAATTATATTTAGAGTTGCCTTATTGTAATAGATTCGCAATTTATGTGATATTAAATAATATTAAATATAAAAAATATAAAAAATAAATATAAATAATATATAATATTAAATACAATAAATATAATAAATATAATAAATATAATAAATATAATAAATATAATAAATATAATAAATATAATAAATATAATAAATATAATAAATATAATAAATATATAATATATGTTATTGAAACTTGGTTTTCAACTCAGTTTTCTATCCTTGAAAAAGCTTACAAATTAATATCAGGCAATCATTCTAAAATAAATTAGGCTAGGATCAGAGACATATGAGTGTGTTCCAGGGTATTTAATGCTCGGTATGTGAAGGATAAACCCCTTCTCCTGCTATGTATATATGTTTTATATATAAATACGTACATATTTGTTAAGCCAGTTTTGACTTTTTGTGTCTTTGAACTTATGCACAGCGTCGGCCGGCAAACAAAGAAACCAAAAAAAAAAAAAATCTACATGAAATATGCTGAGACCGAAGAATGCAAATCAGTTGGAGCGACTACTGCTTCTGCATTCCATTTCCCTTTCCCTTTTGTTGTCCCTTCATTTTGACTTTGCACAGGCACTTTAAAATACTGTTAATTAATTCCGACAAACATTGTTCAAATATTTGAGAAAACAGTTAGAGCAAATAGGGCTCTGGCCAGGGCTGGCGTAATGTTTTATTGTTTGAGAACGCTTCCAAGTAGAATCATATCAAAAGTAAGTGTTTCAACTGGGTGTACATTGAAGCGCGTGAAAATCGATTTACCAAAAATAAACACGCACACCGCAAAATAATTAACATGTCTGTGCAAGGCATATGAGTAAATACCGTTCCTCCCTGTTACCTACGACCCTCTATCTATCGCCCTCACACAAACTCACACTCCCTTCATCTCCGTCTCCTTTTCGCTCACTCTCTTTCTCCCTCTCCTTTCAGCTCTACTCTTACGTCATGTTTGCTGTTCAAATACAATTATAACGGTGCTCAGCTTGAACCCCAAAAGTGAGCACTATCCCCTCGTTCCTCCCCAGCTCCAATACATAATACGTGTCTGGCAACCACTTCCGATTGCTTATTATGTACCAGCCACCCCCACCCAAATAAAAAGTTAACTTCACAAAATATCAGCTCCCAAAAGCGTGTCGTACCTATGGCTATCGCTTGGTGTGTGTGATGGGGGAGGGGGGGGGGGGGGGGAGTATGAGGGCGTGTCCTGCTCTTGTTGTGGTTCGTTTAAATTAATTGACCTAAATCAATTTCTGACTTTGACGTATTATGTACAATTTCTCGACCGCAGTTGCCGCACATAATTTTCATAACTCATGCTTTGACTTAGACAGCTGGACCAAAGCCGCCCCTCGCCCCTCGCCCCTCGCTTGGAGAATTACTAAAATCAAATTTATTTTGCTGGTCGAAATAAATTTGTATGTCTAAGCGTGCAGGTTGGCCAAAAGTGTTGTCAGGTAAATAAAATAAAAATCTGTTATTGTTGTACAAACGTAGTTGAATATTTAAATATATTATTCTCATTCATTTAACTAAGCCTTGAATAATTGTTGGCAATATTTTAATGGATTACTGAAACTTTTTCTGGATCGACCAGCCCCCACAAACAGGACTTTGTCTCCTCCAGTGCAAAATCTGCTTCGTGGCATTCGGGATTCCTTAAGGATAGCTGCCGTTGTCGAGCCATTAGATATATGGGCCTTATATCCTGTGCTGCATCTGCGCCAGCTGAAAGATTAAGTGCCCGTGCATGCTCTCAAATATACACATACATGAGACAAGCGTATTGTGTATACGCCTCGTCATACCAGCGGCTCGGTTGGTCATGTCCTGAGCTTTTGCTCGGCGCCGCTTAACGGCGAGTGGCTTTCTGCACCCACAGTTCCAACATGCCGCACCGCTTCACCCACCCTCCCGCGTGGTGACCTGCCTTAATAGTTGACCCAACGTTTGCCTTTCGACGTTTCCACTGCTCTTTCTCGTCTTACATTTTTTTTTGTCTCAATGCTTTTCGCAGCCGTTTTATAAATGTGTTTTAAAAGTGTTTTTCAAAAAAAAAAAATCCGTGAATTTTCCTTGCTCTTTCTTTGCTGCTCTTTGCCCCCTCTTTGTTGTTCCTGTTTGGAGCCTGTGTTTTCTTCTCCGCTTTTGTTCTGTCGCGTCCTGGGTTGTGTAAACACTTTTACATCCTACGCTTGGACAATATTTATTAATGCAATCTGTTCCACTGGATTTATATCAAAAAATATTTGTCTTGCAAATTATACTGTTTCTTTTTGTTATTGTTGTTGTCGTTAGTAGGAAAAGCTTCAGAAACCAGCAACTTATTTTCTGTAAGCTATTTTCCATCTGGAATAATGTTTATCATTGCAGTTAATGCTTCGTTGAATCATGCAGGTATTTCAGTCAAAGGCAGGTAAAATTGTTTTATTATTAACGAAAATAAGTTTTAAACAACAACTGGTTTTCTGCATAGTTACGAGCCACACAGGCAGTTCAATATATTAATCGCAAACTACAATCTATGAAAAAATGGGAACTTTCTTTGCACAAGTTTGGTTATTTTTATTTAACGTTTTTTTTTTTTTCAAAAGAATCGGTAAACTGGTTGAACAACTACCAAACTATGTATCCAATGTTTTATTATGCTTTGAATTTCTCTGGGTTTTTTGATGTAATTTTTTTAGCCCTATTTTACGAATTTCTTTTGTTGTTGAGTCTCGGCCAAATAGCTTTAACGTGGTGCGTGGGCTTATTTATCAAAAATCAATAAGTGCACAAAATACTTGTATGCCAAGGCAAACATCCCACATATATATATATATATATATATATATATATAAGCTATATAAATTGTTGTGCGAAGCACCAATTGGCTTCCAGGCGTACCACAAAATCTCGCCACAAACCCAACAAAACACAGCCAAACGATATGTAACATAAGAACAGGGGGCGAGGGGGTGATGTCCCGCTTCTGGGCAATTTGGGATAGGCAGAATGCGATATGGTAACGGCATGGATACATCGATTATACAAGGCAGCCAAAGCACACAAAACTGGGCGGCGTTTGCCCAAAGACTTTGCTCAACTCCTTTTAATATGGGAGTATCATTGCTGTGTCTGAATCTGTTTCCTCAGTTTGTGGCAACTATGCTCAAATTTTGCTCACACAATCTCAACTACAATTTGAACAAATTTTCGTTGGTTTTTCTACTTTTTTTTTTTTTTTTTGCTGGTAATAAAAGTTTTTATCGCTTTAAATGCATTCCCATTTTCTCGTTGTTTTCAGCTGCATGTTTATTATTGCACTTTTTGGTTGTTGTAGTTGTAGTTGTGTGGTGGGCGTGGCATATTTATGTGTGGGCTGGTCGTGTGCGTTAACGTTTGTAATTAAAATTGGTGCAACTAATGTTGACGCCTTTTCACATATTTATGTGTCAAAATGTGGTTTGTCTTTTTATGTGTTGTTACATATGTAAATAGAGATATTTAAATAGACATATGTAATTGACAAAGTAAATTAAGTTAATTTATATGCAGTTATATAATTTGAAATTTTGCACATTGTCTCTGTGAATTTAAATATTCGGTTGTGTTTTTCGTACTCAATAAATCTTTGCATATAAAGCATAAAATAGAATTAAATTTAAATTTAATACTCGTTGCTAATAATATATATTAATAAATAATATTAGAATAAACTCCTTGCCAACATATTGCTGATTATCAAATTGGATTTAAAATTAATTAATAAGAATATTGAAAACTCACTTAAATATAATTAAATTTTAAATCACTCGTGCAGATCGAAAAGATATTTAATTCCTAACTATTTTCCAATAAGCAGCAAAATTAATGTTAATTTGCGATGCCGAAGAAAAGTGTGGGTTTTTTTGGGGGCGTTGTCACGCCCTAATTGCAATATTTTTTGGCTTATTAAGCGAAATCACGTAGCTGCAATTAAATTAGCTTACAAAGTGTGCGCAACGCTGATGAAAACCCATTTTGGAAAAGTCAAGCATTTAACTTTGTTGTCGTTGTTGTTGTTGTAGTTGTTGTAGTTGTTGTACTTGTTGTTGTTGCTGGCAGCATAAAAATAAAATGCGCTCCATGGAATTCGTTGGCAAGCAACGCGATGAGGCAAGTTAATTAAGAGTTGGCTAAGAGCAAAGACGACAGAAGGGACAGATGATCAGGGCCGGCAAAATGAGTGTTGTTGTTGTTGTTGTTGTTGCTGGCTGCTGTCGGCAACTGACCAAATGCAAAGCTGACCAAGCGAAATGCCATTGAGTGTGTGTGTGTGTGTGACAGGACAAAAGTGGCAGATGTTGGGGGCATGAGCTGGTGCTGCGAGTCGACTGAGACGCGCACAGGCACTGTTAACCGCGTGTCCTTTACCACTGTTGCACGGCGACAATTGTGGTTTAAGTGTGTGGCAGTTGTTGTTATTGTTGTTGCTAATGCCACTGCCACTGCCACCGCCACTGCCACTGCCACTGCCAGCGGCTGCTTTTGACTTTGATGATGTTGGCAAATGGTTTGCGGCTACTCTGCACTGAGCTGTTGCCGTTGTTTTTGTATGTGTTTGTTGTTGTTGTTGTCAATTGGCGACCGACTTGTTTCCGTGAGCTGCCAATTAGGCCTGTCCTTTCAGTGCAGTGCTTCCTTTGACGGCATCTAACTAGATAAATGTGGTTCGAAATGAAATTAAAAGCACAAAAGAAGCTTATTCTCTACATGCATATGTCGTTCCAGTTTTCATTAAAGAACTTTATTATTGACAACGGAATTCATTTCGAATTTTGTAATAAATATCTCACAGCGGAATAAATGAAAACTTCTTCCGTTGTCAAGTTGCATGTCACAATCAGAACTGGCATTTCATACGATCATTTAATGTAGTGCTGAGCTCACGCTGTGGTCATAAATAACGATAACTTTATATATGCTTTTATTACGTACATTTTATGTGCAAATACACAGAGACACAAATACAGAGAAACATTTTGTATCACTGAAGGGGCAACAAAGTAAGTTGGTAACTTAATACACTTTCACTTCTGTGCCCATTTGAACTCGCTGCAATAAATAAGCGACTTACATATATACATATATATATTTATTTGTGTGTGTGTGTGACACTTGCACCTGCTAACACTTGTGTGTGCTTGTGCATTTGCCAATAACAAGTATTTGGGTTAGTAATGCCATTTACGACCCCAAACGCAAGCATAATAAAGAAATGCATAAAAAAAGCGAGCTTTGTTTACATTTTTTTTTTATTCTTTTTTTGTTTTGTTGCTCGGCAATCCGTCTCCAATGTAAGCCGCAAAAAGCCACAAAAAATATATATGCTGCCGACTACTTGTATCTTACAAAAGCAAAAGCAACCATGGAACGAGCCAGCCAGCGAAAGTCTATTTAACTAACTGTGCATAATTCATAATTTAATTAAGAATCCAGCGAAATGAAAAAAGTTACACGAGGGACATAGACTTACA
This sequence comes from Drosophila dives, assembly GCA_035042365.1. Lineage (NCBI taxonomy): Eukaryota > Metazoa > Arthropoda > Insecta > Diptera > Drosophilidae > Drosophila > Drosophila dives. Next base: position 229,067 of record JAWNLJ010000414.1, on the reverse strand, counting down.
CTTCCCACTGTATATGTGTGCAGCGGTGTGTGTGTGTAAGTGTTTTTGTGTTTGGGTGTGCTTGTATGTGCGTGTGTTTGTGTGTGCGTGTGTGTGTGCGTGTGTTTGTGTGTGTGTTTGTGTGTGTGTGCGTGAGCTGAGAAGCCCCGCACAGCTGTTGGCCATGTTGGTTTTACGCTTTACCCTTGTCACTGTGAGGTGAGGTTGCATGGCATGTTGTATGGATGTTTGGGAGGCAACTTTGGAATTGTGTGGCAATTGTGAAATGGGCATTGCAGCATGGCCGTAAGTCAAACGAGGCGTCAACCAAATCTGTTCATCCAAGTGTGCCAAATAGTTGAAGCAAACTCACACATTTAATGGCAGCTGCCAGAAATCTTGAGACTGTTTCATTTCCAGCGAAATTAATTGAAGCATTTCTACCTGTTTGGAGTAGTCAAATTTAGGACAGGGAAATTCATTTGCTAATAAAGTAGCCAGAAATGTTAGACCTCAAAATGAGCTGTATAAATGTGCTTGATTTGCAGATAAAACTATAAGGACAATCCTTAATCTTAGAAACATTAATCAGTTTTCGTTTGAGAAATACATAAAAAAAAGGATTTCTTTTGCTTTTGTCCTGGTAAATGCTAGTTTTGATAGTTTATATGTCAAACATTTTGTTATCCTTTTTTTCATAGGTGTCACTTTCATTGTTAACTGTACTTTTCTTGATTGACATTTTACTATGCCTAAAGGGACCTATCACTAAATAGTCTAGACAGAGTGTTGCACAGATAGAGTGCCTCCAAATAGAGGCAACTCAAATCAAATTACTTTAAATTTAAATTGATGTCCTTCATTACGCACTTAAATGTAAATTTTCACATGACTACACACACATGAAGTGCGACTCGAGGCTCTATTAAGGGATACAGTACCTAAACACCTACACACACACACACACACTCCCACACACACACAAGTGCTAACCCCATGAAAACAAAGACTAAACTAAATTAGGTGTTTCGGCAGTAAGAAGAAGCAGCCCCAGAAGGGTGACAACATGTTGAGCTTTAAATTTGAAATTTTATATGATTTAAACAACAGTTGCAATAACAAAAGCAAAAACAATGATGACACAGCAATAAAAAAAAAAAAAAACAGAAACAGAATCTTCAAGCAATCGACGCCATGTGAGTGCCGGGCTCCATGTTTGAGTGTAACTGTGTGTGTGTTTGGGAGTGTATGTATTTATTTGTTGTTGTGCAGATGTGCGACCAACTTGAAATGAGTGTGTCGCAGAAAAAAAAAAAATAACAAGAGCAACAAGAACAGCGAAAACAATGCGTTCTTCAGTGCGGAAGTTGAAACTTCAAAGGCGCACTTTGCGTTTGTAGGAAGCTGTGCAGGGTTAGTGCGCTTGTGTGTGTGTGTGGGGGGGGGGCATGTTTCGCTGATTTAGGCGGGGCCAGAAGGTGTTTGGTCTGTGGGGCATATGTTGCATGCGTTGGAAACGCACCAGAGCGCGCGTTGGTGTCTCTGAAGTGATTCACATTCGAGCCGCCGCTGGAGGATTTCCTCGCGAATTTTCAGTCCACGGGCAACTTTGTTGTTAATTTGGCTTATTTCATTTGAGTACGGTCATGTTGCTGAGTTGTTATTTCCTCTTATTTATTTGAGCACACCTGCAGCGCCTGGCAGCTCAATAATAATAAAATAAAAATAAGAAATGGAAAAAAATAAAAAATAATAAAATATCCACAAAAATGCGTATAAAGATATAAGAAAAAAATGTCGAGCAATTTTTGCTAGAAGTTCGCTGCTGGCGACATCACGCCTTGCCTGACATCATTAAAGTCCTTGCTCTCTTTTACTGTTCGCTCTGCAGGTTGTCCTGACAGCAGTTGCTCTTGTTAATCTTTCCCTTTCGAAAATATCAAGTTTATTGCACTCAACTGGGTATTTTCACTACGCAATGGAATTTGTCATGCCTAGAAAAATAATCTGCTTTCTAATTATTATTTTTTTTTTACTAATTTATTTTATTATGTTACTGTGTTGTCAATTAATAAAACAAAAACATATTATAATAAAATTGTTAAACAAGTCTTAATTTAACCTAGGAAAAAAAGACCTACACAAAAAAATTACATCGATAAAAAAAAAATCACATGCTGAGTCAATGAAATAAATATTTATTTTTCAATATCAATATTTGAATGCAAGAGTAAAAATACAAAATTTACTGTGACAACTCAAAGTTGCTCTGCGGCCAAAGAGCAAACAATATTCGTTGTGCTTTGTGGCACATACATTTTGGCGTTTGTCGCAGCATGTGTCAAAGGGTTTTTTTTTGCAGCCAAATTCGCAGTTGATGTTGCTTTTTTTTTCTCCTTATATTTCTGTTACATTCTTTGCATTTTTTATAGGACAGTGCTGTTTGGCAAAATGTTTCATCAGGTTGAGCTTGACATTGTGCATAAATATTTGATTTCAGAATTTTGTTCACACTTTTCGCATTTTCTTGGCCAAGTTTTGCAGTGGGGCGTGTGTCTGTCTGTGTCTGTGTTGTGCGTGTGCAAATATCTCATTAAATTCACTAAAATGCGTGAAATTCTTAGCTCTTCACTTTGCTTGCTGCTGCTGCTGCCCTTTTCATGTTTTCGCTGGGCAAACAATATGTTTTGAGCAGTCTCCTCCTTGGCAAAAGGATGCAAGTTGTAATTTTATTTCTGACAACTGCTTTTTGAAGTCTCCTTGCAACTAAATTTAAACGTGTGTGCTCCTTGTTGTGTGCGTATGTTGGACAGTTTGGGGAGTCGCATGTCGCAAACAACATTGAGATAAAGTTTGTTTGGATTTCTTAGCTTGCTCTTCAGATTGTTGTCTGTAATTCAGCAGCAACAACCAGCAGGAATTGGGGGATTTTTTTTCTTCTTTTTAAATACGTGAGTCTAAAGAGTGTCCTTGTCACTTCCTTTATTGGATTTGTCTCTCTTTTTAATATTCTCTACAAGGGGTTGTCGCTATATGTTGTTTTGACACACATATTGTAGCCGTCAAAACTAAATTGTTTCTTTAAAAAGACCTTTTGCTTATTTTACTATATTAACAATGATTGATTACTTCTTCTTTAAGTTGATGATCACACAATTGATATCTATATGGATAGTCTTATTATATCCTCAATATGTTACATGTATTTAAGGGACTCTTTATCAGCTAAGAATTTAAAAAATTTGTTTTTTGTTTTTTTTTTATAGCTTTGTCTGGCAAAGTAATACTATTTATATTTTTAAAGCTAACTTTAGATAACTAAATCATACTGTGAACCTACAAATTAGTTTAGTTTAATACATTTTTGTAAGCGTATTTCATTGTCAGTTTAACGCACTTGTTTGTATTTTATTCTTGACTGTTTTCTTGACTCTTTGAAAGCAGGCTTTAAAATTAAACGTGTATTTTTTTCGGATTACAGTTATACTCTTGTTGCTGAGCTGTTTACTTTTCTTTTTACCTCCTTAACAAGTGCTTTTGGCAAAGGTTTTTTTCTTTTTTTTTTTTTTGCCATAGGCCAAAACAAATTGAACTTTTCAATTTGCATTTGTCATGAAACAGTTGTTGGAAAGCTTCAAATTCAGCTTGAAAACAAATTTAATATACAAAACAAAACAAAAAAATTTGTCTGACCCAAAATGTTCACAAACAAGCAATTTGCATATTTTGTTTTTATAATTTTGTTGCGAAAATAAATTCAATTTATTTGTTAATTCATTTTCTTTTGAAAACGGCTGTGAATATATTTATTAGGTCAATTTGGCAAATTTTATGAAAAGTTTTTGTTGACCTAAATTGAGGATAAAATCTGATTGACGGCGTAGTTAATTTTAATTTTATTTAATTTTCTAAACAACATATCGTTTGACTAGTGAATTGTATTTCAAAGATATTTATATTAATTAATAAATCATAGTTTTGCTGTTGGTAATCTTAAAAGTAGGCTATATATTTTATTTTTTGTCATTACAAAAATAAATGAATCTAAATCTAAAGAATTTATTTGATACCAAGTTACACAAAATGTTATTTTTTTGTCCTAAAAGTTGGCATAGAATTTACACATTAATTTTTTAATCAATTTCGTAAATTTTACGTTAAATTGTAATTAATTGTTATTTGCATTCTAATGTCATAAATAATGTGCAAAAAACATGTTTTGTCACCCGTCCTACTTGAATTATGTGTTTTGCTTTCAGTCTGAAAATTCACAAATTTCTTGCCAAACATCGACTGAACCCATATCAACAACTATTCGCTTGAAATATCACTTTATAGGGGCATGGTGGATGAAGGCTGAATCTGATTTTTGGCAAAGAATACAATTTAATTTACGCACAAATTGTCACGCCCAATTTGGCACATTAATTGGCACAGCGATAAAACAAAAGCCATAAACTTGTCCAAACTAATTTTTTGACAGCTTTTATTTATTTTTTTCAGGACTTTCTTAGACATTTTCAGTCATTTAGTTTGTTGAATTGCTTGTGGCTTTTATTATGTTGCTGTTCAAGGCTTTTATATTTAAATATTTGTTGTGGCTGTGCTGTGGATGCCAAGTTTGAATATCTTTTGGCGATAAAAACAAAAATGCCATATTTAACTTTTCTGACAATGTTGACAGCCACAACAGATAGCAAACAACAACCGCAAAAGCTGCCAACAAAAGTTTGTCAAAAATCAGTTAACGCTTTTAAATTTGTTTGACTTGGCCCATTAAAGATGCATTTATCAGTCAGTTGAGGAAATGTTGTGCGTTAAAATTGTAATTGTGTATTTACCTACCAAAAAGGGGCTTAGGTCATTATCCTTGTGTTATCCTTGTTGTATGTCTGTGTCCTTTTTTTCGGCACCTCATCGATTAGCCAAGTGTTGCCATGCAACAAAGGCGGCCACTTACCAGCAGCAGCGGCACACACAAAAAACACGGAGGGATGGAGGCGAAAACCGCATAAGCTACACACTAAACCGTAATGAAAGGGGGTCGCGCGCAGACAAGGGACTCGTAGCGACCGCAACGTGGTGACACAAACACTCGCACACACACACTTGAACAGGACAACAAAATGTTGCACGTAACTTGGCGACGGGAACGGCGACGAGCGTCCGCGCAGCGCATGCAGCAGCGCGAGCGACTTGTGTTTGTTATGTTTGTGTTTATGCAGGATAATGCGGCATATCCTAAGAGCCTGTCACACTTAATGGCACCCCGGAACGAATCAGGCGGTGTAATCGAATCCTGTGTCTAGCAGTTCGTTCACCACACACGCGTGCACTCAAACACTGCTCAAGATTGTTGATAATATTGATAATACTAATGTTTCGTTGATGCCGATGATGATGTTTTGACAATGAGTTTCCACAATTCCACGTTTGCCACACGGCACTTATGCTAGCTGCCAATTGCGACAACAACACGACCGTCTGCTCGCACGGCTCGCCGTCAACTGGTTCCGCCTCAAGCTTCGGGCTGACACGTTGCACGATACTCGCAGCGGCGACTATTGGGATATTGGACGTTAGCTGCACGTTAACGTTTTTAACCACACCATTTGAAATGCAATTTGGGGCTGTTCACGCTCTCTCTCTGAAGCTCTCGCTTGCGCGCGCTCTCCCGCTCTCTGTCTCTCTCTTTCGTTCTTTCTAGCTTTTGCTCTCTGGTTCCTTTGTTTTGATGATGGTGAGTTTGCGCCTGGGGTGAATTTATATTCCCTTGTAAGATTTGTTTTCATTTTGCCGGTTTGTTTACGTTTTCCGCTTTCCACCTTAGCCGGTTTTTCAAACGCTAAGCATGTGCTAAGGCGTATTATATTTTTGGCAAGAGCCTTTAATGCTATTAGCTTACTTTAAAATGGGATTTGGTATATTTTTAGTGGTATCCATGAAAGATATTTGATTTAGCGGAAATAAATTAAGTAAATTATTTATTGTTAAAATTTTAATTAAATTGATTTATAATATAGGTAGTTATTTACAATAAATTTCTTTATTTATAAAAAAGGATTACATATTTAAATTGAATTTCCTTATTCAAATGATTTACCCTTTGTACTTCAAAGATATGTGTGTTGATAATAATAATGACAACTGAAGTAACACAGTTTCTGAAAGGGCCAAGACCGCAAAAGCTGTTGGTCGGTCCAAAGACCAACCGTCTGACAATCCGGACATATAACTTTAGTCACATTTCGACTGGAATGGCTTATTTACAAGAAATGCTCGTTTTATTGCAGGCCTGCGTAACCACAAGAGCCAAAGAGGCAGCTGGACAAGGGGGAGCGGCGGCTTACCAGTGGAGTATCAACAACAGTAACCAACCATAGAGACAAAGTGTATCAATTATAATACGGGTGCAAGGCGAAAACCCCAAAACGGCCAGCTTACCAAACGGGCAGTCATGTTGGCGACAACAACAGCAACACACAGAACATCTACAACCACAATTACCTCAGATCCGGGCATTCTCTGCTTTCATCACTGCAACGTAAAAGTTTTCTGCTTCGCCTTGCCCCACACTTGCCCCCATTGCAATGCGCAACTGGATGCGGATGCGGATGCGAATGTGGACCCCAATGCTGCTCTAGACACATTGCGAGATGCGAGTAGCAGCAGCGCCAGCACCAGCACCACCACAATAACAATTTCCAGGCTGCTCCCGTTTCGTTTGCCTTATCCCTTTGTGCGGGCCACGCAGCATCCATGTGCGATTGTCCTGCGTCCCTCCACAGGCGACTTTCTCAAGTGAGTAAATGGGGCTGCTTTACAAGCATATACGTTCATTAGCCTTTGGGGGTATATAGAATTGTCAAAAAAAGTATAGAAAAATATATAGTACTTTGCAGCTACGTTGGCATTGAGATTACGCATTTTTGTTTGTTGCAACACCAAAAAAAAAAAAAATATGTATTGGTCTTTGTTTTAGAAGAGCTCCGTGTCCAGTTTACCAACTTGCGCATAATCCCAGCAATCCCAAATCTATGTTTTTTTTTTGTTTGGAATTTTTGGGCTTAAATTTTTCATCTATTTTCTGTTTTCGGCGTTTTTGAATATGCAAAATATAATATGTGCGATGCGTTTTTGTGTGTGTTTCCATAGCGATTACAGCAACTCCACAGATTTGCATATAGCGGTGACCACATCCGCCGGTGACATTGTTGAATTCGATAGGGACGGACTGCGGCGCCATCGGCGCGAGGATAATCCACGCGACTGGTGGCAATCGCTGCTGGTGGGCGATGTGCCCGAGCCCTGGCACGACTACTGGGATGAGGTTCTCCAGCAGGTATATTTCCACTTAATATACATAGACATACAAATTGCATGCAAATCGCTAAACCTACTCTTCTCGACTAGGTTTGTGCGCAGTCAAACCGCTGGTCTATCGCCTGCTATGAGGAATCCAGCCACAATTGCTATACCTTCGTTCTGGCCTTTCTGCAGGCCCTCGGCTATGCCCAGCTCAGCGAGGCGGCCCGCACCAAGACCAGTTTCTGTGAGAAGTACATTGTGCCCAGAACAACGACCGCCGGCAAATACATATCTCTCTATCGCCGCCTGCGTCTGGCTGGCGTCCATGTCCATCGTCAGCAGTCCAAACAGCGGCCTCTCAAATTGGATGCCTGTGATGGCCCTGACGCTAGATTGACCAATGCAAAGGGGCACACCAATGGCATGGGGAGTGGCGGTTTAGGGGCACGCCTTCATGCACGTCAAACGCTTTGCACCATCGAGGAGTGATCAAGTTTTAAGCTTTTTTAAAGCTTTTTGCCACTAGAACTATTTTCTATCTAAAAATTCGGATACTTAAAGATGATTTGATATCATCGAACTGCAATTGACAAGTCCACATATATCTATATATATATATATATATATATATATATATGTTTAGTTATGTTCCTACAGTTAAGTATTGTGTTTCACCAGATGTCTTGGTAAATTAATTAAAAAAATTATTAGTGTCTAATTAAAGAGTATTTATTTTTAACTTTGCGTAAACTTTGTAATTAATTTTACTTCATTTCATTTAATAAGTTTGGTCTTACAATGGGCAAAATAGTGATTGTTTAATTATTTAAGTATTTTATGTGATTTTTAAAAGTGATTTTCTTTAATAAATACTGTCAAGAATTTGTAAATGAATGTTTTTGAACCCTAAATAATAACTGTGAACCTAAACAACTAATATAGCTTTTTAGCTTGTTACTCCAATCGTTGGATATTATCAGAAGAATTTCGTTATAAATACTTATCAAAAATTATTGTGGTTTATTGTAATTAATTCTGTATTTGGTTGTAGAAGCTTGTTTTTAGAATTATTCCGGTGGACTGACGTTTTTCGTAAACTGGTTCGTATAGTTGCCAGGAGGATCATAATTGCACACTACATAAATTGTGTTCCCACTGCAAGAGTTTGGGAAAGAAGAGTTAATTTGAAACTTTGAAAAATCAGGATGTCTTCGGTGCAGTGCCTCGAATAGCAAAAGAAGAATAACTATGCATCAAATATGCTTACCGTTGAGCAAATCCTACGCCCAGCTGTGTAGAAGCTTTCCACACCACTTGGGTAAAGTGACCCGTGTTACTTTGAAAGGATGGATTTTGCCAATTGTACTGACCGATTTCATCATACCAGGCCTTTACTGCATCCGTTCCAGTTAAATTGGCACCCGAAGCCATATAGAGATTCTCTCCATAACCACTGTTTGGACGATGCTCCATGCAATTATTGGCCAGTAGATGCTGCAGAGATATTGATATTGATATTGATTAATAATGAGATATGTCAGTGAATAATGGAGGACTGTACCTTTGCCCAGTCTGCGGATACTTTGGATAGTTCATTATTAAGCTGCAGTGGCGGCGCATTGTGCTTAGATCTGTAGGAATTGTGGGCTCGAAGCACCTCCTGTTCGAACTGCAATGGAACAAATTTGGCAAATATAGCTTTGTATATAAATATTAAAACTGAACTTAAGTTGAATAACTTTTTGTTAATTTTTTATTTACACAGAACTTCACTTTTCTTTTATTTCATTTATTTTATTTATTATTCTTACTGCCTGAGTACTCATTTCGAATTAGGTTGTTTTGGAATGTTATTTAAGATAAAAACATTAATTGAGTTTTAATTGAAATATTCTTATAGTTGAAGCTTCTCGGTTTAAGAGTTTAAATAATACTGAGCACCGCAGCTGTTAGCAGTGGTTTTTATATATGTGTGCAGCTCATTTTGCTGATAGGAAAAGCAACTTAACTCGGGCAACCTCCGGTGGCGGCTGACTAAGCGCCTTATCAACAACTGTTGCAAATCTACACATAATGCCCCGTACAACAACTGAAATCTGTTTGTGGGAACGTACCAATTAAAATGAGTTATTAATGGGAGATAAATATAAATGCTAAATAAATAATTTGACTTGTTTGCATTTTAATTTTTTTATTGAAGAGTGTAAACTTTCTTTACTTCATTTTGTCTTATATAAATTAAAAAGTTGATAGTGAAAAATCATATATGAGAATAAATGTTACGTTTAAAAATGTGACACATTTCCATTTTTTTTTTTTAGCATATTTAGTTTAAATTCTTAGTATGACGTCCATCAGGCTTTATACATACATGTCTCAAACCAAGCAAAGGTTTTGCGAAATGTCATCATTGTGCTCAGCCTTTTGTGGCTTCTGATATTCGCGACTGCCTCATTATTAATCACAATATCCAGGAGTCAGGAGGCGGTTTCGTTATGCAAAACTGTCATGAATCAGGCGAAAATGTAATTACATTCTCCCTGATGAGCAGCGAACTCATCATTTCCTCTGCACCTTTCGCGGTGTCCTGGTATCCTGGTTGCTCGCCAAGTCGGTACATTTCATCTTGAGTAGCACGCAATACGTGCATATAAATTGTATAATGTCGTTGCCAACTTTGAAGACACGTAATCTAGAAGTAAATAAGTTTTCTGCGTTGTCTCGTGTAAAGTTTTTGCTTATGAATTTTAAGCTGACAAAGTTTTCTGTGTGTTTGTTGTTGTTGTTGTTCTGCGCATTTGGGTATAATGATAATGTTCTTATTGAATTGAACTGTTAAAATTGTTTAGTATGTACATAAATCTAAATTGAGTTGCAAATTGATAACTCCAATATATATAAAATAAAATGCAATCACAGCGATTATTTCTCCAGAATTCTTTTATTACATTTGAACAGCGTAGATTAAATATTACAAATCACACAATCACTGGTTACACCATGATTATCAACCGGAAGACGATATTGACTCACAAATAGCACATGTTAAAATGGGTCAGAGCTTTGACTTAATTAAACAGTAATTATTATATGGACAGACCAAGGTCGTGAACACACCCGTATTTGTGCCATAAATAACTGTGGAAATGGGTGTGCTTCTCAAACAATGCCTGAGCTCTTATCGGGAAACATGAGTCAAAGGCATGTCTGTAAAAAAAATGGATTTTTTCCGCAAGAAAGCTGTTGCAAATTGTTATTATTCAATTTAAATGGCCCACATTTAGCATAAGATGCGTAACACCCAAATTGCCAACAATTGCCACAACCGAAAAGAAACGTGATAAATTGAAATAGAACAAAAATCAGAGAATTGGCAATCGGCAATCGGCAATCGGCAAATCGGTAAATCAGCACAGACCTTGAGCGGCACTTAGCACATTCGAGCGAATTATTTTGTATTCAGTTGTTGGCCCACTCTTCAACATACATACATACATACGTACATACATACATACATACATACACACATATGTGCGTTTGTCAGTCCCGGCAGCGAACTTTGTACCTCACAGCACAGACCCCAATACCAATGCACTCTGAATGAACATCCAAACGTTTGTATGGCTGCTGCCCATATCGCTGCCCCAATCCCAAATCCCCGCAATAGCCAGTCCACTTTTTCGATATGTTTTCAGCGCTGCCGAGAAAGCATTGAAAAATCTCAACTAATGTCAAACGCTTTGTCGTCATCGTCGTCTATGCACATTATGGTCTTGGGGGAGGGGCGTTGGCGAGGGGGGGGGGAGGTGCGATGCAGCGTTGAGTTGACACTTTTAATTTAGTAGCTGCATATTTCTCAATGCATTCAAGTGGATGTGGCTGCTCATGTTCTCCTTGAAAAGGATAAATGCATTCTCACTTTGATTGATGACCACAGATTCGGATTCTGAGCATAACAAAAATTAAAAGACTCAGAATTTTCACATTACCTAAGTGAGTTCAGATTAAGCAACCTTAAATCTGCGGTTTTTTTTTCATTGTGGTTATCACTTTAAATCTATAAAACAAATATTTAAAAATAAACAAACAATTGATAAAGAATGTTATGAAACAATCAAACCACTTATTTCCAAGAATTTCAAATATAAAATACAACAGAAAGTATGAAATAATGAAAATTGAAATAGAATGCAATAAAATAATCAAACCACGTATTTCCAAGAATTTGAAATATCAAATACAACGGGAAGTATAAAATAATGAAAATTGAAATATGATGAAACATTTGCCAAATGCAGCCAATGTGAAGTGTAGCATATTTTAGATTCGGATTTATCTTTAATTGGGTTAAATGAACTATGCTTATATATAATTTTAAAAATATCAAAATTATAATGCAATTGTGCATGACCAAATTTTACACACAATTTGATGCTATATTAATTTCTGTGTCATCTGTTTTAATCAATAAAATACTAATTTCTACAAAATGTAATTGTGTTTATTTATTTTATGGGACATTTAATTAGAATAATTGGTGCTGACAGCAATGTTTGTATTAAATGTTTCTCTGATACACTAATTTCGACAATTATTAATTTAAAAATCGTAAAATCAATGAGAAGGTAAATTATTAAAAATAATCCTTTAAATATATATCACAATTAGATTGTCTGCTTTATAGTATTTATTATCAGTTTAGCCATTAAAATTATGTGGTTAAAGCTTATTTAGTGACTGTCCGATTATGAGCTATATTATTTTAATCCAAGTGTGGCATATGTATGATAAATATATGACAAATTGGCGTGGTATTTTGATACATGTCGATTTATTGCGTATATATTTATATTATTCACAAGCATCTTGTGATCAAAGTCTAAATATAACAAGTCGTACACAAAACAAAAAGCTCTTCAAAATATTTTCGAATGACTCAATTGATTGTCAAGTAATGAAATTTGATTTTTTGCATACTTCAGTTGAGTTAGACTCAGAATAATTCGGTTCAACTTAGCTTAGAATTTGCTAACAGACTCTTAGAAGCAGCAGCAATGTGGTAAATGCTTCATCATTTGCATTTCTATATTGTGTTATTTTTTACAATTCAGCTTGTAAACGGATATTGAATATACTCTTACTCACTCAAATTCAAATCGGACTTGTACAGAACCTGTTATTACTATCAGCATAACCTCAAGCTGGGGATAGCCTTTTGGAAATGTGTTTCAGCCGAAATGCAACAATAAAATTAAATCGAATTCAAACAGAAAGTTCATTTGCAGTTCATCAAGGAGCAAAAAAATAAAGGACTCACCTACCCCTGTTCCATGTGGAAAAGTTTAGCAAGGATTGTTAAGTTTTTGGCAGCTGACTCATAGCAACTTCCTACATTTATTTTATGCTAAATTAAATGGGCCACCAAACCAGCAAGCCATATAAGTATATATACACACACATATACCCAGTATTCAGATAATGGCAATGGGGTATAACAGAATTCAATTGTAAGATTGCAATTTGGAACCTGTAAGCTCAATCAATCCCTTTTCGTAATTTATTTTTTTGAACTATTTCCTAAATTCAATTTTAAATGAAATTCTAAATAATATCATTGCCTTGAAAAATACAAGTTTTTTAATAGTTGCACAGTATCATCATCTCAGTTATCTCAAGACTTGAGACTCGAACGTTCGATGGGTTTTAGTTTGATTGAGTTGAAAACTTGTGATGTTTAAATAATAAATTGATTGGCCAATTTAAGTGTGAGGCTAATACCAAAGAAAACTTTGCAGCAGGCAATACGCACCTGGTAAATTGTATTATGTGATTTAAAAACAAGTTAGAAAACTTATAATATTATGATATTTATTTTTCTATCTCATGGCTCCTATATCAACAGTATATACATGAGTATATCCAGAGTATACAAACCATTGATAGTAGTTGCCACAATTTATAATAGATAATTGAGTTGATAATTGGCTATTTTAAATGTGTGCGGTTATTTCTTGTTGACGCAATTTGGAGAAAACCAAAAACTAATATCCAAATTTCAAAGCGTGTCATTTAATTTTAATGAACCCAGCTAATTGGGTGCGTGTCTTTTGGCTAAAATTTATATATTTTTTTTACGTATTGTGTGGTTATCGGTTAGCCGCTTATTTAATGAATTTGCAATAATTTGAATAGAGGTTACCAATTGCCATCAATTGCTGACTTTGATGTCGTTATACTCTCGCATTTAGTACTATAATTTTCTTAACGAAGGCGTTCCTTATAGTCCATAGTTAAATTTTTGATCAGAACGATGAGATATAGTCTGGCTATTTGTCATATTTTCTATTAGCTTTTTGAAACTATATGGCATAAATGCAGCTTTAAAAAAGCATATTTACAATTTGACTTCACGAATTTTTTCTATTATTTTTGATTGTGTGTTTGCAAAAATATGGAAAGCTTTGTAATATCCTTTTGAGTCAGCTTACACGATTTAGTTGTACTTTACGTATCGTTGCATATATCCACCTATATGTTCTCAATACACATTTTCTGCTCACTCAAATCACAATCGTTGACTTTTTTTTCGCTTGAACACGTTTAAAAAATCGTTTTAAAACGAACAAATAGAAAATGTTGTAAGGGAAACTGAATGACCAAATGTTTTCAAGTGGTAAATTCCCTCAAAGCTTTGACTTTGACATTTAAGCACGAAAATGTATTACTCGAATACATTTTCTTTAAATTAAACGCTCGATTTGAGGTTCATACAAATTTTGGTTTTATATATTTTTTTAGGCTTATTTTTAGTAGATAGAAAGTTTAGTGATTTTTACTTAAATATAATGTTATACACAAATATTGAATAGCTATATTTTACATCTTAACATATTTGGTTTTGTATGTTTTTTCAAACTTCTTTTTAGTAGATAGAAAATTTTGTGATTTTTGCTTATTTATAAATATATATTATATATATTGAATATCTATATTTTACATCTTAACAAATTGGTTAAAATGTGAATTTCAACACATTTCTAGCAAATTAGTTGGCGGAGTTGTTGCCGGTTTCGTTTCGATTGGTTGTTGTAATTTGCGTGCTAATTTCCTGAAGCACAAAACTTATGGCAAACAAATTGTGCAAACATTTCAAGTCATTTCGTCAACATGCATAGCCACCGCAGGCAAAAAGGAGAGGCAGCTATGGAAAGAGGGAGACGGAGAGAGAGAGAGAGAGAGAGAGAGAGAGAGAGCTAACCTTGCAGACAAAGATTTGCATATCTTTTGATGCAGACGTTGCAAGTGACTAGTTGCAGCTCGACAAAACCACTTTGGTGTCTCTGACGAGTCTTTGCCGTCTCAGCAGTTGCCGTGTGTCGTCGCATCCTTGCCACATCTTTGTGCTCGCCTGCCTGAATGCCTCTAACTATACAAATCTAGCTATATATTTAACAAAATCTTTCAACAGTTCGTTACCAATACTGCGGTTTCAAGTCTGACAGACGATGCCAAAGGCAAATCGCGTTACTGCCACCAAACGTGGCAGGCAACACATTGGCTTAAGCCCTAAATATTTAACAACTAATTGGCACAGCTCAGGTTTCAGCACATACAAATATATTTGTGCGAATTCCTAAATTTTGATTTTTGCAGCTGCCAAATGAGAAAAGTTGGTAAATGGTAAAATTTCATTGTGTTTATGTCGAAGTCAAACCGGGCAGCAAAGCCAGAACCCAAACAAGAAACTAAAACAAGTCGGGACAGGCCGAAAGGAAAGCAGAATGGCCAGAAAGGCAAAACAGTCGAAAGTGCAGCTCAAACAATCTATGCAAATAATATTTAACATGTAGAATCACAATATGGACAAGTTAGAGAAGCAGCAGCATAGGTTACTTGGGCAACTTTAATAAGCCAGAACCTACAAAAGAACTCTGGCCAGAGCCGGAGACCAGACTCAATTGTACAGAATTTTTGTTTGAGCCTGATATTTGCATCTCGAATAAGTAGCCAATTCGAAAATTGTAAATTGTAAGCGGTCAAGCGGCAAAAGTTAGGCCACAATCGGAGCATACACTAAGAGAAATACATAAGAGAATTACATAAAAAAAATATGCATACTTTTAAAAAAGAAATAACAGCAAAACATATACATTTGATCATCGAAATAATAGTAAAAAAATTAATAAATAAAATCAGAGCATACACTGAGAGAAATACATAAGAGAATTACATACAAATTATGCGTACTTTAAAAAAGAAATAACAGCAAAATATCAAAGACATTTAATCACCGTAAAAATAGTAAATAAAATAAATAAATAAAATCAGAGCATACACTAAGAGAAATAGAATTATATAAAAATATATGCATACTTTTAAAAAAGAAATAACATAAAAAATAAAAGACATTTGATCCCCGTAAAAATAGTAAATAAAATAAATAAATAAAATCGGAGCATACACTAAGAGAAATACATAGGAGAATTACATAAAAATTATGCATACTTTTGAAAAAGAAATAACAGCAAAATATCAAAGACATTTCATCGCCGTAAAAATAGTAAATAAAATAAATAAAGTAATTTAAAAAGTTTAATGGCCTCATTATTTTTCTCAGTGCAGTTGAGTATGTTATAACCATAGCTGCTTTCACCTGGTGTCCACAAAGCGTAAAAGTGGCAGCTGAGAAGAGTTGCATATAAATTTCAGATAATATGTCTGCTTGTTATGCTGCAGCTCCTACTGTACCTGCCGCTGCAACTGTCCTCGCTCCTGATCCTACTGCAGGTTCTCTTGGATGATGGCAATTGTGCCATTGTCCCTGCTGTGTGCAACTGCCAATTATAAGTTGGCAGGTCAGTGAGAGACATGTGTTGGCAAGCTGGAACATTTAGTTTTAACTCCATTCTCATTGAAAGGAACTGCAGACAGAGGAACTCGTTGTCATAGCAACCAATATCATCGTTCCTGATTCCTGTTGGTATTTTTCATGTCAGCTCCTTGGCTGCTCCGGTTTGCTGCAAGAGCTGATTGGGCCTAGAAGTGCGTTATAAGCGGATAACGGCATTTATATTATGACCCGAGCACAGAAAAGAGCATCGGTGTCAGAGACGAGCTGCGGAGCAAAGGAGCAGAGTGGCAACAACAAAAGCAGCTGCCACTTCAAGATTTATGAGTCTCGTCTGAGTGGATGTTGCTTTATATTTTCATCAAGCCAAAGACTAAAACTGAAATGATACCATTGTAATTTATTGCCTTCATGGGGCACATCTATGCCTATGCCACAGCGTGCATCTTTGACAGGCATTTAACCACATTTTCATCGTATGTCAATCAATGCAATTTGATTCACATTGAAATAACATTTTTAGACAAGTCACAAATTTTAGTTAATCAAACTGTAAGCCATCTATAAATTAACTTTACTTAAACATAAACAAGAAAATTATCTCTGGCATCTTAAATCAACATTTGTCTATAAAATAGTTAAAGGGTATTTTAATATAAGTCGAAGTTTAGCAATAAACATTTTTAACAGCTGCTAGTTTTAGATTTTATTTTTATTATTTTTAAGCTTAACCAATTAGTAAGGCAATTTCCACATTTTAAATTGAAGTGTAAGAAATATCTATAATAAATTCAGCTTTACCTGCAGTCAAGTTTTCTGTTCGTTTGAAAGAGTCAAATGTTAGTCCAAGCTCCTTGGTCCTTTTTTGACATTCAATTAATATGCAAATTAAGCTGGAGAACTGAGCTGGCTTGGCCAAGCATTCCACATACGATAAGCCAAATTTAATCCATCTTCTCATTCGCTTAACCCTCTTACACTTTGGCATCGCAGCGATGAATAAACAAAGTGCGGAGAATGCTGCTCGGATGAGGGGCTCTGGTGGGGGTAGGTGTGGACATCTAGCAGGAATGGAGAGGGGATAGAAATTAGAAAACCAGCTTGGTGATTCCGCCAACGTTCGCAGATTTCGTGCATAGTTTCAATTGCTTGCCACAGGCGGTGACTATTATTGTGCTGGTCTGGTCTGGTCCTCGCATCTGGTCTGGTCTGGTCTGGTCTGGTCTCTTCTTGTGTTGTCTGGTATGCCCCACAGGAATGCCCCACGGAATTTACGAGACCCTCGAGATTAGTTTACTCTGTTGTTTGCCTTAATTGCAAGAAGAAGGCGTGGTCGTGTCGCCAAGTCAGCGGATTACAGATTGTGCCCGACCAACGTGCCACAAAATCCCATACAAACACAACTAGCCAACGATATATTCACAGATTCCACATGGCGGCGCCATATCTGGGTATGATACACTTTCAGCCAAAAGTATTCGCTCTGCCAATTGGTATTGCTTTACAGTAAATACTCGTATTGCAACGCCAAGCCCAAATAAATACACTTATCGAGTTGCAGGGCATTCGCAAATATTTCACATGCATAAATTCTGCTCAAGAGCTTTGGATTGAGCAGAGGTGTGGGGGCAAGAGAGTGAGAGAGAGAGGGAGCAACGGAGGTGGAGGAGGAGCAAGCTCTTTTGGGGCATTTGGTGTATTTGTTTCCATTTTATATCTTATTTATTTCAATTTTTTGCCCATTCGTTTGCGACGTGTGTCGATGTGGCACATTTTATTGCCATGTTTTTTTTTTTGTTCTTTTATCCTCTGGGATGCAATTTTAAAATATTGCACATACTTCTCGTATCATCCAGATCCATTTATATTTTATATGTTACGTATTCGTTTTTGTCTTCGCCGCCATCTCCATCGCCATTGACTTGACTGATTGTAATAAATTATTGCCAAGTTTATCAGGGCCAACGGAGTTGCCGGTCTACAGTTTCCGTTTATTGCTCTTAAAGTCTAAATAAAATCTGCCAGCTTCAGATATACAAATGTGTTGACTCTGGGATGTGCAATAAATAAATCTATGATTGAATTTAAAATATGCAAATATAGTCAGAAAATATCGACCTACTAAAATGTTAAATGCTATTAAAATTATAAGCACAAAATTAATTATTAATAAAAAAAATAAATTTAATTTCTTTAACTTCTTAAAACATTAAAAAATATAATAAAATAATCGAAATATATATAAAAGTGTTATATAACTTTTTGGTTTCTGTGACCAATTTGCCATCGAATATTACTAGAAAGTTAAACGAAAGTCTAGGGAACTAATTTCAAATACAGTCTCAAAATTGAATACAACGCAAAAACAAATTTGAAAATATTTTTTTATTAAAGCGCGTGGAAAAAGTTTGAAATGCTGTAAAAATTAAGCTTACTGCTTTCGATGCGTAAATATATTGGAAAACCTCAGCTTCCAATTCAGCAATACTTCTGATAATGATCAAATTACTGTGGAATTTCAGACTGATGACATTCTGAGGGGTCGTGGAATGTATTCCGAGCCTGTGCGAGTTCTAAATCTGAGACGTCCATTTGTGCAACAACACCAATTATAATAAAATGATCTATTGCAGGGAGGAAATTTTTAAAGTTTTTTATAAAATAGACGCAGATCCTTGCAACATTAAAAATTACTTTTTCGAGCAACAGGTGCACAATATTTTTTGAAGTTGTACAGAAAGTACCAGCTTTAGCATTTAAGCCAAAACCACAATAGAAACGAAGTTCACTCTAAAGAAAATTTACTGTTGTTACGTTATGAACACTGTCAATATTTTTCGAAAGAAAATATAACGGGAAGCCAAGAATCTTTAATTTAATGCAGCAATTCAATAAATAATTTCGGAGGACGCAGACCACAATTATTGGTTTAATAAAAAATCAAAAATTAAAAAACCAAAAAAATTAACAAATTGAATCAAATATTTCATATTTTGATATGCTTAGCATTAAAAACAGTATAAAACCGCTGCCACAACCGGAGCACAAATCCCAAGCAATCTGCGTAAATACAATTGAATTGTAGGTGAGGAGAAGGCTGCGACCTCAAAGTTGCAAGTTGCAAATCCGTTAAATCTACCACCAAATTATAGTTATTTTGCAGCCAAGCGCTTTCGGAGGATTGGATGGCAATCTATGGAAGTCGGAATAAACATTTTTATTTTACAAGCACTTCATAAAATATCACCACTTGACAAAGTTTATTTTTATATTTTTTCTGCCTCTTTGGTACTGAATCCAAAGCATTTCAATAAATTAAACTATGTAAGCAGTAAAATTCGGCTAAAAAAATATCTGCAAGTTCAACTGAGTATTGAGTAAATATTTGTTATGGTATTTGGACACATTAAATTATCGAGGCTTTGCCTTTCTGATCAGGACGTGAACATAGAATGCAGCGGGGCTTCAACGTGTACTTTATTACTTATCCATAAGGATACTTGTGGTATTCTCGTTTATCCAATGCTGATTGCATCCTCTCCCGCTTTAAGCTGCCACTCGACTAGAGCAGAATAAAAAATCGCATTTATATATTCCAAGGTATTTGTTCTGCAGCCCTTGCATAAAGTTGTTTAATTTGTTATCGCAGAGTGCACCTGAGCCTTAGCTTTAGTCTGTTGGTTGGAGCCGGAGGATGTCGAAGACAAGCAGGGAAGGCCCTGGGCAAATGAATAAACCAAAGGAAAACAAAAAATGGCGACAAAAAAATTGCGAAACGTTGTTGCATATTAATCCAACAGAGTATTTCACTCAGCGGGTGCCTTAACCGCAGCCAGGCAGCCCGGCAGCCCGGCAGTCAGCCAAGCCCAGCCGGCAGTGGAGCTGGTCCCCGGGAAAGGACACGCTTCACGCAGCGACCACGAAAGACATTTATTGTATCCTTAACGCGCTTGACAGACGAGCGCTGAGACGATGATGAATTTGTCGACGACATCGCGTGTACTATGGAAAAAAAACAGTCAAAATATTCTCCACTGCTGCGACTTGGTCAAAGTGAGGTTGGTGTGTTGAAGATTCACAAACTGCTGGGAATAGGGCATCCAGCCAGAAAGACACCAAGTGACGAAAAAAATGCAAATAAAATGCCAGCTTATTGAGTCAGCGATGGGGCTAAGTGGAGGACAGTTGGGAGGAGGACATGAGAGCTGCTCTTTAGTTGATTGAAAAAGGTGATGCCAAGGCTTACTGTACTCAGCAAAAATTATACTTGGGGTATATATAGATATATAGTATTACTTTAGCTCTTCATGTTGTGTTTTGACAATGATACCTTTAAGATGCTATGGAATACCTTCAAAGAAAAGTGTCTGAAAGTCGGGCATTCAAATTGCAGAAAGTTTACTTTTATTTAATGCCATTTCAACAATTTGAGTTACATTTTGTAAGTAGACTTAAATTTGAGTTGCTTTTCAAATAAGAGAATTTTATTTATTTATTTTACGCACATCATTTGTGCAACACTTGTAGCAAACTTATAAAAATAAAGAAAAAGTATTGTATTAAAAATGCTGCACCAAAAAGGGATCAACAACTTTAAAAAAAAAATTACTATTGAACTGGCTTTAAGAAATATATAACCGAAACATCATATTAAAGAGTAAAGAAAAAAGAGACATATTCCCACACAACAACCCAACAAAATCGCACACACACTCAGTTATACCCGTGGGTGTGTATTATACGCTTGGAGGATTTTTATCAGGCATTTTGTGGAAGTGTTTGCATAATGCCAACGATATAATATTTAATTTAAAATTGTATCCCCGGGCATTTAGCTTATGACTGAAGATTCCGAAACGACTCAAGCGAACGGCATATGAATAATCTGAAAAACAGCAAACGCAAAAATAAGAAAATCAAGAATAAGAAAGATATATTTATATATTATATTTAAGTACCTATATATCATGCAAAATATAATTTCACTGAGGAGTTAACAAACAAAACACGAGTACTTATAACAGATTTATAAAAGAAACTTGTTTTCTGTGAAATTGTGGCTGTGCCAAAAATACCTGCAACATGTTCGTATCAATTAAAATTCAATTAAATCCGTGCACGGGTTACTCCAACGTGCTCAATCATAATTTAAATTTACCCTAATTTATATTACGGGAATTTTCCAATTTTCTACCACACCCAACAGACCACAACAAACAAAGGTACTCATAATTGGTAATGCATGCACACCTGAATATTTTGGCCCTAATTACAAATGGTAAATCAGATTAAGAGGAACATTTCATGACTCATATCAAATGTTTATTTAAATTAGCTGTGAATTGAATTCCTGGTGTCCTCTATTAAAATAAAAAAAATGTGTTTAGTTGTGCACAACCATTAAACAGGATTTCATACAATATTGATTACTTAGCATTTAATTCTTAAATAAATTTGTTTTACGATCAGAAAGAGATGGAAATTGTACTACTAAAAGTTTACTGCGGTGAGTTAAAAAGCTGATACTGGTAATACAATTTAGACGCCTATAGACAAATAAAAGAAATTAATATTGTAATTGATTTACGGTATTCAAGTTTTTATTTTAAGACGCACAAGTTAAATATAAAAAATATCTATTACAAATTCTTTCGACCAGCTCTTTATAAAGCCAGGACAACAAGGGTTACAACAAGGCTAGTTGAATTATATAATTCTGTTTTTAAAATACATTAAAGATACCAAACACAATATATTCATTCTCATTCCAGATACGACAAAGTTACATTTATTTGACACTACTTTAAAAAGTTTGCACTTATTAGCATTATCCAAAAAGGGTATCTGCAGCAACAGCCAATGTAGATTTTGTGAAGTCGAGGAGAAGTCTTCAACTCACATTCTAACAGAATGTATCGTCCTTGCCAGGACAAGATGCAGCATCCTAGGGATACATGTTATTAATGTCAAAGACATAGTAGCCCTCGGCCCATCAAAGATCCTAACATTTGTTCAGGAACTGTGGTTGATGATGGAGCTATAAGCTCGGAAGGAGGCACAATTAGGTCGCAGGTAACAGGACTCCCAATTAATAATAGCATTATACTCATTTTATGGCGCTAACAAATTTTAAAAAAAACTCTTGATGTCTACGTAATCCATAAGGCCAAATGTCAACTCTGTCCCCTCTACGAAAGCACAGCTTTATTTATGAATTCAACAAATAAAATTAAGTATTTTTAAGATTCTCTTTGTCCACATCCTTTTTTGTATTTGTTGCTTAGACAAATATAATATATCAAATATAGACAAACAATTCAATTATTGTATTTGTCTAAGCAATAAATTCGATTTTTAAAACGTGCAATCAATTCTGAAGCTAAATGCAATTTTAATAGAAAATCTACATAACAATTTGCTGTTGGCATAACTCTCAGCAAATAAAACAAATGTTGGTACATTGCAAAAAATTCCATTTGTAAATATTTTACGCATTGTGGCGGAAACATTTGTAAAGGGAAATACTGACACTATTTGTCAAAATGCACAATAAATTCTACAAATTGAATGAAATAAAAATTGACCATTAAAAAGAACATTTACAAATGGCAGATATTTATTTTTGGTTTGAAGCCATTTTCATATTTTTTTTAAACATTTTACACTCAGTTGCCGACAACGTTTTACGGATTTATAAGCAGAAAATTGGATTTAATTAGACCATAAATTTTGAGCTAAATGTCAATGTTCAATTCTCCGACAAGTCTTCACCTTGACCAAAGTTTCATTTGGCGACTCCTCCTTCTCCTCCTTCTGCAGCCACAAAGTGTTGCATTAAGGCAACTTTTGACATTGCTTTTGTTGCATGTCTCATTCTCTACGTCTGTGTGAGTAATTTCATTATGAGTTTTACGACTTTTAATTAATTTTCAAAAGTGCACAGCTTTACACCAGACTGCAGGGAGTTCGTACTCTGTGTGTGTTGGGAGCTCGTCTGGCGGCTGTCCGGAAGTATGCCATAATTTCCGCACTAAACTTGATGCTGACCAGTTCATCTGCAATTCGAATGAATGAATAGTACTCATTGAGCAGCTGTATAACAGGCATCAACAACATTCAATTAATTTTCCACACACAAATGGCAACTTTTCAGTTTTCATCAGCTAAGCGGCCAAAAGTTCATCTGGCCCCTTTTTATCAAGCTTATTTTTGCGAAAAAAATATACAGTCAGCTAAACGGAAAATTGCAGGAAATGAGAGGGGTTAATTGTTTACCAATTTTAAGCCAGTTTAGTTTATAGCTAGCAGGCGTTTTGAAATATATTAGTTTCACTGTATATAAATTTTTTTTATTTAGTCGTATATAAAACTCTTGGGAGATTTTAGAGAATATTTCAATTCCAAGTAACAAAAATCTGAACGCGGCTTGAATATGTCCGCTGAAGTGGACGAAATGCTAAAAAAATTCCAGAACGTTAAGAATGTTGTGGGCATCCTTATTGTGGATAATGACGGCATAGCCGTAAAGTCAACATTGGATAACCAAGAATCAATTCATTACGCTGGCATCATGCAAACGCTTTCGGAGAAAGCCCGTCAGTCGATCTTAGATTTGGATCCCACCAACGAATTTATATCTATGCGAATGCGCACAAGTCAATTCGAGATAATACTAATGTCGCAGGATAATTACATAATTGTCGTTTTACAGAATCCATGCGATTAAAAGCCATTTATTTCAAATCTAATTTTATTGTTTTGTCCAAATGAATAAATCAGAACGTTGTATTGTGTAATTATATATTTATTGTTATTATTTAAACCAAGATGGAATATTCATACAAAATTGATATAATCAATATTGATTATTCCCATTAAATATATGCAAAGTATTTGTATAGAGTTAACATTAAAACAACTTGAATTTAAATAGTTACTCTGCTCCTCTCCCAACTTCAGAATCCAGCTACGTCTCCAGTTGGTCCAAATTTATTTATGTTAAATGAAGACTGACTGAAGCAGCCACAAAGTAAATAAACTTTTGTAGCTCAACAGCAAAAGCGACTGTAAATAATCCTCATTGTAATCATATTTTGAAGAGTGGTGAGCTATATTTAATTTAATTAAGTATTAAACATATAAAATGCATTATATATGAATGTGCTTACAAAGAAATAAGTTTGCTCGTATGCACTTTACTATATTTAGTCAATAAAAAACACATTTAAATCTATAAATAGGAAGCACAACCAAATAATGACAGACACTTTATTAAATTTGTTCCTTGTCCACTTTCTCAGACTCATTTCCAGTTCCCCTTTCAATGACAACTATCCGAGTAAGTATAAAGTTCAAATCATCTGAAAATTAAAGTAAATTTGTACAATTTTGACAATTTTGTAATAAAATAGATGCTGACCTCGGCAATCCTACTATTGCATCCCCTCGCGAATTGGAAGTTCCACATCTAAATATTCGCCATAAATTTAAAATGCCAAATGATCTAATATTATCGACCTATTGCGATGGAACCTTTTTCCATCTCTCAGATAAAAAACAATTATTTTAATAATTTTGCAATTCATTTTCACTGATCAGTTCTTTATTATAATATCTGCAAGCGGTGATTGTGAAGATGATTTGCACGACTGAAAGCAAATAAAAAAATTGTTAATAAACAATTATATTATTGTAGTTAAGAGAACTTGACTAAGATATACCCTGTGCCCATATAATGTCATTGCGGCATAAAAACTCTGGATTATAAATATATTATTTTGCATACAAAATAATAGCAATTCGAGAATACAAACGATTAATATTGCTATGCAAGATTAAACTATATAAGATTTTAGTCAAAGAATTTTACTTTTGACCGCTATATCTATATGGATTTGCCCCTTATGGACACGGGGTATACATAATTTATTAATTTGCTTACTTGGTAGATAAATTAGCTGAAACATAAAGTAAGGCAGAAATGAGCTTGTTATAATACCAGCCATAAATATGTTTGGCATACTCTAGGAAAAAGTTTAATTAATATAATGCGAATAAATATTATGCACTTCAGCACCTACTTTTCCAACGCCCAATAGCAGCAAGATACCACCTGTGATATGCACCAAACAAATTATTAAAAACGCGACAAGCGAAGGAAGTTCGACTTCTGAGGTTACACTGGTCAATACTCCAAATAATATGCCATGTACAATCGTCCAAACACCAAGAAATATGGCTTTTGCTCTTAGCGAACAGCATATCTCATCCAAACATTGAGCAGACTCGCAAATACACATGTTAAATTTGAGTTATGTAAATTTTACAAGAGACTTGACAAATGCTTTTGAAAAATTTTTAATGTTAAACGAAGATTTTTATATTTAAAAAAAATATTTTGACTGTAACATTATTGAGTACTGAGACATTTCAATTCTGGCACCCCAATTGGATTTTTTTACTTAAGTACTGTGGAATAATATCTGCACGAGCCTATGGTAAATATTACTTGAACGACTGCGAGAAAATGAATAGCATATGGAAAAAAAGCAAAAGTGTACATTATATAGTGATAGACTGTATTCAGATAAATAGTCCAAATTTGAACGCAGATCAATATAATTGTCTAGTAACCTTTGAACGGTCTGCTATAGGCAGGATAAATATTTGAGCTTAATGCCCGATTTTGTTTTTAGCTGTCAACATGTTAAAATTAATTGTATATCCGTTTTTTGCCATCACATAATAATTGGATTCGAGTACTTCCGTTTAGCTGTTTGCAACTAAGCAGAAGATGTGTATCCAATAAGCACACACTCCAAAAACCACCATACACTCATAAATCCATCAATCAACATACAATAACCATCATGGCCAGTAAACACTCACCGGAAGAGCTCCGAAAAATGCGTCGAATATTCCTAGAGTTTGCTCATCGAAGCGATGGCAAAATTTCACACTCGGATCTGGGGGAATGTCTTCGGGTACTTGGCGCCAATCCTAGTGAGGCGAGCATTTGTCAGCACATTCGAGAGTTGAATGCATCCGGTTGCGAACGCGTTTCCTTTGACGAACTTATGCCAATCTATGATAGCATCATGTCACAGTTTGGAGCAGACACTGCCTCCATTAATGAACTGTTTATATCCGGCTTGCGCTTTTTCGATGAGCATAACACGGGATACATATCAGCAGTCAGGCTCCGACGTATCCTAACAACCTGTGGTGAGAGACTTACCCAATTGGAGGTTGACGAACTATTGGAAAATCATGTGAATGATCAGGGCTTGGTGAAATACGAGGACTTTGTGAATGCAATTATTGACAGCTGAATGTGGCCAAATTTGTTTTCTCACCTGACCAAATACCACTTTGCAGAATAAATTTTATACAGCGAAAACTTTTGACGTAAGCCTGATGTTGGTTATAGGCCAATTGAAATAATATCTATATATATATATCGGATGACAATGATTGTTTAGCCATTTTACACTATGAACAACCTGCATTGAAGTAGCGAAAAACATTAAATTTAGATGACAAGTACAAGAGCAAAATTTCAAAATAAATCAGTTCGCATCTGTTGAGCATTTTGTGTACTTTATTTAACTGTCAAAAATTTCAAAATCATCTGACGAAAGATAATTGTAGTTAACAGTAGTAGCTGGTCTAAACTGAATGCAATGGTCTGCAAATAATTTTGATTGCATAATGTTGCATTTAGCTATGGTTTAACTACTTGCATTTTGACAGGAGAAACTGCTGCAATGCAAAATAAATGCAAAACGTTTCGATGCAATTTTACTTTGAGCCCACACATGATTCTCCATCAGCTGTGCAATGGGTTAGAGCAACATATGGAAATGTTGTCAACATGTTACAATAGTTGACATATTTCGGACACAATTCCAATTCACAACTTTTGTTTGTATAAAGTTGCAGTCACAAATCTAAATCAACTTCCATTAAGCAAAATATTTTGTAACAACAATAATATATTGCAATAAATTTAATATCAAGCTAACATGAATTCTCTTAGCTTCAGTGTTAGCCCAAAAAAGATAACATTCTATGCGCCCTACGATCGCAGGCAAAGACGTTTAATCACTATTATGAATTACTCTGATAAAAGACTGCTTTTCAAAATAAGTTCGAATACGTCATCTAAATTTCATGCCAGCCCCAACAGTGGCAGCATTGAGGCCTATGACTTCGTTGAGATAAATATTAGTCTCCACTCTTTTAATTTCCAAACGGATCAGGATTATTGTCATAAGTTCTCTGTTAAATGCATTCGATCGCCACCAGTGGAACAAATTCAAAACCAATCAATTCTGAGCATTTTTAAGCAAACACATTGCTCAGAAATAAATAGCTTCCCTGTTCCCGTTGACCTGAGGCCGAAACCTATATGCTTACCGGAGGAGGAACTGGACAACATTCTGCAGCACAATGATCAAAACAGACTATGCGAATCGCTAGACGAGCATATAAATAATTTGGAGCAACTTCCCTTTAAACTAAGGAATCGATGCAAATGGATTCGCTATCTAATGTCATTGCTCGGCATCTTATCTTGTCTGGGAGGTGGTAAGCGAAAAGTACTTGCAAACTAAAATAAATTATGAGAAATTGTCATCTAGAAAAAAAAACATTAAAGATCTAAAACCACAAGCAAAATGAGCTTTATTTCAATCAAATTTAATATCATTATAAAAGCTTATTGCATTAGAATTAGAAAAATTTGTAATATGCTTTTCAAGATTTAGCTGCCTTTGACTGATAATGTTAAGCTTATGTTAATTACAGTTGTTATCGATTAACATCTTCGATAACTGGCGCGCTCAATGCAACCGTGTATGTTATAATGCATTGTGTTATTTAATTTTGCTTTTGCTACTCATTTGTGCTTAAATATATTTTAATATATTCGTTTTTTGTATTTTGCAGCATATGTGCACCGCCTGCATATAAAGGACGATTTACATATGCATATCGAAATGGACAACTTGTAGATCTATCTGCACCGCTCAGGAAAAATATCAATTGTTGTGGTTCATATCAATTACTCAATAAGTAAACAGCCGTTGTAATTCCTGGAATTGCACTTCATACTCTGTAAAGTAGTCAAATTAAAAAATAACATATATTTACAGACACATTAAGGACTCAAAGCTCACGACAAAGATCTTAATCACGCCCATGACAAAAGCACAGTAATCACATGGACAACTGATACCCACACCATATGGGGGCGTGGCTATAATTCATTTAATCGCAGGACACACGCTGCGTTTCGGCTTTTCGCTTCTGTTTCCAAATTTAGTGTCTGCCACAAAACGACAAACAGCAAGACCACATGTTGGCCAAAACACAACCACAGCCACGATAATAACAACAATTGCAATAATATTGTTGCATATGAATTGCGCTTTATTTGCAAATGACCTGGTTGGCCTCGATTTAATTATCCCTTAAATCATTTAATTGCCATTCGAACAATTAAAGCAACTACAGTGAAACCATTCCTTGTGGTGATAAATTGAAATTTTGGCAATGTTTATATATATCGATTTTCATAATGAAGTCCTATTTGCGAATTTAAATTGTGTTTACAAGAATGTTGTGTTAACATACATGTGGCATACGACAAAGCAGAAAAATCCATTTGTAATACTTGCGGAAGTGTTTGTCGGAGTTTTTCTGCTGCTCCTTAAAATTCCCATAGTGGCTTTGGATGCTGGAAGGATCATTGGAGGTGTTGTAATATAGATCAAGAAAACGCCCTGGCACGTATCACTGGAAATAAAAGTCTGTAATTTATGGTGTCATCATTATAAAAAATATTACTATAACTGCTGCTGACTGTGTCTATGATAAGATCCGAAACGACCTTTCAGAGCGTGCTGTCGCCACAAACCACAACTTAAATTTCTGCCATCTCAGTGCACAAGCTATATAATGAAATACTTTTAAGAAATGATATAGCCATGCTGCTGTTAATCTCGACCCTTCAACTGAGAAACTTCGTGGAAGACATTACACTGGCCACATTCCACTGCCAGCTTTTTCAATCACTGAAGAGCTGACATCCACTCGCTGAAGGAACGTTATTTTTGACATTGTGACTGGGGCTTAACGGTAAGAAAAAAAAATCATTAAGACATCGATTCGTACAAGTAATCCTGGCGAGGACGCATGCCGGGTGATTCTAGTGGTTCTATGGTATATCAGGGCTAATTGGTCGGCATTGTTTTATGCAAATGCCTCTGAAGGGATTTTACGGACAGTTTCTGATCTACAAAATCAAAAATACGTATAAAAAAATAGCTTGTTATAAATAAATAAATTCTACACAAACTTATTGACCCCTCAACAAACTGAGTTGCAAAAATAAAGTTCATCTATAAATCTACTTACATGATAATATCTTTTTAATAAAAAGTTTAATGTTAAATGCCAATTCTTATATTTTTTTTTTATTTACAGTTTGAAATAATTATTAACGAGTGGAAAACTACAACTTCATTTCTTGTTGCGCACTGCAAAAGCTTTAAAACCGTAAAAATCGCAATTCGCTGAAATTTGCCAATAACACTGATGAAAACAGCAAAGATTTATTGATAATGATTAGTGCTCAGATTTGAGCAGCAGATGTAACCATATAACAAAACCATCAATTTGGCAACAAGAAGTATTAAAGCTGGGAGAAAAGGGTGGGCGAGGGGAGTTAAAAGACGCCCAATCCATTTGACGATTAATGATTTACCGCCACTACAAATGAGAATGTGAGCAAATAAATAGCTAATCTGGCAGCCATAAAATCACGAACTTATTATATCGCAATTCGCTCCAAACGATTGAATTGCACACAGCTCAATTAGGTCGATGGATTTGCGATACACACAATATGGAGTCGGAAAAACCAAAGCAATTAGTCGCACATGGCATAAAGGAAATGCTTTTCTTAAGTTTGTGTTTCTATTTCTTATCAAGCATTTTAACCTTTGAGGCCACGTTAAGTTCATCCATTTGCCTGGCGTGCTCTTAATCTATTAATCGTATTTTATGCGTTTCCATTTGCCATTCAACAAATAGGCAGAACTGCAGTTCCATAGCCTTGCACTCTTAACCCAGTTTTTATATTTTTTATTTTACTCCAGGTTTCATTTTATGCTGTCATCAATATATACGACTTATTCCGACCCATTCGACTCGAAACATTGAGTGGAGTAAACAATATACAATGAAGGAAATATATTCGGCGTATCGTCTCCGTCTCCGTTTCCATTTTCAACTTTTCAACAAGAAAAAAGCAACATTGGCTTCATTTGCGTGGCAAACAGAATCCTTGGCTGCATCACAAGTGCAACTGGCATTGGCTTTCCTACTCCTGACCTGTCTGTACGCAGACCCACTCACTTTGACAGGCTCAAAGGACTTCCTCTGCGTGATTTTGCATTTCCGTTGATTTTTAATGAGAGTTTCACGTAAAGCAAAGCAAATCGTAGCATGTCCTGATATCAAAAGAGCCAAGCCAAAGCAGGTGTACTCTATCCAAGAGTCACAGAGGAGGAACAAGCATATAAAAGAGACTTTAAATAACCTTAACCTTAACAAACTTAACTAATGTGGATTTTATTTCAATTCCAGACAACTCAAATTGGGTATTCCAACTAGTCGCAGGAGCGGAAACAACAAAAGGAAAAATACGCATTTGAAAATATTTAAATGGTAATGGATACAAATTGTTGATTAATATATATTTTAAATTTTATGCCGTACACAAAACTATATATTTATAATATCTATTTATATAAAGAGTGTTTGAGAGACGAAGTCTTTTAATATTTTACTTGCTGCGAATTTAGATAGAGAAATTATTAATCGATTTGAATAAAATCAACTTCCAACCAATTAAGCTTATAAAGTTATGTTAAAAACCAAATCGATCTTTAATAAAGAAATTCAAATACTACTAAGTATTTTTGTTATTGCACTTATTTAAATAAGAAAACTCTGCAGTCTTTTGCCCAACAGCAAAGCCATCAAATTATAAGTAAAATCGGAAAATCAAACAAACAAAATGCGAAAAATTAATGACATTTTAATATGTGTTTACTGGTTGCGACAGACAGTTTAGTTAAATATCGCATGTAAATAGTTTAATTAATTGTTACTTTCAATTTAACTTAACTTAGAAACATTATACATATCATATTAAATATAAATATATATATATATATATATATATACATATATCAATTTAGTTTTATTTAACAGTCTTTCTGAAGAACAGCCACTAATATTCAAAGCTGAGTACAGGAAATCTAATTGTAATCAGTAATTTTAAATATAATTTAAATCGAATTAAAGTTAAAGAAATAGAACACATACGAGTATGTGTGTATATAGTACTTTCTGTAAGTGTACGATTGCGGCCAAGTTGAGCAAGTTCATTAAGCTTATGCAAGTTAATTAAAATGCAAACGCACAAACGAACCAACTGATCAAAGTGCCAGGGATAGGCAGCAGGGATTGTGCCAGGTGGGCGGGATGGGGCTCAAGTATAGAGGGCAGCCGCATAATGGCAAAATCAGTAAACACCGCAAGCACACAATCCAGACGTCGAGGTCATGTCGGGTGGCAAAATCAGGATTGCAGTGCCTGCAACATGTGTCAATTAATTTTGAGCAGCTTCTGTCCAACGGCGCTTGCGGTTCTCAATTGACATCAAATGGGCGTGGGCCCATCAGAAGTAGTTGCAAGTGTTGTGGTAATTCCCATACCGTTGCTGTTTTCGTTAACCAATTTATTGAAGGATCTCAGTTGTCAAGCAGGGTAATTCAATGTTAGGAGCCAATAGATTTAAATGAAATGCTTGCCTAATAATGAGCTTGTGCAAGGCTAATCAAAAGCAGCGCCATCGCCACGCCCACAATTTGAATATGTTTTGTGCATGTAATTAAAGACAAAATTGCCCCTTTTGCCACGCTTACACTTTGTCTATATTTGCATTAATTAAAAATAATTTAAATAAATACATTATTATGCTAATTTACTTTGGCTTTAGTTCTATATGCCCTGGCAACGCCTTGCCACGCCCACACTAACACACCTTTTGGTGGCGCCTCCTGTGCCCAATTATTGTTGACTCTAGCATAAATTATAATTATTAAAAGCAGCATCGGAGGCAACCCTCCATCTGCAACAGTCACAAACATAGAAATTTCATTCTGCTCTATTTTCTTGTTTTCTTTTGTTTATAGGTTGTGTAAAACTCATTGTTGTTGCATTTGTTGTTGTTGTTGCTGCTATTGCCTCGGTCGTTGCAGCAATTTGGGGTGCCCCAGAGGTGCGCAACATTTTAATGCAGTTTGTGGTGCGCTCACTTTAAAAGCCGAAAGTAAAACGAAAACAATAAAGAATAGCAAAGTTGGGCACTTCGAATATTAAATACCCTTCGAGACAGTACGCAAAATGTGAAATTTAAATTGCTAGAAATATTGTCATATTTTTTGACGTTACATTTCTTATCTTTTTGTAGTTATATTGAAACAGAAGGTGTGATATCTTATCTGTATTCCAATTTAAAAATCTACTTTAAAAATGTATAAATTTATATTTTTTTGCCATACTATTTTATACATTTATTCTCCTGGGATGCCGATGATATGGTGCTAATTTTAATGAGTACAGTGTATAAAAATACTACCAGAAATTACCTGCAACGAGGCTTGCACTAAAAATACAAACGTACAACACACACACACACTCACACAACCATAGTGCGTTTGTTCCCGTTTCTTGTTTTGTATAATCGATGTTGCCATGCGCACTTTTGGCCCACTATTTTAGTTCCGTTTAAACTTCCCCTTGTCATCATTTGAAGTTTACCTACACTTTTCCATGCCATTTAAAAGTTTCGCTTGACAACTTAATATCATTATTTTCAATCCGTATTGTCCATTAATGCCCGACTCAAGTATATTGGCTGCAAGAGTCATTCACTTAATAAAATGTTTTAAATGACAATCCCTATTAAATATTTTATTCTCTTGTTAAGTTTGCATTCACTTTAAAATTTATCAGATTTTTTAGATTGTGCCTATTTTTCCCAGTTTTGTTTATCTCATATTTAAAACATTTTGACCATTTTGTTTGTGTGTTTAAGCCTATAAGAGAAATTGGTCTGATTGAGGGTCTCCGACGGCAGACAGCAAATATTTACAAGGGCTTCTATTTGTCTGATAGATTTTATCAAATATTTACGCAGTTCAATTATTAGAACTCAAAGAAATTGGTATCTTTTTTTCCTATATCTTGAGGAAAGGGTTAAGCTTCAGATCACAAATTTACATAGACTTAAAGTGGTTTACTTTCAATGTTATTCGGAATTTGGCCTCTTTACGTATTCTTAATAAAAAGACAAAAGTTAAAAATAAAAAAAATAAATGGTTAGTTGTTGTTAACCTTATAGATCAATTTAATTTCTTGCTAAAATTATACTAATTTTAATGAAGAAACATCACTTAAGCTCGAAACAAAAATCAACTGGTGCCACAAATGTGCAGACGGCGTTGATATATGGTGACAATAAGCGAAAAACAAAACCAAAAAAACCAGAGCTCTGAGCCGAAAAGTGGGACATGTGATTAGAGGAGCGAGTGAAAGCGGGCAGCCATAGAAATGGCCAGGCAGTCTCTGGAAAACCCAACAAATGCGGTTGCCAAGTTATTTAGTTATTTAGAAAAGCACAGAATGCAAATGCAGCAAATGTGCCAATTTCCACATTTTCACAATTCACACACACGCACACACACACACACACTCGGAAAGCAAGCCAAACAAGTCTGCAGCAACAATTAAAAATCGGTGTCAAAATACCATCGGTTAGAATTTTAAGTGCATTTCAAGGTTTCCGCATGCCGCGTATTAAGCATACGCAATGTGGCACAAATATTAGAGACGATGCTGTAAGCCGTTGTTGCAACATTAATATAACATACTTTAGCTGATAAGCCACATACTTATTCAATTTTAAATTATGCACAATTATAATCAAAACATTTCCAAACAATATGCACACAAAATTATACACTTAAATATGGTAATCGAATCTGAACATTTTCAATAGATGGTGTTATCTAAAATGGCAATCAAATCAATTTTGTGAATTCAAAATGTTGATAGAGTGGGTTTGCGAGTGGATTGGGAAAAACTCAACATTTCTGTGAACACGAACAGACTGCACTTGAGCCACACACACACACACATCCATGTCTGGCGACAGCTCAAAATCCATGTCTGTCAATCTACCTGTTGTCAAG
Source organism: Drosophila dives (assembly GCA_035042365.1). Taxonomy (NCBI): domain Eukaryota; kingdom Metazoa; phylum Arthropoda; class Insecta; order Diptera; family Drosophilidae; genus Drosophila; species Drosophila dives. Next base: position 194,603 of record JAWNLJ010000414.1, on the reverse strand, counting down.
TGGGTTTTGGCTGTCTGCCATTGATTAAACGACATGCGCGAAATGTGTCAATAAACCTAAATCAAATGCTGCAGAAGCGACAGCTGGAAATTGTCAAGTTGGTTCTAAATCACGATATGTATGAAATATATATACTTCTGAAATATATTTTCACATTTACGATATACCCTCACAGATGATTTCATTTTATTTAAATTCTATTTTTTATTAAAAGTGTTATCATTGTAAATTGATGGGTGTATGGAATGGATTATTATATTATATATTAGTCAAGTATTTTATAAGAGTCCTTCTTCCTTTGATTATTGAAAATTGAATGTCCTTTGATTCCATGACTACTGGCTGCGCCGTCCCCAGAATGCGTTGTTATTATTATTGCCAACAGCTTCATTGTTTTGATTCATAATGGGATTATTTTGGTCACCTTCGAAATTATTGGTAAATCCAGTCTATTCGGAAAATAAAGGCCAATACAATAAAATTTCAATTAAAATTAACCATAAGGCCCCAGTAAATACCTGATTGTTTGCAACTGGTCCAGTATTTTCATCGTTTTTATTATTATAATCTAGATAAGAGTTATGTTAATGATGAAACGATATTAAAGAAAATGTGAAAATCTTTTATTTACCGTCGAAAATCACAAATGGCGAGTTTTCCATTTCGCCAAAAATGTTTGACATATCTGGCATATATAAGGATCTATCCTGTTGGGGACGTCCCACTGGACCATCCTGACGCATCTGGTGGCAATTGAATCCGTTCTGAGGATAAAGCATAGAGTCCGAACCGTTCTGATAAAACTCCATTGATTGTTCCTGGGGCATTGTCCAATTATTTTTAAAAAGTTTTTCGCGCTCACGCTTATTTAGCTCTGTAGAATTATAACATTATTATTGTTCGTCTCAGAAATGTCCATAAATTATTCTGAGTGTATTGGTGTACACACTCACCTTCGCGCAGAAGCTCAGTTTCTCGCTCGTAGCGAGCCATCTCCATTTTGGATCCGAGATCTTCTTCCGCCAGCCTTAGGTTGCGCTTCAGAGCAGCTTTTTCGACGTAATAATGCTTATACAAATCCTTCCATTTGGTTCCGAATTCGTGCTCAAATGAATTAAGGTCAGCGAAACGCGGTCCAAGGCTCCGCTCATGGTTGAACTGGCTATTCTTGGTGACATCCTTTTCGGGATATCCGTCGACGTTCTCGGAATCCTTTAGCTCCACCACACATGGACGCAATGAAGCCGTTAAAAAGAAGCATCTCTCCTGGCACATACGAACACAGCTAATTGCTGATGACTTCTTGGCAAACTCCACGGTGCCCTCGCCCATATGATTGCCACGATCGTCGACCGTAATGACGGCTCGCTCCACGCGTCCGAAAATTTCAAAGGACTTGAAGAGTAGCTCGTTGGATACGCAGGGTGTTAAGTTGCTAACCCGCAAAATGGTTGCGTTGTTAGCAAAACGGACGCGCAGCTGGCGTCCACTTACCACGGCGCCGTCCAAGGCACGCTTTGCCTTTTCGGCATTGGCATAAAAATCTACTTTGACAAACGCATACTTTCTATCCGGGCTCAAAAAGGTCTCGCCCAGCTCACCATACGGCCTGAACAACTCTTGCAAACCTTCGATGTTATGAATATCGGTCAAATTTCCCACATAAAGGCGATTCCGACCGGCAAACTTTAGCTCATTTCGCTCCTCTACGGGTTCAATCTGAAAAGTTGAACCGCTAAGGTTGCGTAGCTTTTGAACTACAGAGAACTCTTCGGAACGGTTATTATTGTAGTGATTATTGTAGTTGTTGGAGCCGCCGGAAAAACGTCCGCTGCCAGCACCACCAACAAAACCACCGCCTCCACCACCACCGCCACGTGAACCGCGGTGCTTGCCGCGTGACTCCCTTTGACCCTGGCCCACGGGTGTGCTGGCATTACGTTCACGAAAACAGGATTCACGGTCTTCGTCTTGCTCCTGGCCTCTATTTGAGTAGTTTACATCCATTGATGAAGGTCCAGGTCCACAGCGCAGGTTCTGAGCAGAATTTAAAAAAAAGAAAAGCTCATTTAATAAACTCTGACATGTCAAAAAAATAAAATTCAATTGCATATTGGTAGTCCTGCTTTCTGTAATTGTGGACTTACGTTCTCTTTGTCCATATTTTGAGTATCGTCTCCGCGATACCGATTACGTGGTTTCTTCAATAAGTTGAGACAATTTTCATTAATGAGGGCATCTGCACACCGCTTTCTATTCCCATTGCTATTTTCGCCAGATTGTGGCACAATTTGAGAGTCATCAAAATTGTTTTTATTTTCCATTTTCACAGCAGAAATGTACGAAATTAAATTTAACTTGCACAATTGATAATTTCCGGATAGAATAATGATTTTTTTGCGATCAGCTTTCAACTGAAAATGAAAAAGACTACTGTGTCTGTCAAAAATATAAAATCAATTCGATATGTTTGCGATATATCCATAATTAGAAATGATTTATATTTGTTATCGAATATACTTAAAAAGAAAAAAATACCGAAAATACTAGTTCTTCCATCTCTAAAAAGTGATGCAAATGATAAAAATAATTTGTAGTCACCGGTGCTTTTAAGTTACTTTAATCTTATTTGCTTTGTTTTGTGTTAGACTTTTCAACAGAACTTAGATCACACATCTTTGTAAAGTTAGACATTAAAAAAAATTCCTAAGCAAACGAACATTGTAAAATTCAAAAAGTTCCTTTTTAAAAAGTTTCTACAATATAAAAAGCAACATGCCTTGGCTAAATCCATATCAAACTTATCTTGATTTGCAGTGCAAGCTGAAGCCACATGGAAAGACTTGTGAGGCCCACATGAGAGCAAAATATCCGGAGTGTTTTCAGACCAACTCAATAATTGGTTTCATATTGGAAATGCCGCAAAAGATCTATCGTCAATTCTTTGGCAATAAATGTTGCGGTATGCAAGACGATTACTGCTCGCTGCTTCAAGAACCAAATTCTTCAATAGTTGGGTCTATATGGAAATGTCTTATACTCCTCGGTATCAGCATCGGAATCTTATATGGAATTCTTAGATGGACAGCACAAAGACGAGCATAGCTTCAGTGAATACAAGCAAGAAACTCTAATAATGGTCGCAAATTTAATATAAACAATAAGAATCATCACAAAAAAATTGTCAAATGTTATCAGCAATTACAATTTTCTCTTACAAAAATTATTAAAGTCTTCAACTTGTTTTTCAACTTTGATTTCTAATCGGTTAACAATAAGGAAATCAAAAGATCCTCTGAAAGACGGAAATGTTTAATTTCGACAATATTTCTATTAATTTCGTGAACATTTATTAGGATTAAATCTTCCATAAAAAAAAAAAAAATGATATTATATATAATTAGTTAATTCAATTGTCGTTCGGTATTTGCTCGGTTTACCAAATGTACACAAATATTTATGTGCATATTCTGTAAGTTAACTTTAAAGTAAATAATTACATTCACAATGTATATTGCCGCTTCAAGTAATTTTGACTTATTAAGTTGGAGCCAAACAACAGCAGATTCGCCACATGGGCGAGCACTATTTTAATTTGGCTGAAACTCGGGGGAGCACAGTTAAAGGCCATTCTGTCCGTGGCGCTAGAATTAGTTCGTGCAACTTCTGTTGCTCCAGCTAGTGGCATGTTCTCTTGGGTCTGTTGTCTGTTAACCACAATAATTTATGCCTTCGAGCCGTGTTTCAGTCAAAGCCTTTTGTGTGTGGGTGTGCGCCCCAGTCTCTATGTGTGTGTCTGCGTATGGGTGCACATCATTTTACCTATTAAAGTAAAACACAAACAACGCTTATCATTACAAGCATCGTCACTGCAGACAGCCACCATTACGAACACAACAGAAGCAGCAGAAGCAGCAACAGAAGCAGTAGCAACAGCAGCAGGAGTAGCAGCAGCAGCAACAGCAGCAATAAGAACAACAACAACAACCACAACAATAATTATGAGCGCTGCGCTGCGTTGCGTTGCGCATCCTTTCGTTGACGCCATTTTGTTTAGTTTATGCTTTGTGTGTGTGTTTGTGTGTGTGTGCGCGTGTGTATGTGGCTTCGCCTCACACTTCCTAATGCAAAAAAGGCGACTTTTCAGCACACATTTTTAGCAAAATTAAAATATTTATGTTGGCGACGTGCTTAATGCCTTACTGCTGCTGCTGCTGCTGCTGTTGCTGCTGTTGCTTTTGCTGCTGCTGTTGCTACTGTTGCTGCTGCTGTCGTCGCCATAATATTTGGCCCAGCCCCCCCCCCCCCCCACGCTTACAGTCCGCCTTCTCAGCAAACAGGAACTCTCTGCCAAGCACTCTGTTTAGCTTTGGATGTGTTGGTGTTGTTTTACGTGCGTGTCCATGATTATGGCCAGCTAGCTCTCTCTAGATGTCGTTTGGCATACACTTCAAAGTGGCATTATAATTGTGTCAAAAGGTTAGTAAGTAGCAAGGATTACGAAGATAAGTCAATTGTTATATATCTATATATACTTTGATATATTTGCAAATATATTTAATTAAATTAAATTAAACGAATCATAATTAATAACGATACTTAAAAGCCAATCTTAGAGCTTTCTACAGGTGAATTTTATTTCATATTTTGCAGTAAATACTATTTTCAAGGGTATTCGTAAGTTCTAATTGTCAAAGTGTATCCTTTAATTTTACTGCAGCTGTTATACAAAAGTTGAAGCTTTTCTGCAAAGCGAGTGCTCCTCCCCCTCGCCTGGTGCCGCATTTGTCTATCCAAAAAAAACATGACGATGATGCTGCCACTTTCTATTCGCGCTTTTGCAACATCATTTTGATGGGTGCAAACAGTGACCCCTTTCACGCTGCATGCAACTCCACAACCCTTTTTCTGACGCTGAAAATTATAAACAATATATTTTTAAACGTTTAGCTGACATTCGCTTGCCCCAATGAAAATGCTGTGTTTTGAGTTAAGTTGTTGGTCGCGCAAATGCAGCGTGCATTTCATTCAGCAAATTAATTACATTAAGCTCCCGTTTATTTATATATTTATGTGCAAATTAAATGAATTTTTTAAAGTGTCATTAGGGGCGCAGGAGGAAACTACAAAAAAAAAATATAAGAGAAAACGCTGGAGCTGCAAAAAGGGAAGTAAAAGTAAATTAAGCACAATTCCTTTACAATTCCTCTGGCGTTACTTGGCCAAGTTGTTTGGAACCTTTTTTCCCTTTTCGCATCTCCATTTCAGGCTTTCTCTCTTTTTCTCACTTTCTCTGCTTTTTACATCCGCCTGCCGTCTGTTTCTTGGTAAAACAGCTCAAATTTATGGCTATTTTGGGACCGGTCTCAGCATCCCTAAATTGTAGGCCTTCATTGTGGGTTTCTCGTGCTATGTTATTTTCTACCCGCAATTTCTAAATTTAAACAAATATTTTACTTTTTGCTCATCTATACAGACAAATAATACACAAAAATATTTTATTAATTCTTTACCTTTTGGGAGCTGAAATATAATATATATGAATTTCAAATGAAATTCTGATTTTCTTTTGAGTTCAAAGCTCACCTTAATTATTCAGAATTTAGTTGATGTTAATTTACCTCCAACAAGTTGCTCCTAATAGTAACTTGTTTTAAGCTGATTAATGCAATAAATCATCATTGAATTTATATGTTACATATATATCGCAAGTGAACACACAGAGTTGCTCTTATATCGTATCGTTAAGCAACTCTTTGCTAGCTCTTGGCAATTTTACACTCGGATGCGTTTAATTTCATTTTTCCGTATCTATGACACATGGCAAATAGGTTCCACATAAGCCACGTAGTGCCGTCAGAAGTGGAAAAGAAAAGTGGCAAGCAAAATTCAATTCCATAACATAGTCAACTGCAAAACAGATGTCCATCTCTGAGTTCAGCACATATAAACTAAATTGTATAAAACTTAAAAAAAAAACAAACAAAATGTGTGTGGCAGGACTCAAAGGCAAAAGCAACTGAGTGTATAGAAAATAAAACGGAAATTAAGCAAAAGCAACGATGTTGAACTCTTACCGAGCGGAAATAGTTGAAATATCCAATAGGAAATTTACAAAAATCGAACAAAAATAGAAAAATAGAAAAAAAGAAGAAGTGAAATCAAGTTGCAAAATGTAGATGGGAAACTCTTACTAACTAAATGCAGTGCAGAGCTGTTCGCTCTGTTAAATAATATTGTTTTGTTTTTATTTCGATGGGTCACACGATGCAACTTAAATTTAAACAACTAAAAGCTTGTCTTTTAGGACACACACTCCCTAACACACACACACACACACACACACACACACATTTAGACTGACGGACAATGCAAGCGCTGCAGAAAATTCCCAAAATTAAACCGTTGCGAAAAACAACAGAATCCAAAAACCAAACTGGAACGCGTAACCCAAACCAAACTCAATGCCAGGAATGATGGAGAGTGTTTTGTGTTGGTTAGGCTGCGACCGCAATTCGTACAAATATTGACACATGTGCTGCCTTCAGGCAATGGGCGGTGAAAGGGGGCGTGTCGCGTGTGATAGTTGAGGGAACAGGCGCAAAAACAAAAAAAAAACCAAGCCCATACCAAGCGCTGTGGCCATTAGATGATTTATAGGTCAGTTCGCGGACCGAGTCACTATTTCGGCTCAAATAAAACAAAGGCGAAATGAACAACAGCTGCATCGATTGTCAGCCGGAGCGTTTGTTGCAAGACAAGGCGTAGCATCTAGTCTGCCCCCTTCCGTATGCCTCGGCAGCGGTGTTTCAATTTGAGTGTCATGTTCCACAATTGAATCGAACAGTTCGACAAAAATTGCACTAATGAAAAATACTCAGAATGTTGTATTACATTTGGCATTGGTCGAAAGCGAACAGTTTTCAATTGCATTCTTTGCCATTTGCAGGACGCGAAGTATTTTACTTGGAATCAAATTGAGTATTTGAGATATATAAATATTTAATAAATTTGATTGAAAAATTCATTTTTAAAATCATCTCAAGTCGTTGAAGAGAAAATATGCTTGCCAAGTTATGATTATTAAGCAAAAAAATTAATATTTCTAGAAATCATTTTGCAAAAAATGGTTTAAGTTATGACAAAGGTTCGAGCAAGGAAAAACTAGTTTTACTCGTGCAAACTATTAATAGCTGTTTTGAAATTCCATTATCAACAACTGGTTTCCCCAGTGACACAATCTACACACTTACACACACACATAGTCAAAATATTTACATAGTTGTTGATTTTTGGGTTTTCGCAGTGCTAAGTTAATTCAAACGGCAATCGGGAATACGAATTTCCTGCAGTTGTTGACAGGTTATAAATATCAATTTGGTAAAAACTAGAAAAAAAAAAATGAAAAACCGAATTGATATTAAAAAGTGTTGTCGACTGTGACATTTGTGAGCGACACTTGTAGCCCAGTAATAGCACACACACAGCACACACACACACAGCACACACACAGCACACACACAGCACACACACAGCACACACACACATCACCCACCCACAAACCAACAATTGCCAACTTTCCGCCCTCAGTTCCAATGTTGCCATTTGGCGTTAGTTGCATGTTGTTGGTGCATGTTCTTGTATCTAACTCTAAGCTCCCTTTACTCATTGTTGGCCATTGTCCTGTATGAATATTCCTGTTTCACTTGCTCGTTTATTTGCTAGCATTACAATTACCAAAGGACCCAAGCACCAAATACACGTACGCAATTTGTTTGAACAGCCAACGGCCAAGAACACGCCGAGTGTTTGGTCTAGGAGGGGAGGCTAAATTTCGGAGGGGCATGCATTGTGTAAGGACGGTTGTTAGTTCGCCCTGTTACACAAACAAATTAATTTTGGACCAGACACACTCTCCAAATGTTTAGCACAATTCAGAAAATGTCCCTAATTGAATATTGTGTACAGGTGTTGTTGTTGTTGTTGTTGCTGTTGTTGTTAAATGTTGGGTGTTGGCGAGTGTTGGGATAAATCATTAAACAATGCATGCAATAGGTCAAATTATGTAAATTCTAATTATTGAATTGATGCATTGTGTCATGTCGTCATAACATAAATACTAAATCGAATCGTCAAATAAATTCAATCGAAAATGATTTTCATTTGTAAACCGATAATGCAATAAATTTTAAGTGTGCCAATAAAGTTATTTGCATAAATTTGTAATATTATTGCAAAAAAAAAACCATTATATATTTAATCAAAACAAGCAGATATTTGTAAAATATAATCGCGAAAAATAAATGTCCAACATTTAGTTTATACTATTTCCTAATTGACCATGCATGAACACTGGCAAAAAATTCCATGGATTGTTGTGCGCTGTTTTACATGCAGTTTATATGCAGAATTCTGTGTTCATATTTCATATTTCATTTTATTTATTTGCTAGCGGAAGTTTGAAGCATCGCGTACACAGGATATTAAAAGGACACGTAGTCATGTATGCCAGGAGCGCTATCCAGCAGCCGCATATGGAAGCTGTCGTCGTGGACATGAGCCGCAATATTTTTACTTTTTTTTATTACATTTTTTTGTTTGTATCTTTGCATTCCTCGTGTCGTGTGTTTGTTTTTTTTTTAGATAAATTATGAATACGAGGGCATTGGCTTTCCAAAGAGTTGGCACAAGGAATATGAAAGCAATTCCTGTTTTTAGTCTTGCCAAGTTTCAGGAAGTCGCTTCAACTGAAATTTAATTAAAGCTTTTAATGCATTTTTAAATGCCTGTCATCCACAATGCTGCAGTCCAGCGGCACTCTGCCCCAAACTAAAGGAAACTGCATTCAAAAGAAAAAGCCTCAGCCCTCATCATGGTCAGCAAAAACCCAACCACGCAGATCATTACTTTTTTAACCCATTTTTTTATGCAAGAAGAAAAGCATAGCTGAAATTATGAGCTAAGCGGTAAAGAAACGCGACCCACAGCCGCAGAATCAGCGGCAACCAAAGAGTCATCATGTGACCCAACAATTGTGGTCAGCCTCAGCCTCAGCCCCAGGCCGTGCTCCATTTGGCTGATTATCCCCTTATGTCTGGATGCCTGCCCGACTTGTGTTAAGCTCAGCACAATTCACAGCACATTGTGCTAATGGCATTTCAACTATGTTGATCTTTGCCTTTTGGCTCTTTTCACTTAACACAAAGAAAAAATTCATTTGACCTTTTATTCCGCATTTTATGCAATTCACTTTTCATATTTAAGACTAATATAATTGTGTAAATTTTTTTAAAAGCAGATTATTATTATCGTTATGCAAGCTAATATAATCTAATAATGGAGAGAATTTTTCAATACAATTTGGCACGAAAGCAACATCAGAAAAGGTGGTTTTATTTGAGATCACAATAAATTAAAGGAGTTGAGAAAAATCATCTTTATTATTTGATTATAGTAAAAATAAAATAAAGCAATGAAATTTTGCATGCAAAGTTTTGTGATTTGTTAGGAATTTAAATTGCTTATTCAGTTATAAATAAAAATTTAAATTAAAGAGATTCTTGAGCTGGAGCCAACAAATAACATATTTAAATATATATATATACTCTATACTATATTTTTTTTTATTGTGCTATGGCTTTATGCCAACTACATAAGTATTACCTTATAAAACTCAGCTGCAAATGTTTGTGTGTAAGCCTAGTGTAAAGTTGCCTCTTCAGCTTAAGATTGTGGATATTTTGTCCGCAGCTGCAAGATACATAAACTTATGGTAATTATGCATATTGCGTAGACGCAACATTAATAAGCCCAAAACAGAAAGATCAACAGCGGGTGGCAGGTAATTCCCGGAGCAGTTTATCAACAAGCCTCCGGCTGGCCACGCCTATCCCATGGCTGTTGATTTTTATGGCAGTCGCCACAGGAAGGGGGTATCTTATATCGCTTCCTGTGAGCTCTAGCATCCCGCAGTTGGAATCACAGCACTTACTGGGAGTACTGCTTGATTCTTGTATACATATATTTAGTGCAAATTGTAATTTAAACATTTTGGACTAGAGCCAAATAATAATTTGTTGTACCGACTACTGCTGGTGCTCCTGGTGCTACTGCTACTGCTCATCCTGCCAGGCGAATTTAGATTTGTATTTTTCGTTTTGTATTTTGTGTACTTTTGTTGCTCCAAATTGATGCGCATCGCTTCACGGATGGAACAAGGAAGCCAAGAAAGAGCCATTCTTATCGCATCCTTTGGCTGCGGCCTTAACTGCTCGTTGAGAATAGCATTTTATTTCTCTCTCGAACAACAACATGAAAGTCAAGTGTTGCAGTTGCTCGCAATTATTCGAATCCACAGCACAGTCATGGAATCTGACTGGGCTCAGATGCCGCTGTGGGGATTTTCTTTCCGAATCGTTTGGTGCAATAAATTCTATTAAAATGCAATTTGAAGGGTTTGTGATTTTAAATAATGCCAAGGCAATTCTGGGTTAATGCAAAAGGCAGTTCTTTTATATTTCATTCCTCTATTGTTTGTTAGCTTTTCCATGGTTTTTCGCTTTACTTTCCATTCCGCTGCATATTGAGATTTATGCAATAACGTGGTCCTAGGGATTTATGTGTCCTTTGCCTGAGTGTGTGTGTAAGGATGTCGACAATATTTATAGCTTATTCGTTTTTGAGCCTGCAGGCCTGGCTAATTGAACTACCATCAATGCCAAATATAAAAGCTGTTTAATACCAACTGTAATCATTGCAGAGTTGAGAACATTAACCATTAACTATATTATAAAATATATTTTTAATACGGACATTTTTATTGGCTATTAGTTGATACCGCTCTTAGTGTTAAGCTTATCCTATTTCAACTTTTAAAATTTATTATTTCATACAAAGATAACTACATTTTAAAAAATTATTGTTCTATGGCAAATAAAAAAGATTTATCTTTTGGCAAGCAAAGAAAGATAACAATTTGCACAAATAGAAACCAACTGCGACTATTAATCATAAAAACCAATTATATTCAATATTTGTGCCCGACTAGCAGTATACCAACTACGTATTTAAAAAAAAGCATGATTTTTCTTTTATATTTTAAAACAAATTTTATATTTTTATAATGTTCAAAATTTGTACTAACCTCTGAAATTCATGCACCATTCATGTCCTCACTAACTTACCTTTACAACCAGATAAAAATATATTTCAAATAAAATATAAAAAACATTATTATTTATACATTTTTGTGCCCATTTGAAATGCACATATGGTACCAAAAAAAAGAGTAAATTGACACCAAAATAGATCAATTTTATATTTATGAAATTGTCGCAGGTTAATTTATCATATGGTACCAAAAAAAAAACGTAAATTGACACCAAAATAGATAAATTTTATATTTATGAAATTGTCGCAGGTTAATTTATCAAAAAATTGGCCTCACGTTAAATGACAGAACAATGCCGGGTCATAAAAACAAATTGAAACTGTGCCACAAAAACTATACGATTTAAATAAATATATTTTTTAAAAAATTTGCATGTTGTTGCATGTTTTATACACATAGTCATTGGTTTAAATGTTGTTGTTTCAATTGAAATTTAATTCGATTGCTTGGTGCGACTTAAGGGCGTAGTTTTATTAAGGGCCACAGTTGAATATTATTAATACGCCCCATAAGACCAATAAATGGCGAGCATTATAGTTGTTGGTATGTGTTCACACTGTGGCTGTCTGTGTCGCTGTGCTGTTTTTATGGTTATTGCCTTATAGTAATGACCATTAAAATTGGCGCCGTTAAGGCCAATGCTTTTGTTGCTGTTATTGTTGACCCACAAAAATTGAATGAAAAGTGCAACAGCAGGGATCTGTTGCAGCAGCTGCAATGTCAGCTTAATAATTACAGCACACGCACACAGATACTTACACACACACACACACGCACACGCACTGACACCCAGACAAGTTTCAGTTACATCTGCGAGCAATTTTAAAATGAAGACCAAGAAGAAAAGCAGAAAAGCAGCAAAGCTCGGCAGCTGAAAAGCGCTGGCCAAACTGGCAGCCATTTACACGTCGACACATTAAAATAAATGAGACTTTGCCGTAAGCTTTGTTGCTTATTGTTGTTGCTTTATGTTGTTGTTGTTGTTGTTGCTGCAGCAATGGCAGAGCATTTTTACGTTTACCATGCGAAATTACGCGCAAATTACAATGCATAAGAGCATCGACATCGGCATTCAGGTGAGTTGAGTTCAGTTGAGATATTTCTTTAAGCGGATCTTTTTTCACAATGTCCATCCAACTGTCTGTCTGTTGACTCTTTACTCACATTTGCATTGCATGAATAAAAGTTGCAGGTTGCAAAGGCTGCAAAAGGCTGCATGGGTTAAGAGGTGGGATTGCCAATTGAGAACCTGACCTGATTGTCTGGCTCGTCCGCATTAATTACGTTGTCCAACTTCATTGGTTCTGTTTGCCAGCCGCTACTCGGAATGCTCGTTAACGTGGCTCAAATTGTACAAGGGAAAATTTTAAACAAATTTTTAAACAAAGACACAAAGTTAACTCACGCAGAGCAAATTATACTTATAAATATGAATATATTTTGTAATAAATATGCACAATAATTCAAACATATTTTAGCTTAATAAATATTTTATTTTCAATTTAAAGCTTTATATTTTACAAATTCTTTAAATTTGCTCCCCCTCGTTATCCACATAATATTTTGGCACTGCCCCTTACATTAAAGTGTGTCTTCGAAATAGTTATCTCTGGTTAGCTCGGAGGCAGCAACAGCTGTGAGGCACCTATCAATAACAGGTGCGGGAGGTGTTGACTATTGCTGCTGCTGGCTTCAATTTAATACGGCCAACAAGTGACAACGATACAAACGAAACACACACACACCAACACACGCACACTCACACACACACAGTGGCACATATACACTGTGGATACTAGCAAAGCATCAAACTTGGTTGGCAGCATGCCACAAAAATGCTGGTGGCAACAACAAAAACAAACGGAAGTCAACAAAGGCGCAATAGCAATATGCAAGGGCAACAAAGCCACAAGAACAACAGAGAGAGAGAGAGAGAGACGGAGATAGAAATGTGATAATAACATGGACGTCAACAAATTTTATGCCCCGAGAGAAGACTATGAATTTTTATGAAATTTGCCATTTTTAATTTCAACGTGCCTTAAAAAAAAAAAAGAAAAGAGAACAAAAAAAATGGGAAACGCAAACAAACTGTCATCAGGGCGCAATGGTTGTGGGCACGGCCTGGCCAGCAGTGACACCTCTATGGAGAAACATGTCCATGTCAGTCAAGTTCTCCCCGCAAACCCGACCGTAACCTTAGCACCTGCTGCTCTCCCATGTCGCCTCGCTGAATACTTATGGCAAAAATGCAAAATTAATGACGTGTGACGTGAAAATTGTCAACGAAAAAAATGTACCAAATTAAATTTTGGTTCGTGCTCCATGGCCAAAAGCCAGCGAAGTGTTAAATTTCCCTACCGCAGCATAAAATTCAATAAAAACTTCAAAAACCGGCATCGTTCACATTTGCCCCCGAACGACATCCACGCTGGGATCAGAAATAGCCAGCAGCTAAAGCAATCAATGAGACAAGATTATCTAGTTCTAATTGCATTATAGATGCATAAAAACTCTATAATTTAGGGATATAATAATTAAATTTCTGGACCTGTATTACAGCAGTAAATTATGATTCCAACTTTTTGGGCACATTCTCCGCAAATTGTCCCATAACGTTTCCAGGTGGATTGTAATTGCAGACTACCCAAGTACGATCGGCTCTATAAAAAGGAAGGACACAAACTCAAATTTATGGATTAACTTAGCATTTTAAAGATTATCAAATTCACTTGCGTGCCACTCCGGAACCCATTTCGGTACAAGCCTTCCAAATTAGCTGCGAAAAGTGTCCAGAGGTGGGCGAAAAATCGGGCTTATTAAAATTAAAGGCATTGATCTCCCGGTACCACATGTCCACGGGCAAATCACCCGATACATCCATGCCACCAGATAGGAAGATATTCTCGCCATACTTGGGATTCGGACGATGCTCCACTATGTTCTTATCACGCAGATGCTGCGAAAGATTTAGACTCATTACCAATCTTTATCAACCAGATGATCTAACGGTTTTTCCTACATTTGCCCATTCCTGGGCAACTTTGTTCAGCTCATTGTTGATCTTCAGGTCAGGACAGCCGTGCATCCTTCTGTATTTGTTGGTGGTAATGAACACATCGTTAAGGAACTTCTCATTGTTGGCTTTGGTGTCTTGGCCAACAGGTCCGGGTGCACGCTCCTTCGTTTTAGGTATCGGCGCCGGCTTATTCGCCATTTAATAAATTTGGCTGCACCCAGGTCCAGAAATTACAAACTAATAATTTTTTAATCTAACCAACTTTTTGAGTTTTTACATTATTTTTACATTACATTACAGTTGACATACAAATTTAGATTGCTGACTTCCCTTCCTTCCCTTAAACCCAATACCAAAAAAGTACCTTTTTATTTCATTTAACCCCAACAGAATTATTTAATATACAACTTTATAATGATTTCATTGGAGACATGAGCACAGAGTTTAATGGCCAAAAGCCTAATTATCGTCCAATTAAACAATAAGTATTTTAAATATTTTCACATGGTCTGTGGATTGTCATTTTATTAAATATAATTAAAATTCATTAAAAAAAATCGATTAATATGGCTGAATTAATGAATTTATTGTCGGGCGATGACTTATGCGATTGAGGTGAGATATGTGGCAGGTATTTTGCTGGCAATTAAATACATATAATTAAGTTCGAGAGTCAGAATTTAATATTTGTATACATATCCAATAAATTCTCGCCATTTGCCAGTACAATCGAAGTAAAAATAAAGAAGAATATTCCAGTGTGAATTATCTTTCATCGAGGCTTCAAATTAGTATCAACTTCAATCAAAAAATGCAACTTTCTCACTCGTTATAGTTTAACCATTTTATCATCAATTTCTCAACATGCTTTTATACAAAATCAAAAACTTTTTACATTAATAAGTACTTTATTTAGTTGCCAGGTAAGTTCCAAGAGAAAAAAGAACTTTGGTTACAATAAACTAATAAAATCGCTTTCTAAAAGTAGAAGAAAACTTTGTGCAAACCAAACTTGATGAATATTTCCAGCATTATACAACTTTAAAATTACATTTTTTTTCTGGTTCTTTGATGAGGATTTAGTGTCCTTAAAAACTAATACACTTATTAAAAGTATAATTATGAAATGCTATCCATTAAATTACCAAGTGGACTTGGAAACAAGTTCTTTCATTTATCTTAATAAACATATGTAAAGCTATCATTTTCAAACCCTTTTAAATAAAAACACTCCTTTTGAATCATCCCACTCATCCAAATAAGGGTGGCGGTATTAACACTTTGATTGATATTGCAGTGCTCCAGCTAAACTGAGGGTACTCATCGTTTAGCCATAGATTAGATGCTTCACAGTCGCCGAGTGTCGAGGAGCTGTCAGTGGCGCATTCAAATCCGATATCAGTCACTCAGAGCCATATAATGATTGGATTAACCCACATGATGTATGAGTGATGTATGAACATTTGCATTAGTATTGCCTCGCTACGGTTATTAATGAGCTGCCTTCTCTTCCTTTCTGTTCAACACAAGTGTGGATTGGCAGTCCCAGCTGGGCGACACTAATTGCCAATTACGTCAAGTGAAGTCATTCCCAAATGCTTCAGAAGATATATCGAGCATAAACTGCGACAAGTGTAAGTTCTCAATCAGCAGTCAACTTGAAGAAGAATACTAAAAGTGTCATCAGTTCTTTAATATTATTCTATTTAATTTTTAAATAAATCTGCGATTTTTTATTCATTGCTTTGATCTGATTATTCGCATAATCCATATTGGGTATCCACTTAAAGCTTAGCTCTGTCAAGCGTCACAGCTTAAACCAAGTCAATTAATTTTCCACATGCATATCGCCGCTGATAAAGTGATTGATATTCCCATATTCACATTTAAATTCAGAATACATTTGTGGCAACAAATGCCACAGTCAAAGTGTAAAACCAAAGCGAACGGTACTTTCTGTCGATTTAATTAATTTCGCAAATTTGGTTTCGTTTATTTATGTATTGTACGGGTAAAAGAGTGTTGCTCTACATTCGTTTGTACACTCATTTGTAGAATATACATATATTTTATATATATATATTTTTTTTATATATATGTATGTCTATATATATTGGAAAACATATCGTTATTGCGCTGCGCTTTAATGACAACCGCAGCATCTGCTGCCGGATGTGCTCGATTGCACATGTTCTGTAATTGAGCGGCGAAAACTGCAAACTGCAAACTGCACAAAATTTCCATTATTCTTTTTTTTTTTTTTAATGCATAACTTGAATTTTGTTGTGACAAAAAAGTCTGCGTATTTGAGTGCACTTGTTTGTACATAAATAAAATAAATATTAAAAATGCGAATGCCATTTTGCATAATTTATGATTAAGCTGACAAAGTCATTATTCCCTTAACAGGCTGAGAAAATGCACATCCGACCATATAAAGTATTTTTTTGTATTATTTTAATTGATCAGTATTAACATCTGAGTCTTTTTATTTATCGCTCTAAATGGAGCAGTCAAAATCAGAGACTATAAGCGGAAGAGGATGCAAATATATATATAATATAAATAAAAATCAAATATTTAATAACACAAAAATATATGACTAGAAACAGCCTTCCAATTGATATATAATACAGTAAGCTATTTAAACAATATTTATAAGAAAGAAACACAGATTTTTTTCTTTCAGCAAGCCATATCCTGGTTTAGCTGAATTCTGGCTTTAATGCCATGAATTTATACATAATATTCACTTGACTCATGGTCTAGATCAGGTTGTTCAGTTAGTAGGTTATAAATACTCAGCAACTTCATCAAAACGAATTCAATTTTCCAAATGGCAACATGTAGCGGTTATACATAAAAAGAAAACTTAATTTAATTAAAGAAAAATGTTTGGTGTTCGAAATTAATCTAATTAATACGGAAACATAATTTAATGTTGGTTTTAACTTGTACACTACCATGAATTGATTACAACTGGAAAACAGTGGTTTTTTTTATCATGACACGACATCTAAAATACTATTACTACTAATATTAAAAACACTCAATACGATTAAGCCTATTCATAGGCATTTCACGAATATACTTTTACACATTCACTTCAGTAAAAAATGAAAAAAAATAAATCGTATTGCAATTGACGAGACTCGCACTTTGATGAAAGTTCATTGCATCAAGGCACAAAGCCAATAAAACTGGGCCACTTTACTGCAGACTGGCGATTGAGCCGAATGTCGAGCTGATAGCCATGAACTAGCGGCACTTGTTAGCCATCTCAATTGAAATGGCATAGAGAGTGGCACTCGGGGTTGGACACGATACGCCTACGCTGAGTCACCTGCCAAAGGCTCAGGCAACAGAAATAGAGGAGAGCTGGAACAGCCACTGCCACTGCCAAACGAGGAGGGCAGAAAAAAGGGTGTGGCTACTGCTCCTACTGCTGCTCCTGCTGCTGCTGCTGTCAACTTTTGTAATCCACTTTGGCCGTATTCGCTTCTTTTGGCGTTCGTTTGAGCCGCCAAACGTTTTAGCTACTATCGCCCAAAGGGTCTAAAATATGGCAAAACACACAAGAGCAGGCCACTCCATTTCTTCCACTCACATGGCCCAAATGCAATTTCCAAAAATATTCTCTGCCACGCCAAAAAGTCGACTATGGAAATAGCAGCACATGTGGCACATGCAAATTTGTTGCAGTCTTTTTCCACACACACTGTTCCCAATGGAGAAAAGTGTAATTTAGTCTTGTGGAAATTAAACTTTTTTGTCAACATTTTTGGAATTAAAAATTGTAATCGGGAAAATATATATAAAGTCGTGTATATTCGCCTCTTTATATTGCTTTTAAAGTAGCTGGCAAAAAGTCAAAGTTGTTGAGATTTTATATATTTTTCCGCTGTTGGTAAAAACAGGGCATTAAACAGTCAGCACACTTCGACTGACCAGTTTTTACCTATTTCCTCTCCATAAAATCACTCGATTAAAGAACGTTTCGAATATTTTGCCGGTATGTGCAAATAGCCAACACGGCTCCAAAATACATTTACAGCCTTTTTTTGGGAATTTTTATCCTCTATTCTAAATAGATTTACAACAAGGATTTAAAAATGTGATAAGCAACAAAATTGGGGTATATGTATTACTGTACTATATATAATATAATTGGTTTTACAAACATTTAAAGGGTATAAAATAGTTCGTTGCGCGCAATTGAGTTCTGCTTAACTGTTTTTTTTTTTTGGGCATTTGCCTAAAAGTTTTTAACTAAAACTTTTAGCTGTCGTAAACGTTTTCGAATATACTCATTCTGGTTTTTGAACAGTCTTCGAAAAGAGGGTAAAATTCCATGCGATTATGCATTTACAATGTAAACGCAAATTGCTTTGACAAAGATAAAAACTGTGATTTATTTTAAAGAGAAATTGCATATTTGACTTAACGAGAATATTCAATTAGGCCTTAAGGAAGCTTTTCTAAATTACTCGAGTTGCAGTATTAACAAAATAAATAAACTAATTCTTTAATTTATATGTATAAACTTTATCATTTAGATTTAGTTCAGATATTTCATAAGTTGATGATAAATGCATTGCTCGAATTCTCATTTTAGTTGTCAGCTTAGGAAATTGTAAAATAAATTGAAATACAAGGCGGACATTTATCATTGCCACATTTCAGCCAGTAAGCCGGAGTTGCATGACAAAAGCACAGGCAAATTTCTGTTGCTGGGCTATGCTTCTAGGGAAGAAGGGTTAGAAGGGACGAGGGGTGCCCGAAAGGCAGCTCAACATAAAACTATCAAAAACTGTTGCTGAATTAAAATATTTATGCATTGTACGTGCGCCTCATGTTTATGTGGCATCATGTTGCCTGCCACTTATCTCTCTAACTCTCCGAATTTCTTTCTTTGTTGTTGTTTGTGGCAATTTGTGTTGCATGAACAATGAGGAAATGTGTGTGTGTGTGCTTTTGTGTGTGTGTGATTTTGTTTATTGTTTTAATAAATGTCAACAGTCTGCAATTGTCAGCAATTAAAGAAATGTTCAATGGCTGTGCAGCTACAACAGTTGCAGCAGCTTCCACAGCATGTGGCATTCGCACATTGCGTGTGAAACGCATAAACTGAATAAAACTTGCCAAAAACTCTCTCTTTGTGGCATCAAAAACTTGTGAGCCGCAAAATGCAATGACATGATTTACGACCAATAACGGAGCACAATGGATGTGCTCCATGATTGTGTTGGCCACGTGTCGATTATTCACTCGTGACACGATATATATACATATATATAGATATTCTACTCTAATCAGAAAATATGAATAACTCTTTTAAATCCAGCCGATTATTAGAAATATATTTTATTTCTATATCTATAGATGTATTATATGGTAATGTCCTAGTTAATGTTTGTATTCGTGTCGCTCTTAAATGTCGACTCCAAAGTGCAGTTGATTTCCACACACGTTGTGGCATGTGGCAACTTGGGAGTTTGGTCAGGGAGTGCTTATGGCTTGCCATTTATTTAACGTATGCGCAATTTTCTACTCTTTTTTATTTGTTGCTCTTTTTTTTATACATTTTGTGCTCACATCGCGCAGCGATTTGTTCGATTGGAAAAATTGAATTATACACTTTTGATGAGCATAATAAAAAAGTGGCAGCTGCATTGGGGCGTGGCAAACGAATGAATTACCAGTGTGGTCGTCGGCTTTGGGAGGAGTAAAGAGGCAACTTCATGCATAAACTTTAATACCTGCTTAATCAATTTTAACTATAATGCTCAATTTAAATTTAAATTTATACGAAAAAAACTAAATATAAAATAAAAGCCATGCAAGTTTTTATCCCAAAAAATATAACACATTTTTCTCTAATTTGCCAAAGAATAATATTTATACAGTAAATAATAACTTGGGCACAAATAGTTCCCCGATGGAGATGCTATTTTCTTCTTAACTTGGAAACACGCCTCCCAATGCCCACCAAGCGGAGAGTCGTCAACTCTTTGACAAACTGTTTTTACTTACAAAAAAAAACCGTTTCTGGTAAAAAAAAAAAACATTTTCTTGACGTTTGCTACCAGAATCTGTTGCTTGTCATGTTGCAGCTTCGTCGAATGTTCCCCATTGGGATGCAATTAAATGTATCGCTGCTGCCCCGTGTAAGTTTTCCTTTGAAAGGGGACCTTGGGATGTGAGTAAGTAAACATATTTGTTTCCGTGTTGATTCGCTTTGTGAGTGCAATATTTTATTTGTTTGCTCCTCAACGAAGAACTGAATCGAGTATACAAGGACCCTTAAACCTGATTTCCCATTTCGTGTAAGTCTTCTGCTTCGGCTACTTTGCAACTTGTTTGCATTTAATTAAAAATCAAAAACTTTGAACTGAACAAATTACTGAGTGCAGCAACTTTTGGGGCCATTAACTTAATTTGATCACGTTTAAGGTGGCAATAAGCTAAAATCTTTGATTGGGCAATAATTAATTATATGACCAATAAACAAAGGACAATTCAAACTAGTAAGTTTATTTTTTGGGAGTTACTATTTAGCACTACAACTATATCTATCTTTTAATTGAGTATTACAAAATAGTTTAAACTTAAGTTTATTTCATCAATTGCAAGCATTTTTAAAGGTAATTCGATGATTAAAGTATAATTTAAAAGTTTTTAAAATAAACCAATCGCTTGTTTTTATGTTAGTATACAATTTAATATGTTTATTCAATAAATTATGATACTCATTGGGAAATTTGCATATATAACAACTTCAGTGCCCATTTTTCATTGTCATCTGCCTTATCCAAGGAGGACTCAATCAAGGCATTTGCCCAAGCTTTCTGGCTTGGAAAAAAAAACTGCAACGTTCCGTGACTGCACTTGAAATTTGTTTATAAGTCGTTGAGTATCCATCAAATTAATAGAATATCATTTTGGCCGAGTAGCTGGAGTAGCTAACAAATTTGTTTATGTGGCTAAAAATGTTATCGACTCCGTATCGCATTTGTTATTATTATTATTACTTATTGTTCTTGTCGTTAGTTGCTGTTGCTGAGCACAGTTTTTAATAGAATTACTTTCCAGACTTGTGAACAACAAACTGGAAAATGGCCGGTGGCAGATGTAGCTGGCAAGCTCTGTGTACCCTCCTACCTTACCCACCCCTGTGATCAACTGAGGCACAACACAAAAGCAATTTAAAACGCTAACGGAAAATGCTGCTGACTCATAACTGGCTGGCGGAACACACAAACGAACACCCTAATCCCCATTTGCCCCACACAGAGGACTAAACAACTTTGTTGAAGATTTGATTGAATTAAACCAATTTGGTATGCATGTGAAGAACACCAACCATTACCCTGCACACATCCTCTCCCCCGGCCTGTGGCTAATGCCCCCGGGGAGTTGGAGTTGCGGGGTTAGTTATAAATTCCAAACACGTAGACCGCAGTGCAGGTCCTGCTCAACGATTTAAACGTTTTTGAATCCACACAATGCAATCTGATAGCCGTGTTCCACTACTCCACGACATGAATGTTCTCCTGGTGACAATATGAATTCACGCCAAGGCCCCGTACTCCCACGCCGGCCGTTTATCCAGTGCCAAGACTTGTGGTCAGGGGCCAGATAAGCTTATTTGGCTGGCGCCTTCAGTAAACTGACACCGTGGCAAGTCAAGTGCTGGTCGGTCACCTTTTCCACCTCGATGTGCTGCATGCGCCCAATTAAATCAAGCCAAGAGCCAGCGAAGCATCATTCAATGCACTTGGCATTCAAAATGCTCAAGTGGGCGTGGCGCCAATTGAATGATGACGACAGCATCAGCATTTGCTGCATCAGTGCATCAGCAGCAGCTGCAACAACAGCTGCAACAACTAAGGCTGCGTTCTACTAAATTGGTCAAAATGCCAGAATATCTATGTCCGTTGGTATGTCTGTCTGTCTGTCTGTCTGGCTGTTGGCTTGCAGCATTCTGTCTGAGCAATCCGGGCAATGATCTCTCCCCCCCTCGCAACCATCTAGCACTGCTGCTGCAAATTGAATTCAAAGGCGGACCGCGGTGAGTCGGCTTTGTTCGATGGCTAGCAAAATTGGCCGTTGCCTCTCCATAGAGTTATGACGGCAATACACAACCCTGGGAACAGTAGCAGTTCCGTAAAACTCAATCAATCCACTTTCGCAATCCCTTAAGATAAATGTCTGCTTACATCGAGACTATTTCCATTACTTTAATATAGCGTTCAGAAATGACAAAAAAAAATACTTACTTTTATGGCTTATGCCAAAAGGAAATGCAAAATTTATTTACAGTTGGTAAATATCACCTGCATATTCAAGTAGTATTAATTTAATATTTTAAGTAATTTATTTTAATTTAATTTAAAGGTATATTAGAAAGATAAATGAGTATTGCTTCGCTGCCATCAAATTTTTTTACCTATAAAAGCAAATTGAAGTTAAAATAAATTTGTTAGAAAAGCAAATTGCACAAAAATGTATCTAAAGTATTACTGCTTACTTTAATCATTTTAGTTTTTGTTAATCGGGTTTTTGATTTTGCTATATGGCAAGGATGAACTCATCGAAAACGCAACCTGGCAGGTCTCCTTGCTGTATCTGGGATTGCACAATTACGGTGGTTCCATATACAGTTCTGGGAAAAGACAATCACCCTTGAAGAGCTACAGTTACGCGTGGGCTCCTCTCAACACAACTTGGGTGGCACTTATAGACCAAAATTAATTAACCATATTACGTCTAAGTGAGTCACTTACATTTGAAAATCCAAAGCTTTGGCAACGGCAACCGGTTGGTGAAAGGACCACACAGAGCCAGAAACAACACATTTACAAAGCGTTCAACTTAAAAATAATTAAGCATAAATTGTGTAGATATTCTCATAAATAACCGATAACTAAATAAATTATTTCTGCCCGTTTAAGGAAAAAAGGTTCTAGCCATGTTGACTCCTGTCTATTAGTCGTCAGTAAAGTTGTTTCCTTAGAAACGAAAAAATGTATCCTGTTTCAGTGTATTTACACTGTACAACTGGATTGTGGAAGCTATTCAAACGGTAACAAAATAAGAATAAAATCTTAAAAAGTATAACTCAAAAACTGTACAGAAACCAATGCGCACCGTCAAATAAATATACATATCCGATATTATATAGATATATATATATATATATATAGATATTATTTTTCCCATGAAAAAAGGATGTTTGCCACTCACAATCAGATAGTATTACTTTAGCATCAAACTATTCCACAAATATTACTTCTTATTTAAAGTAAGCGCATAATCAAATACCGCAAAATATATTGAAAAAACCAGAATCAGAATCGATAAATGACTTGGTTTCGGTTCGCAACCACGATTTAAAGAGATTCACGCAAAATCTAACTGAAACCGTTTTGCGGAATATTTGCGACATGAATATGGAGGAATATGCGATTCCAGGAACTCATAGAATTGCATTCATTTCGTTAAACGCAAATGAAATGCATTCAAAGCACCGCAAACTATTGGCTTGCCTGTGGATATACGCAGCTATTTCCGGCGCTGATGCCAGCAACTTCCGTCCGTGAGATGGCCACAGCTGCCGGGTTATGAACGGCTCTACACATTTATTTGCATCCACACACCGAGCACCCCCCTCCCCCCCACCACTCCAGTCAGACAAGAGATTGCACTGTGTCTGGCTGGCGTTGTGCAAAATTCAAATGGAGCTGACTTAAAGCCTTGCAGAGCAATTTGAATGCGTCAATGCGCAATTTATGACGATGTTTTTCACGTTGATTCTAATTTGCGCAGTCAGCGACCGGAGACGGGTTTAAACTGGAAACTCACAAAGCTACACGTCGCAGGTGGCATAATAGTTCATGTTTTTGTTTTTTTTTTTTTTTTTTTAATTTGAGTGCGATGCGCATTGGGAATGGCATTTGGGGCGCTCATTAATGCAATGCACGTTGCCATAGGCCAAGATGAAAGATACGAGACACGCTAATCATAAAACAAAATGGAAAACATATAAATCAGTGTCCTTGACACGTGTTGCCAACGTGCGGCATCGATGGCATTTCTCAAGGTACAATCCAAGCCACCGCAACCAGGTGCCTCATATCAGTTGTCAGCCGCCAGCTGCCAGCTGCCAGCTGCCAGTTGCTCCAAAAGCATCCCTAGGTCAACCTGTAGCGACATCTAGCGCGACGACTTGTGCGCTGTCACGTTGTAAATCTCGTGAGGGCAAACAGAGCGCAGAAGACAACAACAGCGCCACAGAAGGCGACAGAAACACAACACCCAGCAAAACACACACACACACACACACGCGTGCTTAGCCATATTCCTCCATATCCAATTTACATACAAACACGCACGTATGCGCGTGTGTGCGTGTGCGTGTGTGTGTGTGTGGTGACAGTTTGAGCGGAGTATGCCCGATGTGGCCACGGCCCCAAATGGCTACAGGCCGAACGATTGCATTTTAAATTAAAAGACGTCAGCGAAACGAATCAACAGCTGCGTCCATTGAAACTGCAAGATGCAGACAAAATGAAAATGGCCCAAAAATAAGTGGAATAAACTGGAAATTGAAATCAACTTGAAGTCAAGCATGAAAACAACAATAAATTACTTGATTGTGCATATATCAGATTATGTATTTTCGATTCATTCTCTGGGTTTAAGAATGCCATAAATGATTTTACAATCACACAACAAATAATACAAATTAATTAATGGCTTCATTAAAAATTGTGTACTTTTTATTTCATAATTATTTTAATTTAAGACTTTCGACCCCGAATGTATATATATTCTTGATCAGCATTAGTCAAAAAATTATTATATATTATTAAAAATATTTAAATTAATATTTAAATTAGTGCATATTATAGGTATGTATTTCTCGGCGTAACATTTGCAAAAAGATTACAATCTATTTAACTTTGTATTGGTATTTCAATATATATATATAATTTAGCATATATAGATCTATTTATCATACATTTGAAAAATAACATTTTCATTTCTTAAAATGAATTCAGAAAAACTAAAGTTTATTCAAGTAAGGTATATGGAATTTTAAAATAATTTTGCATCGATTACATAAATTCAAAATGAAACTTGGAATCGAAATTCTTGGCATGTTTGCAAGCCTCGCCATTACTATGCCACTAAAAATCCTTTTCACAACTTAGACAGACAGTTGCAGTGGCAGCCTTTGGCAGGCGAAACTAACTTTTGCAACGTCTGGCAACTATGTGCAGGCCTTAAGGGTGCAAGTAACTGGGAGAGTCTCTAGAATCTGCAGAGCTTAATATCTGTTTGGACAATAAAGATTTCCAAGCCATTGGACAATGCAAACTATGCAATATACTCATAATCGCATGATATATGCCCAATCTCTGCATCAAAGTTTTTCAAAAATTGCTTGCAAGCCTGAACATCCCGACAAGGAGCTGGGCAAAGGCAGTGCTGAAAATAGGACGTTGGAAGCAGCGCTAAGCCCGGCATAGCTTCGCACTCTGGAGAGTCAATTTCCAGCGATTAAATTAAGAATGCATAACTTGCAGGGTTAACAACGTCAGACGGAAAGCGGCCAATTGCCATGACTCCCCAACCCCGGCCACACCATTCCTGGCATGGGCACTGCCATTGCTCTGGCGCTGGAGGCGATGCTGGTCTTAGACTGGGATTTGAAAGGCTCTGATTTTTATTTGCCATTCTCTTTGCGCCTCTTATGAAATGCGCAAAGCTGGCTGGTGGGTAAGGTAAAATAAAAGGCTTTCGTGTCAGCAGCTGCATTTAAATACACACATTTAAATTATTATAAATGCATAAAGTAATTTAAATAGATATATCCTTAAATTAAAATAATTGTATTACAAATGGAGCAAATGGATCTTTTATGTATATCATAATAGTATTTTACAGTATCAAAATATAAAAATAACATTTAAATATGCCATAAATAAAAGATTATATTTATTATATTATATATTATTATATATTATATTTATTTATTGCATTTACCATCAAAAAAGTTTGTAAGTGCCTCAATTATGTGAAGGTTTTATGCAACATATGCCGGATATTTCCTAGTCAGGCGAATGGAGTTCTCTAACTTGTTTCAATTTGCGATTGCTATTTTTGCAATATCCTCACCTGCTTCAACGGAGCGTGGATACAAAACATATGTACACACAACACCACAACGGGAAGCATGCAACGTTGCACGCCCCTTGCTTTCAGTTACGTTAAGCAGGAGCATTTTGTACTTGAGGCACTCCTTTTTCTGAACACCTTTCGTTGTATTTGTTTTTAATGTTGCTTGAATTTGCAAACAGTTTTCATAAAAGCAACTGCTACTGCTGTTGCATGTCGCAACATGCTTGCAACATTTTGCGGTTGCACAAAGCAGACAAGACAACAGCGGCGACAATGGCTGCGATAATGGGCGACAGACTGAAATAACTGGAGGAACAACACTGTGCAACGTCAAGTCGGGAGTTGAACTTACCATCGCTTTTAATTTGTAAAAATGCAAAAGTGCAAACAAATATAAAAAATAAAAAATTAAAAAAATTACATAGTTGAGCCTGGGCAATAGTCGGTCAAGAGGTCTGCATGGTTTTTTCGTGGTTCGCTCTTTTACTCTGATATCGAAGGTATCATAGGATATGGGTTTGGAAGTCCTCTAGAGGAAATCGATAAATTCGTTAGTCGCAAGTCAATAAAACCTCAATTTCAAGGCTATTAAATTTGCTTGGTAGGTTGTTGAAGAGGGTAAATCGACAACATGGATGTCCTCGCGCTCTTCTCCTCACCAAATTATATTTTTCAGACAATTTGAAAGCTAGAGTCACCAAATATAGTAACACCTTAACACGCACACTCTAGTTCGCAATTTATGAGCCACATTTATTAAACATGGAGTAAAGATACCTAGGAAACTATTCCATATTTTTTTTTTGAACAATTCGGCAACGGTTATAAGATGGTGCTATTTATGGTATTAGAGTATTTGGCAGTCGTTTCCGCCTAACTGTAGCTGTTTTTTCTGTTGGTTTCACATTTGCACGTCTGGCCAGTGTGTACACCACACATAATTGAATTAAGGCAAAGCTTTTGCTCTCACTCACACCCTCTTGGGCCTTTTCGCTTAATGTTATTTGCTTGTTGCTCTGCGTTGCCGTCTGTTATCAACTTTCTTATGTACACTGTACGTAAGAGCGCAAAAAAAAAGAGTCAAACACATACGAAAATTGTGAAGGCAATAACGAGAAGAGCAACATGCAAAAAAACCGCTAGATCAGCCATTAACAGCGAGGGACATTCCTTTATTGCCGACTTTGTGTTTACAAAGTGCGTGCTTTGTTTTGCATTTGTTTCTCAAGAGGACTGCAAAAAAGAGCGAGAATAAAGAAAATGTACAACTTTAATATCAAGAAATTAAAGTAACTCTTTTAAATTTAGTCCACAGATTTAGCAATTTTTGTATCAATGATTTTAAAAGTTTTATAATATAAGCATTCTTAGTTTTTATTATTTTTGTATCTCCATTAGGCTTTATAAATATACATTTAATAAATGATCCTGTAAAAGAATACGTGAATATGTGAAAGTAAATCATTCTTAGTTTTTATTATTTTTTTATCTCCATTAGGCTTTATAAATATACATTTAATAAATAATCCTGTAAAAGAATACGTAAATATGTGAAAATAAATCATTTTAATTTTAAAGCGATGGCAATAAACTATGCAAAGTTCCTATTAAAAGGCAGCAATATAGGGCTGTACATTTTGACAAACTAAACCATTCAAAACTAAACACAAATTTCTCAGTTCCAATGACAGCAGCAATCCAGTAGGCAATACAAAATTCTTTTGTAGAAAAACCACATGACTCACTCACAGCTGTCAACATATGAAAGCTATTGTTATCATTTTAAGTACGTTAGTTTTTCTGTGTGTGTGTGTGTTTGTGTGTGTTCGTGTGCTTGTGTGTGTGTTTGTCTGGAAAAGTACCTTCCATTATGCATGCAAGCAAAGCAATGACCAAAGGAATATTCAAGGCATTTAGCAACTCATTGTCCCTTTCAGCAGCAGCAGCAGTAGCAGCAACAGCAGGAGCAACAACAACAAAAACAACAAAGCCAACAACAGAGATGAGATCTTAAAAATGTATTCATGGCCCTCAAATTGTATAATTTAAGTTTGCACATAAAATCACACCGCAAACTTAAACATGACCCAAAGCAGGAATAAACAAGTAGAACTAGCAAGTACACACATACACACATGCATACACACCCTTTTACACATGTGCACTTCTACTTATGCTGTGCCATTGGGGAATTTGTCTAGAGCCAGGGCTGCACAGTCACGTACATTTTGTCATCGTATATTACTTGCGATATTTATCAGGAGGCCATGCGAGCAGGACAAAGGAAATCAATTTTGTAAATCACCAAATGTTAAAACGTAGAGCTCCTGGGCGAAGATAAGTAAAGTAAACCTAACTAATAATACAAGAAATTATCAAATATCATATCTTAATAATGTCACAGCCCTGAATCCACTTACACATTTATCACATAACACCAAAAAGGAAATGCGAGGCGACTGCGGTTCTGAGGGAAACTCTTGCTCGGCCAACATATCGAATTTAAATATTTTAAAGCTGTGGTCCACAAAGGGAATGCGGGAATCAGGATACAAAATACAAAAGTTGTTCGCCATAAAAATGCTATAAAATTGTGCAAATAGCTAAGATACAATATATAAAACAAGCGGATAAATGAGAGATACATAAGTATCTACTGACCCAGGAGCGTGTTCACATGAACTTTTATGTGTGTGTGTGGGCGCTTTGTCAATCCTAAAACTTTAAGTGTTCCCAAATCGTTACTGTTACCCAGTCATCGTCATTGCCATTGTCGTTGTTTTATCCGGATTCTCATTTGCACGCACCTTCTTTTCTTTTTTCTTTTTTTTTTAGCAATGTTACAGAATTTATTTTAATTTTTGTTCTCTTTGTTGAACCCTTTTCAAGTGGGTTACGCTGGGCAGGGAGCAATCGCAAAACGCACGCAGGCACATCGAGTGAGTTATGCTGCTCCGAGGTTTTGCACACGAAGCATTTCTGGGCGACAAATTGGTCCTCAAGCTAAAACCCAAAGGTTGCCAAAGTGTGCGCAGTTTTGAAAGTGTAAATTGCATTGGGTCGAGTGAATAAGGGCGAAATGTGTAGGGGTTGAGCATACATATGTACATATATGTCCAGTTGTCTTGTAATAATGGCCATTAGTTTGCTTGCGGCTACTGCAAGCCAGGGAGACATTTGCAGAATAATGTTCAGGTCTTAATTAGAATGCCAGCTCAGCTCTAACAGAAGACGCACGCCTCATAAATTATTTATATGCAATGAACATAAAATTTAAATAATCAAAACTCTAGGACTTGCAAACACAATCGAATTGGCCCACAACAAATGTGCTCTGGCCGTAGCCTTGTCGTTTACATAATCGAATTAGGCTGCAAACTAGTCGCCGGATTACTTCGAAGTTCAGCTTCAAGGCTCATACATAAACTTAACAAAATGCTAAATAATTTTGCATATAATTTGGATCTTAAAATTACCTGCAATAAAAAGAAGGCAATGTATTTTAGTATTTGCTGAATTTTGGCCATGAAAGTATGCTTTAATGGAAATATTAAGGTTTTTCGCTTTATTTTTTTTAAATTTTTAAAACTGTTATATCTTCGTTAATAATGGAGATATTGATGTTTTTCGGTTTTTTTTTTAAATATTTAAAACTGTCATATCTTCGTTAATAATGGAAATATTGATGTTTTTCGCTTTATATTTTTAAATTTTTAAAACTGTCATATCTTTGTAAAATTACGTGCAATAAAAGTATGCAATGCATTTTACTATTTTCTGAAATTTGGGCGTGAAAGTAAGGTTTGAATTTTTTGCATAAGAATAGACAAAATATTGAGAAGGGCAGCTTATTATATCTATAAAGGTCAAATGTTATCGAAGTGCTTAAAATATTAAGCACCATTTAATTGAACATTTTATGTGTATTCTAAAATTGGTATCACAAATTATTTATTTCAAAAGCAATCTTTTTTTGCAAATCGCGCGAGGCCAGTCGCTTTTTTTCGAGCATGCATCTAGCAAAATTCACAAATTTTGGATGACTTCCAGCTCCAAGAACCAGGCGCACAGAAATCAGCTGGTGGTTTCTAAATATTACTAAAATAAACATAGCATACTTTTACTGCATGCCAAAATCATTTTTCGGCACCTAAAATTATGCAATGAAAAATTTGGATCTTAAAATTACCTGCAACAAAAGTATGCAATGCATTTTAGTATTTGCTGAATTTTGGCCCTGAAAGTATGCTTTACTTTTATTTTGGCACATAAACAGCAACTTGCTGCTGATTTCTGTTCGCCTGGTACTTGAAGCTGTAAATCAACCAAAATTTTGAACTTTTTTTTTAAAACTGTCATATCTTCGTTAATAATGGAGATATTGATGTTTTTCGCTTTTTATTTTTAAATTTTTAAAACTGTCATATCTTCGTTAAAATTACGTGCAATAAAAGTATGCAATGCATTTTAGTATTTTCTGAAATTTGGCCGTGAAAGTAAGGTTTGCATTTTTTTGCCACATATACAGAAACGTGCTGCGCTGATTTCTGTTTATTGGTATTGCAACCACAACTGCGTAAGAATAGACAAAATATTGAGAAGGGCAGCTTATTATATCTATAAAGGTCAAATGTTATCGAAGTGCTTAAAATATTAAGCACCATTTAATTGAACATTTTATGTGTGTTCTAAAATTGGCATCACAAATTATTTATTTCAAAAGCAATCTTTTTTTGCCAATCGCGCGAGGCCAGTCGCTTTTTTTCGAGCATGCATCTAGCAAAATTCACAAATTTTGGATGACTTCCAGCTCCAAGAACCAGGCGCACAGAAATCAGCTGGTGGTTTCTAAATATTACTAAAATAAACGTAGCATACTTTTACTGCATGCCAAAATCATTTTTCACCTAAAAGTATGCAATGAAAAATTTGGATCTTAAAATTACCTGCAATAAAAGTATGCAATGCATTTTAGTATTTGCTGAACTTTGGCCCTGAAAGTATGCTTTACTTTTATTTTGGGACATAAACAGCAACTTGCTGCTGATTTCTGTTAGCCTGGTACTTGGGGCTGAAAATCAACCAAAATTTTGAATTTTTTTTTTTAAAACTGTCATATTTTCGGTAATAATGGAAATATTTCTCCTTTCATGCTGTCAGGCGAATATAGAAAACTCTCAATTGACACATTTTTAACCCCATTTAATGCGTTAATATTATAAATGAAAGATGGTCGATAAATTCCAAAAAGTTTATTGGCAAACAGACATTTACATAAATATAAATTATATGTATTTTATTTAAATTGCTTAAAATATAAAGTAGCCAAGTTGAATTATGTGTTCAGCATATTTAAGGATATACAAAATCAAGGGATAAAGCAAATAAAACATAATTTTAGCTGACACTTGCTAAATTCTAATTGCTTCTTGTGCAACGATTAAATAGTTTGCCAAACAAGCAAATTGAGAAAGGAGTACAAAACATGAACTAAAAATGGTGTCGTTTCTCTCCTTGCCGAGTTTCTGAAATGTGGCAAAGCCAGAACATAATGCTACAATGTGGCACATTGGGATCCAACCTGTAGCTCACCCAGCTGCGCCGCATCGTGCAAAGTCTCTAAGCTCAACACGAATGCAACCACTTTAATTATGTAAGTGGAAATTATGAGTGGGCGGGGCTTTGCTTTGGCTTTGCTTTGGCGGCACACGTGGCGTATGAATAATGTAAAATGTCAACTAATTAAGCCGAGTAAAATGCATTAAGAACTTTGCTGTTCAACAAAAACAATTTTGGCGAACAATGCTGGCACATATTGTTGGTTTTCATTAAAATGTTCACAAAATACCATGTGTTAAATACAACAACATCAATTTTCCGGGTAGTAATAATGAATTCTGTATTTCTGGGCACGTTTCAACATCAGCTCATAGTCCTCTTCATCCAGTATGTCCGGGAAATCCTTGTCCTCATCGAGGTAATTGGCATTCCAAGCTGGTATGGGAAATCCTTTTCTTAGCAGCAACAGATTCAGCAAACAGAGACAAATCAATAAATATTTCATTTTTTTTTAAATATTATTAAAAATTTTAAACTTGATTAGTCTTTTAAATTTTTTTCCAACTTGTCACAAAACCTACTTTGTTAGACTTAATACGAATTGTTGCTAGTTTTTACAGTTTTTAGCTAGACTAGGAAGATTAATTTACAGTTTAGCATAATGCGTGCTTAGTGATACACCTCAGTGGTTCTCTCCTCCTTCATAGGAGTTTCCGCCTGTATCTGTTTCGTTCCCATGGCATACGGCTTCTGGTCATAGGTCTTCACGTAGAAAGTACCATTCTTGGGATCTGAGGGCTCACCGCCCATGCGAAATTCACCATCGCTGTCAAGCAATATCCATGACTTTTTGGACATTCGCTCACAGCGGACTCCCCAGAAGCCCTTGGTGCTATTGATGGACTCGGCAAAGTAGTCATGGGCACGCTTATGTGAACACCCATACACATAGCACTTTTTCTGATCCTTGCCATAGTTGGGATAGAAGGAGGCATGACCCACGGGTTCCTCGAAACCAAGTCCAGTGCTAGTTTGTATGGACTCCACATAGTTGGCATCACTGGCATCGATCCGATACTCATCGCTCAGATCGCGAAATTTAGGACCCGCCGGGTCTAGTGCAAAAATTGTATTGAAGCGAAAGGGTCTGATCTGTTTGCCAGCACTTCCGGCAATCTGTGCACCCAGAGAGTGACCAATGACGTAGACGTCATCGAAGTTCAGTTTCGCATTCATATGCAAATGACGCACAAACTCAGCCAGCAAAAAGCCCAAATCTTCGATCATATCGGCGACACCAAAGTAATTTACATTCGACGATATTTTGCTCCAATCACAGATAATTATATTGAAATCCTCATAGAGGGGACTTTCCATCGGGGCTTCCCCATTTGTGCTATTCTTATCGCTTTGAGGCATGGGTCTCGGATTGGTCAGGCTGAAATAGGCGCTCTTCACATCCCGATTTAGTGAACCTTTACCTTGACTCATCCAGCCATGTATAATAATTCTGTAATATACAAATTCGATTAAATATTTAATATTCAATATTTAAATTATTCGTATCTAGTAATTTTCATTCAAAATTTTGTATATCGCACAATATTATCTACTTTCTATATATTTTTTAGCAACTTTGAGCAAAAAAAAAAACCATCTGTGAATGACTCACAGATAAGCAGTTAAAAAAAAAAAAACAAAACATTGCCAAAAAAAAAGTACTCACAAACACGACGTAGTCGCTTGTAGATACCCTGTATTAAGACTAGAATTTATTTAGATGAGCAAAATGCTGAAATATTGGCAGATATTGTTAAATGCAACTCAAATAATATCTGCAAAAACTTTCAATAACTAGAAACTGTGCGGTAAAAAATAATAAGTAAAATATAAAACGATATACGAATTTTTCACAGTTTCAAAAAAGAGAGTATAAAATACTGATAACAATAAAAAACAGAAAACCAGTTTTCATGTGTGAAAAAGTAAAGTTATTCAGCGATCGAATTTACAGATGATGCATAAAATTATAAGTAAAAAATAAATTGTATAGGTAAATAATGAAAAATAACAGTAAATAGACTGCTTATATCACTTTCAATTAACTGGCACGTAAATTATAAATTCCCACAGCAATGTCAGATGTACATATAGATTTGCTTGTTTCTAATCAAATAATGCAATGACAATTGAACCAAGCCCACTAAAACACTTACCTAGTGGGATGACGTGCATCGAAACCGGAACGCATCAAGGCCTCTTCGGTGTCATCGGGAAACATTTCTCTGCCGCAATGGGGAAAGTCTCGTTTGAATAGAAAGAATTGCATTTTCACACGTTGGCTACTCTTAAAGGGTACCAAATGCTTCAAGAATTTTTTCCAAAATGGATAATCTAAATACTTGTTCGATTTAACAAGCTGATAATCGCAATGGTTCGGCTCGGGTATATCCGTTGAGGACTGGTAAGTTTCAGTTGAGATTTCCGCTAAATTAATTAATATTTACTTTATTGCTCATGTTTTTTGATTTGTTATATTCATTACCCATCACTGCGCTGAGAGCAAATGCAGCGATTAGTGTAATCCGTGCCATCTGCATTGAAATTGGTAAGCGAATCACTCGAAGAAAAAAATGCGTAAGACCTTGTTTGCTTCACACACACTCGCAGCAGACACCAAATTTAGCGAACCGTTCCGCTCAATGGTGCTGACCCAACTAACGCAGACAAACGGACCAAGCGACTGCTGTCTGAAAAGATCGCTTGAGAGTGAGCGAAAAGTTAATTGACACTTTCAACAGATCGGCTTCAACTCTGGCGACACTCTGTCTGTGCGCTCTCTCTTGCTCCCTCTCTCACACTCTATCTACATCATGAGAGGAGATAACGGCAAAGAGCGAGCGGGCGCCGGCTATTAAGCGTTAATTGCTAAATAGTTGTCACAATACAATAGCCTAAACAGATAGTTATACTGCTCGTGAGCACTGAGTACGAGTGGAAGCAACAGAGCTAAGGAGAGTGAGAGAGAAAGCTTGAACTTGAGATTTGTTTACTAAAAATTCCATTATCTGCCAATTTATTGCTGTTATTATAATTAATAACATTATAGATTAGAATTTGTATGCAGTAAGTACACAAATAAATCTAAATATCTGGTATAAAAAATCAAGCAATTAACGAAAGAACTTTGAAAAACAAAGAGCTCATTAACGTATTCTAATTATATTATAATTAATGTAAAATTAACTTTTTATGAAATAAATGTAAGTTGCTAAATACATAAAGATATCCAAATATTTAGTACAACAAAGCTACAATTTAAGGAAGGAGTTTAAAAAGCAGGCATTAATGTATTTTGGACATCGTGTCTCTGCCTTTGGTAAGATAAGGCGATGGCTCATTAAAAAGCCATGATGGTTGTAAGTGAAAGAAGGAGTTGTACAATCGAGGTTAGCAAATAATTGGCCCATAACTCGACTCGGCACTCTGTTATCGGCTAATTGCTTGGCTCAAATCAGATTTGTAGCACACTTAATTATGGAGGAGGCTGAAGCACATAATTCATTTATAAGATACCAAATAAAGCGACAAATTTCAGGCACTTAGCAAGTCAATCGCTCAGGCATCCACAACGCCCTTGTAAATGGCAACTGGCAACTGGGCGTGGCAAGTTTTCAGCACTTTGGTCACGGACACACAAGTGGCACACCCGGCTCACCTGGGGAACGTGAGCCGGCATTTCAATTATGCAAATTTCGTGGGACTCCTTGATTAGAAAATCCGCAAAAAAAAAAAAACCCCTTAAGCAGTGAGAATTGGGGCCTGAGGACTTTTACCCTCTGAACTCGGCACCCATCCAACCTTCGGGCATCAATCAATATGATGAAACGGTGCGGGGCAGGTTAACGGTAAGCCAACGACGCCTTCGCTAATGAATTGGCAAAACCACCAATTAGACTACAGAAATTAATTGGCTGGCCCACGGCTGCCTTGAGCATCCCCTGCTCCCCAGGCCACCTTAGCTATGGGCTCTTATTGAGTCTCATTTTAGAACAAGGCACAAGAGTGGTAGAGCCTCTCTGCAAATTAAAATATTTGTTTCGTACCCCAAAAAGAAAATGGTACTAGAATTTTGCACATTTTACTCATAAATTTGTTGTTTGCCTGAGTACGGCAAAACTTTTTGCCCACTTCCTTTGTTGGCGTGACAAGTGCGCAGCTGCAATTAACGGCCAAAACTTTCAATTAATGCAGCAACTTCAGCAGCATTGAGTTTTTGTTTACTCCCAAAAGTCGTTTGTCATGAACGATTCTAAGTATAAAATGTATTTCAAATTAAAAAAGTGTCGGTACTTCACCAATAACTATTAACTAAATGGAGCAGGGTATACCACTTGCCACAGTACTTATATACTTTGAGAAAAATGTACCCAATCGATTAGATTATTTATGCAGTCGGTTTTAAGTCGATTTGACGACTTATCAATGCTCGGTAGATGCCCAAGTTTCTACTTTATTTGCAGTTTTATTTGAAAACATTTATTTTTTTTTTATGAGTCATTTGCATTTTGCAAAATTAAATCATTTTCGTAATAAAATCGTTTCCATTACACTGCAGGCTGTCAAACGTTCTATTTTTTTGTTGGCGTCCATCCTTTGGCAGTTTCTGTCAATGGCTGAACTTTTGCCACATTGCTCTACTCCTGCACCCCATGGAGAGTGGGGCCTGTACACAAAAGTTTTGACTTGAACCAAAAACTTTAAATCGCCAACTAACATTTTAAAGCATAACAAAGTGCGATGGGATTTTGAAAATAAATCTTAACGCCGCTTTTTGGTTTAGTCAACCGTTGCACTGGGTCCTTATTGCATTATGTCCTTGTTGGGTCAGTTGGAGAGGTGGGGTCAAAAGGGGGTGGTTTGTGTTTTCTCTGTTTGGGTGTGCCAACAAAGACTGCAACTTTTCCTATTGACTTAATGCTGTTCGCAACTGCTCCAAAGTGTTGCTTGTAGATTTTAAACGTGCAAGGGATAATACACGAAAACTTTTAACATGGCCAACGAGGATAACGTTTTGTGCACTTGGACAGAAGTCACTTGCTCAATTAATGTAGCGAAAGGCGAAACGAATAACTTATAGTTTTTTTTTTCAAAAGAAACTTTTTCTATAACAAAAATCAATTTAATTACATTTTTATCCTACATAACATTGATGTAGTAGTCTCGATTTATACTTTTGATGCATTAATAATTAATCGAACAATTAGAATTTAAAAATTGATTTGTTTGTAAATTTTATAGTGAGTTGTTGGACATGCGTAAATGGAGTTTCCGCTAACTGGTAAACTGGCAATTGTTGCTGCCACAGCCGGAACATTCTTTGCCCTGGGAGCCTACTTTCAGCACCAGCACGTGATCCGTAACATTAGGAAATTGGAGCAGCGCAATCCGCATGCCTATTTCATACGACGCAAACTCTACGGTCTGGTAAGATGTGCATTTGCCTGTTTTTATGACAGCAGTATGCTGAACACGGGTTTACATCCATTTCAGCTGGATATCTTTAAAGTGAAGGAGATCAAACAGCCGGGATACGATGAGATCGTCGAGAACAACACGCATAAAATGGGCTCCATTATGAAGTATGGATTTCCGAGCATGAACGAAATTTGCTTGAATGAGACTTTTCATTTTGTGACTGCCTTCGATCGCCGCAACTCGTCCATTCAGTGGATGTGCGAGAGGGTAGATGAGCTCACCTCTAGCAGGGCAGAGGATTGCGGCAATCGGTGCGTATCCGTGCGAAACACTCATCGCTCGGGCATCTCCTATCAGCAGTCGGAGCCGGCGCGTGTCTTCTTCATGTCGAACATTAAGCCATTTCTGAGCCGTGGCTTCAACACCTGCGTCTGGGAACGATTGCTTCACTATGTGTATGATATGGCTCAGCACTTTGGCTGTGTTTATGTGTACACTGGATCGATATATTTGCCACGACAGATGAGGTGCAGCAGCTGGTTTCTAGAGTTTCAGCCGGAGGACAAAACGATTGTTGCAATACCCACGCATTTCTTCAAGATCGTCATCATTGATCCGAAGCAAGTGAACAGCGCACCATATGCGGAGGCCTATGTGGTGCCCAATTCCTCAGCCTTAAGTGATGATACCCAGCTGCGTAGTCTGCTCTGCGATGTGCGGGACATTGAGAATGCGACGGGATTGCGGTTCTTTGACGGACTCGATCGTACCTTTATCGATGGCCAGGTGGCCCAAAATATAGAAACTTTCACATCTCCAATTAGTGAATAATTGTGTAATAAATCGTCTTTTAATAAACGATGTCAGGGTTTTTTGAAGATTTTCCTATATTTTAATTGAGATTCAAATTGTAACTAATAATTCATTTTATTTACATAAAATTTTATTTCGAAAATGATTTTTAGAAAACAAAAATAAACACAGTTGGCACCTTAAAAATGTTCAACAAGCACATTTATTTAATCAAAAACATTTCTAAATTGGCAGTTTTCCAGTTTGTATTTTTATGAGCCGTTCTTGGCAGTTGCTGTTGGTCGTCTCACTTGGATTGGCATCCTCAGTTGCCTGTTTTGTGGCTGGTGTTTACTTTCAGCATTGCCATGCAACACGGCAGCTGCACAAACTGGTGCAGCAAGATCCATATGCCTACTATATCAGTCCACAGATCTACAAAGTGGTAAGTCCACAAAGATTACTCGTAGAATTTCAGCCTGAAATTTAATTCTGTTTGACAGTTTTGCTTCTTTGACACCGAGGAGGAAACGGCGCACCACGTGCAGCGTATCATGAAGTATGGCTTTCCTGGATTGGATGATGTAAGGATCTACAGTGACTTTGTGCTATCCTATGATCGTCGCAATCGTGTCGCCCACTGGGTCTGCGAACATTTGCAAAAGTCGAATCTGCAAGGATTGCGAGGCGTTAGACGTGGTCGCGCCAACTACCGGGCAGATGGGAGAGTACCTTCCAACTTTCGATCGACGCTAGACGATTATCGACACTCTGGTTTTGATCGGGGTCACCTGGCTGCTGCGGCGAATCATCGCGAACAACAAAGACACTGCAATGAGACCTTTTTGCTGACGAACATTGCGCCTCAAATCGGGCAGGGTTTCAATAGCGGTGCGTGGAATAAGCTAGAGATCTATGTGAGGGAGCTTACCCAGCGCTTCGGATCAGTCTATGTTGTCACGGGTCCTCTGTACAAGCCGCGACCACAAAGCGATGATAAGTGGAGTGTGGAATACCAAATGATTGGCTCGAACATGGTCGCAGTGCCCACTCATTTCTTCAAAGTGATCATGCTGGAGTCCAAAATGCCGCTAGGCAAGCCCTACATGGAGGCCTATGTGCTGCCGAATACGTCTTTACCGGAGAAACTGGAGTTGCGCCAGTTCCTCTGCGACATACGTGAGATCGAGCACTATGCGGGACTCAATTTCTTTCAGGGCATCCGCAGAGGTGAAATCTTTGGCAGCAACTATCCCACTGAATCACAAGTTTTTCGAGATTTTAATTAAATTTATTGTTATGGAATTATATATTAAAGAAATATGAAAATATGGCTAAATAAGTTGAATTCTTAAGCGGCAGAGATTTAACTTCAAAATATTAACATTACATAGCAAATAGAATTCATAAAAAAAAATTTAATAATTTTTTTAATTCGCATCTATTTCAACACGAACATATTTAGTTAATATTTTTGGAAATTATCCGCTTCATTGGAGTGAAGCTATAACAGATTAATATGATATAGTATTTTACCATTTACCTTATCGGTTCGAGA
Organism: Drosophila dives; assembly: GCA_035042365.1. Lineage (NCBI taxonomy): Eukaryota > Metazoa > Arthropoda > Insecta > Diptera > Drosophilidae > Drosophila > Drosophila dives. Next base: position 154,841 of record JAWNLJ010000414.1, on the reverse strand, counting down.
AAACATACTCTTATAAAAATCATTACGGATTACCCTTCTAATAATTTAGAAAGTAGGCAGAGATTTTGTACGATTTGCCCAATCGTTTTTTCAACAAATTCAGAAAAATAAAGAATAAAACAAAATTAATAGTTAATAGATAATTCTTTTAGCAATTGCGAAACTTATTAATGTCGGTCGCAGATACGGGATCACAGCAATGTGTGCTCTATGCGATGGTGGGTCTAACGGGATTTATATTCGGTGCCTACTTTCAACAGGAGAGTTCGATTCGCCAGATGTTTGGAATGATAAAAAAGGACCCTTATCTATTTCATCATCGCAAAAAGCTATATCCACTTGTAAGTAGGCTTTCATACATGAACTGAAGTTAGCGATAATGGAATGACTTTTGGCTGCAGCTCTCCACTTTTAAAACTGATCACGAATCGAGACTGTGGAATCGTTCGATGTGTCTCACGGATAGAATTCGGAATCGTTTGGTCTTTTCAGTGTTTGATGCATTTTGCAACGTCTTTTTTGAAAAGAGAATCGAGGTGAATTCGCCGGATTTATTGGATCTGATCAAATATGGTCTGCCCAGCACGGATAACTTATATGTACACAAGGATTACGTGGTGTCGCATGACCGTATCACCAAATCTCCAAAATGGATTTGCGAACATCTGAAGGGCAACTACAAGAAGCTGACCACCGATGTAGACGGCGATGCACTGCATCTTCGCTACAACGATGTTTACGTGCTGAGCTGCTGCGCTACACGCACCTGCAAGGCATTTCAGCGGCGCATCTGGCGCAAACTGGAAGAACACGTAACAGAAATGGCGGAGAAATTTGGCTCGGTGTATGTGTATACAGGTCCCATGTATTTGCCATCCTGTCCTCACAAGAACTGGACTCTGGAGTATGAAATTTATAAGTGGATTCCGCTACCAACGCCATCGCACTACTTTAAGGTGCTCATCATTGACCCACAGGAGGCGGGCTACAGTCCCTACATGGAAAGCTACATTATAGATAATACAAATTTGCCCACTACTCTCAGCAGAACCACCGAACTGAACGATTATCTGTGCGACATTGCCGAGATTGAACGGCTTACGGGTCTTCGATTCTTTGACGGTCTTCAGTCAGTTGTGCGATTTGCAAAGCACAAATACAAAATACACAGTTATCCGAGCAGGCCTCAGCACTCACTGACCATTCCAGAGTATTTCATCGCAAATTCACAAACCTAAATAAAAAAAGACGTTTCGTGTCAATTAACCATGCCGTTATATTTAACTAAACTAAACTATTATTTATAATTTTGGATTATAATATATTAAAATCCATTTCAGCATTTTTATTTTAACAACTAATATGCTGTGTTAACAGTGTGCTGTTAACGTCAAATCTAGGTACTCAGATATAAAACCAATTTGCACTCACGAAAATATCATTCACTTGTGTTTTGTTCCGTTTCAAATATTTTAGTTTTAATTACCTAATCCAATTTTTATTTATTTGAAATGCTATTGGCTATCGTTATTGTTCTGAAAATCGCAAGCGCCATTCAAACAGCTGCTGTCACAGTCCACATAGGATAACAGTGTGATAACAGTGATAACTGAATTTGATAAACAATTGTATTCATTTTTCTGGCTAAATTTTATTATGAAGACACAGATAATGGCCAAAACGGCAACACTGACAAGTGAGTGTTGCAGAGACTCGATTCTCGTGGCCTGTTATCGATATATCGTTACCGAATTAATTTTATTTTGAGCAACGGCATATGTAACTCAGACAGCAATGTGGCCTTTAGATAGACAGATAAATAGCTATATAAAGGGTCTACGGCTAGTCGGAATATTCTTCTCTTTGTTAGTTCTACTTTATTTATTATATTAATTTATTTTTTATTTTCACAATTTGATTTCAAAAATATCGCCAAACATATCGAGCTCAACAGAAGTGCTCTTCAGCTAATTGTTATCGATGTTTGTCGCACAGGCGACAACTTTACGTGGCAAACTGTCAAATGCAACCAATAAGCAGCAGCAGAAAAAAAAAATCGAATTAGCGAACTGACGTGGAAGTTCGTTTTGCTTGGGATTTGTGTTAGGAACTACATTACCTCTTGGAAAGTAGAAATTTACTTCGCAAACAAGCCAGCGAACGTAACGAGCCACGATTATCATCGCTAGAGCGCCTGGAATCGTTTAAAATCGTTAGAACGTGAACGGGAACGCGAACTTTGAGCTGCAATTTTGAGCTGTGTTGTGTGAAAGTTGTTGCTAACTTTTTATGTGCTCAGTTTGAGACGCGGATAAAGCAATGAATCCCAATATGTACGGCCCACCGCCAACGCAATTCCAGCAGCAGCCACAATATGCAGCGCCTCCACCTATCAATGGGCCGCCGACGGGTTGGCCACAACAACAACAGCAGCCAGCACAGCAACAACAACCGCCGCCGCCACAGCAGCAGCAGCAACAACAACCGCCGCAGCAGCAGCAGCAACAACAACCGCTGCAGCAGCAGCAACAACAACCGCAGCAGCAGCCACCACAACAATATGGCGCTCCAATAACGTCCACTCAGCAGCCTTTTGTTAATGGCAACTATCAGCAGGTAAAACAAAAAAAAAAAAACAAATAAGAAGAACGAAAACTTACTCTATAAAAAACAAAAACGTGTCATCAATTGCCTAAAAAAAAGAGTGTCTTTTAATCTTTCGTTTTCTTTTACATTCTAAAGAGGTCAGGCAGCAATTCGTAATGGATGCTGCCTGCCTGATAAGAATTTTCCACATACACATAAATGTATTGATTTAGCATGTACTTATGAAGAACTCTCTTTCTTTCCCACTCTTTGTGTCAATCTCTCACTCCAGCTGGCCACGTCGATGAGCGGCCTGAGTGTGAGTGGCAATCCCTTGAAGCCCACACAGCCGCCGCTGCCGATGCCTACACCTGCAGTTGGAGCTGCCGATGCTGCTGTTCCACCGACGTCGTACAATCAATTTAATGCAAATAGTAACGCCAACTTTAACAACAACAACAACAATGCCTATGCAAATGGCTCAATGGCTCCCCCGTCCGCTCCGTCAGCAACGCTGCCACCTCCCTCCTCGCTGTATCCAGCTACGTCGACTCCGGGACCATTGCCGCAGAGTGTGCCCAGTGGGATTAATAAGATGACAATGAACAGCGCCAGTTTGGCGGGCTTGCCGCACATGCCACCACCAAAATCGGCGACACCTGGCCAACCGCTGCCCCCAACACCCAACGCAGCCACTGCACAGCTGCCACCAACTGCGCCCGGAGCAGCACCAGCCCAACCCGCGCCATTAGCTCAGCAGCCACCTGTTGTCTCAGCTGCTCCGCCCACATTTACGCAGCCCGGAATACCGCCTCAGCCCACTGCAGCTGGTGCATATGGTGTGCCGCCACCTGCCAACTTTCCGGGCGCGTATGCCGCCAATCCGCAAGCTTCGGCTCCAGCAGGATTTCCCGGCGCGCCGCATTCGCAGGCTCAACCATTTGGAGCAGCTAAGCCGCCAATGTCCGGTTTTCCTCCACAGCTAGGACAGCAGCAGGCGCAGCCACCGCAGCCTGGTTATCAAACTCAATCGATGCCCGGCTTTCCACCACAGCCTGGACAAGCGCTGCAGCAGCAGCAACCGACTCCCGGCTTTCCACCACAGATTGGACCAGCGCCGCAACAGCAGCAACCGATGCCCGGCTTTCCACCACAGATTGGACAAGCACCGCAGCAGCATCAACCGATTCCCAGCTATCCACCACAGCCTGGACAAGCTCCACAGCAGCAGCAACCGATGCCCGGCTATCCACCACAGCCCGGACAGAAGCCTCCCATGCCTGGATATCCACCACAGCCTGGACAGCAGCAGCAGCAGCCCATGCCAGGCTTTCCGCCTCAGCCTGGACAGCAGCCTCCCATGCCCGGTTATCCGCCACAGCCGGGACAGCAGCAGCCCATGCCTGGCTATCCGCCTCAGCCAGGACAGCAGCCTCCCATGCCCGGCTATCCACCTCAGCCTGGCAGCTATCCAGGACAACCTGGAGCCGGTCGTCCTGGCTTCAACGTAAGTAGAGTTAAAACTTTTATTGTAGATAGTTGTCCTAATCTTTTACGTTTAGTATTTTCTATATATATTTGGGGATTAGAATATAACATTTTTTTTTTTGTTTTTTAGCAACCGCCCATGCCTGGTGCTGGAAACATGTATCAGCAAACACCGCCGCGTCGCCTCGATCCCGACCAAATGCCAAATCCCATACAGGTAATGATTGAAAATCAGCAATCAGCCGGCGGTGCCTTTGTGACCAATCAGGCGGGCCTGTTGCCACCTCTGGTCACAACCAAGTTTGTGGTACACGATCAGGGCAACTCATCGCCGCGCTTCATACGCTCCTCGCTCTACTGCATACCCAACACGGGTGATCTGCTGAAGACGACAGCGCTGCCTTTATCGCTTAACATTTCACCACTGGCGCGCATCGGCGAGGGCGAAATGGAGCCGCCAATTGTCAATTTCGGCGATATGGGTCCCATACGCTGCAATCGCTGCAAGGCTTACATGTCGCCCAATATGCAGTTCGTGGATGCTGGCCGGCGATTCCAGTGTCTCATGTGCAAGGTCACAACGGAAGGTGAGTGAAAAAGGGAACAGGCAGAGGCAATTCTAAATATATAATTTAATATGTTAAAATACTTACAGTGCATCCTGACTACTATCAGCATTTGGATCACACCGGGCAGCGTGTGGATAAGCATGAGCGACCAGAATTGCTGCTGGGCACTTATGAGTTTCTCGCCACGAAGGATTACTGTCGCGTATGTTCAACAATGACAGCCACCATTTGAATCAATTTAATATATTTTCTTGATTTTTCACAATAGAACAATGCGACGCCGGAGGTGCCAGCGTTCATTTTCATCATAGATGTCTCGTACAACACAATCAAGTCGGGACTGGTGCATTTGCTGTGCTCGCAGATTAAGCATATACTCAAGCATCTGCCAGTTGATCAGGGCCAGGACAAGTCGAAGGTTCGCGTCGGCTTCATAACCTACAACAGCACCGTGCACTTCTATAATATTAAGAGCAACTTGGCACAGCCACAGATGATGGTTGTGGGCGATGTGCAGGAGATGTTTATGCCGCTGCTCGATGGTTTCCTTTGCCATCCCGAGGAATCGGAATCGGTGATCGATGCGCTCATGGAGGAAATTCCTCGCATGTTTGTCGACACCAAGGAGACGGAGACTATACTCTATCCGGCCATACAGGCTGGCCTCGAGGCACTCAAAGCCTCCAATGCTTCGGGCAAGCTATTGGTCTTCAACTCAACGTTGCCCATCGCCGAAGCGCCTGGCAAACTCAAGAATCGCGATGATCGCAAGCTGCTGGGCACGGATAAGGAGAAGACGGTGCTGACACCACAAACGACAGCCTACAATACACTTGGACAGGAGTGTGTGCAGCAGGGTTGCTCCGTTGATCTGTTTGTGTTCAATAATGCATACATTGATATCGCCACAATTGGCCAAGTGTCGCGTCTGACGGGCGGCGAGGTCTACAAGTATACCTACTTCCAGGCGGAGCTCGATGGCAAGCGTCTTATCGAGGACATCATCAAGAACGTATCACGTCCAATCGCCTTCGATGCGGTGATGCGTGTTCGCACCTCGGCGGGCGTACGACCAACCGAGTTCTTTGGGCACTTCTTCATGAGCAACACCACAGATGTGGAACTGGCCAGCATTGGTAAGCAATGTGAACATTGTATACAAATTTACAATCTTAATACTCGTTTTTAATGCGTTTTCACAGATGCCACCAAATCGGTGAGCATTGAGATAAAGCATGATGATAAACTGGCGCCGGAGGAGAACATCTTTATACAGGTAGCCCTGCTTTACACCTCGTGCAGCGGTCAGCGACGATTGCGCATATTGAATCTGGCGCTGCGCGTGACTGTGACCATAGCAGATGTGTTCAAGTGTTGCGATCTGGACGCCATGATGCTGTTCTTTGCGAAGCAGTCATGCTTCAAGCTGATGGAGCACTCCCCCAAGCAAGTCAAGGACAATCTCATACAACGAGCCGCACAGATTTTGGCCTGCTATCGCAAGCACTGCACATCGCCGACATCCGCTGGTCAGCTAATACTGCCCGAGTGCCTCAAGCTGTTGCCACTGTACTCGTCCTGTCTGCTGAAGAACGATGCCATCTCTGGCGGCTCCGATATGACACTGGACGATCGCTCCTATGTCATCCAATTTGTGCTGGCCATGGATCTGAATATGTCCGTCAACTATTTGTATCCACGCTTCATTCCCATACACACCGTGGAGACTGATGAGACGTCGTTGCCGACGCCAGTGCGCTGTACCCACGAAAAGATCACTGAAGATGGTGCCTACATTTTGGAGAACGGAGTGCATCTCTTTGTTTGGCTCGGCCAATCGCTTTCACCCACTTTTGTGCAGTCGGTGTTCGGTGTCCAATGCACGCAGCAGGTGAATGCTGAGCGTTTCGCAATTACCGCTGATACGCCACTCGCGCGTCGCATTACGGATATTATCGATCAGATTATGAAGGAACGTACGCGCTACATGCGGGTAAGTCTCAATGATGCATAAAATTCCAGCTGGAATGATTTGTATGGATTATTAATCTTATATCGATTGCAGGTAACCTGTGTGCGACAAAATGATAAACTGGAGAGCGTCTTCCGGCACTTCCTCATTGAGGATCGCGGCACAGATGGCTCAGCCAGCTATGTGGATTTCCTTTGCCACATGCACAAGGAGATCAAGGACCTGTTAAGTTAGCACGTAGGCAGCGCGTACAAGCTATCGACTGCCATCAGCAATGTAACTGAGGAGCGCTGGTCCAGAAGCTACTCACAGAATCGGGCACGGATGCGTCGCCTAACGCTGAGCAGTCGTCGTTTCAAATGAGCGTGTCAGCATCTATTTATAGCATAAAGCGCAGTAAAACACATCAATTATACACACATATATATATTTTACACATATATATATATATATTTAGCGCTGCGATATCATTACGATGCGGTTAAATCTTCCATAATTTTTTAATTAAACTTTCCACATTTTTTGCATGTTCTCTTCGCTGTCAGTCTTTAGTATTCGCTAAGCTTATTTTGTGTGTGTTTTTATGTATTTCTGCGCTATAAACAATTGTTAAATCAGCAACTGCAATTAGACAAATATTTTATTTCTGTTCAATTCCGTTTTCTTTTCTTTTTTTTGGTTGTTTACCATTCAAAATCCGTGCATATTTTTAATTCAATTAAAAATGTGTACGGCGTTAGCTAAAATATAACCGTGCATTAAGCCCGAGGCGCTGAAGAATGTGAACACAGCATTCGTGTCCAAAATATATATTTACCTGCATCAGCACACCAACCCATTTACAACATACATATATAGAAAAGTTTCTAGAACCAGCATTATAATAAAGAAAAAGAAAAACAATTAATTTGCAATACTTTTTCGTGCGTTTATAATTCGCTTTAAATGTATCTTGTGTATCGTGAATCAGATTATTATTATTATATAAACTTAAATGTTGTGTAAGAATTTTTCTAATTTAACTTGGTATATGCGCCCCACTTTACCCTGTTCCTCCACAAAAGAAGTAAAAAATTAAAAATAAAATAAAAATCTTTAAAAAAAATTAACTGGTTTTTTCATTAACTAATAATTAAATCTGACGCTTAACGATAAGAATAAAAACTCAATCTGAACTGTGTTGATACACGTAATTTCACAACAATACTCACCAATTCAAGTGCTATTAAAAGTGTACTAAAAATAATTCCAATACAAGATATGGGTAGTATTTTGTATATGTATTGTATATTGTATTGTATTTATTAGGCCATTAAATATCTAGAATTATTATTATTTGACGTGTACATTTTACATTTACATCAATTTATAGATTGTTTTATTTTTCTTCATTCGTTTTGTTTCATTAGAAAAGTTTTTCGATTTTAATGTTCCCGAAATGTATAACAATTAAATAAACACTGCCAGTAATGCCCCTTATCTTCAGTTTTTCTGTGTGGTTGTTTTTTTTATGTTGTTTAATTGTTTATCAAAATCACATATGAACAATTATTCTTAATTTAAATTGAAGTGGAGCATAGCTAATCAGACAGTATACAGTAGATAAAACAGATTTCTCTCAGATTCATAAACATTTGTGGATGCATCAGAGTTTGCTGTTTGGCTCTTACAATTAACGTTAAGATAATATAATTACATAAAAAACCTGTCGCAGCGCATATTATTATTTATACTTTTTACTTTTCAATTTTATTTTTTTGTTTTCATTTTTGTTTTGCAGTTTACAACTTAGTTATTATAATGTTTAGACGACGACTTGATGAAATTTTGATTTGTTGTTTTTTATTCGTGTGCCGAAATTGATGTTGATTAAACCGAACACATTTTATGGAATAATACGGCAATAATAATTGTAATTCAACTATAAGCTAACATTTCGTTTATTTAAATAAATTGCGAAATGATTAAACGAATGATTTTCGATTTTACAATAAGGTCAGCATATAGGAAATGAAATATTTTTAAATATATATATATATATGTTTCAAGGTCCTGTGCCAATGTTGCACTAACGTTTTGAAATGAACTCAAGGAAATCCGATAGGTGGGCGGCGCGACTCATGCGGCCCATTTCGGTTTAAAAACAAGCAGCCTATGTTTTTTATTTGCTGTGAGAGTGTGTATTGCGTGTGGGTGTGTGTATGTGCTGCTAACTGTTGCGGTAGCCGGATTTAGTAAGTGGTGTAGAGTTGAGCCATCGCCCTATTTCGTAAACGCCATAAACACAGCCCAAAGTATTTCATTCGCATTCGGCTTGGCCGCCTCCGTTTCAAAGTCGAGATCGAGCAGTTCGCGTACTCGTTTCATGGCCACCTCGTAATCATCGTCGTTTAGCGGCGCAAATGCGTTCTCGATGACGTCACTTGCATGCGCCAAAAATATCAGCGCCAGCATTCGCTTGTCCATGCGCTGCGGATCGTTCACCCACTTGGAAAGTACTGAATCCTGAATCTGCAAAGCAACATAAGAATTGCATCAGCTATAGCATTTGCCAAGTTAGTTGAAAATGAACTGCAAACTGACCTTCTTGACCAGACGGCACTTGACCACATTGTCACTGAGCGGATGTGTCGTCATGTCGAAGAGCAAAAAGTTTTGTTTTTCCGTTGTGAGCACACCCTTCTCTACGAGGTTCTTGGCCAGACGCTCGCGCACATTTTTCAGCTGGTAACGCAATTTCAATGGGTTCCATGTCTCGCCTGCAACAGCAATGCAACACATGCAACAATTCAGTAAACTGCATATCTATTTTAAGACAAAACACACGCACCACTTAGATATTCGATCCAGCTTTGCACCGTCTCTGGAGGATCTGTTTCCTTAATGTGTTTCAGCGCCTCATCCAACAGAACATCGCCAGTCTGCTGATCTGATTTCAATATTAGTTTTCTGCAACAACAAAAGATTAGTAAGGATTATACTCAATCTCAATTAGAATCTTAGGTAAATATACCTTGTACACAAGCCACGTCGTCGCATGCCCGATTTCTCGATCATCACACGTCCGCGAAGGCCCAGCTCAATGAGAATGCAACCGCGCAAGCCGCTTGATATACAATCATTCCAGAACGATGTGTAACCCTGAAAGTATTCAAATGATTTGAATGAAAACGAATTCTAAATTTGAATACACGAAGAGCAATAGAGATCTAATAATTAGTATGCATAGATATTTAAATCCCACTCAATTGAAATATATACTTTAAAATAACATTAGATGAAGATATTTTTATTTATAGTAGCTTTCAAATTCTTTCCAATACAAAGAGAAAAAAAATTTTCAATATTAGGAAGCAAACAAAAATGATCTTAAATTTATTTAATGTGTGTTCAGCTGTATACATGAGAGTTGTCCAAAGAACTTCAACTTTCTTTCAGCTTTCGGCTGCTGGCAACTGTTTAAAGTTTAAACAGAAGCCATGTCATCAATAAAATACAAATAAATATGTTATATGCTTCCCAACTGTATATAGAATAATATAACAAGTAAGTCTACTTATACGTCGATCAAGATAGATGACTGGTTACTTCATTATATTAAACTCAATGGGGCCCACAAAATTAGTTACTCTTTGTTTTTTTCCGCTCTTTTTCAATTATAGATAAATATGCCAAGTTTCTTATATATGATAAGAACGTCTTACTATTCAGTGGAAGAAGTGATAACTGCCTAAGGAAACAATAAAAAAGAGAAGAGGACAAAAAAAAGCACTTCCCCAAATTAGCTAAACTAAAGCAGATAAGAGAGCCATGTTAACACTTGAATATAGCAGAAACCATCCAAATTTCAGAGCGATCACAAGTAAAAGCGAAACGTTCAAATTCCGAGGGATAGGGGTGTGCGTTACGGGAGGGAGATGATAAAGCACGAAGCAAAACACAGCCATGATTGATAGCAATTTGAGAATTACTTGGAATACCCTACACGGTCACGTATGGGTATATATAGAACACCCAAGAAATCGCCAGTTGCTCCAAACATGTGCGTTTTATATGAGTATGACGACAACGCTAATATGCAAATAACAAGCTGCCAAAACTTGTTTTAATGTAAACATACCTTAATGGCAAATAACTTATATTTATATACTTTGAGCACTCATTTATAAAAGAGAAGTTTTTCGGTTAAGCTTGTAGAGTTTAAGCTTTAGTGATCGTTATTAATTCAATGATTTCCAGCGGCTGAGTAGCATATGAAATCTTAGACTTCGCGCAACAATTTCTAAGCCCTGCGGTGAATAGGTCGAAGGCCAAAATGACCAAATAAAAAAACATGTTTAAACTCGTCGATTTGCTTTTGTTGGCTGCATGCGCACAGCACACTTTAAGATATGTAGTGGCTTTATAGAACAAAATGTGATTTTAATGTTAATGTTAATGTTAATGGCAAAGTCAGTGTACTTTAAAGTAACCTGACAACAGCGAAAGGGTTAAGCTCAAAGCGATTGGTTCAAAAAGAGAGAGAGAAGAGCGAGCAGAAGAACGTCGGAAGCTGCTTATTAAAATAAAAACGTTGTTGCTTTGTTGTCGTTTGAGTGCACAGAGGAAGAAAAAGAGAAAAAGAGATAGGGAGAGAAAGATAAAACTGGGACACTCTTCGACTCACATAAATAAACACCTTGCTAATTAAAGATAAGCGATAAGTGGTACACGTATTTGCCGCTGATAAAAGTAGCAGAATTCTTATTGCACACACACACACACACACCTCTTTATCCTTGAGACCGAGCAGCAGCACCTCCTCCATGAGCGTTAGTCGCGTCTCCTTCGAGTCGCCATCATCGATATTATCCTCATGATCCTTGTTGCTGTCGTGCGTGTCCTGATTGTCATCCCCCTCATTTGCATTCAGACCGCCACCAGCGCCACCGCCCTCGGCTCCATTTTCGCGCGGCTTCACAGCTCGCCTAACCAAGCCATCGGTGCGATTCATTATTTTTTTTTTGATTAATGAATTATAATTATATTTCTATTGCTTATTTTATTTTTTGTATGTGTGGCACACAATTGATGACTGAGCTGCCTGCCACCTGCCTCCTCTGGTTGGTTGGTTAACTGTGTGCGTTCGTGTGATTCTCTTTCACGGTATATACTTTGTGTGTTTATATTGTATTGCAAGTGCTGCTTCTTATTCGTTGTGTTTCTTTTTTTGTACTTTTGTCACACTTTTCGCTCTTGTTTTTTTTTTGTGCACTGGAGAGATGCACCACGAAGTACGTCGTCGTCTTCGTTGTTTGACTATTTTGCGTTTGCTAAAACTCTAAAATTTACGTTGACACTTTTTTCGATATTAATTAAAATCGCATTCTAGATGTACAATTGCATATTTTTATTAGTTTTTATCTATTTAAACACTTGCGCGTAATGGACTTTATAATTTAGTTTTTGTGTCTTTTCTGTTTCTCCGACGTGACATTTTCCGTCTAGTGTTGTACAACGTCTGGCATTCCCCACTGAATCATAAGTCACGATTAAACCAATTCTTACGCAAAGCTTTTGCAAATAGCCAAAAATGCTCTATAACTATTTTGCTTAAGGTACTTGCACATTGCACAAAATGAATTAAACTGAATGTATTTACTAAAGAACAGCTGTTCCTCCCACTCTAGGTATTTAGCAGCACTCTTCCTGCGTCTCATTGTGAATGGCTGCGTTTCGTTGAGAATGTTTGTGTGTGTGTTTGGTAGTTAGAAACAATTGGTTTGTGTACTGTTTGAAAAAAATAAATAAAACTTGTTGGAAATGTCGTATTTGGCTAGTTTTAATAATGAAAGTGCAAAGCAAATACTTATGGACATAATACGCACTGTGAATCAGCCCGAGAACTCTAAAAAGCTATCCGAGGCAAAGGCGTCAGCTGGCAAGGAAATGATTCTGATGATGCAGCATGTTTTTCCTCTTGTAATGCAACTGCAACTGGAGGTGATCAAGGTGCACGGATTCCCCGGCAATCGGGAGGGGCTCGTCCAGTTCTCACAACTGATACGCGAAATGGAGCGTGACGACACGGAAATAGCACGCCTGCGCAGCCAGATACGTGCTATCTATCTGCCACCAATTGCGATCAACACTACCAATGATATACTCATCTGACTTGGACTTGGTCTACAATATTTACTAAACACATTTAAGACTGCAATAGATTTAAATACTGCATACTTTTTGTAAATTTATACGTTTTATCTCTGTATTTCTTTTTTTGTATATTAATCGATTTAACTAGCATTAAAGCTGTGTTAAAATCTCCTACAAATCAGAGGACAAATCCAGTTAAATTTCTTAGAATATTATTTCGCCAGTTGTCTTGGCTTAAGTTTAATTTCAGCTTAAGTAACATGGCAAATCTCGTAAATAAACAATAAAAATAAAGTATTTTGCTTTTGCATTAGTTTAACAAATGTCTTGAATTTTCTTTGATTTTTTTTTCATGTATCTCGCATGATATGTTTTTAGTTAAACAGCCAAATTAAATTTGATAAATTAAACAAATTTCTTCAATACCTTAAAGTAAATTAGCTTATAAACTATGTACTGTTTGCCATTTATAGTATATACAAGACAAGAAGTAAGCTGCCTGCGCAGTTTGTGTCCGACGAAAAACAAGAATACAGACAATTTAAATCGTAAATCAAGAGCTAAGATTACACTGCTAACTGTTAGAAACGGTAGTATTAAAACTCTATCGAGTCACGTTGTTGTTCGGCTGCATTTGCAAGTTGTCTGCGGTCAGGTTGACGGGGCTTATGTGAGTTAAGTCGCTGCCATTGTTGAGCTTATGACCAAGATGTTGGAGCTGGTTGGCAAAGTGAGCATCCTCTACACTTTCCGCCTCATTTGTAATTGAACGCGACATGGGCGAGACCGGGGTGAGCGGTGTTCGTGGCGTATTTGTGACACACAGCTCCTCAATCGTTGAGTCACTCTGCGTTGATGGTGATGTGGAACGCGAACGCACCGGATACGCTGCATCCAGGGGCTGGGCAAAGCCTTGTGTTATCAGCAGATCACCAATGTTCACCTCACCGCCCTCGGTTGGATCAAACAGTTCGATACCTGGCAGTGGGGTACCATCTCGTGTGGAAGCGCCCACGTCACTCTCTACTTTTGGACGCTCCTTGTAGGTCAGAACACGAGCGATCAGCTTGCGCCAATGGGCAACTAACGGCGGAAATTAAACATGGAATTAACTGAGGGATATATTATAAAATAATGGTAATAAAACGCACCCTCTGTTAGTTCCTCGAATTTGCATATGGATGGTTTAGTCCAAGTCGTCGGCTCATCTGTAATAGTTGACTTTACGTTCGCCAAGAAGCATTCAACTGCTTGGAACCTAAATGAGAACATTAATATATTGATAATCATATTTATCGTTTAATGCCCACCTTAGGGTGAGGAAATCTGTCCGCAGTTCACAAATATCTGCTGGCGAAATATACTCGCTGTCGCCGTAATCCACAAAGTACAGATCGATGACCAGCTCATTGGGATTATACTGATTGGGCATAATGTCGACAATCTCGGCACGATACCATTTCTCATCGAACTTGAAGATGGCGGCCACAATCTGACCCACATAGGGCTCTGTCAGCTGATGAGCTGCCCGGTTATCGGCGCTGCTATAATAACTGGTCATATCCTTGACCATGTCGTCTAATTTCTTGGACTGCGGTCCCACCAGCTGCACCCAGAACTTGGTCGGAGAGGCAACCGCCGAGACATACACCTCCATCGGCTTGTCGTCGCCGCGGGCTGCCATTAGTTTGTCCCGTGGTGGCTGTGAACTGAGCGATGTCTGCGAGGAGTATATGCTCGAGTTGAGACTGTAGCTGGGCGAGCGACGCGGCTCGCGCAGATGCTCCACCTCGTCGACGGCACGACGCAGCTCCTCCTCCTCTTCGATCTGATCCTCGAGCAGCTTGCGGGCAATATTCACCTGCTTCTGATTGCCAACGATGCTAATCCTGGCTTTGCCATTGCGTCCATTTGGATCGACACAGATCTTGGCAAGCGATGCCCGACTGATGTCTTGGATTATTTCACCACCGCGTCCATTGATCTTATTGGCCAGTCGCTGTGTCACCTGCATCTCCACCTTGGCAATTGGGGCACGGTCAATTTCCCGAAGGAGCATAACACGTGCCTCTTGCACTGCATCGGGCAACCCGTTGATGTCACAGAATTTGTGAGTACTGTCTTTATCGCTAATTTGTGACAATGTTGGAAATCAAAATGGAAATAAATTAATAAAGTAAATTTAGAGAAGAGTAACCTAAAAGACTAAGGCTGGTAATTTCTATACATTTTGAGATTACATATTTACATACTTATTTATTATATGTACATACATATTTGCTTAATTAGTCTTAGAAAGAAAATATTTTACTCAATTATATCAGATTCCAATCTCTGCTGTATCATTTAATCTAGTCCACACATTAAATTCCATTATCTTTGGCTGCTAAGCTAAGTGTTTAATATTTACCGTAATCTTATCTTTGTTCCGGTCTTTTCCTCAATTAGCTTAATGTTAGCACCGCCGCGTCCAATTATCAACGGCACATGGTCATTCTCCACAAAGATTTTAAGACAGATTTCCTTTTGCCGGTGTTTTTGTTGTTGCTTATTCTGCTGTTTGCTGTTATTCGCTCCGTCCCCCTGCTCCTCTGGCGTGTCATCTTTGTGGGTCTTAAAGTATGCATAGAGCATGGCGCTGCCCAGTGAACAGAGACCGAAGCCCAACAGCAGTTTATAGGTGGGCGTGCCCGCAAACGGAGTATTGCGCAACATTCTGTATTTGTATAGTATACTAAATGTGTATGTGTGTGTTTGCTCTTGTGTCAGTGTGAGTGTCTCACTCTCCTCCTGTTCCGCTTGCTTTCTTTCAAGTGTGCATTAAACTGCAATGGGATAGAGAGAGATATCAGAATTATGCAAAGTATGTGTGAAATATTAACAGCACATTTCTCGCACAAATGTCACACATTTTTAGAACGGTACAGAGAATCAATAATTGCAAAAACGCGAAAATGTTTGTTCTTGTTCCTCTTCCTCTATTAATTGAAACAGAATAGAAAAAGGTTTGTTTTGCCTGTTGTTCAATAGATTTGTTATCAGGAAAAGATAAATGAAAATGTGCATAACGAATGGAATTTATAATTTTTCTTTTTTGGCAGCGACACACAAATGACAGCAGCAAAACAATTATACAGGTGACGTTACCGCTTTAACACTGTGATACAAAATATTGCACTTATTTTGTACAAATGACAAATGCACTTTGCAGGCGCAGATTCTACTAAAATGATTACATCTATTTTCAACAGCGTCTATGATTACAATTCAAAATATGAAATGATTAGTTTTGCATGATTGAACATTTACGTAGCACAGAGTCAGAGAAAGCCGAAAAAATCCAATTGCAGCCTCATTGAGAATCTCGTAATGCGCACAGCGTAACATTTGCGTAAAACTTTAAACTTAAAGCGTAACTGATGTTAAATCTCAGTGTTCGATTTGAAGCTTTTCTCCCACTTGTCCTTCATGAAACAAGTTTATGCGCTCTTTTAACAGCACCAGTTGAGAATTATGTGCTTCCGCTGCACAGCAATTCTGTATGCTATCTATATTATAGTATATTTGATACAAAATAAAAAACGTTCACAATCTGCTAACCTTGAAAACTGATTTTGTTTTGATTATTGTGTTTCGTTGTAACCTTTATCAACAATATCGCTTAAATTCAAACCAGTGTTCTCTTTGATTGATTTGATTTTTTTATCGTTCGAAATCGTTACGTTTATTTGTATAATGACCAAACAAAAATAAAATCAACAGAGCGTATAACGGCTATGAACCGCTTCGCATCGCTCAACTCACATAACTATTGCAATTATTTGAATGGACGCCGTATTTTCAATACTGCGTTAGCTGTTTGCCCACTCTATTTCTATTTCTCTCTCACTGACGCTCTTTAAGTTTTGCTCTCTTTTATTGTTTATTTCGCGGGCTCCTTTTATTATGGGCAACAGTTGGGTAAGTTTGGGATGGGGGTTAACATAAACATGAATAGGTAAAAGCAGGCAAATAATGGGCTATTGGGCAAAATAGAAGCAATTAATATTGTGCGATAATAATTAAAGAGTGAGAACTCATTTCAGGAAAACAGACAGTCAAAGAGCGCTTTGAATTCAGAGTATTTTAGCTGCGTGCGCTGAAAGTTAAATTTAGTTTAATGACATAATAAGCCGTTCGTTTACTGCTTACTTTTTTTTTTGAGTTGCGTTTGCTGCTTAATAAAAGGATGCCAAAGCCAAAGTAAAAAATTGATTTTAGTTCTTGAGTAAGTGCGTAATATATATGTATACATATATATTACTGAGATAAGAACAAGTATGATTAGAACATTTTCCGTCAGTATTATCCAAATAACAATTCATAAATACAATAAAATTTCAAGGGTCCGGCGGTGAAAATTGTTGGCAATGTTTCAAATTTGTTGTTGCTAAATTTAAAAAAAATCAACAACGAATGAAATATGTACGTCATTTTTAAGTCGGCAATGTGTTCTGTATTTAAAGAATTTCTGTCCAGTCTATTATTAATATATGCCATAAGCTTTAGCTGTGAGTAAATTTATTATCACAGCGAGCCGAAAACACGGCGTTAATTACACACACGAATTGAACGCTAAACGAGAACTGATAGTAAAAGAGACGCCAAAGCAAAGCGTGCTTCGATTGTAAAAACTTACTTGACTTTGTTGCAGTATTTTGTGTAGTTATATCTTTAATTTTTTATTGCCATATACGTATTTAGCTGGAAGCACAATCTGTAAAAGATGTGGGAAATTTGTAAATTAAACAAATTGACATCACAATTGGATGCGATGATAAAAACGTGTGGAATAGAATTGTGTCAGAATTCGGAATTGGTTCAAAGGAACAAATGTTCCGAATTATAAGTGGTTGTAGTTCAGTTCGCTCACAACACAAACAAAAATCATATGTTTTTATATGCTGTTATTAACAGCAGTATATATATATATAAACAGAAACGAAACAAAAAAAAAAAATATAACGAAATAGCTCAGTTTAAATTTTTAAACTGAAATGAATTAAAAATGCAATAATTAAGAAATAAAACAAGATTGCCAATTGCGTAAAAACTCGTCGGTTAGTCGAAATCACTTCGATGTAAAATAAGTGTTGCAAACTGTTGGAATTGACAAATATTTGAATTTGAAATTAGCGGTTATTGCTTTGGACTTTTCTTTGTGTCATTTATTTGTGATTTTTAATTTGTTTGTTTTCTTTTTAGTATGTATAAAATGCAATTGAGCAGCTAATAGCTGATAGGTCATAATAAACTTATGCTACGGGCACATCAACCGTGGAATATATATATATATATATATATATATGTATGTATATATATATATAAGTACAATGAACACTTTTCAGTTTAAGGCGAACCATATGGCATGGGCGTATCGTAGTATATATAGTAAATATTTAATATATGTGTAGTGTGATAGTAGTAAATTGTATTGCGGTCGCAGCTAGGAAATCTCACGCAATGTATTTGGCTTGGTTCCATCCATATCAAAGCAGCGACAGTTGCACGAGGAAACTGGACACTCGGAGTTTTGCCTGCGAATAAATTGAGATTGAGTTTGAGCTTGACACATTTATGCTATATATGGAGTTATAATTGATACGCACTTGAACCACTGCATAATGTGCTCGGTGTGGCCGCCATGGCGGCAAGTCTGACACCAAGCGAACCATTTGGAGAACGGTTTCATTGGCCAGCCTCCTTGCAGCTCCGTTGAGTTGGAGGTAGAAGAGGATGCATTTGTGTCGCCGGCACTGGTGGTCACCATGGTGCCCATGTGCATGAGGCACAGGGAGCAGCGTGGCAAGGGCTTCCGACAGCTGGGACAGGATGACAAACGATTTGTGCTGGTGCTTGTGCTGCGCGTTCGTGGCTCATCGAGCAGCGCATTGGACACGGACTTGCCACAGAAATTGCAGGAGAGGAATACAGTACGCGAACTTCTCGCCGATGCGCGTATATTCTCGATTTTAATGTCCAGCTCGGCGCGCTTCTCCCACAGGCCCCAGCTGTTGAGATAGTCCAGGTAGCTGGTTATCCAGTACTGGATGCGATTGTCCACAAAATGCTCGTTGCGAAAATAATTGATGGCCACCAGTGCCACCGTTTGCACATCGAAACTGGCATCCATATACGCTTGCAGGATGTTGATGCCATCTAGCGATTCGCCAGTAAGCAGCAGCCCATTGAGATCACCGCATTCGATGGCGCGCTGAATGCGCTGCTTGACATAATCCGTCAGTTTCGTCTCCGACAGATATTTGCAGGCGAAGGCAACACGATCCGCGAGCGAGACACCCTCCTCGCGAAGCACCGCCTCAAAGTTGTCCGCCTCCATGGTTAGAAAGGAGAAGATGGCACGCAAATGGGGATCCTGGATTTGCATATTGGCACTGGAGCGCTGATTGCGCCACGTCGAACTGCAGCGATCGGCATTAAAGCTGGACAAGGCGATTGCCGTAATCCGATACATGCTCGGATCACGCATCTTATCCGCTGCCCGAGACAATATATTGCATGCGGCCAGCACCTTCAAATGGAACACACAGATCATGGCCGCACGACTGAACTCCTTGCTCGCGTACAGCTCGTCGATAAATCGGTCCAGCTCCTGTTCAATGGGCCAGCCGCATAGCTTCAGCGCCAAATCCCGCTGTTCGCTGCTGCAAAATGGAAACGAAATCTTGGATAATGATGCAAGGATTTAGTTATAAGTCAATGTGTTTGAAGTGAGCAACGGCTTGAAATCGCGTAATCTCACAGGAATTAGCTTAAGCGTTCGAAAATAAAGACTCCAAGATTACTACCAATTAAAGCTCCAAAGTTGGTGACCTTTTTCCCTCGGGAAACGTATTTAGTTAAGCAGAAATTCGACTTACCGATAGCAGACCAGTTTGTTGGAATTGTTGATGCCATCGGGCCATTGCAGCAGCTGTGATTCGATGCGCGAACTGGCCATCAGTGCCTCTGAGGTGTGACCCAGATTGATGCCCAGCGTGGCCTTTAGGCCAGTCAGCCGATCATCGCAGTGGACATTCGTCAGCGTCGTCCACACATTGCGCAAGTAGGGCGTCAAATGCTGCTCAGCAAATCGTTTGTTGTCCGGCCGCATGCCGTAATCCTGTTGGGCACGCTGACGCGTCTCCTCCAGCAAATCCTCCTCGAACAACTCACGCTCGAGGAAATCAAAGCTCAGTGAGGAGCCAACACTAAACTCGTTCAGCGAGCTGGCAGCGCTGTTTGTGCTGCAACTGCTCGACGTTGTCGTCGTCGTTGGCTGTTGGCTGCTGCCAGCTGTGGGCGAGGCAGCGACTCCGCACCCTGCTGGTGCATAAAGTGGACGTTGCATGAGCAGCGGCAACTTGCTGCGATTGCTGTACGCCGTGTGCAAACTGGCTGGCAACCGAAAATCCAGTATATTCAATGCATCGGCCAGCAGCAGGGCACGCTCAAAGTCTCGCGGATGCCACGACAAGCAATTGACGGCGGAAAATTTAGCACTGTGCTGGTATTTGGCCGGGAAGGGGCTAATCTGTCGCTTTACATGGTACACCTCGCGGCTGGACTCGTTGTCCACGCTGCGTATATCGTAGAGCGTTATATACGGCGAGTCCCGCTGCAGCGAGGACAACAGCGAAGATCTCGTTGGACACCAGGCTATTTGCATGTGATTCCGTGAGGATGCAATCTGGCGCAGTGGTCGCTCAATTGCACGCAAATCCCATAACATAATCATCGAATCCACATAACTGCACAGATAGTTGCCATTGGGCGCCACTGCGAGTCCCTGCACCGTCTTCGACTGGATGGACTGACAGGTGGCGTTGCTCTCTGCAAGACGTGGAACAAGATGAGCGGTTATATAGAAGAGGAGCATAAAGTGGGTTTAGCAATTACGTCGCAGATCGAAGAGCTTAATCATCTTTTGGCTGATGCCGGCGATGAGCACGCGATGATTGTGATCCCAGCAGAGTGAATTAGCTGCCTCGGCGAGGCCAAAGAAATTTGCTGTCTCCTTGGGCACGCCACGCTCAATGTCCCAGATGGTGATACACGAATCGGAACGATGCCGATCATGCCCGATAGCCAATATGTTCGCATCCAACTCGTGCCACGCGAGACACGTGCACATGCGTTGCTGCCGTGGCGCTAAACGAGTTTATGGATCAGATTGGAAATTTGTGTGTTTGACTAGCAAGGATTGGGTTTTCTTACTGTACTCCCAGCTGCTGTCGTAAGTGTCCCGGAAATTACATATGCCAATTTTGCCATCGGCCAGGCCAACGGCAATGATAGGCTGATCGCTGTGATAGGAGGCGGCCACGCAGCGGGCATATTGATAACGAGTCTCGTTGCTCAGATAGTTGACGGGAATGTAGGGAAGACGACTCTTTTGGCTTGAATCGTCCTTGGTGCGCACCTCGTACAGACTGATCTCCTGGCCCCAGGAGACGAACTTGTCCGGGAAGTTGGGGAACCAACTGATTCCGTGTATGTTGCCGCTCATTTTGAGCTAAATATAGGGGAGAGTTCTTTTGTTTTACTTGCACAACCAAATTGCGTCGCTTCTTATCAGTTAGAGCAAAAAAAAAAGAATATCACAAACAACAAAACAGCTGATAGGGCATTAGAGATGGGCAAAGTGAGCAGTACGTTAAGAGGAGCAGTTCTGTTAAGTTGACAGAATAAAAGCGTTAAAATTGTAAATTTGTACACCAGTTGGATAATTCAGACAGGTTGGCTTAAATTGATAAGGAAGCGCATAGCAAAGTAATTCTCATTATTATTATTTCACATTCGAACTATTTTAACTAATTTTAGGTATTTCAACTATTAAACATTACCACCACCTATCGTAGAAAAGTGCAAACTATAATTGCTTTATTTTCTTCACAGATGGTGCTACATTGTCATAGCAAGCAGCATTGAGTCATCCTAGCTAGCTTAAATCTTGAACTACAGATGGCGTTAGCATATAGAATTTGAAGAGCGCACAAAAAAATCTGTTTTATTTTTAACAATTTAGGCTTAACCATCTGGCTAATAAATATCTACTCAATCTTTCCGATGTGTCATACAGCTTGCATATATTGTTTCGCCCGAGTGCACACCCATGTTACTGCAGATAACGCTGCTTTATAAGGTGTAACTACTCAAGTGAATCAACGTCATAAATACATAATTATTGTCTAGGCAGACTTCTTATATATATATATCGAAATATGCATGATAGTTGAGCTGAGCTTTGATGGTTTTCAGTCTTCAGCTTAAACTGGTTGTGGCCAATTTAACTAAATGAAATTAATATATGATTTGAGTGCACATTAAAACCAATTGAATTGATTGAATTCAAAACAACACACAAAAGCGGATTGCTTTGTGATAAATTACCAAAAACAAAAAAAAAAAACAAATAACAATAAGAGACGCATACAGATGCGGCATGCGTCATGCTGCCGCACAGCGGAAACGGAACCGGAAACAAAGCAGCATCAAAAATGTCAGCAAATAATGCGTAGACCATTTTAGGTCAACTGCAGCCGACAATCAGTAATCTCATTTTTATTATATATAAATATCAACATTGTACAATCACCATCATTATCAACACCAGCAGAATGTGCTCAATGTATTTATTTTTTAAATACAAATTATTAAATGAAAAAGAAGAAATGTAATATAAAAAAGTGAATTAATAGCAATGATTGTGCCCCGGGGCCTGTCAACTAATTAGCCTGAAAATATATATTTGAATAATTGTGATTGGGGCCTTATACAAAGAAAGAACTGATACCCGGTTCAGAGTGTCCAGTGTCCAGTGGCCTGTGACCAGCGTTCAGTTCCTGTGATCCCTTCCAAATTTATTGCCTTAATTTATGTGCATTTTTATGTTGTGTTTTGTGACTGCTATTGAAATAAACCATAGGCGGATGCTCGGTTTTATAGAACAGCGCGTATTGTGTATATAAAACATATATAATATTTATATATATATATATATCGTATACCTATATATATTATTCAGATAGTTCTGTGCTTGTGCTGCGTGCAATAAATTAAAATAAATCTAATTTTGTAAGCTTAATGTGAAAACATTTTGATATATTTTCGGCTGTCAACTATTCAACTATATTCAATATAATTCCAATGGTAAGTGCTATTATAAATTATATTTAAGTCAATGCAAAATAAAAATTACATTTGTTAACTACCGAAAAATGTAATGAAATATTTGGTGTTGCTTTGTGTAAATTAAAGTGGTAAATTAATAAGCTGGTTTGGGAATTATTTATGGACAGTAAAATGAATATTTCATCCTCCACTTTGAAATATTCTGAATCTACTTTATATTTATAAATTTATTTAATTAATTTAAAATTAATGGCTAATGGTGAATTTACTTTATATATAAATTTATTTAATTAATTAAAAATTAATGGTTATGTGTCAGATTTACTTTAGTAATGAACATATAATTAATAATATTACTTGCAATCATTTTGCAATTTATGTACATTTTATTATATTTGTGTTATTTTAATATAATACTAAAATTATAAATCATTATTCAAAGCAAATAAAAACTTTACATATTTGTCAAGAGACAAAAGGGTCTCAATTCAAATAGAGCAAATATGAATATCAAAAAAACTATGTTATTTGTTGAATATGTGTTTATATAAATATATATGTATATTGTGCACCGTTTAGCTTACCAAAAATAAAAATATATAAATGTGCATAAAAAATGTTGATAATAATAACAAGCAACAATGAAATTGCAAAATTAATGCCTCTCATGTAAATATCGAGCGTACATATTTCATGACAATCCGTGAAAGCTGCAAAACCAACCACAACAACAACTGAGTATAATCTGATCGACTGGCAAATACTCTGTTCTCAAATAGTTTAAAGTATTTGCTTCATTTTATTGTTATCTATTTGCAACATAAGTCAATTTAAACCTTAACCAAATCGATTAGATTAAATCTCTTCAATTTAAACGGTTTCTTTTTCTTTTTGGTTTCTAATTTATTTTAAGTGGTAGTAAAAGTTTAATTTATTCAAAATTGAAAAAAACATTAATAAGGTTCAAATTAGAAAAGCTTTTTTCATTTTTTTGAGTGAATTTAATTAGCCAGATCAAAGCAGCGAATAACTCATTAAATTTTAAAAAATAGCACATGAAAAAACGTATAATTATTTTTCTACATAATACTAAACTTAAAGGTAATAATAACAAATCAATATTAAACATTATTCTTTATTGGGATCAATTATAATAGATGCGTTAATGCCAATTAAACAGATAACTAGCTGATAAGGTAAGTGATTGTTAAATGTTGCTTAAATTGTGCCAAACCAACCAACTTGAATCAGTTAACCCAGTGACCAGAAATGTCGGAACAGCTAAGAGTAAAAATCTCCAGTCGTTTTCACCTTTCACCCATTTATGAGTACAATGCACAATATCAACAACAACAAGAAAATCAAGAATTGTACTCGACTACACGATGCCCTATAACCAGCTATTAAATATATTATAACAGTTGTAAGGGAAATTTTTCTTTTAAAAAACTTGGCACACTCAAATGTAAGCAGGTGGAGAAGTGCTCTTATTTCTCATTTCTGGCATAGATAACTGAAAAAATATATGGCATTATTCATTAGCCTGAACGAACTGATTTGCAATTAACGTATATTTAAAGCTATATAATACGATTTATAGACTATAATTTTTTTAATATTTTTAACTCATGTTGAGGACATTTTCACAGTTGATCAATAAGATATCAATATCTATTATATATATCATATAAATTACTCTGGCTTTAATTGCTATCATAAATTGAATTTGTCGATATTCGATAAACGCAATTCCAATTATCGATCAAATGAAATTATCTTGATTTGCGCAGGATATATGAGAATACATATTCAAAATTTTAAGTCTCTCTTAAAGACATTAACAGATTTTTTAATACAGACAAAACATGGCTAGATCGACTCAGCTGTTGATCATTATCAAAATTTATATAAACTTTATGGTAAGTTGCATCCTTGTTACAAACTAGTGCAGAAAACCAATATACCCTATGCAGGCATTTTCAGAGTATAAAAACAGGTTTCGTGCGCACATTTAGCTTAAATGGATCGTATCTTTATATCTCTTTTGGCTGTTCGTCATTGTATTTATGCATTATTTATATTGGTTTTCAAAATGCTTGTTTTTATAACTATCCATGTGTGTGTGTTGTTTTTTTGTGTGTGTGATTTTTATCTTTTGTTTGTGTTTTTTTTTTACAATAATTCTTGGACAAATTACAAAATATTTATGCAGCAGAAAAATTGCACACCAATGTTGAAAGATGAAAAACATTTTTCACAGCGCCTGTGAATATGCATGTTTTTTTCTCGTATATTCTCCCGTTTTTAAAATATTTATGCAACACGTTGTAAGATTAAAAATTGGTTATTTACACTTTTTGTACAAAGTGCACTCTCTGAAATCTTTATCAATAGCAAATTGACCAATATTTACAATTAGCAAACGTGCAATTTTTTCTGGTTTAGCGTATTTTTTAATATATGCATTTATATTATATGTGCCTCATTTTTTATTTGCTTCTTTTTGTACGCATTATTTTGCCAATTAATTAATTTATTTTTTATATTTCGCTTACATATAATATTCGACCTGCTTAGAGCCAACTTAATATTTATGAGGCAGTCTCAAATGCAACTCGTTTTCCTGTATTCAAAGTGCAGTTTCGTAATTTCTGGTAAAGTTTATTTCTATTGCAACATCAATATTTAGAAAGTATTTTATGCTAGAATAATTCATATTCAGTTTCTATATTTCAGTTGAAATTTGCTCTGATTTGCTACAGTTACCATAATTTCATTTTGCACTGTTTGGTTTCATGCTTATTGTCTATTCGTAAGCGTATTTACGTATTCCATTTCTCAATGTTTAATATTCTATTTGAAATCTGGTTGTTCCATTTCTCTTGCAACTATTTCTCTTGCAACTATTATCTTGCTTCATTTGCACAATATTTCGATGCGTATTTTCACAGAAGCTTACCAAACTACTCACGTCGTATGTGTGTGTGTGTGTGTGTTTGTCTGCACAGCTGTTTCATTGTTGCTGTTGTTGTAGTTGTTGTTGCTGTTGCTGATGTTGCCGTTGACACTTCCTGTTTTTGTTTTGTCCTTTGCTGCGCTCCAGTCGCGACTGGCGAATCGCGTTTTAAAGTGCAATTTTATGAGCCGTTAACAGCACATTACGTATATGTATTTCATGCAGCAAGCACATACTCACTCTCTCTCTCATACACATTCAGACACACACACACACACCTCCACCCACACACACTCAGCGCAGCACTGGCACTATAGATTAAGTTATTGTTGATTTGCAGATTTGACAATTTATTGAAGCGGAAAATTCGCAATTTTACAAATTTATTACACCAAATGGAAAATAGGGAAAGTAGCGCGTGTCCTTTTCGCATCCGTTGGATAATTTTTATTTATACTGTTGCTCGCAAACACACTTTACAGCTGCATATGTGCACGTTACACAGCACTGAACGACAGTCATATTAATTGGAAACCATATCGGAAAATATCCCTAACGAATCTTTAGCTATTTTTATGTGCAACCATTTTGCATACCTCATTTCCCGGTTGAGTTCCAATTTGAAAATGTTGGCAATTTCGAAAATAAACTTTGTATTTGTTTTAATTGCTTTTTTCCCCTTTTCTTTCATAATGTGAAATTTGTGAGGAACTGTGGAATTGTTGGATTATTTTGCTGTGGAGCTAGGTAAATATCAAAAAATATCTGTTTAATATATTTTTCTTATTAATTTACATTTATAGTTATATTTATTGTATTTGCACGACATGTTGTCACCCCAAATTGCAGCACAGTTGGTTCAGATGTGCCACGCCCCAGTCATTACCAACGCCCACCGCAAAGAGCGCATTTTGTGTGCGTGTTGTGCAAATTTGATTTTAATAATTGCAATTTATTTGGCTGCAAAATGTTTGTGGCCATCCCAAAATGTGTGGCATACTTTGCAGCTGCTGTGCTCTCTCTACGAGTGTGTTTGTGTGTGTGTGTTTATGTGTATTATTGTAAATTAAATTGCTTTTTAATAGCAGCAAAACTTTGCAGTTTTTACAGCCTTAGTTTGCCTCGATTGATTTGGCAATTAACAAGCATCAAAAGTGGGCGACAAACAAATTTGTGCGAAATACCTTTCAAAAATTGCAAATTGCTGCCTGTCAACGCCTTCGAGTATTGCTTGCCTAATGGGGAAACGACGTCTCAGGAGGAGGACAGGAGGGGAGGGATGGGTGTGTGTGATACGAGACAAGGAGCATGTCACTTCAGCATGTCCTTGCGCCTGTCGTTCACTGTCGCTGATCGCATGTTAAGCTGACGTTCGACATGAGAATGGCCCGGTCGGAGAGAGAGAGAGAGAGACAGCAAGAGGCGAGAGGATGGCTAAGGACATGCAGCACATCCTTGGTTAACGTTGTCTCTTGGCACATACGTCTGGCTGGTTGGTTGGCATGCGTGCTGCCAATTCCATCTTGCAATTGTATTGACTTTGCACTGAGACGGATACTTTTGTCTGTGGTCCTTTTTCCCATTGGCGCCTCGCTTTTGCTGATGCGGCAAATTGACAAAATGCTACGAAACACATTTTGACGAGCTTAATATTAATTTGAGTCTAGCATAAAATCAAAATGTCAACACTTACCAAATTAAATTGGATTGAGTCTAGTTTTTGCAGACATTGATCTGGAAAGGCTGAAAAACATATAGAATATTAAAATTTTAATACCATTTCTCCAAGTCATTGATTATAAATAATTGCTTTTATTCAACATTTTTTAAAGTCCACTAAAAAATTCAAATATTTCAAATTAATTAATTTTTTTTTTATTATATATACCCCAAAAATTATTTTTGTACCATTTATTTTTATGGTTCTCGTATTTTCAATTAAATAAAACTCGGAAACAGCAATCAATTGCTATTAAAAAGCAATATTTCTCCCAAAAATGCGGATTGCTATTTTTCATGTTTTTAATGAAACACGCAAAATACAAAAAAATCAAATCGCTAAAAACGAGACTGAAAAAAATAAATAAAATTTTTTCAAATATTTGAGAAGTGTGTGTAAACAAGTTATTTTTAATATGAGAGTGTTTAACTACCAGTCTAAAAATACTTAAAATAATTTATTATTTTTAACATATTTTTAAAAAATAATTTTAAACAAAATTTACACTGGTTTTTTATTGCAAGTGTCAGATTTAAACCAATATTGCAACTTTGTGAAACGCTACTCAAATATATATTTGACAATAGGTTAAAATGAAAAGTCAATGTAAGCTGAACTCGCGAATAAAGCAAGTTGATTAAACAATTTTTTCAAACACCAAATGTTGCATAACAAAGCCATGATTGGTGCATGCAACTAGTGTATATGAAAAGCTTATTGTTTATGACTCGCCGACAAGCAAATTGCGAATTTCCCCTGTAACTTATAATTCAATTAATGAATTTGAGCTGCGAACTAATTTGCGTGCCCCACGAAGCAGACAAGAGGGGGAAGGGGGGAGACGGGTGCGCTGGGTAGCAGGCTCATCAGTGAGTCGCTGCACGTTTACGGGAGTATGGCGAAAAAAATGGGGAAAAAAATAAACAGAAAAAGGGCCAAATTTGATGCGTTGAAAATCCGCCAAAAATCCACGAGATCTGCAATAAAGCCCGACAAAAATCGCGCGTGGTTGTTAAAATTTTGTCGAGCAATGCATAAAATCCACCAAGGGGGGGGGGGGGGGAGAGTAAATGGGAAGCGGACGGCTTGACTTTCATTTTTTATGTTTATTGTCGCTTATCGCGACTCTGCTTTGGTGGCAGCCAGCTTGCCTGCTTGCCTGCCTGCAACAGGGGTCCTGTCATTAGAGTCCTGGCGCCAAGATGAATAAGAGTAAACACAGCGATGAAAAAACGTTAACAACTCTCTTGGGTATGCAAGTGTGATTCTGTCTGCCTGTATGTGTGTGTGTGTGTGTTTGTGTGTGTGTGTGCTTGTGTGTGTGTGTGTGTGTGTTTGTGTGTGTGTGTGCTTGTGTGTGTGTGGGTGTGTAGAGTTGTGGCGTGCTACGTTGGCTCATAACAAAACGCGTTACACACAATTTGTGTGCTTCATGTGCACGCTTGTGAAAGCCAGTGTGTGTGTGTGTGTATGTGTGTTTGTGTGTGACTACGTGTAACTTTATTAGCAGTACCAGGAGATTCTGTGTGTTACCTTGTCAAAGTTATGAAAACGACTGGAGAATGCCTCGTTTCCACCTATCTCTCTTTCGCTCCCTTTCAGTCACCTGTCTTTTTCTGGCTCTGTCTGAAATTAGTTTAGACGAGGTGAAGAACAGCAACTCCGAACTTCATTTTAAGTCTTTAATATGATATATAAATTTTTAAATATATAAAAACAAAAATTGTATTCTTCAAACTGCAAATAACCACTTAAAAAAAATAGTTTAAAGCACAATTTATATGCAAAAGCTTAAATAAAAATTCTTTAGTAAAATCTCGTTAAAATCTGACTTAAATCTTTCAAAATATTTTAAAGAGATTCTGATTTACATTTAGCTATTTCGTAGCATATTTTATTTTATTTAATTTTTCAATTTTGCAATTTTACTTTAGGTTGGTTGCATCGACTTAAATATCAAATTCCATTGTGGATGGATTTTTACGTTCCATTTTACCGAATTATCTGCTAGTCACTGCAATGGCAAAGTAATTTTCCAAAAAAAGGCAATCAATCAAAAGGCAAAAAATCATCGGTTGACTGGTCTTTGGTGTCTGGACCAGGACCAGGACCAGGACGAGGACGAGGAATCTGAAGCCAACACAGCACTAAAATGAATTTCAATTACGGGACGAAAACTCATTTTGAGGACACCAGGCACGCTCCAAATTGAGGGCGCCTCCTGGGGTGCTCCATGCATAATGTCAGGTGCTTGCTGGCTATATATTTTCTTTAATATTTTTGCAAATGACGCGACAAGAGGACGATGCTCGTTGAAATCTCAGAGAGCGCGATTCACCTCGCTTGGGTCATTTAAATGCAGATTGCAGTCGGTTGTGGAATGGGATGGACATGGGGTAGGCAGCCAGCTGGAGTGTAGGTGAAAGAGAAAGGGATGGGGTTGGGCGTGCGTGGACTGGGAATCATTTGCATAATGGCGGCGACACATTGCAGCGGAAACGGAAACCGAACCCCAACTCACTTGCAAGTGTGCATGAGTCGTGCTTATGACTGCTTGAGTTGATTGTGCGTCCAGCCGTGGTCACCATGTACCCGCCTCCACCTCCGCCTCCACCTCCGCCTCCTACTCCTCCTCCCCTGCCCCTCTTCAGCAAAACAGTCCATTGTCGTTAGCAATGGAGAGTATGCCGGGCAACCGGTAAGTCATCATGTGGCGCTCCAGAAATGAACATGAACTGAGCCCAGCTTCGACCAGCACAAACGTTTTTCATTTTAATTCAACTGCAATAAATAAGCTGGCTACTGAGCAAATGCAGCGCCAGGTGATAGCGCTGCATTACAATGCTCCACACACACACTTACAACACACACACAAACACACACACACGAATGCACACACACGCCACTTAAAAGGGTACAACAAGAGGAATCATGACCTCTGCTGGAAACTATATTATTGCAGTACCAATGGCCAATTTAAGATCGCCATATTGTGGACACTTTTGTTTCTTACCTTGTGGAGAATAGTTTCGAGACATACTAATTTTTTTTTAGTTATCTTATAACATAATTTAAATTTACATTTTACATTTTACATTTGCTAAGTAACAATTAAAAAAAAAAGAAGTTGATAAGCAAAAATTTCTTAGATGCATTTTTATACAATTTTAAATTTAAATAAAAATATATACATATATATATTATATAATTATTATATATATACATTTTCATTAACCCTTCTTTAAAGCTAAGAATTCAGCGACTAGCTGAAAGGTAGTTGAAATTTTGCTGAATTAAAAATGAAATTTAATTTCAATAATTGACTAATAAATTAAAATAAAATCTTTAAAAATTGCTTCAAATTTTACACTTTTCGAAGATGGCTGTAAAAATAGTTTGGCTTAAAAGCACATTTAAGCTGTAAAGGAGAAAAATGGAGCTGAAGCCGGTTAAAAGATTCGCTTATTCGCTTCAAATTGTCCATGGGGTATTATGCATTTTGAGGCTGTTGTAATGTTGGTGTTTCTTGTAGTTGTTATTTCAGTCATTGTTGTTGTTGTTGTTGGGGTTATGTTTATGTTGCCACATCGCAGCCGGGCACGCATGAAGCAGCGACGACGGCGCTTCGGCTTCGATTCATATGCGATGCTGGTGAAAGGTGCAGCAGATGCGGCTGCGGGCGGACGGTGTCAACCATTGTCAGTGGCATGTGTGCATGCGGGGTGTGAATGGGGGCAGCGGCAACAGCAACAGCAACAGCAGTAGCAATGGTAGCAGTTCTAGCAGCAGCTGTTGTTGCTGTGGATGTAGCTGTAGCTGTAGTTACTGGTGTGGCATAAATTGCGTTGCGGTTGCACGTGAAAATTGCATTTGGCTACCATTTGTACTTGAGTATGTGCGACTTTGTATGTGTGCGTTTGTGTGTGTGTGTGTGAGTGTGTGTGTGTGCATTCTGCCCCTTTTACGTGCTGTGCAAATTGTGGACTTAAATGTTTATGCGCTGGCTTGGGCCCAGAGTCACTGCCAATTGCCAACCCACCAGCAGCAGTCGCAGTCGCAGTCGCATTCGCATCCGCACCCCATTTGGCCGTTTGTTTATTAAGCTTTTTGGCCAAAATAGAAAAAGGTGTTGAATGCCACTCGCTGGCTGCTTTTTATTACCCCAAATATATACACACACACATACACACACACGTCTAAGTGCAGAAGCAGCTGCAGAATAAATATATATTTTTATTTCTTCTCTTTTTGCCATTCTTTATTTTGTTGTGTTGCCAAGGCGAGCGTATAAATTAAACGCGTTACAGCTGGCAACCACAGCGATTTTCTACTCCTCCCCCACCAACCCGAACACTACCACAATTGCTCTCTTTTTTTTTTGGCTCGCATTAAATCGCCTTTGCACCCGCAAAAAGCACTTAATGCAGCCCTGCCCAACAACTACGCGCCCTGGTTCAGTGTCGCTTGAAGCGTATACAAAATTTAAATAAGAAACAAATCGAAGTAATGGCATACACACCACACCACCACTCCCCACACTACCTCACCCACACCCAACAGCACAGCAAGCAGATAGCAAATACCAAATGTTCAATGTACTAAAAGGCAATCAAGAAAAAAAGAGAGAAAAAAAGAGAGAGAAGCGGAAGTGAGTAAAAACAAAAGACACTGTAATACTCTTGAAGACGAAGCCATCGACATAATGAAAAAAAAAAAATAATAATAAGAAGAGAACCCAAAAACCCAACGAAATGAAATTCATCGAATCGTTACGCACACCATATTAAAAGGCATTAATGAAATTATGCTGTTTCCCTCAGTGCCCAGACACTGCGAACAGAGATCCACCTTTGCAGCAACATTTTGCTCAACGATCTGGATGTCTACGTGGAGTCATCTGGAATCGTCAAAGACTTGAAAAGTGCTCATATTCTGGAAATGAATAAAATTAATTTTCTAATTAACTGAATTATTTTTAGTGTTATTCTATAAATTATAGAGACATATCCTAATTAATAATAATAAAAACAAATAGCCATTATTTACAAAAAAATATTCAACGTGTTTTAGCTTTTTTTTATTGGTTTTAATAATTTATAAATAAATATAAACATTTTCTGTATTTGGGGTTGAACATGATTTTGATTTTAAATAATTAATTGCCTGCGATTTTGGTGCAATGCAGCAATAATTGAATATTGTCTAAATATGTAAAATATATTTGCATAAATTACGGTCAGTGTTTGTTGGAAAACTAAGTGCTTATCGATAAATTGCAATCTAAAGCCGGCTCTAAAGAGAGCCGCTGTCAGCCGCAGCTGCGGTAATGATATGCTAAAAGTATCTTCGATCCACAATGTTGGCCACAGAGTGCCACACATACTATCACACAGCACCCAGCCAATTGACGTTCAATGAAGCGCAAGGAGTAACAAAGAGCTTTGGGCCAACACTTAAATACAACGAAACGTTCTTAATCACACCATAGATAGGTAGTTACCCAGATACCAATAGATACGCAGGGGGTGGGGGGGCGTGAGAGAAGAGAAACAAAATTTCCAAAAGCTTCACCCAAGCGATTTGAAGTTCCTTTCGACATTTCAGTCAGCTGTCAGTGTGTTCCTTTTGCTACCACCCTCCCCACCCACCCCTCCCATCCTTGTTGCTCCAAGTCTGTTGCTACTACTTTGGTTATAAACGCTTACAATCTGCAAAATAAAGTGCACCAGAAACAGCTAGAAGCAGCCACTCTGGCGCTAAAAATAATCAAACACAAGCTGCTGAGCGCTTTGCGGCCTGCTAACCTTTATT
Source organism: Drosophila dives (assembly GCA_035042365.1). Classification (NCBI taxonomy): domain Eukaryota; kingdom Metazoa; phylum Arthropoda; class Insecta; order Diptera; family Drosophilidae; genus Drosophila; species Drosophila dives. The sequence goes on along the minus strand of JAWNLJ010000414.1, from coordinate 121,431 downwards.
TCCCCCGTCCAACCCTCTCTTACTTCGTCTCCTTCTCTGCTTCTTCTTCTACTGGCTACATTTTCATTTTCGGCTTTGCCATTCACTTGTTTCATCCTCGTTCACGTGGTTTGGGCTAGTTGCTTTGACTATTCGACGCTGTGTGGCACTTCCGTACTTCCGTTTTTTGCACTTTGCATACAAAGTACCGTTAACTACTAGCATCAGTTTTGGCCCACACAACAATCGGGCGCCGTCGGCAGCGTGGAACAAAACGCAAAACTCCACTGGAAATTGCGGTTTTTTTTTTATCCTTACCCAGATTTCCTTTCGTTCCGCATTTCGGCAGCTATTAAATGGTTTCCTCATGGAAATTTCATTGAAATGTTATGCCACGAAAGTAGTGGCTACAGTTAGAGGTAAGCGGAGATAGCGAGGTGGTGGCACGGGGCAGGGGCAGTGGCAGGGAAATTCATTGAGCCTTGAAAGCCATCAGGCACAGATTTCTGCTCAACAGCTTGCTGCGAAACTCCCTCAACATTTGGCCCCCATTATAACTTTGGCGCATTGTTTGCATCAAGTGGAAGGGCGCAAAAATTAAAGCTGACTAAAATCTTTATTATGAATTGCATCAGATAGTCGTGATGAGTTCCTAAGTATGTCTCTAGTACAAGATATTTGTCTACTGTTTCAATATTTGATTTGAATGTATAAGCTATTTTCGGATTGCACATTTAAAGTTTTTGCAGGTTCAATCAAATTTTCCATTCTCAAATGTTTTGTAGCAATAAAAGATACTTACAAAAAAACATATTCTGTATAGATTCATAGATATGTTCACATATCTGGTTATTTATTTATATCTGAAGCAGCATTTTGTTTTTTAACTGTCACAAAATTATGGCTTGGCTTTTGTAAATGTATATTCTCCAGTTGGACAGTTATTGATGGATATTGCATCTCATTTCTCGACACCAGACTTTTTCTCATACGATTTGCTTATAGTTTCGTATGCAACAATGAATAAATTGTCAATAATCAAAAGAGTCAGCATGGCAAACATAATTGTATTTGGATTTCGATTGGCCATTCTTAAATTTCTGGTGTTGCTTATCACTCAATTTCAAAAACCAACAATTGAAATTTTAATTTACATTTCATTTTTTAGTGGCATGGCACACTTGATTGAATAGGAAAACACATTTAAATTTCGATATAGATAAACACACAAATCTCGTAATTTATGGATTGTTTTCGAAATGTGTTCTAATCGTGAAAATGTATATTGGTATTTTGAGTACCCGAACAATATTTATTGCATTGCAATTGGAAACTTTGTGTCGGTAAGCGATAAATATATCTGGTAATTCACACTTGCCAAATGACGACCGAGTATACAAAAGTAGCTCTATAGACATATCTTCTGAAGCTGTTTCCTTGCCCCTGCCCCTCATCGCTTCTTGTCTTTGGCCTAATCGGTGGGTATTTTTTGGGTGGTCTGCCACATTTTTATGTGCTTTCTTGTGGATGGGCCCAGAGGTCATAATTTCTTGTTAAGCCCACGACGCAAATGGCACTTTTACCTAAATGGACCATAAGGCGTTGAGAAGTTGTTATCGCCCCTCCTGTCCTCCACCCACACACACCCCCCACATACACTCTCGAAATTCAAGCCTTACCTTGGCTCGGCAGGCGCAATAAAAAGTCCGAAACACATTTCGATTATGCGGCTGAAGGTTTTTTTTGTTTCAGTTTATTCAGTTTTATTTTATTTTTATTTTTTGAAATTTCGTTTTTACAGTTGACTTTGCAGGCTCTTAACAACAATTGAATGCGCTGGTGGCTTAAGCTAATCGAATTTATGAATTTACCGGCGCTGCAATAAAAAAGTTCCCACAACAAAATAAAGTACAATTTGCCAGATAGCCATAATATGCTGCTGGGGTACAATTTTCACAATTTTCACAATTTCATTGCATTTTATTTCATTCGATTATTTTTTTCTAACTGTCTCCATGAGTCATGGAAATATTCTCATTGAAGCCCTCAAACACTCAAGCTTAGTTGACACCTAGTTTTTTATTCAAAATTATTTAAAAAATCTGTTTTCACCAGTTCAAATATGTGCGGTGCTATGTGTTGGTAAGTCTCTAATTATCTGCATTTTAATAAGAATACTTAATAATACTAATTACATTTTAAGTTGTCTAAAATGGGGCATCAACTTGATATTGCTGTTTGTCTGTAGCATAGTTGGAGTGCTCCTCATTTGTGCAATAATTGTCTATTTTGCCTACTTTTACAAAATGGATCAGGAACATAAGGCTATAAACCCATTTGATATTTATAAATAAGGTACATAAATATAAGGAATAATTAAAGTGAGGTTTACTACCTTATGTTACATTTTTTAAAATTATTTTTATTTATTTGTATCTTTCTTTTTCAGCCAAGTCTGCAAATCAAGTGATTGGAACCCAAACAAACCTAAGTGCAAGCCAAATAATCTGCGTCTAATTATTGTCTTAACTGGATCTACAAACGCTTTTAAGTATTTATGTGCGATATATAAATTGTGCTTGTGTCTTTTAATTGTGGCTTTTAATCGTCATCAGCTCTAAAATTGAAGCAAACTCAGCTGCTTCACTTAAGAACTCAATCCTGAAATATACGCAAATAAATTTTGTATAAGATTCAGCTCGATTAAGGCTTTAACTTCTGTTGACAAGACTTAACTTTATTGTTTGTGAGTAGGCCTGGTTCTGTTGGTGTTTTTGCCGCAGCTGTTTGCCGGCAACCACACCCGTTGCTGCCCCATTGGCACACGATGCGTATGCGCAATTTATTTGCATATGATGACTGGCATTGGGTAAAAATTAATGAAAGGCAATTAAAAGCATTCGGAAATGCAATAAAATGCGTAATTCGCATTGTAAAATCCAACAACAATTAAATGATGTTGCCTTTGTTGTATTTGGATTAATGCAAATAACACGCAATAATGTAGGCAACAAAACTGTCAACTATAAGCAATTTAAAATTACTATTGCAAATAACTGTTCTTTAGCATGCTAAACTAACAAACAAAACCGAATCGTAGAATTGAATATGCGATTTGTTATAAATGTTTGGCCACATGTTTATTCGTATGAAAATTGAATTCGATTGTTTGACTTGTTTTTGGTGTTGATAGCCAAATTGAATTTGTTATTTTGGGCTTTATGGTCGTTATTGTTGTCGTTGTTGTTGTTGTTGCTGTTGTTGCAGCTTTCATGGCTGTCGGCAATCAATTGGCATGACAAATGCTGTTTGTCGTTACAAATGCCTTTTGTAATACCCTGTAGAAAGAGCAATCATATAAAATGTTTATCGGGTTTAAATCGTATATATATAAAAAAATATTGAGAAAACAACATAGTTTGTTAGCTATAAGAATTTGATTTATAGTCTGCAAAAATATACTTCAAGGCTGAAAAATAAATACATCAAAGACAAAAATATTTATGCATTTATTTTTGTTTTTTGAATTTTGTCAAAATAAAATATATTTAAAATAAAATTATATATATATATATATCTAAGATAAATACGAGAAGCATAAATTTGTCTTTGGTCTTTTCAATAAAAAAATAAATATGTACAAAATGATAAATCTATAAAAAGGATAACTCAAAGTTCGGTTAACCAATGACTTGCGATGCTGCTACTTGTTGTTGTTGTTGCTGTTGCAGCTGTTTTGTCAAGTTTCTTTCTTTTTTGTCATGCCACAAATCGGTTGCAAACACTGCGGGCGAGTTGAATGCAGTTGGACACACTGTGCAGCGTTCGGAAACTGGTGCATTATTCCGATTTTACACGTTGCTGCACTCGAAAATGTAACGGACTATAAGCTCCACTTGGCTACAATAAGTTAGTCAGCTTGTAGCTTTTGTAAGGCGGAAAAGTGGATGCGGGATGGGAGGGGAAGGGGAATTTTGGGGCGGGACAGCCGTATCGTTGTCGTGGCCATCATTGCTACTGTCCGCCGCTAAAAGCTTTTTGATTATGAAAAATGTTCGAAACATATGCTCCAAATGACTGCGAAGCGTGCAAGTAACAAGAAGAAGAAGAAAAAGAAGAAGAAGAAGAACAAAAACAACAACAACAACAACAGCAAGCATCAACAGCAGCAGCAGCATCAACAGCAGCAGCAGCAGAATAAGAAGAAGCTTGCATTTCACTTGCTCTCTTTCTCTCTCTCGCTCTCTGTGTGTGCTTTTACACTGTTCTACAAAAGTGTGCGTTTACGATCCCATTCTATTTACTTACATTTGTATATGTAGAACATGTACTCAACACTGTCTAAGTGAGCATTTCTTTTTCTTTATTTTTTTTTATTTGCCAGGCTGCATTTCATTTTTATTTCGAGTTTTTTTTTTTGTTGTTGTTGTTGATTTTCCTTGTTTATTGCGGCTTGGCTGGAGTTGTGTTTGTGTGTTGCCTTTTGATGTTGGTGCATTGTTAATGGTTGCGCCATTTTATTTTGAAATTAATAAAGTGGCATAACAAAACAAAACTACTTCAAGAGTTTCTCATCGCCTGAGTGGCAGCAGCAAAGTTGTATTTCCCTTTTTTTTTTATTTTACAGTTTTACGCAAGCGCAAAATGGCCAAGAAATTGTGAATTGAAGTTGCTGCAAATCTGTTTTTAATGAACCAAAAGTACGACTATTTGAATAATACTAAAAAAATATCGCTCGAGCTAACGAATTAAAAGAGCTAAAAAATATATGGCAAATAATTAACTAATATAGCAATAAATTAATTAACCTTGTTGAATTTATCATTCACTTTAAAGCTTTATGCAGCTCTTAAGATGACTTTTGGCTAAAAGCAAATATGGCTTTAACTGAGGCTGAATACTTAAATAGCTCAGCTTTATGGATAATTAAGGAGGCTTCTTGCAGCGACATTGTTACGAATAAGGCTCGATGGCTTTAGCTAACGTGCCAAAATCGAAGCTTTAAGTTATGAAAGACTCAAAGTGTTCCCAACTTGACAATTTGTAGTTACATCGACAGCCGGCAGCAAACTAACAACTTTGCAACAACTTCAAAATGAGATCAGACGTACTTAAGTTGCTCGGCAGGAGACACACAAAATAACAATTAAACATCAGGCGAAACTGACAAACTTTTGTCGAAGAGCAAACAAACCCAAAAGATATAAAGACACACTTATACAATATTTGGATACAAAGTAGATACAAATATATATATATATATTTCTGTGTGTGTGTGTTTGTGTGTGTGTTATATACTTGCCTATATGGCCGCAAAAGACGCGATGTAAAAGTTCGCGTCTTGGTGTGGGTAAAGGTTACGGGCTTGAAAACTTTGTCAGTGAACGTGACATGAAAATCGCAGCGCTGATGAAAAATGCTAAATCGTGACTCGAATATAAGATTTAACACAAACATGCACACACACCCCCACACACCCACACCAGCCATCCTTATACAAACTCCAAAAAAGAAGAAAATAAACATCTTTGTAGCTTCAGCGACACATGGCCTATGGAGCCTAAGACTTGCCAATTGAATTTAGCCCCAAAAAAAAAAAAAAAAATACATTAAACATTATCGAATTCAAATCGAAGAAAAACGGCCAACTCGACCCAAAACCAGACGCCGTCTATTTTGTAACTCGAGAGCGCCATGTGCTGCCGTCTGCTGGCCAGTCCAAATATAGCAACTCCATTTCTAGTGTTAGACCCGAACTGGCTCTATATTTAGGCCACAACTTCTGAATCTGGCTATGCCAGCTAATGGCTTCATTTGCTACACACGCCTGTCGACTCAGCCCAAATCAGTTCACGTCTCATCCCGTCCCGGTTACTTGATGCCAATGCAATGAGTGCTACTGTATGTGTGTGCTTGCGTGTGTGTGTGTGTGTGTATGGGGAGTGTGTGTGCACTTGACTTCGCCTGCTGCGATTTTATCGTTTAAAAATATCATAAAAATAATCTCAGCGATCTTCTATGCTCTCTTCGAATCTCGCTCACTTGTGCAACTGTCTCTTTCCATTTTTATATATGCATCTCGCTCGCTCAACGCGTTGGTTTCTATAAATACTAAGTTTATTCTGCTCGCTGCATTTTTCCGGCATCAATTGGTTGTGTGTGTGTGTTGTTGCAGCTATAGTTACGTGTTGTTCTTCTCTAGAGTCTAGAACCCCTATATGTTTAGCTGTAATTAGATGTCGCCTTGGGGTTGGTCTTTTTGGTCTTTTCTACTGTGTGACAAAGGCTATTGCACTCAGCCTGGGGCATTCAATTACCAACGCGTTGACAAATATTTTCTAGTTGCCAGGCAAAGATTTTTTTCAATTTATTTACAACGAGTTCAAAGGCCCAACATCTGCACGTGTTTCCCAATGAGCATTTAGATCATTTAATTGCTCAATAAGTGCCAACTTCTGTACAATTCCAAAACTGTTGGAGCTGTCTGTCCCTGTTTGTATTTGTATTTGTCAGTTGACGCACTGCACTTGTCTGTCGACGTGGGAGGCTGGCACATACATTATCTAATGGAACTGCTCCCTTGGAGCCTGTTAGATATCAGCCAAAACAACATCACACTAATTTGTCTGAGCAATTAAGAGCAATGCATCTTAAAGGTTTAAAGAAGAAAATATTAATTCTGATATATTAATTCGGATGCAAGCCTTAAGTCTCAATAAAATTAAAAACTAAAAGAAATAATAAAATATTATTTTGTATAATAAAGGATTTATTTTAAAACTTAACCTAAGAGTGAGGGGCACAAAGGAAACAAATAAATATTTTATGGCTTAAAACTCGTATTAAAAACGGTCTGACAATTATAAATAAAATAAATAAATTTGAAAATATTTATATATATACAAATTTTATTTAAATTAATTTCACAGTAAGAAGAATATATATTTTAAGTGAATATTAAGACTTACAACGTAAATCTTAAATCCTAATTTTTACAGAAGCTGGTCTGAAAGCAAAAAAGGTTATTCACAATGTAAAAATTAAATTAAAATTTGCAGTAAAAGTCTTTAACAACTTCTAAATTTGCAGCAATTGTTAAATATGAAACAAAGCCTCGAATTTGGAGTGAAAATATTAAATGTTGCAGAAAATTAAAATAATTAATTAAGTTATTTATTTTTTTCTCAATTAGCTTTTATTTATACTTATTATGTATTTTCACATCTCAACACTTTAAGTCGACTAATTTGCTACAGAAAATCTTAAAATATCTGCATATTATATAAATATTTGATGCGTAAGCGAGGAGCTTCCTATTCTTGAAATATTTAAAACATTTCATATTTATTTTTCGATATTTACGATTGCTCAAGGTTTTTTTCCATTAGATAATTTAATACTTTTGCTTAGCTAAACAACATTTTGTCTCATTCCTCTGCATCTTTTTTTAAGTAGCGAAGATTCATCGAGAAAAGTAAAAAAAAAAACCACCACGCCCCCTTGTATGGCGCCCTAGCACCCGTGGGTAATATTTGGAATACAAATAAATATTAGTTTCCAACGCAGCCGTACACACACACACACACACATACTACAAACATTGTTTGAGGGAGAGCAATTGTATCTAAGTATTTCTATCTCAATGGTTGTGTATGCATTTGTTTCTGCGTTAGTTGGCCACGTTTCTGATGCTCACTGCTGACGCTGACTGTTGCCGTCGAGAGCATTTTATATTTTAATTCCTATTTATGTATGTGTGTGTGCATGTAAGTGCTTAACCAGCAGAGCAGAGCTGAGCAGAGCAGCAAAGAGCCCTGGGCAGCATCAGAACCCGAACCCGAACCAGAACCAACTAAAACCTAAAACAGAAGCAAATGCAGCGCCCAACCCAACCCAACCCAACCCACCCACACAGACTCTCCAAATGTAGCCTGTATCCACTTGCTAGCGATTTCAAAGCGTTATTTATTTGTGGCACCAGCGACCATATTTCAAATGCACACCGCCAACCTCCACGCTTCTAACCACCAAAGCGTCACACTCGCGACCAAGTTGAAAAGTCGACAAAAATACAAACACAGCTATATAGAATGAAAGAGAGACAGAGAGAGAGAGAGAGAGAGAGTGAGAGAGACAGAACTTGAGCGAATATCATACTAAATGTGGAAAATTGTAAATGCGACTGCCAGCGAGACAACTATGGAATGCCCTAAACCCTACTGATGAGGGTAGGCTTTAAAATGCTGTTTTGTTAAATATTCATTATTAAATGAGTTTTACAAGTTATCAACGAATATCTTTTTAACAAAAATTAACACATTTGTTTTGATTTTTTATTTTTGTAGTTAACCATATTTAACTTAATAGGTAAATGAGTTTAATTAGATATTATCTGACTATTGTACATTTTTATTATCTAACTATTTAAATTAAAACTATTCATTATTAAATGAGTTTTACAAGTTATCAACGAATATCTCTTTCACAAAAATTAACACATTTTATTCCAATTTTTTTTTTATTGTAGTTAACCAAATTTACCCAATGAGTAAATAAGTTTCATTAGGTTAACAACTATTAACTGACTATTGTAACTATTAAATATATTTTTTATTAAATATTAGAAATAGTTTTATAAAATATTAAAATTGTTTTATAAAATATTAAAAATATATTTATATTTTACAAAGAATTAATATTTTTATATCCATTATTTTTCATATGAATGAAAATATTTGTCAGTTAGGTTTCTGCTTCTTCTTTTTATAGGGGCTTTAAGCTACAACTTGGTTGGATTACAGTTGACGTTATTTGTTTTTGTTGTTGTTGTTGTTGTTGTTGTTGTTGTTGCTGTCCAAAACGCTTGCAGAATTTTTCGCGTTACCATTGAAAACTTTTCGCACTGCTGCCTTTTGTTGCTGCTGAGGCGACCTCTGTTCCTTTGATACCCTGTAAACCCTGTATGCATTGCAAATATGTGAGTTGTGCTAAAAAGCTGAAAATCAAGTTTAAATCAATTTTAAAACAACTAACTAAATGTATTTAATTATTTCCATATCCTAGACAACTTTTAACTTTTGTAAGCCTGATTTTATGTTTTCTTTAATAAATTTATTACAGGATATCTGATAGTCAGATATCCTGCTTTCTTTTAAACATTCGTACTTGTTTGCTCTTTTTGGGAATTTCTTTTTGTTTTTTGTTTTTACAACTTAACGTGTCACAGAAAGGTGCACGAAAAGTGCATGTGTTTGTTGTGCGTGTGTGTGTGCTCATATCGAATGCGTGCATTGCTGGCGCTTGATATTTAGCTCTAACCAGCCCAACAACTATCTGCCACACCCGGCGACACACACACACATACACACACAAGCAGAACCATTCGCGGCCAGCCACTTTTTTTTGTACTAAATTTATGCGCTTTTATTTTATGAAAAACTTTTGCAATAATTTCTCAAAACGTTTTTGTGGTGAATTGAAATGCGAGAAAAACATTTTGCGGATGGCGACTAAAAACTTGAGAAAAACCTTAGCCCCACACACAAATACACAAATACACACGTACACACACACACACAGGCACACACACACACTGTGCGCTTACGGTAAGGAAAAATAAATACTTTTGCAAGGCAGGCAGCCATTTTTTTGTTTTTATTTTGTTGTTATTGTTTTTATTGCTGTTGTCGCTGCACTCGGCCACGCCCACAAATGACGTTTAGCATCGGCTGCCAGCGGCAAAGTTTTCTGCGCTTCACGTCTTCTTATTCTCTTGGCCAAACTTTAATGAAAAGTTTTGTTAAGAACTTTTACGCTGGAAATTTCAACGCTTGAATGAAGGCGCCGCCAGAAAGAGGATAGGGAGGGATGGAGGTGGGGGGAGTGGTTGTGTGGTGTGTGGCCTGACATTAAATTGTTTTTGGAGCGGCGTTTGCCAAAAGTCAGTGAGTCTTACTAACCTGGCCATAAACAAAAAATGCAACAGCCACACAAACAGCAAAGACAACGAGAATTGGGCGTTGGTAAATGGTATCAATTTTGTTATTTCGGTTACCAACATTGCTCCACCTGCACTTGGAAATTATTTTACCTGAATAAACATTGGGTATTTTAATTACACAGCCTTATGCGTGTGTGTGTGTATGTATGTGTACGAATGTGTGTGTGTGTGTTTGGGTGTGGTGTGTGATATTGTGCCTGTTGTGGGGAGGCGATAACTTGGGCATAATTGAATTAACACACAATTTACGGTACATTGCGTAAACTTTTTGCTGTGCTGCCATTTCAACGAGGAGTCTGTGCTGATAGCTGACAGCGTAGCGTGGGGACGGTGGGAGGGGAAGGTTTCTTAGTTGGTGCAATACTTGGCGGGTTGCCTGCTTTTTTTTATTATTATTTTTTTTTTTTTTGGGTGTGCCTTCTATCTTTGCTCGCATATCCATTTTTGCAAAATATTGCACAAAACTTTTACGCAACTCAAAAATCTGGCACGAAATATGATCAAAGTTTGTCTTTTTCTAATTAGTTTGTCCCGTTGTGTTCCACGAAGTGAGAAAAATACGGATATATTTAATTATGTGTACGTATATATATATAAAGAGGAAAGGTTATCTAAAATCAGCAGGGATTGGGGAAACCCAGAAAAAACGCAATCAGATTAAAAGCAAGAGAAAAAATAAATAATAACGTAATCTACTTTTAATGTAAAAAATTTACAATTATTTTGATTCTGTTTTTATAATTACGACATTGCTAATGGTTTCTGTACTGTTTAATCTGAATATTAAATTTATGTTTTAGATATCAATTTTATATTTAGATTAAAAACTTATTTAATAAAAAAGCCTTATAAATTTTATATTTAGATTAAAAACTTATTTAATCAAAAAGCCTTAGAGTGAAATAGAGTGTTTAAATGCAAAAACATTTTAAAGCATGTTGAGAATCTTATTTAAATGGACATTTGCTTCTGGGCATATCCATGTATGAATAATGTGTTCACAGACAAACAGATATTTAATATGACATCTGTGCACATGCAATTTGAATATTGCACACTATGACATTTAATTTACATAATTAAAACTGTAAAATAATATCTATTTTCTCTGTTATATATATATATACATATATATATATAAATGTGCTATTATTTGATACTATCGATTTTACATGCAAAGACAAAACTTATCAATTTAGAGGGGGGTAATTGTAAATAATATATATCAGATATGTATTCATATACATAAATACATACGTATTTATATATATATACATATGTAGTTCCGTACTTTAGTTTGAATGATTTACATTCGCTTTAAATGTGCACTTTTTTTTAAGTTTCACTTTATTTGCCTTTCAATTTATTTTCTTGTGTGTTTCTTCTTTTTTTTATTATTTTTTATTTTTGTATGAAATTGCTCGTAAATACATTGAAATTGCCGCCACTTGAGTTCATTCATACGCCGAGCCATATGCAATAATACACTACAAGAACAATTGCGAGTACACACACATACATATGTAAATATATATAATATATGTATATATATATATATATACCCATGTCTGGCATACGAATTGATGAGGGGTATTGGTACATGTGTAGGCATGTGGCATGTTCTACATGTGTCCGCTTGCAGGGCTTGACTTCCACGTAATTACGAAACAACCAACAGACAAACGTTGCAAGGGTCCAGTGTCAGTGGCAATGGAAATGTCAGAGGCAGAGGCAGCGGCATCACAGACCTGAGACACAACAGTTTTATCACATGTGGCACTGGATAAGAGCTGTAGGTAGTCCAATAAGGGCTTTGTCCATGTCCAGATCCCATCCGACGAGTGTGTTACACATGTAAGCCGTTAAAGACAATGACAAAATGGGTGCATTGTCTTTAAATGGACCAACCATCGAATTGAATGGGGTAACCAATTATAATAGTAAACTCTTTCGATTAATTGCGAGTGGTCAGCTTCGGTAAATTATCGATTTTAATTGATTGGTTCTTTTCACAAAAAAAAATCCTTTTCAATGTAAATAAAATGCGAAAAAATCTTTAAATTTTAAAATAGAATTTCCAGAATATCTACTATGTCACTTCTCATCTTGCCTTAATAAAATAAGGTGCTTTAGATATTATAGTGCTAAAATCAAATCAACAATCTTTATCTTTATCAAAATATAATAATGTAAAATATAACAATTTTATTATTCTTAATTTGGTAAAATTATGAAATCGCAAATTTAAAACATATTATTTAAAATATAAATAATAAAAATATTACACTTGGTACTCTTTTCAAATTTAGTATATTTTCGAGTAGCTCAGTTAATATTTTCGCTGCATTTCTATGCGACATCTGAATGCCCTTTAAGTTCCATTTAAAGTTCCTATATTTATGTCATCGTCAAGGGGCATAAAATCTAAAGTCGTTTGTCACGTTTTGCACATAAAAGGATTTTCAATTTTCCAATGTGACAAGCGCGCATTGCCCGCATTTGCATACTGAAGTTAAAATGGAAATCAAGGGGCAGGAGAAGTGACATGGAAGGGGGAGGGGGGGGGGGGGCTACTGACAAGGGAAGGTGCCTCAAGGAGCAAACGCAAGAGCAAAAGCAAATAAAATCAAATTTTATGTAATGCCATGAGTAAAAACTCAGGGATGGCACTTTGAATCTTTTTTTATTATCAATAAAATACATTAAATCAAATTCCGCAATTTAATTGCAATCGTAAAAAAACAGAAAAAAAATCTAGAAATAGCCAAATACTATTGATTCGTTTTTGTTTTGCGGCTGTGCGGCACATTATGTCTAGAAGTTTATTGTGCCACAAAATGTGGCATATAAAATGCTTGAGAAATACAAATACAATATAAGGAAACAGATTTGATTATGCGACCAATGCAATGCAACCACTCAATTTTTTATTTGTATTTATTTGGGTTTAGTGTGGCAGAACCGATAAAGATGCCCAATATGATTCAGAGTATATTATATTTGAAAAACTACATGTTTTTATTATTTTGATATTTTAATAAAATCAAATCATCGCTTAGAGAAATATTCAATAAATATTTTGCCAATAAAGTTACAACTATTTATTAAGTATTTAAAAATTTAGCACAGTTATTTTGTATTTTTTTTAGATACATTCAATTTTTATTGGTATAAAAATGATTATTTGGTATTTGTGGACAGAATTGAAGTACAAGTTTGTGTGAGAAAGTGTGTGTGCAATTTGTGTGTACTCCTTAACGAGATTTATTTGTAGACAACATTTGGTGGCTATGTTTTTATGGTATAAAAGCAGCCAGAGAGAAATTCATCAACCTAACGACAAGGATGAGCATCAGCTCTGGGAGCTATTTTTGCCACCCAAAAATACATTTCATACAGGCCAAAGATAAAGAAAAAAGAGGGGAAAGCAAAAAAAAAAACCGTTCAAAACCTAACAAAAAAAAAGAAGGAAACCAAAAAAATTGAATTGCATTTGTGTGTTTCTCTCGCATGTAAGCAGAGGCATCTTCAACTTTTGCTTCTTTTTGCTGGCTGCATCTATTGGATGCATCCATTATGTGTGTGCATCTGCAAGTTTTTTCTTGTGTGTATGTGTGTGTGTGTGTGTATGCATTAGTTAAGCTTTACATTTGCACATTAAAAGGCGAATTGTGTTTGAGCTTTTCTCAGTGCGACAAACTGCAAATGTTGCTAAGCGCTTAAGAGGATTTTATATCGAATCCTGTAATACGGATTTAAAGCATTTAATGCTGATTTTCAAATGATAAATTAAGTCTTGTATTAACAGCTTGATCATTCGATTTCTGAATACAGTTATAGGCGATTAATAAATCCTATTTTTCACTTTTTTATATACAATGTGTGAAGCTATTCCCAAATTTATTTATTATTTGGTAATCTTTTAAATATTATTATTACATATTAGAAATCGAATATAGAAATGCGTACTTATCGATTTCATTGCATAATGAAATTTAAAATGCTATTTTTAGATACCACCAAACTAGATGCTTGCCAAATGTTAGTGTTTCTGGTCAACACATTTCATAACTAATAAAAATAAATATAATTTAACTGTAATTGTTTTTAGAGAACATTGGCGAAGTGTAGTACCAATAATAGGGATAAACTGATCACCATTTGGATGCTTGCCAAATGTATGTGTGTGCGTGTGTGCGCGTGTGTGTCTGTTTTTGTGTACATAAAAAGTAATTAAGCAATTCGAATGTATTTTGACATTTCCAAAAATATGTCAACTCAAACTGCCAGCGACTCGATAGTCTCTGCGAAATACAAAAAAGAGCAAAAGAAATGGCAAACTGATGCCTTCGGCCGGGTTTTTAGCAATGGCCAAAAAGATGCTGCCAAAAAGCCGAAACACAATCGAATCGTAATGCTAGATCGTGTAGCTATACATACTCTATATATATATATATATATATATATATATATATATATATATGTGTATATACAATATAACTGTAGCTCCATCGATTGTTGTTGTTTTGTTTTTGTGTGTTATTTTTATAGCACGATTTTTGTATTGACGACAACGAAGAAGACGAGGCCTATTCGAACCAGTCAGCAGTTCAACTATCTGGCGAGATCTTCCGTCTATACCAAAGCGGCTAAGTATAGACAGTGCTCAGTGTGTGTGTGTGTGTGTGTTGGATGCGCCTGCGTAAGAGGATCAGTGGTGTGGATCATTTGAGGCGGAATGTGGAAGCAAAAGCAAAGCAACAACAATCACAACAACAACAGCGGCGACGAAATCTTTTGGTATATTTTTGGGCGAACGATGTTAGCTATATAACAAACACTATATAGCAATAGGTACACACATATATATATATATGCGCCTTATATACATGCTCGCGTATACATATATAAATGGCATGCCAAGAAGAAGAGATAAAGCTATAAATATGTACAAAATAAATATATACTCATACACGAAATGAAAGTTCTCGTCATCGCGGCTGCTCTTCGCTTAAGCGAGTGGGTAAAGCGGGAGTTGGGGGTAAAGGGGCGATTCTCTGTTGCTTGATTCACGGATCTTTTTGGTATAGCGTTCGTTTGTTCGGTCGGGCTGCCGGTACAGTTATAGCCGGGCAAAACGGGCAGCAGCAACGCGTTGGGGGCCGCCCCAACCAGCGCCAAGAATTAATTTGAGAATATTTTTTGCATCCTTTAGTGCATTACCGATTCTGTTGTCGAGCTGTGCAGATCGGCTGACTCCGGCTGGGCCTCGTCGCTTTGTTTATAATAATTATACACAGAATATAAAATAAATAGAACGCTGCTCAAGTGTTCTAGCGCAGTGCTCGAAAATCGCTTTGGAAATATTATTAGAAATAAAATAAAAACTTAAAAACATAAAACTATTCAACGCGAAAGTGAACGTTTACAATGTGAAATGCAAGAAAATTAATATCAGCAAAGAAAAATTATTTTAAAAATATTGAAAGAGTTCAAATTGTTGGTGTGCACTTTCCTTCAGTCTGTGGCTATTTATGGAGAATGCCGCAAATCGTTATAAATAATACAGCACAGAAACAGCACAGAAATTTGCCAGAGAACTGTGCATGTGGCATGTGTGTCTGTGTATGTGTGTGTGATGTGTGTGAGTATAGGTGTGTGACTGCTTCAGCCTGTGGGCTGTATAATGGGATTGGTGAATAATTCGGCTCACTTCTTGCTCATCGCTATTTTCGTATATAGCGGATATATATTCAAAGCACTTATACATAGAACCGCATATATTAAATATATATAATAATATATAAATACTTTTTATATAGATTTGAGGTTAAAAAATGTTCAGCATTTTTTTTTTTTTAACTTAGTGTGCCAAGTTATATAAATTAAAGATCTGTTTTTGGTTTCATTTTCTTTGGTTGTCAACTGAATTTTTTTTTGCAAGTTGCTCAAAATGTGAGTTATTTCAGTTATGTAATGCACAAGATTGTACAGTTTTTTACTCGATAAAACTTAAATTTAAAAAAAAAAAAAATTGTTCACTTCTTTAAATATTTTGTATTTTATTACTTTAAAAAAAAATGCAACCAGTAAGAACATTTTTCACACATTAACATTAACCGTTTTGCAAAAGTAGCTTTTTAATTAATTTCAATTAAAATATGTACAATTTAATGGCAAAAATAACATTTAAATAATTAGTTACATGACCCAAGCCGCTGTGTGATTTAATGCTATTATAACTGTTATTCGTGCATACCCATACCCACTCATCTTCGCACCCAATCTCTCTCTATCTCTCTCTCACTCTTTCTCTTTCTCTCTCTCTCTTTCTCTATCATTCCATTATGTCATCCGCTTGTCATTGCGATTACACAGAAATTATAATTTAATGAAAGTGCATAAAGTTTGCGTGCAGTGCATTAAAAATGCGCAATAAAACCAGTGAGTGGAGTTTATCTGACTATGGCATACTCTGTAAAAATATCTATAGTAGTTTATTTAGCTATTTTTTAAAAGTAGACAAAGCATATATTTTACTTTCACTCTTATAATATCTCAGCACTGCTTTAAATCCCTTTTTTTATTTTTATAAACTTTTTTGTAACTGGTTTTAAATTTCGCCCACGCAGTAATTTGCTAATTAAAATGCACGAATGCGTTTTCCAATTTTTTTCCCCCTTTTTGTTGCTGTCGATAATGTTCATTGTAATTCGATTAAATTTCAGTGTGCTTAACGCAAAATGTTAATTGTGACAACATTTCAACAAAATGGTAATTTTAATTATGCACTCATCTATCTTTTGACAATGCGAATCCGAAATTTAACAACTCTTCGATTTCATTTATTTAAAAGCCGATTAAAACCTAGATTTATTCACATTTTTTGTTAAGTAGTCCAAATTAGATTTATGCTGATATTGTTTGTGGTTCGGTGTCCTTTTGCTCCGTCGCTTCAGCTGTGGCAGTTGCCTGAGGTTCTGGCTCCACCAGTTGGTGGCTTTCCACAGGCGCAGCTTTTGTTGAAGCTGGTGTCGTCTCTGGCTCAGTGGGTGTGCTGGGTTCATCGGGGATTACAGTACATGTTGGCTCCAATCGGCATAGATCATTCTGAGCGTATTCCGGTCCCGGAAAACTTGGCTGAGTGCCACGATGGCCAACAGCGTAGGCAGCACAAATGTTCGCCGCGCTGATGTGACTCTCCCGATGGAGGTTGGGAAAGATCGCAATGTGGTAGGCCAGGCTGCCCAGAAAAGCATCCCCGGCACCCGAAGTGTCGGCCAGGAAGCGTACAGGTGCAGCCGGGCAGTGGATACACTCATCTCGTTCCGTGCTCGACAAAAAGACCGCTCCCTGTGCTCCCATCGTAATGATGACACTCTTGGCCCCCTTGTCGATTATATCATTGGCTGCTGCTTTAGCATCCTGCAACGTTTTAACCTCCTCGCGTTCAGTTAGCTGAGCAGCTTCCACCTCATTGATGCACAGAATTGTGGGTGCCGTGATCAGTTCCTTGTTGATGTTCTTGGGCATGGGAGAGGCATTCAATATGGATACCCCCTTAAATTGCCGCAGTGCAAACAGTACGGCCTTCGCCTCCGTCTCCAGTTGGCAGATCAGAACCTTGGAGCTCTTGAACAGTTTTTTGCAGCGAGTGACATCCTTCGACCGAAGCTCCGTATTCGCACGGGGCAGCACGATAATTGTGTTCTCAGCATTGTCGGACACAATAATTTCGGCCAAGCCAGTGGCCATGTTCTCTACCCTTTCCACAAAGTCCACATTGATCTCCAACGTTTTCAAATGCTCCAAGTAGCTGTCGCCCAATGCATCGGCGCCCAATTTCGTTATCAGGGCACAAATTGCGCCTAGTTTAGAGGCTGCCACACATTGATTGGCGCCTTTGCCACCAAAGCAACACTCTCTGTGCATCGCCTGTATGGTCTCTCCTGGTCTGGGCCACTCATTGACATATCTATAAACAGTCTCGAATTGCATTCTTGAGATTTGCATGTGGAGATTTGCACTTACGTAATGTAATCAATATTTGATGAACCAAAAACCAGCACGTCAATATTATCTTCCATTTTAGCTGAACAGAAATTTTGAATGCAAAACTTTTTTATTTCGAATGATTTAAATTTTAAAATGATTGACTCAAAACTCGTCCTGACCTTATACATAACTCAAGCATAATCAGACGGCCAATGTAGAGACATTAAATGATATCAGTGACAAAAGAAGCTAGTTTATTTTTTTTTAATATATTTTGAAGTCATTAACAAATTTTTACTTGAGTTAAAGTCAGCAGTCAACGCGATAAATTTAGAAAAATTAAGCAAAGGCTTTTCAACTTAATAAATAATGTTCAAGTTTAGGAAAACTTATATTTATTATATGAAAAATATTTAGATGCATTTTAATTAAATTGCTGATTCTTCTTTTTTTTTAAGTTCAAATACATATTTAAAATATTATGTTGCCGGTCTTAAACAGAGTTAAAAACATTGAAATTAATTGTAGATAAATATTAAAAATTAGCAGCGGGATTTTGTAGATTGAAGTCTGTAACACATGATTAACATTTGACATTTGGGCTGTGAAGTTGTTGTCAAACTGCACACCACATGGCCTGGCTGGCTGTCTGGTGTGCCACACTTAGGGCTGCGCCTGGGAAACGCCTGCAGTGTCTGCAGATTGCATCCATGTGCCACATCCTGCAGCAGCAACATGAGCAACGCTGACGGCAACGCCGCGTGGGTATTGCCAGAACGTTGTTCTTGTTGTTGTTGTTGTTGTTGTAGCTACACTTCAAGTAGGTAAAAAAAACTACAACACTACTACACACGCACGCACACACACACAGATGCGTCTGGGCTTGGACTTGACCTGTAATGCGGATCGACTGCGACGCTTCATGTGGGTCCCGAATCGAGGGTTGTCTGGGTCTCAATTTTAGGCACCTATATAAGCGTCTGTTTACAATGCGATTAGAGGACAGTCGCAGTTGTCAGGGCACGCCGTACACTTCCCGGCTTCGGGATCTGTTCCTAAATCGAAACTGCATTCGTTTTGTGAGTTACGCGGATTTTGTTTTGTGTGTGGCATATTTCGTGTGCGGAATGTGACAATAAAATAAAAAATAAAAAACACGAAATACCATCAAGAGTAAATAAAAATAAAGAGAACAAAAATTTGAAGAAAAAAATCGTTTAAGCGCAAAGCTAAAGCCATACTGGGAGCTCAGCAGGCGATGGGGCTGCTGCTCTGGCCATGTGGCGCAAAATATGCGCATAAAAAACAAAGTCCAAACAAAAAGGGCGCAATTTTATTGCGGGCGCCCCCCTTCCCCCAAGGCAAACACACCCAAACACACATACGTACAAAAAATCACCAACAAAGAACAAAAATGAAAACAACACAGAAAACAGCTGCAAAAAAGTTTATGAATTTTTTGTGCAGGCGCGTGAAAGATGCAAAAAACAAAAAGTAAGCAAAAAAAACCAAAAAAAAAAAAAAAAACAGAGCTGATACTACGCGAATACAAGAATTGTATTCCCGGACCAGGCCCCACAACGCCCAGTCACATATAAACACACTTCAGTGCGCTTAAAAATTGCTTTATTGCAGTTGGACTATAAAAACGCACGGCAAAAGTATTAAACCCCCCCACAAAAACCCCATTTAAAATAAAAAAAAAGTAAAAAACCACCGAAGCCAACGAGAACAGGAAAATTTGAAAGCCACAGCCGGGGCACAAGGAACGTAAGAAGGATATACCAAGGATATAGTTTCTAAAATTGTAAAAGAAATAAAATGAATGTATAAAAAAAACAAAACACCAAAAAAAGAGAGATAGTTGCATAAGAATTGCCCCACAAAAATCGCAGTCCGAGAATTGTTTAAAATGTTTTGCAACTATTGTTGCAATTACATTCACCATCATCATCATTATTTAAGTGAGAAACAAGCTGGCAACAAATGCAAATGGATGTGCAACAACATCATCATCGTCATCGACTTTAAATTTAAGAGTGTGAATTTTTATGGTTTTTAAAGCGTTTACTTGGCCTTTGAGAGTTCCATGCTTCCTTGCATTCAATAGTATATAAACAAGCATATGGAATGTAAAGAAGTATGGAGCGAAATCTGGCGAAACATCATAAAAAACAAAAAAATGACAACATAAAAAATATTATTATGTGCGTGCCGACAAGATAAATTCGGGATGATAATATAATAATTGGAAGCTATAAATAGCCCATTTAATATTACAAAAAGTATAAAAAGATAAAATTATCTGATATAATAATTTATTTTTTTTTACTAATTTAGTGTTCATATCAAGTTTCATCAATAAACTATTTAATGAATTTTTAATCTATATTGTGTAGCAAAACACGTATTGTAAATTACTCTTGTAAAAAAATTTATAAATAATTTTATTTACAGTTTTCATTAATTATCAATTACATTTTCTATTATTCAATGTGATTTATTTGACCTCATGGTATAAAACTATCATAAGTCTATTAATAAGTTTAATAATTCTAACGCAAAATATTTCAAATATACTTTCAAAATATTTAAATATGAGTATGCTTTCAAAAAACAAAAAAAATTAAAAATTTAGTAAAACTTTTAAATATATCAGAAATATTTGAAATATTTTGTTCTCATAATTGCTTAGAAATGACTCATGTTTAAATTAGCAAACAAGCAGCAAACATTTTAAAATATTTGTATATATATGTATGTATGTATGTATAAATAACTATATATATATGTGTGTAAGTATGTAGCTATTGCTGTAGCTATATCTGACGCGTATCGCATTTCGTTGTATCTATTGAAAATGTTGTTATAAATAAATTCAAGTGGATGGCAGCATTTGGAGCATGGCAACAATGGTGTTTAGTCAAGTTAGTACACCGTTTATAAATAGGTATATGTGTGTGTGCATATGTGTGTGTGTGTGAGTGTGCGTGTGTGTGAGAGAAGGGCATACCCAGGGCTTTTAGGTTTTGCGGGCTAGCCAATTCGACTTGCAGTTAAGCACTGGACAACTAAGCCCCAAACATGTGCAGCAAAGTGGATTTACCAAGCTGAAATTATCACTGAAGCTGCAAGCGACGGGGCTATATGCCACATGTGGCGCCATCCAGCGAGTCTAGCTGGCTATAACTTAATGCAATTAATATGCAAAATCGTGACATATACACAAACACTCACAAACCCACGCACACACACGGCAACACACACACCGGAACAGGCACATGGCAAGGAGCAGAACGACGTGCACAGCATGTGCGGAACGATGCAGTCAGCCAGTTTCAGGTTCGGGATCGTGTGCAGAAACAGTAACGAATCCAGCGAAATTGTGTAGGAGTAGCAGCAGCAGCAGCAGGAACAGGAACAGGAGCAGGAGTAGGAGTCATCATCATCATCATCATCGTCGTCGTCGTCGTCGTCGTTGTAGTTGGTGGAGCGCATTAAAAACAGCGAGGCGAAGGCAAAGTGCGCCAAATTGATGAGCGTCACGTGCGTTTTGCTCACTTTGTGCCACGCCTGCTGCCGGCGGTATCATTCCCCATGTGGCTATGTGTGTGTGTGTGCTTGTGTGTGTGCCCGACAGAGCTGCCAAGTAAGCTGTTTATGCCCATTACTTTTGGCTGTATTATAAACATTTTATGCAGTATATTTTAATTAAAATAACATTTTTTTCTATGCTTTTTATATTTACATTTTTTACAATTTAGTTTTAAAATTTATAGCACTATATTCATAGCAAATTATAAGGTATTTTTTTTAAAGTTATTTTGCATATAAATATTTTTATAAATATTTTAGTTTTATCTATCACTAAATAGCAATTTATATGCTTCTATTAACAAAAGATTCTTAAGCGGAATTTTTGCGGTTTTAATTAATTGCTTATTTTATATATGAATATTTAAAATTATGTTTATCATAAAATAATTTTTCAAATATTTACGA
The DNA here is from genome assembly GCA_035042365.1 of Drosophila dives. NCBI lineage: Eukaryota > Metazoa > Arthropoda > Insecta > Diptera > Drosophilidae > Drosophila > Drosophila dives. The sequence continues at coordinate 99,455 of JAWNLJ010000414.1, read as the reverse complement.
AAAATTCATAAATAGCTTGAATTAAAAGGGGGGGGGGAGGGGGGTGAGGAGATGAGCTAATCTATTTTTCCACAGCAATAATCTATTTTTCCACAGCAATAACAATTTTCCATAGCAAAATCTTATTTGTAGCTTTTTCTAGCCAACAAGGCTGATGTTGCCATTGTTCTTCTCTATAATATACCGTAATATGTTGTTGTTGTTCTTGTTGCAGCTGCTGCAGGGGGCAGGTCGTAAAAGTAAACAGAGCATGTGCTGTGCCCATAGTACAGTATCCATAGTACTCGTATTACTCGTTGCACGAGTTGCATGCTATAAAGCACTTAATTTTTTTACGTGTGCGCAATTTCTACAAGGTGAGAAATATGGCAAGCTATACAGCTGGATAAATGGAGATGGAGTTCTGATATTCTATAGTCTCATTTTGCAGCGCAGAAGCTGAATATTCGTCCGGCAACTAAAAAGCTGTTTTTTGGAGCATTATTTAAAGTCGAAAAATGTTTGCCTGAAAACAAAATTGACCCACATTTGCTGAGCGACCTAAAAGAAATGGAACAGCTGTGGCTGCTGTTGCCACGCCCCCAATTACAAACTTCAGAAGTAGTATTAAATATTTTGATGGCAAATTAGTTTCAATTAAATAATGTTGTCGCAATTTAGACGCAGCGCCAGACAGCGCCAGAGTTGTGCTACAAGGGCTATCCTGCCACACAACCACACACACACACACACACACATACACTAATGCATACTAAAAGGACATGCATGCTGAGTTCATGCATAACGCAATTGTTTGGGGCAAGGAGTAAGATCCGCATGGCAGCACAACATCCTTGTCATCGTCGCCGTCAACACTGTTCCAGCATGTCCGAGCAATAACGATTGCGGATTCAACATAATGCCCTCATAATTACTGCACACACGCCTCAAAGTGCTGGACAGCAACATCGTTGCCCAAGCGCAGCGGTGGCCAATGAGTTGACAACACATTACCCCATAACCCAACCACCAACCACCCCCAATCCCAAACCCCAAAGCCAACACAAAACCCAAGCCCGAGTAAGCGGGGCATGGCCAGGCTTCAGAGTCCCGAGTCCAGTCTCCAGTCTCCAGGCTGCAATTTGCATTAAATGTGCGCTTTGTGTTATTAATTTTGAGTGTTCCCATTTCTCATTAAAGTGTGCATGCCGCATTTATGAAATTAATATTGGTCGAGTGCTTTCGAAAGTAACCTTCAAAAAAGTACATTGAAGTTTTAAAATATGTGCAATGCATAAATTTAAAATTTATACATTAAAAGCAGTTTGCGGCTTTTGGATAAGTCCAGCTGGCAGAATTGTGTGCTGAATTTTAAGTGAAAATTGTTCAAATAAACGAGAGAAATATATGATAATTAAATAATAAAATAACTTTCCTTGAAGCTGTGCTCAGATGGTCTTCTCAAGATTGCAAATTTATATATTTATTCAAGCTTTTGCCTCTTGTCAGAATAGAATATTCTTGAGCTTTATAGCTGTTTCCTTGAAGCCTCATATCTAATAATATTTAAATATAGAAACACAGTATTCCCTCGAAATTCATGTAAACCTTTTTATCAAAGAATATTTAAATGGTAATAGAAAATTAATGATATAATTTTTTTTTTAATAATTGTCGACTTCTGGGTCATTATTTAGCTATATTAAGGCCTGCCATTTGGCTTAAAGAACTCAAAGGAAAAAAATATTAAAAACCAATTAAATTATTCATAAAGTAAAAAAGTTTTCTAGAAAAAAAATTAAAAACCAACTTAATAATGAATATTTTATTGATTTTGTTTTTTTTTTTTATATTTTTTTGATATGGCACAAAACTCAAACAAAAACAGACCCTGAACATCAAAGGAAGGGGCATTAATAAAAATAAATATCTAGAACAAGTTGACATGAACACAACATGCAAATATGTTGTAAAAGCAAATAAACATTATGAAATATACAATTCATGTATATCACAACTGATGTACATATTACATACATACTACGAAAAAGAAAAACAATGTAAGAGCATTTATTTATTTACTCGCCATTTATTCGCTTGCTGTTGATTGTTTAACAAATTTGCATTTTGTTTTGTGGTTTTGCAATTTGCATAAATCAATTGAGAATTGTTGGTAAGTATATATGTACATGTATATATATATATATATATATGTTGGTCGAGTATCATGTTTCTAATTATGTGTGCAGCACTTTTGTTTAACTCGTGAAAATAGTTTGTTTATTCAAATTCCCCACTCAGCCTGATTAATTGTTTGTGGCTGCTAATAATTTATTTTCCAATTTTTTTTATTATCAATAATAATAATAAAAAAAATCCAGTACGCACAATTTTAAGTGGAAATTTAATTAAGCTATTTAATGGCGCTAAATATGAGCAATTAATATTAATGTATTCGCATGAAAGCAAACTAAATGTTGCACTCGATTTAATTATAGATTAGGGTTGCAGCTTTATTTAATTTGTACACCCTGTAGAGGTGTAAAATAAATAATATGCATTTTACAAAATATAAATGCCATGAAAAAAATTTAATTAAATAATAAATGCAACTGATTTGAAATTTGTACGTATATCTAGGCTTATATTACATAACAACCACATTTTGACTTTAATGCAACAAAAAACTAATAAAAGTCATAAAGTTATCGAGATTATAGCGTAACTGTGAAACGATCTATTCGATTGTTTTCTAGTTTAATGTGACCAGTTTCGAGGTGTATTTACCGGAATATTTCAAATTAAATGCGTGTATGCATCGCATTACGTACTTAATTTAACTAATTTCTGGACATATCCTGTTTATTAAGGCTATTAAAGATGTCTACTCTCTAATGATATTGCAATTTGTGTGCACAATAAAAGGGGGCGTGGCAAATGTGGATGCATTGTGCAATGCACGCAGTTAACTCTTAATTGGAATCATCTTTTAATTGCCATATTAAGCACTCTCAATAAGTACACACACCAAGTCCCACACACACACACACACACACACACATCGACACACACACACACACAATGCTGGTATGCAATAATGCATGAAGATGGTATTTAGTTAAAATTGATTGCATACAACAGACGCAGTCGATTGAGTTAGACATGCAACATTGCTATACACATAATGATACATAATCTATATGTATATAAATGTACATATATATATATATATATATATATATGAGTACAGTGAGAGTCTTGGCAAATAAAGGATCCATGCACTCAGGTGTTGAAGTGTGTTGTGTGTGCTATTTGTGTGTGCTTATTTGCTGCTGTGTGTGTGTGCACACAATTAGATACCTTGACAGTTGTAGAAATTGTGCAAGATTAGCGAAATGCATTTCTGCACATGACGACAATTTGGTTAATTGATGAATTTAGTTTAAAACGTGTTTTCAATTCATGTTTACCTGCTCAACACTTGTCGTTCTTTAGGCATGTTTCAATTAAGTAGAAAATGTCGTTTTCACAATAAGAAATTAATGTATTTTTATATAAAACTGATGTTATTGGCAGCTTAACTTAAAATTGAAGGAGATGAGGTTTAAAGCTACAGTCCAATGTGGAAATTGGAATATATAAATATAAAAAAGATATGCTTGAAATGAAAAATAAAATAATTAAACATTATTTGTAGCCCAAAAAATAAATGTTAGTTCATAGCACTTTAAACTACTGAATATTAAAACCTAGCATATTATGAATTTCTGAATTTTTAATTAAAATGTTTTATTTTGTCGCATCTTAAAACTATTGAGAATCTCCCAGCTAAACTAGAAATTTATATTATTATTATTAAGCCAAGCTGGCAGAACTTAAAATTAATTAAGATTTTCCACTGGCTAAGTTGAATATTTATCAATTTTGGCTTAAAATGTGATTGTATATATATGTAATATTCACAGTAATATTTGTGTCATTTGTGTTTGCTCATGCCAAAAATCAGGCAATAAACCAGCAAAATAATTGAGATAGCTTAAAGCATTCGAAATGTAATTTGAACTATTTGGTTAGTTGAAGAGTTGTGAATTGTATCTTATAAACTGGGCTGGTAAGGGGCACACAGATCATTATCCGACTAAAGACGTTGTGGTTAAGGGAGTTGAACTGAAAATGATTTTCAGTACGTACAAGCCCAGAAAATGTGGCAAATGTAATGCTCCATTTGCAGGACATTGCAGTTGTTAATGCAAAGCGTTCGAGAGTGGTGTGTCTGTGTGTGAGTGTGGTTGCTGGTTGTGCTGTGTATGTTTGCTTGTAATTGTGCAACATCAAATGGCCAAGAGGTAGTTATGGCCTCGAAGTGCTTTGCAAGAGCTTCATTTATTACGAAATTTATGTGCGACGTAAATCAATTGTGCAAATGGATTGGAATTAATAAATGTGACTACAGCACAGCACAGCACACACACACTACACACACACACAACAACCAGAACAACCATCTCGAACATCATTGAAGTTGTTGTTGTTGTAATTATGGAAATAAATAAATGGAAAAACAGCAGAATATAAAAAATGACGGCCTATTATGAATAAGCTTGGCTGCTGCCAATGGCAAGCGCCCCGAAAAGTATGCCACAATAAATTGCATTATAATACAATACAAAGCCAAACACACGCACACCCACTCCACACACACATACATACACCCACACACACGCAGTGTAATTCGATTTTAAATGCAAGTTTATGTTTTTGTTTTTTACATTTTTTATGTTAATTAAACTTGTTGCAGCGACTTGTTGTGCACGTATCTGCTGCAGCTAACTGTGTGCCTGTGTGTGCGTGTCTGTGTGTGTGTGAGTGTGAGTGCTGTAACCAATTACATATACACACACATACTGACAACTTGTTACGCTGCTTAATTTCTCCAGCTCTCCAACTTCGTTAGCCCCAACAGTGTGCTGCACTCTGCAACCCACCCCGCCCTTTCCCCTCGCACTTCATACACAACCCACTTCGGGGGGCGCTTGTTATTTCGTTAGTTAGTTTTGACGCAACGCCACGTGGCTGCAGCGGCAGCAGAAGAGGCAGCAGCAGAGGCAGCTGCAGCGGCGGCATGCTTCAAGCGTGAAATAACTTCCGTTGCGAATTTTATGTTCGTTGCAAAATTTTATTCACAAAATGCACAATACGCAGATACCCCCAGTGAGTGTTTATGAGTGTGTGTGTGTGTATGTGTGTGTGTGTGGGTGTATCTACAACATATGAGTGGGTGTGTTTGTGGTGTAGTTTTACTGACATCGTTTGCATTTTGGGACTGTAATTTTTATAAGTTTTGTTTTTGCTGTCATTCACTTAGTCGCGAATGGGTTTTAACGAGCTTCCAATTATTATGCGAGAACTATTTGGGATGCTTAACTTATAAAAAATAGTCGCAATTGCTAAATAAACAGATAATCATGAAGATCCTCATATTTGTCTTACTTTTTATAAAGGCAATTGCCACTTGATGTTTTGAGTTATTATCGATACGACTTAACGAATTATTTTGGCCAACTCTTGGAATTTATTTCAATACGCAAATATTGAAACAAATTTATTAATCCCTATTCTTTATACTTTTTTTTCTCTTTACTATTATAAGCCATTTCCTTTAGATAATTTCTGATTAGTGTTATTATATATATTTTTTGAAATACTTGTAACTTACTTAAAAATCAATTTCTAATTTTTTAACTTCAAAATTTCTACTTATCTCTCACAATCGAAAATTGTTCTATGGCATTGATCTGACTCTAACTGAAGCTGTTGAAATAAGAAATAAGATTAACAGCGCAAAATAAAAGCCACAAAATGTGCGAAATGGCAAAATTGTATGTCCGAAAAATAGGCAACATTCAAACTAAGAACGTTGCACGATACCCAAATTGTCCTATAAATTGCTCTTTGTGGTACAAACACACAAACACACACTGATACATCTTCACCTGAGTGAGTTGTCGTGCAACGTTGCCACTGGGGAGAACAATGCAACCAACACAGTGAAACTACCTGAAGTCAGACTGCTGAAAATATATTTACCAAAGTGTTGAAATGTTGCACAACTTAAATTAAAATGACTTTGTCAACTTGCTTCGCATATCTTTCAGGTGCTGCATAGACCAACCCAATGCTTTACTTCAAACTTCACTTTTGTTTCCAGGGAAAAAAATAAAGAGTTGCACATACCTTAAAGACAATATTTTGAATACCCTGTAAATGACTTAAATCTAATTGCAAAGATTTAATCGAATTTTAAAATTTTTTTAATATTCTATCCAAAAACTGTATATAAAAAATCTTTAAAAAATATATTTTTGTGTCTGACAGGGTATTTTAAAAGTTATAAATTCTGTTTATATTTTATTGTGGTTTGCCCCAGAGTTTGTAATTATTTTCCGTCTTCGTTTGCCACAAGTGTTAAAATAAGCACAACTTTTTGTGTGAAGTCATTTTCCATGTTTCTTTTTTTACATCTTCTTTTCTCTTTTCTCTATATACGTATTCTTTGCGTTTCTTTTTTTATATAGTCTTGAATAATAATGGAAATAAAGTTTTTTATGGCTGTGCAAAGCGAGCGGTCAGGTGAGAAGGGAATCTTAGCTAAGCATTAAATATGTATGGAAAATTTTGCATATTCAGCGTGTTATTTTTTTTTAGCTGTATAACAGTTTGTGGTTGGAGTCCACACTAAAGTTAGCCAAGACACGCCAGTTATACGAATCCGCCACCATAAAGCGATCAAGCTGTTGAAGTTAATCCCGTGGATTCCTTTATTGAAAGACGTTCACAACTCGACTCAACTGATCGTGGCGCGATTACTCCTCATCGAGTGCGCTCACGATACATCGATATTATATCGATTGTTCCAAGGGCTACCAGACTTACTAGTAGTTACATTTTGTGTTGCTTAGCATAACTTAATTTTAACACAAGCAACCACCGTAATTTGTTTGGTAAATTAAAACAAAAGAGTGAAAGAGAGAGAGGGAGAGCAAAAGAGTGTGAGAGTTTACTTTCGTCAGATGTGGGCAGCAGAAGGGGAGTGAAAAGTGTACAATTTTATCAGCTGCTCTCTGAATAAACAGGATTTGCAGAGAGTGCTTTGACCCACCCACCCAACATTTCACTTGTAAATAGTGTTCAGTTCAGACGTGGAAAACAACAAATATTTTTTCACATTTTTTATTCGAAATTCGTTGATGGCGCTAAATAATTATTTTGATAAGATGCGTGGTTATCATCCCGGAATATTAACAAATGTGGCACGTGTCTTATTAAACGGCAATTGCACTTCCCCAGAGCACACAATGACGCTAACTCAGATACGTGGTAAGTTCTAAGATCTACAAATTTATTGGCTAAATAAATATCTGATTTTGTTGATTTTATATTTTGCTTGCAGCTGGCTACCGTGAACTGACTGAAGATAAATTTCCCAGCATTGCTGATCCAAGCGTTGAAATGTTGTTTCTGCTCTCAATTCCATTTGTCGCTTGTTTTACCAATAAACATGGCACGTTTCATTTCTACATAATTCGACAAAAGGAGTCATAAAAGTCGAAAATATATTTATATACAATTTAGTGCAATTTTTAGTTAGTAATTGATAAAATTAAACAAATAAATATTTATATTTGAAAAAATATTGATTTTATTAGTTTTAAGGGTGGTACATTTATTTCACTACAAATAAACTCATGTCCAATAGCTACCCAAATTGAATTCAATTCTAAACAAACGTGGCTGTTACTATTGACACAACTGTCAATAGCAGATGGGGTAATGAAATCAATGGCAATGTCACAACAAGCCACAATTCGAAAAACTAGACACAAACTGACCAAGAGCACATCAAAATCGAATGAATATGTGTTAGCCACATTTATATATATATAAAGTAACAACAAATGTGACTATAAAAAAACAGAACTGGACAGAAAGCTAGAAACAAAACAAAAACAAATAAACAAAACTAACAAAAATAGTCAAACTGAGCTAACTGAACGAAAAACCGAGTTAGCCACACTAAAAGGGGAGGTTTAATGGTTGAACGGCAGGAAGGAAGTAAGTTAGTTTGCAAGGGGGTGTGACGGGGTCAGACTAGTTCGGCCACGCAGTCGCAATGGAGTCTAAATGCTGAATTGAAGAAACCCCAAAACAAATTCATTACGGAACTGCACCTCAGGGGGTGATAATTCGATTCAACGAAAACTTTACTGATTATTTATTGCTTGCATGCGGCGACTCTCCTCTCTCTCTCTCTCTCTGTCTCACTTTCTCACTCTCTCTCTCTCTCTATGTTGACTGTGATGCTATAGTAATCCCCGTGGCGTTTAGCTGTTAGTGTCATAATATGTTTTGTGGCACAAAACTGGGCACTGGAACTCATTATTTTGTTCATTAACACTTTTTGCTTTTTGGTTCGGTTTTGCTTTTTGTTTGTGTTTATTGTTGTTTGTCGGTTTGTTTTCATACACTTTGAAAAAGGGTATAACTCTTACTAGGATTTAGGAATTCATTTTTAAAAATAAAATGTATTTATAAAAAATGTTTAATAAAAAGAAAATATACTTCTAATATATTTATTCATTTAAATTCATGTTTAAAAAGTTTTCACCTGTTTGAAAAAGATACATTCAAAAACAATAAAATGTGGCAAAAGTTCAATAAATAAATTTTTGATGAAATTTTATAAAATAGTTGAATGTTTGTTGGATATTTTAAAAAGGTATTTATTTTTTCTATTGCCATTATTATTTTTGTATCTAAATCAAACAGCTTAAAGATTTATTTAGTTTTTATTTGTGAAGTTTGGTTTTTTTTTGTGCCATTAACTATCTGATAAATACTTTGATATATTTTAAGCAACATACAGCAGCAATTAAATAAATATTTGTTCAGTTAAGAGTATCAAAACTTCGACATGCCATAAAATATTTTTATGTCTTTCGTTAATATATTTAAATACGCAAATATTGGAAAAAATTTATTAATCCCTAATTTGCATCCTTTTGTTGTTCGAATAAACAAAGTTCTCTTTACTAACTTATAAGCCATTTCTTTTAGAGAATTTCTGATTATTTATATTACATATATTTTATGAAATAATTGTAGCTTATTTAAAAATCAATCAATTAATGCAATTAAATAAATATTTGTTCAGTTAAGAGTATCAAAACTTCGACATGCCATAAAATATTTTTATATTTTTATGTCTTGTTTGTGCGATTTTTATTCTTGTTTTGTTGACGTGGGTGCCTGAGTGCCATTTACAAAATTATGCGACTTTTGCATTTAATGTATATCATTATAATTTATTTTGTTGTTAAGAATATGATTTATGTGCCTAAAAATAAGTATATGTGCTCTTATATCCAAATGAAAAATAATTTTATGTTTAGTTTTATGGCTGGCAATTTTGTGGTTTACTTTCTTGGTTTTATGCAAATATTTCTTGTCTTTAACATTTCGACTATCTGTCTACTTAAGTTTTATTAGCTGCGGCTTTAATTCATTAGTAAAAGTGAGCGAATTGCGGCCCAGAATCCGGCCAGAATCGGCCTGTGGGTTCAGCTGCTTCTTTTTTGGCCATTTCAGTGGGTTATGGCACTTTGCTGAGTTATAAAATGTTATCGACAGCGCAGGTTTTAATGTTTTGGGGAGTCAGATAAATGTGTTTATTGGACATTTTTTGGCCAAGTCGTCGGTCGCCTATTTAATTTTTGTGTTCGTTTATATTGTTTTGGAGCTTTTTGTAGCCGCCAGCAGTCCCAAAAGAAGATAGAAAACATGTTTACGACACTCATCCGTAACACAGGCAGATTTGTCCAGGGATTAGAGACCCGACTGTTAAGAGTAGCTCATTAAGTAGCCGAGGGAATGTGTGCTACTTTATGACCAGGCCTAAACAGCAAACTCTCAAGCTAGATACTGGCCAAAAGCAGTTTTTTGAGTGCCTATGTGTCATTAACAAGCTGATCAAGTAGCTGATAGAAAATACTTAGTGGTGCTATTAACTTTGAGATTAGAACTTCAAAATCAAGGGAAAGTCTAAAGAGGACTTTTAAAGTATTCTTTTATATTAGGAAAGAGAAAATTACTAGTATTTTTGGAAAATATTTATTAAGTCAGGCAAGATTGTTTAATATTTAACTACGGTTCGCAATGCAAAGTCAAAATAGCATTTATATTCAGATATTTAAATTAACTAACATTTAAAATTATTATATTATCATTTTAGCAATCAAAGTATATATATTCAGTATATATATTCAGCTAACATTTTAAAGGAGAGCAGAGAGAAAGATAAATCAAATCAAAGTTTGAAAAAATCGAAATCACACAGATCCTCAGGTCAACAGATTTTCGCTCCTCAAGACTCCAAAATCGATACTTCAACCAACTAAAAAAAATCCCACTTCTATCTTCTGAGGCAAAAAGCGAACTTCAAATTAATTGCAAAAGTCTTTGATAAATATCTATATCAAAGCGCTGCATTTGCTGGCTGCTGGCTGCTCGTTAAACATGTTTAAAGTTAATTTATTTTGAAATCCCTTAACTAAATCAAAGTTAAACATTTTATTGGCTGGCCCAACGGAGTCACAAAGCAAGTTTCAATTAAATAACTCGGGCTATGTTGCCAGACACCCGGGTACTTGGGAACCTTCTTGTGCCTCGGCTAAGTACTATTTGCAGTCAACTCCTTGCGGAATTAGAGACGTCAAACAAAAGTGCACCCGGCGCACAGGCCATGAATTCATTTTAAAATTGTTGCTGCAAAACAAAAGGAAAACTGCCATTGTGCAATTAAAATTGTATGGCATTGGGGAGCTGAAGTAGCGAGCCGAGTTTAGTCTGGGTTGGATTGGATCTAGGATTGGAGTGAGCTACGAAAGGGTGTGGGGGGGGGGGGGTGCAGAGGCAGCCTGCCTGCCGATAAGAGAAATTAAAACAAACACACGTCGCACTCTGTGTATAAATGTTCTACAATCTCTGTATAGCCTCCTCCAAAGTGGTACTGTGCAAAAGGCAAACACAACAGAACACAACACACATACGCACACACACACATACGCACACCCACACGCATAGCACAGACTGCTTCTGCAGACAGTTAGCCAGTGTTCAATATGTGTCCAAAATCCTCCAACCAGTCTGAGATGCTCAGCGGCTCCAGCTACAGCTGGCCTTGTTTACGGCATATCATGACAGTTGCTCCGGCTCCCGCTCCCGCTCCTGCTCCTGCTCCTGCTCCCGCTCCCGCTTCTGCTCCAGCTCCTGCTCTCGCTCCTGCTCTCGCTCCTGCTCCCACTTCTACTCCCACTCCTGCTCCCGCTCCTGCTCCTGCTCTCGCTCCTGCTCTCGCTCCCGCTCTCGCTCCTGCTCTCGCTCCTGCTCCCGCTCCTGCTCCCGCTCCTGCTCCTGCTCTCGCTCCTGCTCTCGCTCCCGCTCCTACTCCTGCTCCTTCTCTCGCTCCCCTCATCTTCCTGGTTCCTTCTCTTTAAGTACATATATATTCTCCAGTTCTTTATACATTCATTTTTTTTTTGTTGTTTCGTTTGTTTTTCTGTTTCTTTCTTTGCGTTTGCTTTAAGTTGTCACAGTTGTTCATGTTGTCGAGTCCAGCTTAATTCGGTTCAGTCTCCCCAAGCAGCTGCACTTGTCGTGTCGCTTAAGTCCCCAATGATATCGCATAAGTTTTTCAATTTTGTGCGTTATTAGAAGCGATTAGAGCCAAAGTGCGTTACAGTTACGAAACGAGACAGCTAAAAGCCACTCGACCAAACAACAGCAGCCATAAACACTTCACACCAATTGGCAGCTGGCTTAATTTGCTGTGAATATAAAACTTTTTTTTTTATATATATACAGCACAAATTTAGATGTCAACTTATTTTGCTGCCTATTTACTATTATTTTGTATAATCTTTTCAGTTTTAAACAAAATATTTATTAATATAACAGGCCATACGATTGACATCTAATTGGTTGAGTCAGCTTGGCTTGGAGATATCCAGAGAGCAGCTGTTATATATATATATATATATATATATACATTTATTTTCTATATTTAAAATCAGATTTGTATTTGTATTTGTGCTTTTCACTTACTCTCATTTCAATCTCAATTATATATTACATTTAAATTAAATAAAATAAGTTATGCCAAAGCAGAAAATGTTGCTTGGAATTTATGTTGCTTTCAGTTATTTTGTTTATTTATTAGTTTCCTATTAAATTACACATGTGGAAGTGGCTAATTTCTTTTAAGTTTAACTCACACATGCACTGAGAATTACTCGAAGTTGTTGAGCTTAGCCACCGGAGAAAATTATGGCCAATTAGGGTTGCCACAAGCCGTAAAATGGATTTGCAGATGGGGGCAATGTGTCAACAGGCGGTCTGCTGCACAGGATTGTGGTTGTGTGTGTGTGTAAGTGTGTGTGTAAGTGTGTGTGTGTGTAAGTGTGTGTGTGTTGTGAGTGTTTACGTAATGAGGCTTAATTTGTAAAATTCCATGGATTTTAATTGGCATTTGGTCAGAAACCACAAAGCAATGCAACTTACTGGGGCAAGTGCATGCCGTAATTATGTGGTCAAGTGGTCAAAACTGTGTGAGGCCAAGACAAATGTGAGTGCTTTTTTGGCCCACACTTGAACTGAACTGCAGTTAGACGATTCTTTACAAGAATTTAAGCAGCAATGCACTTTGCTTTGCGTTGTTATTGAGTTATTGTTATTGTGTTGCCAACTCGTTGTAGTTGCAAAGACCGCAAACTGCATGGCAAAAAATTAAGTTGCCACAACAAAAAAAAAAAAAATAGAAAAAAATGCAATTTATGCAAATACATAAAGCAGAAAATAGCAAACACTATGCAACATAGCACAAAAAAGCAACGTGGCGAGTGTCACAACGGAAACTTATTTTTTTATTACACAACTTTGTCCTTTTTCGCAAAGGGGATGAGTAGTGGAGAAGGGTGTAGGGGAGGGGGGTGTGGTAGCTAACGCACATTACACTGCACTTTTGAGCAGACCATGCGTTGCACGAAAAACTTTTTGGGGGCCATTGTTTTGCTGTAAATGGCCGACGCCCAATAGTTTGTGCGCGTTGCATAATCCCCCCTCGGTGCTTGCCACTTGCACAGCGAGATCAACTTTAAGTTGCAGCTGCAACTTTTTCGGGTACTGCATTCGCCCCTGGCAAGCGAGGGGGGGGGGGATGGGTGTCGTCAACTTTTGATGTCAACTAGCTGACATTAGATGCCGATGGGTCCTGGAAGCGGCATTATGCAATGGTGCGTATTTTGCGTGTAATTGCCAACTGCAATTTTGGTCTAATAATCGAAATGAACTTTGCATAAAGTCAAACTGGTGTCAGATATTACGAATTTCAATTGGCCCATTAAAGTTTAGGCCACAAGCTTAAGATAGGAAGTAGAGAAATTGCACAAATCTTTTGTTAGTAGAAAAAGTTTCACTGAATTTTTAATATTTTGATGCACATAATTATTAGAATATGCTAGAAATTAATAATAATTTGATACTCAATTTTATAAAGTACTACATTTATTTTACCATATAAATTTAAATTTTAAATAATTATTTTGATGGAAAATTGCAAGTATATCATGTAATCAATATTGGGGCTGCTCTAAAATTGCCCAGAAATGTAGGCAACATTTTTTGTTGCTTTTCCAACTCGTTAGCTACATGCAATCGTTGCCCCTAAGACATTTGAAGCTGTTTTCATAATCCTCACTATCAGAAGGAGTAACAAAATCAACTACAACGACTGTGACACAAAACTGAAAGTTAAAACAAAAACTTTGTAGCTCAAGTTGCCGTTGCCATTGCCGTTGGCCCCGGGGCAGCGTTAAGACCACAAGTAACATTTGTAAAATGCACATTTAAAACTCAACAAAACTGGAGGACACACACACACACACATACACATACATTGAGGGAGCAGCAACTTAGGAGCAGCATTGGCAGCTCAAATGGATAATAAGAAACGCCTTTGCCTTTGCCTTGCCTTGACTTCAACAGGAGCAGCAACAGCAAAAGCAGCAGCAACAAAGCTGTGAAAACTTTTCAATTTATTGTTAAACTTTTGCACTGAGGCGCACAATTATAAAGTGTCATTTAGGTATAGGGCACCCCAAAGGCGGCAGCTGCAGTGGCAAGAGCAAAAGCAAAAGCAAAAGCAGTGTCAAGAAATTATGAACTGCTGGACGGGGCAGAGACACTTTCGGCTGTGTGGCTACTTCCGGTGTGCGCCAACACACCAACAGCAGCAGCAGCAGCAGCAGCACCAGCATCGTCATCAACAACATCAACAATGTCGTCGCCGTTGGACATTTTTGGGGCAGCCTCTGCATTTTGGCGTCAGCGTCAGCTTCAGCTACAGATTCAGCTTCTCTTGAGTTTGACACTCAAGTGCAAGCGGGTTTTCATGCGGCGCATTCAAGTACTGTTCCGCTGTGCCCAGCAAAGTGTCACAAACACAAATAGAAAGAGACAGAAGTGAATGAGAGAGAGAGAGGGCGAGAGACGGTTTCGCACTTGGCGCTGCGTGATTTACAGCGTGCGACTTCTATTTGAAGTGGGACATTCATTTTACGCTAAAGTGAACCTAAATCAACACCAACGCAGACGTCTTGCCACATCTACGTTGCCAGCAAACCAGCAACCTGCTCAGTATTCCTATTTTTTGGCAGTTGCCTTTAACTTTTTTTGGGGGGGAGTGGTTGGGGGCATCTCTTGTGGCGGCGCGTCTTGATTGAAATGCCTGGTAGGCCAAAGCGATGGCGGCAACAACGACGACGACGACGACGACGACGACGACGACGACAACGCTGCACTTAAGTTGGCTTAATTAGTTTTTGAAAGTTATGCCAACACCACAGTCACGCCCACTTAATGGGTTACTGGGGGAGGTAGGGGTTGGGGGGCAGAATCGCTGCTGCAACTGCTGCTCAAAGTGATTGCTGTTGCACTAAAAATAAAATGTGGAATTAAGTTGGGGGGGGGGGGGGGGGGGCAAGGGTAAGGAAACCGACCAAGTTCCGCCCAAGGCATCTGCATCCTTCTGCTGCGGCTTGTTGCTGTTTTTTGTTATTGTTGTTGTTGTTGTTGTTGTTGCTACTTGCCAGCTTCATCAAGCGACAGCTGTTGTTGTAATGCGTTTTGTACTTGCAACAAATAATGCCATGCAACATCCGACTACACTTTTAATTAATCAAAGTATTGACTTGAATAATCAAAACTCTGCATAAAAGCTATGCAAATATTGTCAGCTGAAACTGAGTCAAAGGATGTGAAAATGTACATTTAGCAAATATATATTTAAATAACTTGTTATCTTTTGCATACAAAGTAAATTAATCTTAATTGAAGTTTGTTTTGAAAAGGAGCAAACGGAAAATTTGTATATTTATTTCAAAAAGCATTTAATCTAATAAGACTTGAATCAGGACAAAGAACAAACGCTTTCAGCACTAATTTATTCTTGACTAAAAAAGGGTATTAAAGCTGCAACTTCCACGAGGTGGCACTCATTCATTTTGGAACTCTTCTTTGCCTTTTGTAGTTTTACTTGGCCCACAGATTCTTTCATAAAGTTTTCTTTGTGCATTTTTTCGCTTAAAGTATTTATTTTTTTTTCATTGTAATTTATTAAATTATACGAATTTTTGCGGTAAATGGAAATTGAGTAGGCGCATTCATCAAGTTCCTCTGCGGTCTGCTGTGAAAACTTATTTTTCTTTCTCTATTTTTAATATTGGCAACACAGATAAAACGCTTGTGGAAAGCGTCAAAACCCAAAAACTGCTAAAAGCTAAATTGGACAAATCTAGCTACGCTTTCAGACATGAAAACCCATCTCCACTCGGTTGCAGAGTCATCAAACCGAAACCAAACTGCTTTTATACCTGCTTGCAACAAGGGTGGTGGCAGGGGGGCATGGACTGTAAGTGGTAGAGTGCTACACATTCAATTCCAATGATACTCATTTTGCGGTGACACACGAGGGCGAGTCCAGCAATCAACATCTAGTATCCTGTAGCCAGTATATAGTATCCAGTAGCCAGCATGTTATCCTGACAGTTTGGCTTTTGGCTCTTTTACAGCTGAGCGGTTAGACGCAGCCCACAACCACATTTTTGGGCTAGCCGGAGGGGGAAAATCTAGCGGCTTGTTGAAATTAACTTGACTACTGACACCTTGACAAGTTTTTCTTTTTTTCCCCTCCCCACCAAACTCGCCTGGCAATGTGACAGGAGCGCAGTCCGGAAAATAGGCTGTAGGCAGTCTGACATTAAATAGGCAGCCGCAATTTTATACATATATATATACATATATATATAGAGAACATGACATTTGGTACTGCGTGTGCTGCATAAACTGAACCGCGTTCCCATTTCGCCGCCTGGGGGGAAGGGAGGCCTTCATCTGGAAGACGAATGTTGATTTTGGCAGCGAGCATAGCGAATTTTCAATTTCATTTGCAATTTTTGTGCTGCATCAGCGCCAGTGCCAGGGCGCAAGTGTCAGAAAAGCGTCGACGTGCCAGCTGTCAAACGTGACCCTGTCCCGATGTGGTTAAAAGATTTAATAGAATTTTCCAGCTGCCAACTGAGGTAAAGAAGAGCCGAGCCTATCTCACACAGCCTGCCATCAATGCAGTTAGTTTTAAAGCCAAATGCCAAAAATGGCCCACAACGAAATTGCAATATTCGCATAAAATTGAGATATTCTGCATTTTGCAAACGTTGACATTAGAATTAGATTAATTCAAACTTATTGGGATATAATTTATGGTTTTTGGAAAAAATATATAAATATTGTTTTAGTTAAATCTAATTATTTATAAAATGTTTAACTCATTAAATTAATTCCATTCACAGTTCCACAATTAGCATTTTAAAGTCCACAAATCGAATTATTTATTATATTTTGAACTCATTAAATTTGTTCATAAACCCATTAAAAAAGTTTTGAAAATTTAATAAATAATTAAATTTTTTTATTACTTGTTGAAATTGAGATGAAAGAAAATCTGGAAACAAAAAGCTGCCTGAAAAACTTAAGATATTCATACATATCATATGCGAACGAAAAATTGCCATATCGATGACGTCAAGGAAAAAATTATCTGCTTTTTTTTTGTGTGCTGTGCCCTACCCCCTCAGTCGTCTCGTGTTGCTGCTGCAGCTGCTTGCCGCTTGACGTTGCACTTACTCATTCAAAGGCAGCACCAAATTGCTCTGTCAGCAGCGGCTATGAATCAATTTGAATGCGTATACGATGCGTATGCCAAGCTAAAAGTAGTTTTGCTGGATAGAGAGAGAGCGAGAGAGACTGAGAGAGAGAGAGAGAGAGGGAGTGAGATAGAGTGAGAGTTTGTGGGTGTGGCAGCTGCTGAGTGCTTGCTGCTCCGTTCGACGCCTCATTCATTATGCCAATGCCAGACGTTGGTACTTTTAAAGAATTATGCAATAAGTTAACTTTAGACGGGTTTTGAGTTTTGACTGCTTTTTGCTTGCTGCACATATTACGTGTTGCGTGTTGCATATTGCATGTGGCATGCAGCTTTTGAGCTTTGCCTCCTTATTGTGCTGTGCTGTGACAGCTGTTTGCTTTTCACTCACTTCTGCTCTGCACTTCCCCCCGATCCCTGTTTGCGTTATTTGTTAACACTGCAGCGACAACAGGTGCAACTAACTATGCACCATACACACACACACACACACACATACACACCAACAAAAGGCTTCATTAAATGCATATTTGGTAGACGCCTTTTAGACAAAATTGCTTAGAAAGATTTCCGTCAGCACCATAATAAATTGCCAATTTATTTGTTGCAGCAATTTGTGCCACATATTTTTTTCATTTATTTTTTTTTATTGTTGCAGCTGTGTTGTCGAATAACCTCAGCATATTTTATGACCCAGCTGCCTCTTTTCTGCTCCATTTTAAGATCTTATTGCATATCAACGAGAACTAATTAAAAATATTCAATATTAATATCAAATATTCACTGTTCGGTATTTTTGTGCACAATTTTCTTGCATTTTATTTGAATTTTGTTTAGTTTCATTCAGTACAGCTCAAATGCTGCCCCAATTAATTTGACTTTTAGCTGAAAATAATACATCAACACCAATTGTGTTGAATTGAAATGGTTTTGGCAATCGAATTTCATTTTTATTGCCGACTTTATTTATATTCTAATTGCCTTTATTGTGCAACATATTCGTTTTTCCTTCGTTATTACCAAATAAAGTCAGCTGTATGTGTTGGAAATTTAATTATTTCAGCTAAGGCGCCATAGCATAAATTTAATAAAAAAAAATAAATCATATAATAATATTTATATGGGGTTTGATAATGTTGATTTAATAGCGTTATTGATGATGAAGAAATGGTTTTTTTTAGGAAAATATATATATAAATTTATATATATTTTTTTTATATGTTAACTGCTGATTTTGTGTCATTGACATTAATTCGTAGTAGCCTTAGAAATATTCTAGCGCAAAGCCCAAGAAATTTAAGTATTTAATCTGCGCAAAAATCTGGAGCTATATTTGCCAAAGGGGCACAATAAATCTGACTATGTTCCCAAAAAATAAGTCAGTTAATTCATGCTGGAATTTCTGTGTTATCTTCAACATACTCAAAATAATAGTAATTTTATTATCTTTAATAGTTGAACACATAATGATTTTTGTTGTGCACCTTTCTTAATGGAGCCACCGCAAATTGCCATTTAGCTTGTTATTTTTATTAGTCTCATTTATTTTTTTTTTGGTTTTTAGAAAATTTTTTACAAAATGTATGGAAATGGGTTGGCGCCGCATCGCTGGGTATTGTTTTGGTGGCAGCTTTCGCTCAGATGCCGCAGGCTCAGTGTTTAGCAAACTGTCATTATCTGCACGTCCGCAAAGAGAGCATAGTGGTGTGTGTGGTGCGGGGTGGCAGGTAGGGGGGCAAGCAGCTGTGTTAGCAACGAGTCTGGTTGACTAAACGTAATGCGCATACATTAGTCATATCAGAAACGAGCAAATGAGTGTGTGTGTGTGTGTGTGTGTGTGTGTCCTTGGGGTCCTGGGGCCGGCTGGGCGCATCCGGCTTAGCATAAAGAAGATACGTACGCGTAACGATAATAACCGTAATACGCGAGTCCTCTAATTACGGCGAAACACAACAATGCAAAAAAAAAGGGGGCTGGCAACGGACATTAAAAATTTCCGATAAGCCTCGATGTGGGAAGGGGGGAAGGGATCTGGGTTCCACTAGGAATCTAAATGTGTAAAATGTACAAAATGACAATTATTCAGCGCGGCATGCGTTAAACTTTTCTCGGATGGCACTCGTAATTTTTATTAATTTTACGCCAATGTTTTTTTTTTTTTTTTTTTTTGCTTTTGACCTTTTTTGTTTTTTGGCTTAGCGGCTGCTTACAAGCGCTTTGCGTTGTCCAAAATTATAATAAAAAACTTTCGAACTGAACACAAAAAAAAAGGTAATAAAAATGAAATTTTCTTTTACTTTGGCATTGCTGCTTTAGCGGATGTTGCCAACAATGTGGAGGGAAGGAAGGGATTGGGGAAGCGCCTGGGCCGTTGTGGATTTCCGTTTTAATTAGTCGACTGCGGCAAAGGAGCTGCGAGCTGCGAGCACCGGAATCTGAATTCAGAAACTGAATATCATCAGCCAAAGCCCAGACAATGGGTCCACAGAGTGCTGGGCGAAAGTTGCCCATAGCCAGGCTATAACTGTAAAATGCGCCTTGACACAAAGTTTCTTAAAATTGTATATGGAAGGGGGGGGGGGGGAAGGGCGGAGGTGGTTGTGTGGGCGGATAAGTCTTATCTTACGTACTGCTATCATCTGTGTCTTTTGTCTTCGCCGCTGTCTTCGGTTTCATCTGCCGTACTGCGTCTTCCTGCCACCTCCCCACACTCCCCGCACTCCCCACATACATTCTTTGCGGCCAGGAAGTTCAAGTGATGTGCATAATTTAAATGAAAATGTCAACGCGGCTTTTGGCAGCCCGTTGCAGTTACTTTACTTTAACTGTGTTTCTTACTCTCTTTCTCTGTCTCCGTCTCCTGCTTCTTCTTCTTCTTGTTTTTATTGTTGCTGCAATTGCGTCAACTTGCGGCAACTTCCTGTCTTATGCATGGGAGTGTGTATGTGTGTTTCTGTGTGTGTTTGCCGGAAGTGACAAAAGTTGCGTTTTATATATGCGCTGTCCGCATCAGGCATAAGCAGCAGCAGCAGCAGCTGTGGTTGGCTTTAACTGCATTTAACATATCAAAAGTAATGCAAATTCCAAACAAAAAAATAGGTAAAATAACTATTTTCTTTGCCGCTAAGCGACGCTTTTTGAGCCATCTGCACAAAGCTGGAGCTAAGCGAAGATTTTATGCTTTAAATTAGCCTAAATTTTAGCGTAATTGTATTATTTATTTATCGATTTGTATTATTTATTGTTTTTGAAAAGATTTGAAAGTTTTTGAACAAATAATTATTGTTTTGGTTAAATCTAATTATTTATAAAATGTTTAACTCATTAAATCAATTCGATTCACAGTTCCACAATTATCATTTTTAAGTCCATAAATAAATCGAATTATTTATTATATTTTGAGCTCATTAAATTTGTTCATTTACCCACAAAAAAAGTATTGAAAATTTAATAAATATTTTAATATTTTAATTATTTGTTGAAGTTGAGATGAAAGCATATGTAGAAACAAAATCTGCTGCCTGAAAAACTTAAGATTTTCATACATATCATATACGAACAGCAAATTGCCATATCGATGACGTCAAGAGAAAAATTATCAGCTTTTTTTTAGTGTGCTGTGCCCCATTTTATAAAGCATAAATTAGCTTAAATTTTAGCTTAATACAAAGAAATTGAAATGATTGCTTTTAATTATATTTTTTATACACATTAAAAAGTTAAAAATGTTTTTGCAAAGAAATGTTTCAGCTAAACACTAAGACTTTGAAATGATGGCTTTAAATTGTATTTTTTAGCTACATTAAAAAGTTAATATTTTTAAAGAGTTTTAATTGGAATGTTTGCAATTTTTGGTAATACACAAATTTGTGAAAATAAATACTTAGATTTAAAATAAATTTAAATATATATTTCCGAGTTATTTTCATAACTAAAATGCAGAATAAAATGAGTTGAAAATACCAAATTCATTTAGGTTTATGTCGAACAAAGTTAGTTGTGATCATTTAAATTGGTAATCATTGCATTTTGCGAATAATAAACGCATGTTTATATATCATATAGCATTGAGCATAATTCATTTGCGAATGCAGCCATTATTTTATTTACTTAATGGATGCATTTATTCTTTGCAAATTGTTATTGTTGTTATGCATGCGTTGATAAATGCATAAATTATGACAGAGAAAAACAACAAGTTTAAATTGCGTTAAATGTTGACGCTTAATAAAAAGGCTGTTTGCACAAAACTTCAACAGCAACTGGGAAATAGTTAACGCCATTTTTATTTATGACATAAATGCGATCCAGCATATTTCATGGCAACTACAAACTGATAGATACAATGCATTTGCAAGTGGCCCCAATTTTATTCCACATTCCACTTTTTTTTTTTTTTATTTTTGTTTGTTTGCATTTTATTTATTCGACGCCTGTCTGCCTGCCTATCGCGTCCATATGGATGAGGATGAGGGTGGATGGGGGGGTGGAGCTCGGACTTGGGACTTGCTTTTGATGGGCGCCTGTCAATGCCACCAACAAAAGCAAAACGCTGAAAAATGTGTATAGCTTCAACAACTGAGCAAAAAACCAAGCGAGATAAATTTATATGCAACCACAACAAACACACACACATACAGAGTGTGTGCGGGAATGAGATAGGGGGAGAGACAGAGAGAGGGTTGGAGATACACCTACAAGCATAAGCCCACATAAAGCACTCAGAGAGTTGAACGAGCCTGCATTTAACAATTTATCTGCAGCTGTCAAAATTAAAACCCCATACGGAGACCCAGAGCCGTGGCGAGAACTATGCCTGGGACAGAGATTGTGGAGCAGGACGACGCCGGAGCAGTAGCAGAAGCAGCGGACCACGACGAGTCAATACTCGTGGAAGCCAGAGCTGTGTGTCCAGGACATAACCCAGTGGCAAGTCAGCTGCAGGCAGCATGGATTTGGAAAATAAAAAAAACCAACTAGGAGGGGAAGGAAAGAAACAGAGGGGGAAGGAAAGAAACAGAGCCACCAAAGTATTGGGCGGAACTGCAAGAAAAGTGCAGCAGCCGCCCAAAGGGGGGTCACACAATAAAGCCGTTCACAGGATAAGCAAGCTATACCAGCCACAGTCCAGATAGGGGCAGGGAGAGGGGTATGTGCTAGGGGTGGATAGGAACTGAGGTACAAGCGGACAGTAAGACAGTCAATAGCATTGGCTGGCTGTAAAAAACGGAAATGGGGCAATCATAAATTTACACAGATATGCAAGTGGCCGTGTATATGGATGTGTGTGTCTCTGTGTGTGTCTGTTTGTGTGTGTGTGTGTGTGTGCGTTGCGTATTTGTGTTTGTGTTTTCTATTGCCAACCCTCGCCTTAACCAGCAACCTCTAACAACGAGACACAAAGAGCACTAGTAGCAAAGAGCTGCAAAAGGAAAAATTAAAAAAAAAAAAAAAAAATAAACTTTCCAAACGGAAATCTCATAGAACTGGAGGCCCTGCAGCCTGGTACTAGAGATGATCTCGTGATTAGTTATCAGGAAGTTAGAAGTGCCTGAAACAAAGACAATTGTATGATGATTAAATGATTTTAAGAGATAGATTAGAGGTAGGGAATAGGTTAGGAATACGTGGAAAAATGTCCGACAAAGAGAAATTTGTATGCAAATAGTTTTTCATTTCAAGAATATTATTTCTGTAGTCTTTCTAATTTCTTGTGCAAAAATAGTATTTAATAATTAGTAAAAATACTTAACAATTTATTAAGAGAAATAAAAATGTTAGTTTTTCGGAAAGGAATTATCTTTTTACAAGTTTATATAAGTAGTTAGGGGAACAGAGAAAGAAACTGTCTGTAAGCGTTTATTTTAAGTATGTAATATATATTATTATAATTAAAAAAATACGTAATAATTGTAAAAAATGTTTAAGATTATAAATTAGTTAATAGAAATCTTAAATAGTCTAAAAAGGCTCAAGTATTTTTCTAGCAAGTAAAAATAATCACGAGTGCAACTCTGTTTCGTAAAACTGGTCGCAAACAATTCAGCTGCCAAATGGCAAGAGTTGAAGTGGGTGTTGGAAAGTGTGTAGGGCTAAGTGGGGGTGTGTGTAGGGGTGTGTGGTGGTGTGTGTGGGTTGTATGGCGTTGAGGAGAATGTGCATTCACGGGAACGACTTCGATTTAATGCGAATGCGATGCGTTGCCCTTTGGCTGCCTCCTCGAATATCCTTGTTGAATATCCTGGGGCCACAATTTTATTTTTGTTTTTTTTTTTTTGTATGTCTTTTTCCATTTTTCCATTTGCTTTGCTTTGCATTGCTTTTGGACGCAGCGCAGCATTCGCTGAGCTGAGATTTGTGGTGCGGTGCAAATAGATTTCTAGCGCAGAACATAAATAATTCTCATACACACATACATTTTGGGTTGTGTGCGTGTGTGTGTGTGGGTGTGTGCTCTGCCAGTTGATCCTCTGGTCGGCATACAGAAAAAAAACGAAAATCAAAGTGTTTTTTGCATTTGTTCGAATCGCACACAAAAGGAACAAACTTGTAAAATGGGCGAAGCACATCGGTTTTTTTTTTCCCCCTTTTTTTGGGGCGTAGCCCAGAAACAAGGCTATTTGCTGTGCCTCAGCGTTGCATGCAAATGTTGGCGCTCAGGCAAAATATTTGACATTTGCCTGTCTTTCTCTCTGCTTGAGATAATGTGCCTTTGTTTGTTTCTCCTCAGCCCGCACCGCTCCGTCCCGCTCCCCTTCATCCGACAGCTCTTCCGTATCTTCCGTTTTGCTGGTCGCATATTTAGCAATGGGTTTTTGGTCTCGCATAATGATGCCCAGCACTTGTCTTCTGCATTCTCCAGTTCAGGCCAGGCCAGGACAGACCAGGCCAAGCCAGGACACTGGCCATGAATGCAGTTTGCATAACGCTGGGTCAGAGACTGCAGCTGGAACTCGAATCTATTTGTGTGCTTGACTTGGCAATTTAGGCGTTTCGGCAACGTTTCGTGACAAAGGCATATTTTTGACTGCCCAATAAGTGTCATTTGAGGTGTAATTACAAGTTCAGATCTCGCATTGTTGTTTGAATATTCATTTTTGGATCCATCTAGTGCCATTTGGCCAAACATTATTCCCACTTTGTGGGAGCAGACGAGCTCCTTTAAAGCACAAACAGAAAAAGCCTCAAAATGAAAATGAACGTTTTAATTAGTGTGTGTTTTTTTTTTATTTTGGTAATTAAAATTTCATCATGCTTGCATTATGCAAATGTTAAATATTACACCAGAGATATGATTTTTTTTTTAAAAATGTTGACTTATCTGTCTGGCAAGTGCCGAGGGCATTGAATTTTTAAAGTTAAACAGAGACCTGGCTGGCAAAATGAACTCGACCCGAGTCAACTTCAACAACAACTGGAACTCCAAGTTGAGCCCCGACTGCAACTCCAGGCAGTGAAGCACTTGGTAATCCCCAAGTGCTGCTGAACATTGGAATAACACACATAATGCATATTTAAACATTTGCTGATAGCAAATGACAAAGGTGGGGGCCCAGCAGCAAGGCTGTTGGAGACCAATGCCAGTTCTCCAGTTCCCTCCAGGCAATGTAAAGGTGGCCTCTGTTGGCAGTGTGAGAGGACTTTGGTAAATGTTTGGCCAACTTAAACCTAAATCAATGCAAAAGTTTTTGGGCTAATCGCTCTCAATTATTCAAGTGAAACGTGGCATTTAACAACTGTATGAACAGAGAAAGAGACAGAGACAGAGACAGTGAGAGAGAGGGAAAGACACTCAAATCATAAGTGGCGCAGGATGTGGCTTTTGTGTGTGTGTGTGTGAGATCAGCGTGGTCCTTAACGAAGCCTAACTTTCGCTCTCAGGTAGGTTGTTAGGCTGGCAACGTCTGGACTCGCTCAAGTTGAGCCTGGCTTTTGCATGTTAAGTGCCACAGTGTTGCCAGGGTTAATAATAATCATATTTAAGTAGAATGCAGTGGACCAGCCCCAACGTTCCGCCACACCCCCAGGACTTGCTTAAAGCGGCAGGACAAAGTTGCAAACGGAAACGGAAGCAGAGCAACCAGCTACCTGGTCATCAGGTTCCACAGCGGACACAACACACTGTCTGTGTGTGGGTGTGGATGTGTGTGGGTGTGTGCGATTGCTGAATAAACCTTTTGTAACCAAAGTCTGAGAACGAGAGAGTTAGGAAGAGTGTGAGAGAGAAGGATATATATATAGAGAGAGAGAGAGAGAGAGCGGGGAGCAGTAAACTGTAACTGGAATTACTGAAAACTATGCACACACAAAAATATTGTTCATGCAGCACACACAAAAATTGAAAATTTTCTACTTTTCTAGTTTTTCCAGCTGAAATCGGAGCGTTGCAAAAAACTTTGTCTGCTTGCAACAACGCTAACAAACGCCAACAGCGGCAGCTGAACAGGTAAACCGACTCGCCGGCTTTGAGGAATCAGAAGGATTCGGTTGAGCTTTGGGTTCGAGTTGGTGCATACTGCTGCTGCTGCTGCCTGATGAAAAGTCAGGAAGTAAAGTTTTACGGTTCACATAAAAGCTGAAATGTTCATACAATCAGCATGAATTATAACTCGGATGTGGATTAATAGTTGCCCAAGTGTGTATACATATGTGCCCCAGTGTGTGTGTGTGTGTGGGTGTAGTCATAAGTGTGGATTGCTCTACGCTGTCATTGAGTGTGCCATTGCTCCTGGCTTACTGACAGCCTTTTCTAGTCACTTTTTACCCACTGCAAAGCCATGCAAAAAGTTATGAGAAATTGTGCAATTTACCTTTTGCTGAATTTATGTAATTACCATTTCCGAAATGACATTTAAATCAGGGATTCTTGATTAAAGAGAATATATTGATAAGCAGATCAGTTTCAGGCTCAGAATTCTTTAAGAGTCGATTAGGAAAACAAATTTGGATGTAGGATGAAAATAATATATTATCAACTGTTAGAGAAATTTCAGAGTCATATTAAATAATTTTAGTGATGATGAAGGAAGAAAAATATATATTTTATTTTGAAAGACATTTTAGAACAGGAGAAATATGTTTATAGTATTTAAGTAATAATACTACTACTACTATATTTTATTTACCTGGTTTATATATATGCAAAAAGTTATGAGAGATTGTGCAAATTTTGCTGAATTTATGTAATTACCATTTCCGAAATGACATTTAAGTCAGGGCTTCTTGATTAAAGAGAATATATTGATAAGCAGATCACTTTCAGTGGAAAAGCTCTTTAAGAGTCGATTAAGAAAAACAAATGTTGATGATTGTAGGATGTAGGATGTAAATAAAATTCCATCAACTGTTACATCAATTTTAGAGATATAAAAAATAATTTTAATGATGATGCAGAATGAAATATATATTTTATTTTGAAAGACATTTTAGACCAGTGGGAATATGTTTATAGTATTTAACTAATAATACTACTACTACTAGATTTTATTTACCTGGTTCATATACATGCAAAAAGTTATGAGAGATTGTGCAATTTACCTTTTGCTGTATTTATGTAATTACCATTTCCGAAATGACATTTAAGTCGGGGCTTCTTGATTAACGAGAATATATTTATAAGCAGATCACTTTCAGTACCAGAACTCTTTAAGAATCGAATAAGAATAACAATTTTGATGATTACATAAAAGGATGTAGGATGAAAATAATATATTATCAACTGTTAGAGAAATTTTAGAGACATATAAAATAATTTTAGTGATGACGAAGAATGAAATATATATTTTATTATGAAAGACATTTTAGAACAGGAGAAATATGCTTATAATATTTAACTTATAAAACTACCAATAGATTTTATTTTATTTATTTATTTATTTATATATATTATTTATTTATATTTATTTTATTTATTTACCCTTTATACAAGAATAATAAAACTTATATTTATGCATTTTATGATGTTTTATTCTTCAATGCCTGTGCTTACCATAAGAAATGAATCCACTTTCAGACCTGCTCATTTTGGGATGTAAGCTTTTTGCTGCGAAATTGGCCAATAAAATTTAAATATATATTTTTAACAGCTAAGTTCAGGATATATCCCTGTGGAGCTTACTCAATTACAGCATACTTACTTGTTAGTTGTAAGGATATATATATATATATATTTTTTTTTTACCACAACTGCCAACTGCAGTCACGATCATAAATTAGAAAATGCTGCGTTGAACCGACACGAAAAAGAATTTTAGCATCAGCAAATATTTGTGGCACGTATTTCGTTTACATATCAGCTTGACAAGTTTTGCATTACGATTAAGATGTACAGCAACCAAGTTTGCAACAACAACAACAGCAACAGCAACAACAACAACAACAACAGCAGCACAACAACAATGACAAAACAAGAACAATAAAACAACGTTATCAACACCTTTGCAAACAAAATGCGGGCTGTGTGTGTGGGAGGGGAGGGGGCAGCTAAGTCCGAGCCGGAGCCACAACCGTAGCCGGAGCCAGAGCCGTAGTCGTTGTCGTAGTCGGAGACCAAGTCATGAGTGAGATTTATGTGTTTTGCTTGGCTGCGATTTGGCCTCCTATTGTGTGTAAGTGTGCGTGAGCGTGTGTATGTGTCTGTGTGTGTGTGACAATGAAACAAAACAAAACTTGCGATTAGATGACAGTTGCGGGAAAGGTGCAGGGGGGTGTTGTTGTTGTTCGGGGGCAGCTTACAGAATACGTCGCATAAATATCAGCCAAGCAAGCCACGTTTGGCAAGCGTGGCAAACATCGAATGCCAAATATTTTGACGTATTTCAATGGGCAACGCCACGCACACACACACACACATACATACAATGGTCATTATGGCCGCAAACGTTGAAATAACAAGCAGCCAGTCCTGCAACTCCCCCCAATCGCCTCGCTCCATCGAGCTACTTGCCACATTGCAACTTATATTTATGAGTGGCCCTCGCGAATGCTGCTGCTGCTGCTGCTTTTGTTATTGTTGTTGTTGTTGTTGTTGATGATGCTGGTGAGTGCGTAGGAATTTCGCCTTTGGCTCGTTAAGATTTACGAGGCTGTAACACACACACACACACGCACACACACACACACACACAGGAAACCGAAGCGTCGTGGCACGTCGCTGACTTTAGAAATTAATTGGCCCAACTAAGAAATTCGAGAGTAAACGTTGCGCTCATAAGTCCTGGCATCGTCGTCCTGGCATCGTCCTGGCATCGCCCTGGTATCGTCCTGGGCATCGTCCTGGGCAGCTTGCACATCGCTAGCTGCTTGTGGTTTCTTTGGTTTTTTTTCTTCCTTTCGAACAGACAAAATTAATTTGTTATCCTCGCTTGTTTAACGCAGCTATAAATTATGATGCCCAAAACTTTTTGGCCACTCAAAAAGCAACCGGCCAACAACAACAATAAGGCCCAGTTCTCCAAAGTGGCCAGCACGTTGCTGGGCAATTATTAGCTTTTGTTACGCACACTTTATCACTTGCCATGTCGATATGCATCAGCGTCCCCTTGTCCCCCTACCCACCAGACCACGCCCTTGCCCAGCACACACAGTTTTTATATATGGGCCGCGTAATTGGTGGGCACGTTAATCAACACTGGAGGCTGAAGCTTTCGTTGCCCCAATTAGAGAATCAATGGCTGCACCATCTCTACGTTGGAAGACGGATACTGATGAAGCCTCAGCCTCCACCTCAATCTCGACTAACTGATGTGTTGTGCCTGAGAGGCCAACAAATTGTATATGCAAGTATCCAAGAGCTGTTACTCCTCTATTAGTGTGTTGTTTAGTAAGCCCGGTGCTTGATTAGCTTTGATTAGGCCTTGAGATGAAGAGCCAAACATTAACTTGGCTAAGTGTTTTTGAAATAAAGTTTACCTAACAAATCAGACAGCCAGAAAATGGCTTATTACTCCTGGCTCCTTAACCCCCCTAAAAATGGGGTAAAAGGCAGAATGAAGCAACTCATTAGTATAAATATTCTTGGAGAACAGCAAAGTCGATATAGCCATGAACACGCTGATCTCAGATACTATAGGGGCTATATACTTTAAATTTTGAATATATATTTGCCTTTTTGTTATCGATAAGTGTTATCGAAGCACATGTTTGTCGTCAGCCAGTTAGGAACAGTTTGGGCTTGGGAATAAAAATATGCGCTGCCTTCATTAATATATTGTAATATATTTAACAGCCCACCATGGGTATCTGTAGCAGCAGTCAATGGAAGTTTTGTGAAATCAAGGAGGAGTCTTCAACTCACATCCGAATAAAATGCATCCCCCCTGCCAGGAAACGATACAGCATCCTAGGGATGCATGTTATGAATGTCAAAGACATAGTACCCCTCGTCCCATCAAAGATTCTGACATTCGTTCAGGAACTGGGGTTGATGGAGGAGCTATAAGCTCAGAAGGGCGCACAATAGATCTATTAGGTCGCAGTGCACAAAACCCCCAATAAATAGTAATAATATATTTAACAGCTGGGTTCAGGGCATATCGTAATCGAGCTCAGTCGACAACAACACTCTTACTTATTATTTTTTAATATTTTTTATTTGGGCTAAACTTTACAATACACTTATATTAGCTCAATTTAGTACTTTAAGTGCCGCTTAAGAAACATTTGATTTTAAGTTGAAATTCGAGTCTTTAATGATTATTTCTTGAGATATTTCTAAATTGTATAAGTCAAGAAACGATCACATATTAATAGTCATGAATAATTCGTTAAATTTTAAGAAAAAAAAATATTCGTATCCCATTTTCTTCTATGTCGAATCCACATAATAGTTTATCTGCACAGCTAGTTAAGGGTTTCACTTGTGTCGAGCAAAAATAGGTAGTTAAACCAGCTGCTAATGGTTGTTTTGGCTTGTTAACTGTTTTCTGCTTTCCGGTTTAATCCTTGTATTTTGTATTATTATTAGCGTATTATGTGCATACCTTTATTCCATTCGCATGAGCCCTAATTAGTAAGCTAGAAACGCAGTTAACTTCAATTGGCCCTTTACAATTTGCTTTACTTTAGCCCAGTTGGAAGCGGGGTTTGCTGCGGATTCTGTGTTTCGATGGCTCGTTTCAAAAATAGATTAAATTTTTTTTCTGTTGTTTCCATTGCAACGTTTTTATTCACATCTATCTCAGTCGCACTCGTCTCGCTCTGGCTTTCTCTTGCTCTGGTCTGTGTGTGTATGGGTGTGTATCTGTGTGTGTGTGTGAGTGGCAACGATGTCGCCTTGTTAATTAAACGTAGCACACACCGTTCAGTGCGGAATTCCGCCTCGATTGCGATTGACACAATAAATTGTCAATTACAGTGCAATTACGTATTGAAATCGTCGCAAGTTGTGGCGCAAAAAAATACACAGACACCGAAAAGATGCAACAAAAAAAAAAGATCCGTATATACATTGGATATTGTACTTGCCACAGCAGCAGCAGCAGCAGCCGCCGCTTGATTAAATCGATAAAAATCGAGTCGCTTTTTAAACGCAGTTTTAACACACACACACCCTCACACACCCCCCCACACACACACAATAGAAACGTGCAAATTTGCCACCAAAATCCCTGCGCGAGCGAGACAGCAATAGTCAACTGCCAGCAATGGGGGACATTTAAAAATGGTCGAAACGTTATCAACTCACAGCGACAAAAATTCGGTCAACATGGCCAACAGCGGCATTTCCAAAAAAAAAAAGAAGGGAAACGGGAGGGGAATCAGCACGTTAGTGCATTGGGGTTGCTGTGGAGTTTTGGTATTTGGGGCCTTTGGGGTCGCAATGGGTTTTCCGGGTAACCAGTTTTCGAGTGCCTCGCGGCAGATAACTGCGCGAGCAACAATAAACAACAAGTAAATAAACGAGCAGAGGCAGCAATTTAATGCCACGCAATCTCTGAATACGACTTCAAGTGTTTATCTTTTTGTTCATTAACTATGAAAGCCCTTTGTGGAGGATGGAGGACATTGCGGGAGGATAGTATCCAGAAACCACTCTCTTTTGAAATAGTTTGCGGAAAAGAATGAGTGCCAGAAGCAAAACTATTTTGGCAATTTTATTTATTGTTTTGTCTTTAATTAAAACTTAAGTTGATTTTGTTTGAGTAAATGATCGATAAAAATCGATATAAATTATCGATTCCTTGTAGACTGTCAAGCAAGACTAATTCCTGTTTAAATTTGCCAGTTTTCTTTTTGCAATTAGTATGACTTGGAGTGTCTGTTGTGTAAACACAGACCGGGTTTTCCTACCTAGTGGTGCTCAACAAAGTGAATGGCCACAACATGTGTCTCAAATGCAGCACAAATTGTGCGCTGCGTTGTGCGTGTGTATTTCCGTTTCCGGTTCGTTAATAGAGTTAGTTACATACACATTCTACCAATGCAGCTGCTGCTGGTGCTCTGTTGTACCAAAAAACAAACGCGAGTATCTCACTCACGGGAAATGGAGAAATGGGACATTGAGAGAGAGAGATAGACGGAGAGAGCTGAAGGGAGGTGTAGCGGAGGGGAGGTGCGACAGTGCGAGTTCGAGTCCATTGGCCATAGGAGCAGTAGTTGGCCAACTATGGTGTGCACTGTCCTTGGTGTTGTTTGGTTTTCTTGCTGTTGTTTTTGACTGCAGGTAGTTGTTATTGTTGTTGTTGTTGTTATTGTTGTTGCTATCATTTAACTATTTTCGCAATGGCGTTAATTGGAAATGGCAATTTCATGGCGCAACGTGCCAACATTTTTCCCCTAGCGCAGCACTGGCAACAAATTTTGGATTTTTTGGAGGAGGACATTTTTATTTTATGGCATTTTCGTTGCCGCACACACACACACACACACACACACACGTACACAGTTGCAGTCATGAATGCATTCACACACACACACACACACACACACATACATAGAGGCACACACTCAATCTGTGGCTGTAGCACATATTACGCTCCACAGTTCAATTCGAGGAAAATACTCGTATCGAACATTCTAAGCATTTTTAGTTGATTGAAAAATTGTGCAGTTGGTTGGCAATTTGACCATATGTGTGTGCAGCTACCAGTAAATGTATGTGCAGCTGTATGGGTGCAGCATTCGCAACAACAACAAAAAATTGAAAAAACTGTGTAAGCTGAGTTTAATTGGGGAAAAATGGTCGTTTTGTTCTGGAAAGCGGATTAAAAATGCGCTGACAGTGTGTTGATGTGCTTGCTCATTCATGTGTGTGTGTGTGCGTGTGTGTGAGAGTGTGTGTAAGTGTGTGTGAGTGTGTGTGAGTGTGCCAGATATAAAATAGTTCAATGGGTAATTCTTTAGTCAGTCGCTTTGCCTGTTAAAGCCATACGAATCAAACAGCTTGTTGCAAACAAATTTTGTTTTACCATAAATGGCATTTTTCATTCAAAGCAAAAATATATAAGAAATATTTCCCGACAATTAACTTTAAAAATTTAATTTATTAT
Source organism: Drosophila dives (assembly GCA_035042365.1). Taxonomy (NCBI): domain Eukaryota; kingdom Metazoa; phylum Arthropoda; class Insecta; order Diptera; family Drosophilidae; genus Drosophila; species Drosophila dives. The sequence goes on along the minus strand of JAWNLJ010000414.1, from coordinate 66,677 downwards.
TCTTGATATTTGATGAATTTTTAGCAATTAAATTTATTTAAATTTAAAGAATATATATTAAAATATTAATATTTATCTACCATAAAGCTGCTTCAGGGCAAACATTTAATTCGTAAAATATTTATGCAATTTCGCAAGCATTCCAGCTAAACTTTAGGTTTTCATGAAAATCTACTATCTATAATTATCTATATCTATAAATAATACAATAGCTACACCACGATTAGAGCAACAAAATATTTATTATTACATTTTAATATAACATTTTCCACCAATGTCGAAATTCTGCCGCGCGTTGTACAAAACGCAAGTTGACTTTCCACCCAAAAACTAATTAGAATTTTGGCTGCGTTTACATGTGAGATAAGCACATTCAAAATAGTAAATGAACATATATATATATATAGTATAATAGTGAACATTATCTGTATGTAACTAAGTGCATATATTATATATTCGCATCCAGGGTGAACTCTGCAGATTCTGAACTAATTAAAAAACTACCTGCAGCGCAAGTTGGCAAAAATATTTTCGTATTTCGAATTGCTGACAAAAAATTAAATTAGAAATGAAAATTGAATTTGCAAACAGTGCAAAATAACACATTATCAAATGAGTAATGTGTGTGAGTGGGTGTAAGTTATGTGTGTGTGCGATTTAATGTAGTTAGTTTTTATTTCAATGAAAAGCTAAATTATTCGATATTTTTTCTACGATTCAAGAAAGAAATGGAAATGCATTTCGAGTTTCTTGCGTTTCAACTTTGCCGTTCAACTTATTTGCATGTAATTTGCTGTAATTGAATTGTGCGTTGGAAACAGGAGGCAAGAGTCCTTCCAGTTGTCCTGCTCAGAAGACAAATGTGTGTGTGTGTCAACAGTGTGGAAATGCCCAAGGCAAAGGTCCTGCAGAGGACTATGTCACTGGCTGATAACGTTTAATGGATTGCGTAAAACTCCCAGGCGGGTTACACGACTTTGCTTGGGGATGATGATGATTTTTGTTTTTTTTTTCTTACTTAGGCCTCGCAATGAAGTCATTAAAATATTAATGTGCAGCATAAATCAGCACAACCAGCACAAAGGGGACGATTATCAAATGGGTTGCTACACGAGGCAGCAGAGCTTAGCAGACGTATTCTCGGAGACATCTTCAAATCACAAAAAGGATAATAATAATTTAAATAAATTGACATTACTCCCTTGGAAAAGCCAAAGGCTTGTCCTTCTCATAGTCATTTAATCAGCAGCTTCATCATCATCAACATAGTCGAAATAAACGCGAAAAGGATTTTGGAAACACAGCAACATAAAATTCAATCTTAATTTCCGTAAAGTGTATCCCAGATTCAGTTTGTGTGCTTGTCGTTTTTCAAAAAAACAAAGCAATTTTCCACTGTCTTCGTAGGTCTGTCTGTCTGTCTGTCTGTCTGACTGTCTGACTGTCTGACTGTCTGTTTTTCCCTCTTGACTTGCTTGTTAGTGAGCCTGCCAGTCTGCGATATGCAAAGCAGCTGATGGAAGGCTCGCAAATGAGGCCCATATATACTACTTAAAGATATATATATATACAAACTACAGACAGTTGGGAAGTCAACAGACAAATTAATTACAGACTGTCTCAATAGTTGCCACATGTATCTACAAGATACAATTTACGCCTGTCAACAGGGCTTAGCGAGTATTCGCCAAAATTAAATGCAAAACTCATTATGACAAAGTTAACAGCGAGCAGCTGCTGCCTCGTTGTCAACCCCTTAACCCCCGGACCACTCCCCCCACCTTTACTCATCCCACTCTAAACTACCCGCTGTGCTGTGCTGTGGTTTCACAAAACATATTAATTAGCATTAAATAATTAAAATATGCCCGTCGCTTAACGTCATTCATTTTAATCAGTTTTAATCCTTCGCTGCTTTTTAGCAGTCACTGTATAAGTTAATGAGCGCACCCTCGTCTATGTGTGTGTGCGTGTGTGTGTGTTTGACATATTAAATGTTAGTCATTAAGAAGTTATGATACATATGTAATAACAACAATTAAATGATTGCGACAACTTTAAAGACTCACACACAAAAGTTGCACACAACACTGCGTATACTTAATTATAAATTCCATTGGTGTCGCATTTCATTTACTCACCGATTTATATTCAAGGATTGTAGCAGTCAAAATAAAAACAAGAAATTCTTCGAGTTGAAGCCAAAATTAAAGCAATTTTATGTCCACTTCCAGTAAAATTCAATTTAATTTTTTTACCTGCGCAGTAGCAAAAAATTTACAACAAATGCAGTTTTTAATCTATATATATTTCGCATTCGACCCTTGTAGCTAAAAGTCCAAAATAATTATTTGGTTTTTTATTATATTCTTGTAAATTTCTTACAACATTTAAAAATAAAGTAAAAGCAACAAATTTCGCAGTTATTTCATAAAATATCAATTATATTGTGCACAACTATTTTTTAAATTAGCTAAATACTCACCGATTTATATTCAAGGATTGTAGCAGTCAAAATAAAAACAAGAAATGCTTCGAGTTGAAGCAAAAATTAAAGCAAATTTCTGTCCACTCCCAGTGAAAATTTAAATGAATTTTTTTTACCTGCGCAGTAGCAAAAAATATACAACAAATGCAGTTTTTAATCTATTTATATGCCGCATTCGACCCTTGAGTTGGCAGTCGCAAATAATTATTTGGTTTTTTTTATTATATTCTTGTAAATTTCTTACAACATTTAAAACTAAAGTGAAAACACAAAATTTCGTATTTATTTAATTAAATATCTTTTGTATTGTGCACAACTATTTTTTTTAATTAGCTAACTGGCCAATCAAGGAGTCCGTTTTTGTTTCTGATTTGAAATTAAACTAGTCAGAAAACAATAGTGAAAGTGTAGTTTGCCAACTGCATAATGCATGCAAAAGATGTTTTTGGTCTCGACATGAATATTTCTATTCAGATGTTTGCCTCTTTTTTTCCCATGGACAGCTCGTTCTGTGTGAGTCAGGACAAAGACGCAGGTCAAACAATGGCCAAAACAGGATGACAAGTTAGAGATGTATTTTGTTTTTTTTTTTCCAATTTGAATGTCATTCGCAGCCTAGAGTCGCACTGGCACTAAATTTGTATAGCCAATTGTGAAATGTTGTTTACCAAAAGAGTAAAATATAAATTCGAGAATTGGCAACCGACTCTCGACTCTGTGGCACTTAGCTGGATTACCAACACTGCAGACTATGCCTGCAATTTGCTTAAAAGTATACAAATAGTAGCAATGAAAATGACAGCTTTTTGAATTTGGCCAACAATTGTAAACATAAATGCGTAGCACAAACTGCAAATCGGCTGCGTTTATTCGTTCAAGTTTAGCAGAAACTTTAGTTTAAAAAAAAATAATTTATAAAAAAACGTTCTCACGACAGATAATTCAAAATGTTTAATACGTTTTCAGAAAAGTTTCTGTCTTCAGTTAAGTCGGGACAAATTGTAATTAATACACAATAAATATTTGTTTAAAATTTAGATGCCGAAATTTCATTTTGTTTATTTACTTTTTGTAAAGTACATTCAAAGTTCATTGCAGCCGCATCCAAATGATGGAATCTTTCTGAAACGTTGATTTAGAATTTGTGGCCGTTGGCAAAAACAATTTAAATTTTGGTCACTGCCAAGCAAATGAAAATAAAATAACGACAGAGTTTTTGCCGATGCCGATGTCAAGCAAATCGAAATCAAATCGAAATGTAATCGGGCGCGCAAAGCCAATGCCGAAAGCAATCGCATTATCGCCACATTGGCGTGAAAGTGCCACGCCCACAGCCCCTACACCCACACCTACTACTCCTTCCGTCGTCTGATATTTATAGTCGGGCTCATATTTATGGTAACAATATTTGCCTTTAACCGGAAATCGATGAAATTTGTATGCCTCCACCTCCACCTCCACGGACCCCTTATTTTTATTTATGTTTGTGCGTAATTCTGAATGTGTTAGCAAAAATATTTCACCCCCAATGTTTTCTCTTTCCCTTTCCCTTTTTTTTATATTTTTGGCATGTGTGTAACACACACACACATTGCCATTCGTGCCCCAAGCATTTACACTCAGCTCGATTTTCCATTTCGCTGTTTTTCTCTCATCCATCGAATTTAGGCAATTTAGCGGCTTTACCAAATCGCTTTCGGTACTCGGGAATTTATTCGTTTTGTTTGTGCAGTGCATGCACAATTTTTGTTTTTGCCATATGAGTATTTAATATGGATCTCAGACTCCCAGCATACCTAGAATCCATCTGGCCTAGAATTTGTAGGTTCTGCTGTCCAATTACCTAAATTTTATTTTATTTACGGCATCTCAATTTGCACTTTGATTTATATATTAAGATAAAATTGCTTTCGAACAAAAATTATAATTTATATATTGTTAACAATTTGTATTCGAAATACTATCATATTTTTAAAAAAGAGTTTTTGTTATTTAATATGCTTTTAAATGGCAACAGCGAAACAATAAAAACGAACTAAAAAGTTAAGAAAAAGTTGTGAAAAGTGGCAAAAATATTGCAGCAGTTTTCAGATATGTAATTAAATTGCTATTTTTATTGAGTAAGCGGATCGCTTAACAAACCGTGGCAACTAAATCTGTGGCAACTATTTTAGTTTAGTATTATAGTTCTCATGTCTGTGAAGCGTAAATTTTCCACAATTGCAATTTAGTAGTTGTGGGAGAAGGGGCATGCAACGGAGCCAGTAACGAGCTAATGCCTGAACAGTTGTCGATGATGATGAATAATACTTGAGCGTAAAAAAAGGATAGAATAAAAATAGCTATAGTCGAATTGGGCCAGGCCAAGGCACGTGCCAAACTGACTGACTGACTCAGAAACTGGGCGACCCCTTTCTGGAGATGTGGCATGGGAAGGTTGCAGCTTTTGCAAAGCATTTTACGATGCTTGTATCCGTTGCCGAACTTGCCGCAGTTATATTTCATATTTGGGCAACACTCTCTGGCTCTGGATTCATTGCATTCGCTTGTCCATTTTTAGCTACTGCAGTTATCTGAATTGGTTTCCCGCTTTTTCATGGCTTTGGCTGCTGCAATCTTGAGCAGCACAGGAGCAGAAGAGCAAAAGAATTTTTACCTGCATGGAATTTCAAATGATGCGAAGCGACAGCAATCGAAACCGGCTGGTCACGTAAGCAGTTTTTCTATGGCACACACACACACAGACTCACACACACACACATAGGGACACACACACATGGGGAGTGGGTCTCAAACAATGGCTCTGGGGTTAGCTCAATCATTTACTGTCATTTACTGCTGCCTGCAGTTGGATTAGCTCAACGTATTTGTATTTGTATTATGTGGATATTAAAAACGCTCGTGCCTCATGCACGACTGAGCTCAATCCATGTGAGCGGAATCCCAAAAAACAAAAAAAAAAAAAAATAACGTCGAGCATCGAATGGTGACTAGAAAATATGGAGAATAATGTTAGTTGGAATTTTTGTGCAGTGCACACGTAACGTGAATCAACAAAAAAAGCTAAGCAAATAAATTGATTTTTATGTAGGTGCAGTTAATTAAAAGACAACAGCCAAAATCCTAAACAATTCTGGCAAGGACTGAAAAGCGTAAAAAAGAAATGACCAATCATTATTTTTTGTATTTTTTATATATTCGAGATAGTTCGGCTTAGCCTAAATTACACTCCATTTTTTGTTAAATTCTGTAGAACGAATCTTGTTATTTATCCAAATTATATAAGTTTTAGATAAGCAACTTATGGAGAAACTTTAAGTTTGTAAATGTTTGATTTATCATGCAAGACAAATAAAATTCGGAAATTTTATTTTATTTTGATTTGGTGGAAAAAATATGTTGACATATTTGCATGCCAACCAAATCACACACACAAACAGCAAGTCGCAAATAGTACAGTACAAGAATTGTAAATCGAGTTAAGGAAGCGGTAGGCGTGGCATCTTCTTGCACAAAAAGACAGAAATGCTAAAAACCAACTCAACAACGACAATAGGTCGGAAGTTCAGCGCGTAGAGGCAAAGGGAAAGATGCGTGGAACCAAAAAAAAAAGAAAGAAAAATATTGAGAAAACGTGCTGATAGCAAAACTTCAGTTTGTTGCACCACAAACGGTTGCGTTGCTGTTGTTGCTGTTGTTTTGGTGGCTCGAAATGAATATCTAATTCGAGTTCCAGAAATGTCATTTAATCCAATAGAGAACTCACAATTGTTTTTTAGCCAAAAAAAAAAAATTGCTTAAAACTAGTATTTCTCCAATTTTTTTCCAGAATACTTATTTTTATTTTTTTATGTAGAATTAATTATAATAAAATGGCCTGCAGAACGCTGAATATAATTTTAAAAACACTCTTGGCAAAAATATAAATAGTTCACATGCAGATGTAACGCAGACGGAAATGGTTCGCCTGGCCCCTATCCCGCTCTGCCCCGCTCTGCCCTTAAACCACATATTCCTGCCTCTAAGCCTTGATTCGGCGTACAGCTTCTTGGCTGGCTTCGTGGCTTGCCTGTGGCTCATTTCATGCTGGGCATGCAAATGTGAATCTAATACAATGCCAAGCGCAAAAGTGCCAAAAAAAGGAACAACAACAACAACAACAACAACAACAATAATAACAATAACAGCAACAACAACAATAATACCAAAAATGCCGCTCACATACATACATGAAAAACAGGAAATTGAATTTTCGACTTTGCCAAGTGCGTGGCAGGAAGAGGAAGAGCTGCTGCAGGAACTAAGGGAACACCAACTTCAACACATGCACAAGTGTCGGCTGTTGTTATCTGGTGTGTTGTTGTGTGTGTTGTTGTGTGTGTTGTGTGTGTGTTGTTGTGTGTTTCTTGGCTGCTGGCTGGCTGCAACTATTGCGAACGCAGGACGAGAAGTCCTGACACTGCCGGCGCCTCATTTTGCATACCAAGCAGCTGGCAGCAAACAGTGCAAACGGAAACGAAATATTTTACAACAATGCTGCCAACGTGCAGCTCCAACTCCTGGCTTAATAATTAGATGGGCGTGGCAAATATATATATATATATATATATGCAAGAACTTCAATTTTAAAGTGACGATGACACCAACTGCAATTTGCACTTCAAAAATTTGCATTTGCTTAAGTTTTTAGTGAGTGCAGTTTAAAAGAAAATGTTATTTTTCTATTAGTTACATTTTATAAAATAAATTTAATACGGCTAAAAATGTTTTTTAGTTTTAAGTTTAAATAAATGTAGATAAATTGTTGAATAATGATTTATTTTTGTATTATATAGGAAATGTTTTTGCTTATTTATAATTAATTTGAACTTATGCCTAAAACTTAAATCATATCACATTTTCTTATTAAAAAAAAACTTAATCTAATGCTTAAATGATATTTTCAGCCAATGTCAATGAAAAACTTACGTTTTTCATATTTACTTTAAAGTGTTCAAGTTCTAGTTGCAAATTAGTTTTGAGACCGGATCGCATATGCAGCTTAGCTTAATGGCTTATCAGAGATAAATTACAAGTGTGCTGATTTCAGCAAATAAAACACACACACAAAACACACACATACACATATACACACATACACACACACTCCCACATAGTCAGACATAAAAACAAAAGTCACACAAAAGTTACAATTTACGCTTGTAAATTGCTTTAAAAAGTTGCCTCGAGCTGCTGCTACCAGCCCCAATTGCAATTTTGCTAATTAACTCAACGCACAAGTTAGCCAAGAACTCACTAAGAGCGAAACCCTCGAACCCAGCCACACCCCCGCCCCGCCACAAGCTCCCTCGGGTTGTCGCTAATTTGGCTAATCAAAGTGTGTGTGTGGGGAGGGTTGGGAAGAGAAGAGGAAATAGCATCAAAACAGGAATAACTTCGATTTTATTAAACGGAAAACATGAAAAACAACAACAACAACAACAGCAATCAGTTAGCCAAAATGAGCAGGGGGTTGGGTTGGGGGAGGGTTGATGGTATGTTTGTATCGGAAATTTGAAAAGGAATCTTTTTTTGCAGCCAATAATTTTTTGGAAAAGCTATAATAACAACAGCAATAAATGTTGAACTTTTGTTTCGTTAATGGGGGAAGCGTAGAAAATTGTGTTGGGCCACCAAGGGAAATGAGTTTTCTGGCCTACCCAACAACTCGCCTGATAATTAGGCGCGTTCTTTAAAGCCGTTTCAGGCCCTTCCTCCCCCCCTCAGGCAACAGCACACAGCGAAGCTTGCGGCATTTGCCTATGACAAAAAACGCAGAAAACTTGATAATGTTTGCCACAAGTAGAACGCGGCAGTGGAAAAAGAAATGGGGAGGGGGAGGGGGGCCTGGTGTTGTTTTTGGGGGCAATAGCAACAACACAGCAAGCATGTGTAGCAGCCATCCTTTCAGCATCCATCCAGCCAAGCTAATAACCAAAATTTTGGGCTCGACTCGGACTAACGTCGAGATCCCCGAAAAATCTCATAAAATGCAAGCCATTGACTTTTTGAAATCGCTTCAAGCTTCGACCCAGTGCGACAGGATATTTCCCCATCCCCTCCCCCCCCCCCCCCCTCCGCCCTCTTTACCAGTCCGTGCCACCCCTGGCAGCCACCCTCTGGCGGCAGCTATCAGCAACACTGTGTCCTGGTGCTGTTTTTTTTTTTGGCCCTTTTGGCCATTTGACTTTGTTGGCTCGCTGGCTGTCTGGCGCGTACTGTTGGCGCGTTGTTTGGCCATTTAAATTCGTTACGTTTCCATTGCCGTGAATATGCAGTCAACTTTATGAAATTTATAGTTTAATCTGATAGATAGGAAATTGCTTTGTTTTCCACGCAACCAAATTGGCAAAAAAAAGTATGCATAAAGTGCGCATCGAGTTCGCAAGCGGGTCGAAAGGGCAAATGGGGAAAGGGCGGAAGTCAGCACTTTAAAGATAACAACCGAGAACAGAAGATAAAGCTCACAATCTATATGAATATTTATATATATCGAGAGTGTTTAGTTAAAATAAAAACGGCTAGAAAATTCTCTAAAATTGAACTGTGTTGAAAGAAGAGCAATAAATTTATAAACAATTAACTTGGCTCATTTGCTAGCGAGTAAGGGGTAAAATTTAAATTAATTATGCACCCAAAGAATGTTGATTTCTAAGTACAAGATAAATAGTTAAAGACAAAGTGTTTAGAATTAATGAGCCGCAATTTTACCTAAGTGAATAACAATTGATGGCGATTAATTTAAAAGGCAGCTTATTTATTTGAATAGACTTGGCAAAGGCAATTAAAATAAATATATCTTAAGTTTAACAATGGGATTAAACCTACAATAAAATATAAATTTAAATTTTAACTACTTTAAAGTTTGTTGTCTGCTGCATAGCAAAGCAAATATGCCCAAAAAGATTTCTTTGGTTAGTGTGTTGCCTATAAATAAAGATATCATCGCGGCCCAAAACACTTAGCCAAAAACTTATTTAGTTAAGTTGTGAGGAAGTCAAAAGGACCCTTTTTGTCCTTGGACATGTGTGGGCTTTCTTGGCAATTGCCTAATTAAATTTTATAACAAATATCGTAAAACGAAAATTTCAATATGCAGACGAGTTGGCATATAAAAATAATGATTCTCCTCCAGCACTCAGCACTCAGCAGCCTTAGCCACAAGGGGCAGGGAGTGGGAGAGGGCAGTAAGTATTTTCCACTTGATATGGCCAGAAGATGTGCATCTCATCGCAGCGAGGCTTTAGCCTGGTTCAAGTTAATAACATGGCCAAAATATTTGGGGCTGGCCGAAAGAGGAGAGCATTAAAATCATGCGGTTCATTGAACGACCGCCTGACCAAATTCACGGAAACAGTCATGTTGAGCTTCGCTTCGCTTTCAATATCAAAAGTGGAAGTGAAATACGAAAATGCCACACGAGGCATGAGGCATGCGGCATGTTGCTTGTTGATTCAGCACTGACCGCTACTGCTGCTGCTGCTGTGACGGGTAGTTTGACAAGTGGCCTCATTGCTGTTGACCAGGTTGATGCTGCTTTCTGCTGACTGCTGCTGCTGCTGCCTCTTGCCAGTTGGGTCATCGTTGACTTGTCATCGCACAACCCCCTCCCCCTCTCATCATCACCCTAAAAATATACCTTCAGCATGAATATATATGTCAATGATGCTGCCTGCGAGCCTGCGAGCTCAGCCGAGAACCAAGCGCTGTTTGTTCTTCTCCTTCGGCACTCATATAAAGTTTGTTTGCGGATTTGTGCAGCGCAATATGTCATTGCCGTAGAGCTGAGGTGGGGGGAGTGGGAAGCTCTCTGAGAGGGTGCGGGTTGGTGGCGATGGGAGCAGCAGCAGCAGCAGCAGCAGCAACGACCACGCTTAATGGCAATGTACGTTCAAGTAAATACACACACACAGAACACATTTGTATGCTGGCGAGGGTTGCTTAATCATTAGCTATCCATATTTTTTATATTTATAAATAAATTAAATATCTTAAAATATCACTTTATCACATGGCTTGCATATAAATCGATCATTTTCTAAATGCTTATCTGAGGAAACTTTTCTTTTCTATTTCTCATATTCGACACACCAAGAAAGCTGCAAAAACAAAGTCAGCAATAAAATTAAGTTAATTCTAAAAAAATTTGAAATATCTTTAATCATTTTACTGCTAAATAAATTTCACTTTCATTGTTTTCGAGGAACTTTTCATACCAGCCATCAATATATGTTCGCAGTTGAGTTGCTTTTCTATTTCTCATATTCGACACACCAAAAAAAATGCCTAAAATAAAGTCACTTATATAATTAAGTTGTTTAAAAAAAAAATTAAATATTTTTAATCATTTTACTGCTAAATAAATTTCACTTTCATTGTTTTCGAGGAACTTTTCGTACCAGCCATCAATATATGTTCGCAGTTGAGTTCAGTTTGCAGCGTCGACTAACAAATCCTTTTGGCATTATAAACATTATTAAAATTTCATGTTTCTTGCTACAAGCCGCAGCCCACCGACCAACGATAGCCAACACCCGGTGCTGCCATCCGACCACAACACACACACACACCCCGCACACCCCTCGCCCAGAATAGCCACCCACTCAAAACGCAAACGTAACGAAACATGAAACACGACTAAACATGGCACAGACTAAATGGTAGGTGGCATGGGGTGGTCTGATATTTCAAGGGGGGGTATGCACTGGTTCACATGGATCAGCTACTGTTGGAGTCTCGTTTTGACCAGGACAGCAGCACCAGCAGCACTCTTCGGTTCGCTCATCCTTAAGTATGTCTAGCCTTACTTATTTGCAGCATGCTTCATGCTTTATGGTTACTTGGTCAAGGGCCTTTCATGCTTACGCACACACACACACGCATACACACACTCACACACAGTCACGCATGCAAACACATACAGTGACAAGTTTGTTTTTGTTCACAGATAAAATGCATGAAATTTTCACAGTAAATCGTTAAAATGTTTGATATTTAAGTAAATATGCTAAAAGGCTTTTCATACAAGCATTGGCATTGGGACCTCTGTTAATGCCACATACCCCACGCCCCCGCCACTGCCTTTATAACATGCCTGCCCCATCCTTGGCAGTGTCATCACTTTACATGAATTACAATTTAATGTAAAAATTTAAGAATTCACATAAAAATAAAATACGCTTTTGTCTGTAAATATTAATAAGCAGCTTTGTTCTCCTTGTTTTATGTCTGTATGCCCTGTATACCCATTAAATGCAGTTAGAGCGGGTATAATATAATTGTGGAAATGTATGTAGAGGAAAAAGATTTCATATATTTTATTTAATATTTTATTTATTTAATTTTTTCACAATTACTTAACTTTTTCTTCTTTGGTTTTAATATCTACTTTCCAGGGTATATTTTGTTCGAGCTGTTTTGTGAATCGACGTACTCAAACCATTTATGATTTGAGCTCTGACATTTTGACAGCGTCACGTGTCGTATACGTAATATGTGTTTTTTTTCCAACCCTCTTTAAACTTTTACCTTTAATTCCGACATTCTGTTGGCTTTTACACTTTGAAGACATTTGCTTATTGAACTGAGGGGGGAAAACCCGGCAATAAATAAATGAATTCCAAACAAAAGCAAATTCATCAAATTGTGAACCAAGCATTTTGTTGAGTGCAATAAGTGAAGACGTTTGCAAATCGATCGAGTTGTGTTAAAGCAAAAAAAAATCATCCATTAAAACTGAGCGGAAAACGCTGCTTTATGTTAACCAACCGAGGGGTGGAGGAGGAGCAAGGTGCTCGGGGGACATTGTTATGGCAAGTTCTTGGCTACAATGGCTTTGCAGCAGTTTTCTTGGCAGCTCAAAGTTCAGCTGTGTGGCACACAAACAAACTCCTTTGCTAACTAGCCTGGCAAATGCCAACCCCTAACCCCTTAACCTCTAACCTCAAGCAGTCAGCTTGCCACACCCCTCCACACCCCTCCCCGTCTACTAACCTTTCCATAGCCCATTGCTTCTACTTGACTGCTTGGCTAACCCAAAACGCACTTAACACTTGCGTCTGAGTTTAGCGCAACTTTTGCGCACGGCAAAGGCTGAAAACTATTTAATTTTATTTTATCCTTTTTTTTATATATTTTCTATGTGTTTTTTTACCTATGTCGAGTCGAGCAGTGCTCGGTGGATTTTACAGAAATCTGCTTCAGTGCGTCACGTAGGCGCTTCAAAAGTTTCTCACAATTTTTTTTTGCTTTTCTGTTTTTTTTTTGTTCTTGGATTTCTGTAAAATTTACGATTTAACGTGAAACTAGAACAAAACAAAGAGCCTTATGGAGAGACAGCGTGCATTGCTGGGTCATGTACTACTTAAAAGAATGGCAAACTTGGAACTTTGGAAAACACGAGACCGAATCTCCCGCTAAGTAAGTGAGACCTAGGAAGGACGGAAGGAAGGAGGGAGTGGGGGATTCTGGGCGGGGTTCAGCAGCACGTACTTTGGATTTTGTTGCGTCGCCGTCTTTATTGCACTTAAGATTTACTCATCAGCAGGTGTGCCCACAGTTCTAGCCACATCCAAACCCCACTTCCCCTCCTCCCACCAAATGTCCGACCGTGCACAGTGGATATACGATTGAATTTTAAACAACCCAAGCCAGCCGCAGCAGCAGCAGCAGCAGCTGGAGAGGAACCACCATCGCATCCACCATCCACTGACGGCTTTTGCAATTTTTATGTGCAATTTTGTATTTTTTGTCTGTTGGAGCCGTCAAGTGACGCTAGTCGCCTGTCGCTCGTTAAGGATGGGTGTTATCCTTGCTTTGATTTAGTGTGCACCACCTGGCCAACAAGCAGGCAAGGCACCAGCCACCAACCCAACACCCGCTGTCGCAAATACAATTTAAATTTTTAAGCGGCGTCTACTTTGGCAGGACTCCGACCAGGACACTGGAATTCGTGTCACGCAGCAGCAGCTCACCCAACGACGCTGCGTGGCAGGGTGGCAGGGGTGGCAGCGTCATCAGCATCCACATCAGCATGTTGTCCTGCGCCTGCGATTTGACTTGATTTTTATCTACGCTCGCCACTTTCCCAGTTTTTTTTTTTTTTTTTTTAGCTCATCGTTGAATGCTGCAATTTCAACCCGTTGATGGATTTCATGTGCGTCCTCGCTACTTTTTTTTCCGTTTGCGGCTGCTGTAAAATCAGCGCCAAATCAGTGCCAAAAACAGCTGATGAGCGGGGTGGGGTGGCGGTCGGGTGGGTGGCTGGGTGGTTGGGTGGTTGCTTGCATAACAGCAGACAAACTTGAATTGATGACACCCGCAGCATTAGTGCTGCCTGTCACCGATACTCACAAATGCGTTTGCCCCCTGCCGTTCAATCCCAACCAGCCACACCACCAAAACCCCACTCCTCCCCCTCCTCAGCACAGTTTACATGTCGCAGGCACATTAATGACGCTAAATTCTGTTGATTAGATGCCCAGCGAATGCGACACTCGTTCCTGACACCACCGCAGCTCTGCACAGTTTGGTGGGGTGCAGTCCATTAAGTGAATGAGGGCGGAAGAAAGGGGGTTGGGGTGTGTGCGAGGGCTGTGCTCACTCAGCTGCAAATATTCGCCTTTGCGTGAGAGTTTGCTAGTTTTTTGTGCACAAACCAAGAATATTTTGGAGCCGAAAAATCGATGACTTTGGTGAAAATTGCATTTTTGAATGAGAAGATTTAACTATCGAAATTCAAATAAATAATTTGCTGAATAGTGAAAGTTATATTTAAAAAAGCCTAAAATAGTTTTTAGTACTCAAAAATAGCGCATTAATTTTGTGCAATCAATTGAATTATTTTATTTATTTTTTATTCATTTATTGCAAGTTATTTTTATTGCATATAATTATTTATATTGTATTGTATATACATATATATTTTATTGTATATATTATTATATTATATTATATTATATTGTATATCTATTATATATAGATATTATATTGTATATATTATATTGTTTATCTGAAACTGCGTGGAATTTATTAATTTATTTTTTCTTCGCAAAGTTTATTGACTTTAAGTTACCAAAACTTTTTAAAATAAAATGATAACTTCTAAATTTTTAAGGCATTTTTTCTTTAGCCAATTTAAAGTTGTTGGCCTAATGGAAAACGAGTTAAAGTTTGTCCATTGAAATGCTCTTAGCTGTTTTTAGGCTGAAAACTTGCTGTCATTTAATGTGGGTGTTAACGCTGTGGCCTAATTGAAAAATCAACGTTTAACTATCAAATGAGAAACGGGTAAATTGCAGCAGTGGCAACACTCAGCCGTAACATCAATACACACCACACACACACACACACACACACACGAACACACATGTGGCAGATGTGGTAGCCGTGGAAAATGCACCAGACTGTGTGTCATATAAATGAACACAAGTATTTTAGCAATAGCACACACACACACACACACACACACACACACACACACACATAGGCAGTAACACACACAAGCATGCGACCAGTAAACCACCCAAAACCTCCTATGCAAAATGCATGCTAACAACCACTTAGCGCATACACACACACACACACACACACACACACACACAGAGAGCCACACACACACACCACTCTGCAGTCTGCGCCGAGGATGATGATGATGATGAACAACTATTAAAGAAATTGCGGGGCTGATACCCAAAAAGCGGGCGAATTTTATTTGCAACAAATTTGAGGCAAGCGGAAATGCATGCGGGTGCGTTGAAAGTTGCCAAATGTCGATCCCCAAAAACTTCTCCAAAAACGCGACAGCCTGTGTAAATATACAAAAAGTCGGCGGAAAGTGGAAATGCTGGAATATGCTATATATATATATATATAATATGCACCCTTGGGTTACCAATCAAAGTTCCCATATAATAATAGTATGCTGTTGCAAAAGCCAGTCTGGGGAGGGGTGGAGGGGTGTATAAAGTTTCTCGCTGATATTTTCGCAACTCGTGCAGAACTTGAAACCAACTCTTAACCAGCAGTTTTAATTCGCGAGCTCATCTTAAATGAATTTATCTTTGAACAAATAAAATGACGACGCCGCCAGCTTTTTCGACTTAATGATGTGGTTTGTCTGTGTGTGTGTGTGTGTGTGTGTGTGTGTGTGTGTGTGTGTGTGTGTGTGTGTGTGTTGCGTATCCACAACCTGGAAACTGTGCAAAGCAACAACTCTTAACTCTGAAATACACTTTGTTAATTTCTTACAAGCCAAGTTAAAAGACTCAAGTGAAATTCCGTTAACCAATTTGTTCAATTCAAAATAGACAAACCAAAAACACCTACTTAATTAGTCTAATCTGGGCAAAAAACCAAAGTTATATTAAAAAAAAAATAACTTTTTTATTAAAGTGTAAAAATCAGTTGAAGACTTGCAACAACAACAACAAAAGCAGCGCCTGCCATGCAACCTGCAACCTGAGTCAGCATTAATGAATGCGAGGCGCCACGAGGCGCTGGTTGCAACTTAAATTGCTGCCGCTTCCGGCTGCTTTAAATACCATTTTGTCACGCACACACAATGTTGTTGTAGTTGCCACAGCTGCCACCTTCATTTGCGAAGCCGCAATGTAGCCGTAGGTGTCTTTAATAGGGTCGCCGCCAAACATTGTCTTAGTTGTTGGCCCAATTGGCTAGGGGGGGAGGGGCTCGCTCAATATGTCTGGCTAACTGACTCAGCAGTTTGATTGCCAGCAGAAGGAAGCAACTTTTCTATTTTACCTTTTGCTGTTTACTTCCGTTACCCCTCACACACACACAAACACACACACACACAAACACACACACACACAAACACACACAAACACATGGGACAACTTCAACTTTGGCTTCATTTCGCGCACGACGTAGCTCAAAGGGTTTTGGGAAACGGTGTAGGAAAGGGTGAGGGGAGGGTGAGGAGGGGTATGGAGTTGAGGAGGAGGTCATCCGTAACACATTCCAGCTACTGAAAACTACACATAATAAAACACTTGCGCACTAAGGTTAAATTTCTTAACTTTGTCGGCTGTGCAGGGTTTGTGCTGACACCTCTCTTCCCTCTCTCTTTCTCTCTTGCTCTCTCTATCTCTGTCTCTTTCTCTCTCTTTACCTCTGCAAATTAAAACTAAAACGTTGCAACATTTTCGCGCTATGTTTTCACTTTGTAGCACTCAGTCTCAGTGCCACCTCATTGGGGGCTTGTCACTTATTGAAGAACCAGCTGGAAAATGCTCTGGTCCCCCTCTACCTCTCCACTCCTGCTGGCAGCTCCACCTGGCGTGTCGTGCTGTGCTGTGCTGTGCTGTGTGTCCTGTCGCCATTGCGCCTGTAAAAGGTGTGCTTTTAATTGTAGTCGTCGCTTGTTGGCCCCGCAATATCGTCTTCATATTAAGCACAAATCGCCCGAGATCCAGCGAAACTGCAGCGAGGAGCGGCTCCTGGCACAAATAGTTGCTATTGTTGTTGTTGTTGTTGTTGTTGTTGTTGTTGTTGTTGTTGCTGCTGCTTCTTGTTTGACTGGTTGTTTTGCAATAATTTAGAAACTTTCGCTGAGTGTGTATTTTTGCTTTTGTGGCAAGCAGCGTGTGGAGTGAAGTGGCGCAGGCAAGTAGGATATCTAAAGGATTCCACGTCGCGTGCGCAGTTTACAGTTAACGGCAAAAGTTCATGCACAACATAGCACACTAATAATAAACACAAAACCCTGGCTTTTTGTCTTTACAAGTTTATGAACCGAAATCGATGCGTATACTTAATAACAGTTGGGATTTTGTTGGTTTTGTTTTGTGCGGTAAACTCTTTGAGAGGGAAAATCCAACTCAAGCATAGTTTTTAATTTAACAGCTTTTTTATGTATAGAAATTAAGATTTATAGTTAGGAAGAATTTGCCCTTAAACAAACGCTATTTTTTTATTAAAATATAAATTATTAAATTTTGGAGAAAATCCAATTGAAGCATGGTTTTTAATTTAACAGCATTTTTATGTATATAAATTAAAATTTACAGTTAGACAGAATTTTTCATTAAAAAAACGCTTTTTTTTATTTATATATAAATTATTTGGACAAAATCCAACTTTAGCATGATTTTTAATTTAACAGCTTTTTTATGTATAGAAATTAAGATTTCCAACTAGGCAGAATTTGCTATTAAATAAACGCTTCTTTTAAATATATATATAAATTATTATAATTTGTAGAAAATCCAACTAAGGCATGGTTTTTCATTTAACGGATTTAAGATTTACAGTTGGGCAGAATTTGCAGTTTAACAAACGCAATTTTTTATTTATATACATTATATTATTATTTGGAGAAAATCCAACTCAAGCATGATTTTTAATATGTCGGAATTTTTATGTATAGAAATAAAGATTTATAGTTAGGTAGAATTTGCCCTTAAACAAACGCTATTTCTTTATTAAAATATAAACTATTAAATTTTGGAGAAAATCCAATTGAAGCATGGTTTTTAATTTAACAGCATTTTTATGTATATAAACTAAGATTTCCAGCTAGGCAGAATTTGCTATTAAACAAACGCTATTTTTTATTTATATATTTATTATTTAGTTTTGGAGAAAATCCAATTCAAGCATGATTTTTAAGATTATATTTATTTATATTAAGATTTACAGTTAGACAGAATTTGCCCTTAAGCAAACGCTATTTTTTATTTGTATATAAATTATTATAATTTGGAGAAAATCCAACTGAAGCATGATTTTTATTTTAACAGCAGTTTTATGTATATAAATTCAGATATTCAGTTAGGCTGAATTTTTCGTTAAACAAACGCTATTTTTTTTATTAAAATATGAATTAATAAATTTTAGAGAAAATCTAATTCAAGCATAATATTTAATTTAACAGCTTTTTCATGTATAGAAATTAAGATTTACAGTTAGACAGAATTTATCGTTGAACAAACGCTATTTTTATTTATATATTTATTTTATATATATTTTGGACAAAATCCAACTCAAGCATTGTTTTTAATTTATCAGTATTTTTATATATGTATATGTATTTTTTATAGAAATTAGGATTTACAGTTAAGCAGAATATTTTGTTAAGCAGCATATTTTTTGAACAAATACTATTTCTTTATTTATATATAAGATTAATGATTTTTAATTTAACAGCATTCCTATGCATTCTTATAACTATATTTTAAAAATAGCGTTTTAAAACCGAGTTAAATAATATATAAATAGTCATTTGAATAAGTAATTTAATACACGTTTCGTCTAATAAAGTAATATTCAAAACATAACAGGTTTTTAGTGTTTTTCTTCTATTTAAACAACCAATTTTTTCACACCTACTTTGACTTTATTTCTATATTTTTTTCGTTTCAGAAAAGAGTTATAAAACACACAACAATTACAAGTCAACTTCCACTTATTTCGCCCACTGTTTGTTTTTCGTATTTAAGCAGTGCTTGAACCCCTTTAGGGCGTGTCTCACTCTCTCTCTCTCTCTGTCTATCCCCCTGTTGCTCCCTTTTACTGACACTCCCCCATTTAAGACTGCCACCATTCAAAGTCTTTCGCCTTTGAGATTTGCGTGTTTCGCTTAATGAAGAAGACAAATAATCGCGCAATTAAAGCCTTTTAGCTTTAAGCGCAAGTAAATAATTGCTGTGAGTGCAAAATGAAACACACAGACGCAGACATACACACACACACCCACACACACCTTATACACACACCTTATACACACTCACATTCAGTCAGCACTGGCTGCACTAACAAATGGTAAATGTATTCAAACAACAAATCTTAATGGCACGCTAGAATGAATAGTAAACGAGCTCATGGTGCGAGTGAGGATTGTAAAGGGGTGTGGTGGGGTGAGGGGAAGGGTAAACAGTTGAGGGTTGCAGGTGGCACGGCAGATAGGAAGACGACTGACTGCTGTTGGCTGGCTGCCTAGACGTGCCCCACATTTGGCGCCTAGACACTGAAAAGGGTTTGGGGCTAAGAAAGCGAAGGCAATGTATATCTATCTCGCTCGCACACTCACACACACGTGCACACTGCTGAGTTGACTTGGCTTCCGTGCAAAATTCTTAATTGCACCTGTGTACGGCGCTTTCCGCTGACGCCGCCTGGGATGGAATATCTGGATAGCAAGTCGGCGCTTGAGCTTGATGGGTTAGATTAACTGCCTGACAAGTAACCTCATCCTACACACACTCTCGCACGCACCAGCACACACACACACACATACACATACTTGCAGACTTTGTTGCTGTTTCCGGACGACTGTCAGTTGAATGTAGCAATCCAAGTACGCTGTTGGGGCGCGTCTCGACTTGTAATTTTTTCACGGCTTATCCTCCCTTCAGAGCCCCCGGCCATCCGCAACCCCCCCTCCACGCAAGCCACCCCCTTTCCCCACACGATTCGTCGTCAAGTGCTCTTGACTCACGTGCTCAGCACTCGTAATTATTTTTCTTATTGTTCGAATTAAATGCTCGAGGATTTATGTGATTTTTCCTTACGCCCAGTTAAGATCCAACACACAAAAAAACAACAACAACAACAACAAAAATGAAAAGAAAAGTTATTAATTGACGTTGCATGCAACGGGGGTCAAAAGGTGCGCCAAGTTGCAAGCGAAAAGAGACGAGAAAAATTCGGGCTCGTTGAGATTTATTATATTTTTTTTTTTATCGTTTTTGTATTTTTTTTGTGGTTTTTGCATTGACACTTGGCATAATTATAGCACTCGGAAATTGAATTCTTCAACGGAAATTGATTTCATAACCAAACTGAGACGGCGACAAAAATATGGCCACAAATTTAGTTCGTTAATCTTGCCATTTGAAGTGGCTGGAAACGATTTGTGAAGAAGAAAAAAAAATATTACTTTGTCAGTTTCAGGGTTAAATGAAGAAAGAAAACAGAAAGAAATTCATTACAAATATTTATTTATATATTTTCTTTACAGTTAAATTTATTAACACTTAAATTAATTAAGACGAATGCAAAATTGTTTTGTAAATCAAATAAAAACCATATTGAATAAATGCTTTTCCCACATAATAAATTTTCTTTAATCTCAATCAAAAGTTGTTATGGATTTATGGGTACAGTTTTGGCCACAGGCTGAAGTCAACTTTAAAACTAGAAATCTTGAGCAACCCCATTCGAAATATGGTGAACCATAAGTGGCAAGAACACATTATTTTCCAAAGTTGCTTGATGGCCTTTTGTATGTGGCGCCGTGTTAAATTCAAATTTATTTGTTGGTTCTGAAATTGATAACATAACTTTCTTCAGGTTTCCGCATCGTTAGCTCGTTATGCAGCGGAAAGTTTTATATTTCAACAATTTTACAATTTCCCAATGCTATCTACCTACCCCACACCCTACACTCCACACATCCCCAGCATCCCCCACCGATTCGAAAAACTTCATCGCATGTCTGTTCTATGCAAGTCGCGGCGAAAATTGTGCCGAAAATTGTCATTTGAAAGGAGGCGCTGAAGCCTTGGCTGGTTTTACCACAGCTTCTGGCTGCTCCATGCTCCACTGCAAAGTCATAAATTACAAAGCGAGTCATTGGAAAAGCAGCCACCGACGCAGTCAACGCCAGAACGTAACTGCCCTTCTCCTCCAGCCCCCTCCCCCTTGCTGTGGCCATTGAAGAAGTTTTTAGCTACTTTCTGGCTAGTGAAAATTGTTAAATTTATGCATGTATTATTTGATTTGTGTGTTGCTGCTGATGTAATTTATTTGCCATGACACTCGACACTCGACATTCAACTTTAACAATTCTCACTGCTGAAGTGCGTACCCTGAACTTACCAGCACTTTTGGCTAAAAGTCATATAAATGTTTATTAGACTAAACAAATGTATGTTGTCCCCCCACACACATCCCTCTCCACACACATTCAACGGAGCAGAGAGAGACACCAACTTGTACACTCAATTTGAAAATATGACAATTTCTGCATATGTATTCAATGCGTTCCGCCCTCTCCCCATCATGCAGCCAGACAAAGGAAATGAATTTAGTTTTGGCCAAATGTAGCTAAGGTCCACAAAAGGTACAACGCTAGCAGATTTTCTTATCAAGTGGCTGCTGCAACTATTCATAGCAAAAGGGGCCAGCAGGGTTGTTGCCACATTGGGTGGCAAGTCGCTTAGAACATCAGAAACAGAATCATATTTGGCTAACATCAAATATGGGGTGAATATATATTGTGCAATGGCTTGAACATTTAAATATCCTGTATACATTTTGAATAAAGTGAACCAAGAAAGCCATGAATAATTAAGATAAGATTTTATTAATTAATTTTAAAGAAATAAATAAATTATTATCATAAAATAATTTATTTTAGCATTGTTTAACATTTTTGTAAAATACAGTTAACAATGGTGTGCAGCAACCCTTTCCGTTTTTTGGTTTCTCTAGGGTATAAAATTGTCGCGGTTGACATCTTAGCACTGGCAGCATATGATCCGTATCCACATATTGCGACCCTTTGCTGTGCCACCAGAATCAGCAACACTGCTGCCACCCCTTCCCCCCCTGCCGCACCAGTCAAAGCATTACTTTTTCTTTCATTTTTCCGACAGCCACAGAAAAAATTCAATTGAACCAATAGAAGAAAAGTGGTAAATGTTGAAGCATTCGCTTTCATTTCGCTGCCACAACTAATTCGCACACCATAACAACACATGCGTGTGTGTAAGTGTGTGTGTGTGTGTGGGTGTGTGTGTGTGGGTATGCTTGTTCATAAACATGAAGTAAACAGGATAATAGCAATAAAATATAAGCGCCAGTCGCGCAGGATTCAAAAAGAAATGGTTACCCCGCTTGGCTTGTGGTTGAGGGAGGATTGTGAGGGGTGGGGCAGGGGGGGTTGGATTGGGGGCTTCTTGACTAGCTTCGACTAGCTGCGACTCTGCTTGTCACAACATAAGTTTGACTGTTTTGGCCTCGCATTTTTATGACTCGTTCGCGCGCTTCTACACAACAATAGCAGTTATATCAACAGCAACAACAACAACAACAACAACAATAGTAACAATAACAACAACAACACGAAACAACAATCGTTTGCATTCCTTTGAATTGTTGTTGTTGTTGATTTTGGCTCATTTGGTTTTTTTTGCTATGTTCTGCGGGCTCTTTTTTTCGAGGTGGTTGCTGCCATTTGATGTCACTTCTCACTCCTCACCCCTCACTATTCGAACGTGCAAGGGGGGGGATTTCGACAACAACTGTGACGTAATATGCCCAATAAGTATTTACCAAAATTGGTTTTGCCCCGTCAGCTGATTTGGCCTTTTCTGCGTCTTTGAACTTTTATTAAAAATAAATCTATGCCTGACGAAAGTTTTATATTGATATTTTTATAGTTTTGCTAAGAACAATTTTATTCGAGTTTGATTTGCAAATGGTTGGAATTAAAATATTAAAATAGTATTTAATTTTTGTCATCCACAATTTTTTCGTTATATCAAATTGTAGTCATCTCATTTATTAAGAAAAAGTGCATCTTTTATTAATTAAACGAAATAAATTATTAAAAGTATTTGGCATTAAAAAATATTTAGCGCTAAGCTTACCTTTTACAAAAAATAAATAAACAATCAGCAAACTATTATTAATGAACAATTAATTTGTTGGCGTTTATAACTCCTTTTTTTTAAAGTAAAGTAAAGTAATATTAATTATATTTGTAGTTTACTATATTCAATTAATTATGATATGATATGCAGCCATTGATATTGCCAGCTAAAAAGCATTTTACAAATAATTAATGTTATTTGAAAAAATTGTAAAACAATAATTTTGTTTCAAATGATTATTGGAGTGGTGTTTGTTTTTGCGCACCGATGACTCAATAAAAATTGCACTTTTATCAATTTAAGGACGAAGCCGAAAAAAAAAAAAACAGCCAAATGGGAATTGTAACAAAAAAAGGCGCATGAATTATGCCTGCAAGCAGAAACCATAAAAAATATATAAGAGGCTGCACAAAATGAATGGCTTACCCGGGGAAGAGGAGCATAGAGCTATGGGCGGAATGGCCTGGCCTGGCCTGCCCAGTATCTCATACTCCCATATGTAGCGCCAATATTTACTTTGGCTACATTTGCAAATGGAGCATTACGAAAATAAACAAATTTTCATAAATGACAAGTACAAAGGGTGCATCAACGGAACGGGGTAGAGCAATCGCAGATGGAGCAACAGCAGCGGCGGCATCCGCACAAAGGATGCTTTGCCTGAATGTATGTATATGTGTGTGTGTGTGTGTGTGTGTGTGTTTGTCTACGAACAATTTTCAATTTGAACGATGCTTCAAGCTGTGGACGGGGCGGGGCGAGTCTGCAATTGGGGCATGTAAATTTGTCGCAGCATCAACAGCAACAGCAGTCACCACCACCACCACCAGGATGAGGCAGTAGCAGGCAACGACAATGGCACAGGGAAATCCTTGATAGTCGATATTATTTTTCTTACGGCGCTCCATTTGTTCCTTGGCTGCAATTTGTCAACTTTGCTCGCCGTTTGCCATCGTCATCGTCGTCGTCGAATCGATTTCCATTTTATTGCCAAATAATGTATTTTTTTTTTTTTTTTTTTTTTTTTTTGGTTTACTCATAGATTGCGTCATGTTATTTATGGAGGCACGGGACGCGAAAAAGGGGTTGGTTGTCGCATGCAGTCACAAAATGTAAGGTATGAATTGCATGTCAAAATGTTTTATTGGCTAACCATTTTTTATGCAATTTGATAATCAGATGCGCAATAAATCGGCGGCCCCAAGGTGTGCATGCAATCGAACTGCTGCCAACTTATCGCAATCTCAAAGAATTTGACTAATAGCGCCTTGAGGAGGAAATTGTGCGCCACCAGGCAAGGCACTTGGGCAACTTTCTGTGGCAGTCAAAATCGGCCACCTGGTCAAACTAATTAAGGGTCAAACAATGGGCTCAAATACATAAATCAATCAAGCACAAAACAACTTGACGAGTTTCATGTCGCACACCAACCACCCCCTTCCCCCATTCACCATCTCAATCACTGTGCACAACAAAGCGAACCCGAGCCATGATTAATTACACTGCACGAAATTCCAAATGCGTTTCAATACCCTTTCCGCAATTACAAATGAGTAATAGAAGAGAAGAATGTTTGCCTGACCAAAAGGGGCACAGAAGATCTTAAAATATTTGGGAATAGAGCAGGCTTAGTGAAGGATTCGTTAGTTCTGATAAAAGATATATTGTAATTTTAAGGTAACAATTGTGAGGTACTCCCTACATTTATTTTTTAGTCCTCAATCTTATTTGAATCCATCTGCAAAATAATTGAATGTATTTTTTCCTACATTCCTACATTTATTCTTTAAGCTAAAAACTTTTTAGAACCCCCCTGGAAAATAATTGAATATATTTTTTCCTACGTTCCTCCATATATTCTTTAGGATAAAAACTTATTAGAACCCACCTGGAAAATAATTGAATATATTTTTTCCTACATTTATTTTTTAGTCTTAAATCTTATTAGAATCCACCTGCCAAATTTTGAATATATTTTTTTTCCTACATTCCTACATTTAATCTTTTTGCTAAAAACTTTTTAGAACCCCCCTGGAAAATAATTGAATATATTTTTTCCTACATTCCTATATAAATTCTTTAGTCTTAAATCTTATTAAAACCAACCTGAAAAATAATTGCATATATTTTTCACATTTCTTGGGTGTTACTTAGCCGTTAATTCAGCGATTGATTGTTTAATATATGTCTCAGCCAGGGCTGGCTGCACAAAGTATTTCCGAAATTAAATATCTGGATGATACCTTGTCATGTTCTCTTAATTGGATCGGCGAGGGTAAATTAGCAACGACCCCTTTTTGGCTTTTGTTTTGTATTTCAAATGCAATTTCACTTTTTGAGCATTAAGGCTAATTAGCCGAGACCCAGATCCCAATCCAGATACTGGCGCGAACGAAGGATGACTTCCGGGCAACTCCTTCCGCACCTCCCGCTCCAACTGCGAGTTGGCGAGACTTTTTCCCTGAAAAATGTATTCAGGAATTGTAAATAACTTTAGAGCGCGTTATTTCGTGGATTATGCTCACGCCCCAGCGGTCGCCACGCCCACAGCGCGAGCGCAATACGCCCATCGCTTGTTTACTCTTTGCCATGACAAATGCCTCGACATAAATCTCAGACGACGATGGACCACTGATTCCACGAGGACAAAAGCCTCCATCGCTGGTCAGGCTTGGCACCAGCTCGACTGGTTGGCAAAAGTTAATCAACATTTCATTAATTAATTTCTTTAAAAGACGACTTTTCTCGTCCCCATTCCGCCTCCTCGGAGGACAGAGGCGCACAGACGCTGCAGAAAAATGACTTTAGCCAGGACGAGGCGACCTGATAGCGACTTGGATACGACTATCGTCCAAGACGGTTGGTATTTAGCAAATTATGTAAATTGGTTAAAAGCTTTTCCGGTTTTGAATTAGCAGCATCATCAGCAGAATTACGAGATATTTTATTTTTCACAACTTTTCTGAGTTATTTTCTCCATTTTAGTTTAACCAGGGATGGCAACCAGGGACATCGTAGTTCCTTTCCAAGGGTAATAAGTTTTTATTTACTTGCATTGGAATTAAAAAATAAATTTAAGCTTTTATAGTTTATTAATAATAATTATGTAGTTTTTGCAATAATTATCGTCATTAGTCTCATTTTAATTGCTTTGCAAAATATTTTATAAATTTTTGGAATTTTATAGTTATTTTGAAAATGATTGAGTACACATTAATTTTTATTTATATTTTAATTGTTTAGGCATCAAAGGAATATTTCCAAATATTATGAATATTATTCCAACTGGTGCTTTAATATTAGTTAATGCATTTTGCATTTGCCAAAACAAATCGATATAATTTGCATTTTGGGGCATGTGTGCTAATTAGGAATGCAGCGTGAAACTGCAGAGAAACTGGATTCAATTTAATTAAAGAACGTGATTAGAGTCAGATATTTAGAGACTTGACACAGAAGGCCTAGGAGCAGCAGCAGAGGTTGGGGAGGGGCATTGGGAGTGGACATTCAAAGTGCATTTAATTAAGCACGCAGAACTGCAGAGAGAATTTGATGATGACGGAAAAGTGTGGGGAGGAGGGGTGTAGTGGAGCTGGAGGTGGTTGGGTGGATCAAAAATAAATGAATCAAAACAATTGTAAATACTGAAACACAAAAGCAATTAGTGACACACAAAGCGGAAGTGCAAAAAGTGAAGCTGTTGAAAATAATTAAACAAAACAAAATAAAAGAAGAAAAACAGGCAATCTGTGGGGTGCTGGGGGTGGGGGTAGGAGGTATGGTTGCTGTTGTCTATGTGCAACGGGGGCAATGAGTGCGCAAGGCGCCAAAATAAACAAAGCGCACTGTTTGCTAGGCTTGCAGCATGAATGAGAGAAAGAGAGAGAGAGAGAGAGGGGGAGAGAGGGGGTACGCTGGGTGTCGAGTGGGTGGGTCATGGTGTCGGAAATGTGGCAGCCGCAACTGAAAAGTGGCCAATGTAAATCTAATTAAAAGCAAAACAAAGCTACTCTCAGCGTGCCACTCAAATTATAATGCATACACTCTACGAGTAGCATATTGTGGGAGGGGGGGGGGGATGGGGTGTCTGAGGGGGCAGCCGTAGGGGCAGTCGCAATCAGTGCAAGAGAGAGCAAGAGCAACTGAGGCGCTGACTGTTCAACCTTTGGCCAGGAAGTGGTTCAGCAACAGCGTTAAAAATTTAACAAATATTTTTGCTGACTAATTTTTAATTATTTTTAAATAGTTTTACACTTGAAATGTTTTTTTTTTAATCTTAAAAATTTAATTTTTATTTAAACATAAAACAGTTAGTTGGTTTAAGCCAGGTCGTATATGAAGTCAGCTAACTAATACAATTAAAATGTGAAACTAAAAGGAAATTAATATTAATAATCGATTTGATAGACTTAATTAATTAAATTATTCTCTTGCACATTTGTCCCACTGTGCGTGGCAGAGCACAGCTCGCTTAGCTGTCCACAATGAAGCAGCGACAAATGCCAACACGGAAGTGCATAGAATTTCATGGAATGAGCCTATAGAGATTTCCGTGTACCACCTCCTTGCCTCTCCCAGCCGCATTCTCATCCGCTCCTCATATATGCTCCTCAGGCGAGTCCGTCTGCTGAACTCGAACTCGAACTGGATGCGTCGCTGGCCTGGCCTCTCCTGGCCTGGCCTGGACTTGGCGCTGGCATTTGGGGCCTTTGGCACGTGAAGCGACGTTGTCGCATCGTTTGCCAAAATCCGCATTAAATTTATTCAGTTTTGTTGCTCGACAAACGTGGCTAAAACTGTCAGAATGGGCATTTTCTTGGGCGATGCCAAGCTTTTTGGGCAGTGGCTGCTGCAGCTCCTGCAGCTGGCTCTGCTGTTGTTTGCTGCTGCTGCTGCTGCTCCTGCTCCTGCTGCTGATGACGGCACTGACGATGATGTTGCTGGCCAAGTTTTTGGCAATTGCCATTGGTTCATCCGGATCAGGTTTCCGCGCGTTTGCCACTTGGCAAGGTGCCTCAACGCAATCAGCCAAAGGAAAACAAACACATACCACAACAAACGAATCTTAAAAAAAATTACTTACACTCATACACACACACACACACACACACACTAACACACACACACACATACAGACAGACAAAACGTTTTGGTCATTTTTGGCTGTGATTTTGCAATTAAATAGAGTTCAAAATAGGCAATGGGTTTGGTCAGGGGCAACATCAAGGCCTGGGGCAGGAACAAGTGCTTGCGTCTTGCTCTGAGTTGAGGCGAGGCGAGTTCAATGACAAATTCATGTACATCTGCAATGGGCACAAGCACACATTTGGGGCCGACTATTTATATGCCGCCTTCTGCATTATTTGCAGTTCATTTGGCCCGCCTCTGAAGTAGATATATATATATATAAGGAGAGTATTTTGTATACATATTATTAGTAATAGTTTCCATTCTTTTCCGTAATTTATTTGTAAGCACTTCGAATTCCATATAAATGCTGCTGCATTATACCTTTGTGCATTTTATAATAGCCCTTTTTTTTTTTTGTGTATTATTAAACAAAATTTATGGCATCATTTCCTCAGTCAGAGGGCATTTAATATGTTGCCGGCTTTGCTTACATATATTTCAAGAACTTTCGAAAGGGGTAAGTAAACCAAGTTAAAAAAAAAATATTTATTGCCAACTTTAGCTGAAATTCATTATTTTATATTCGCAACAGCAATTTGAAATGCAATTAAATAATTGTTCTTCTCGTTTTATTTGCCAATTGACTTTATCTTTTTCACATACAAATATTTCACAGTTTGTCTTTTATATGTATTTTACATATATTTATTTATTTATATATATAAAAATAAAATATCTTATTCAAATTTTTTTGCCAGAGCACAAATGTCAATGCAACATTTTTGTTGTTGCTGTTGTGGCAGACAACAAGAATAATGAAATTCAAGCTGAATCGGTTGGTAATTCAAGACTCATCCTATACGAATTGGATTGTATTTGTCACTGACAATTGACTCTTGGCAATATAGTTGGGGGACTACAGATACATATTTGCTGTGTGTGTCGAGGCACAATTTTTGTTGTGCCACCGGGCACATCGAAGCAGTTGAGTGAATTTATTAACGCGACACATATATGACATTTGACACATTGTTCAAGTTCCGCTCTGTGCTTAACTGTGTGTGAGTGTTGCGTGTGTGTGTGTGTGTGTGGGTGTGGATTGTAGGTGTTGGTGTTGCTGTTTGTCAGTCGCATTAGAAGTTGCACAGCACGTGTGTTACAGTTGCCCCTCGCTGCTGTCAACATTCTGCTGCTGCTCATAAATCGCAAATTATACACGCAGCCACGCCTACGCAGCGACGTCCGAACTGAGTTGTAGGGTTTGGCTTTTGTGCATAAGTGTGTGTAAGTGTATGTGTGTGTGTGTGCATTTTCATTGTTTTCACCTTACACCCTTTCACTCGCTGCACAATCTACAATCTGAAATTCGAACGTTAAACTTCACACATTGTCTGTGTTTTATTGCATTTGTCGTATTAGTTGTCTGATTTCTATTGCACTCTTTGTGGAATTTCTGTATTTTTACTGTTGTTATTGTTATTGTTGTTGTTGTGGGGCGACCATTGATATAAAACTGCGCTGCTTGGAGCTTGCAACAAACGTTTTTGTCTGCAGCACTTTCGATAAATATTTATTTTTAAAAGTTAAAGTGCCTCAAAAATTTGTATGTGTAAAGATTAGTCCCAAACTTTAACTAAAATATTTCAGAAAAATTACTTTAGCAAGGACGAGTCGATAGCTTGATAGCTTGATTAGCAGCATCATCAGCAGAATTACGAGATATTTTATTTTTCACAACTTTTCTGAGTTATTTTCTCCATTTTAGTTTGACCAGGTATGTCCACCAGGGACGTCGTAGTTCCTTTCCAAGGATAATAAGTTTTTATTTACTTGCATTGGAACTAAATAATAAATTTAAGCTTTTGTAGTTTATTAATAATAATTATGTAGTTTTTGCAATAATTATCGTCATTAGTCTCATTTTAATTGCACGGAAAAATATTTTATACATTTTTGGAATGTTATAGTTATTTTGAAAATGGTTGAGTACATATTAATAATTATTTATGTTTTAATTGTTTATGCGTCAAAGAAATATTTCCAAATATTATGAATATTATTCCATAGCAGTCGCTAACTGGTGCTTTTATATTAGTTAATGTATTTTGCATTTGCCAAAACAAAGCGATATAATTTGCATTTTCTGGCATGTGAGCTAATTAGGAACGCAGTGTAAAACTACAGAAAAATCCAAACCTGTGTTTTTTTTTCAGAATTCAACCGACATGTCGCTCCAATATACCAATGACAATTGCTGCTGTCATTCTTCATTTTTATTTTAGACATTGCGTTGCCAATTTACCATTTAGCAGCAATTTCATATGCAGCACATTTTTGAAATCGCACTTTTGCTTTATCTATTTGATTGTCTTTATTTTTATTTAAGTGCTCGCACAAAGTTGGCCAAGCATAATGCATGCCATGACTTACAACGCGTATGCCCAATATGGAATTGGCTTTATTGAAAATCGTATGAAATTCAATTTGCCAAGCGTTCGGGCCATAAAAACCAGATCTGGGCCCCACTCTCTCAATCACCCCAAGCAGTGCGCACTTGAATGGCGTTGCACTATCTAGAGGAGTAGTTGGAGGAGTAGGAGTAGTAGGAGCAGTAGCAGGAACAGTAGCAGGAGCAGGAGCAGGAGCAGGAGCAGAAGCAGCATCAGCCGCAGCAGCAGCAGCGATTTGCTATCAATTTTAATATCACATAAAACTAAAGGCAAAGCCAAACTGGCGCGAAAAACAACAGAACCCAAATGTCGGGATGCGATGGGGTTGCAGCTATTGAAATTTTATCAAGTGCACATAAAACTCAAAAAGCCATGATGATATTGTATGCGGGGTGCGGGGTGCGGGGTGAGGCAGTGTTAGTGGCAACGATTGCTGCCTGCAACTATTGTAAAGCATTGACAATTTCCGTCACATCTCTGGGGCTAGTGCAAAATGGCAAATCAATAAAAACAAATTGAACTCGAATTCAATAATAAAAAAAAATATATATATAGATATATATATGTATATACATGCTCCATAAAATGTGGGATGGGGCAATGGGATATACGGATGCGAAATGGGGCATGGGGCATGGGTTATGGGGGTTAGCACAACTATAGCAAAACTTTAACAATGTTTTTAAAAAGATATACTGCTGTGCATGTTGTACGTGATCCCACGCCTCCTTTGCAATGGATTAGGGCAATTGAAGCTGAAGTGGGTGGAGGGGGGGGGGGGGGGAGTGTCAGAATGGAGGCAACATTGGAGTCAAGTCAAGTGCGACTTGGCAACTTCTGCGCTGCGGCTGCTCGAGCTAATAAAAGCCAAAATCAATGCCAATAAGTGTGTATGTGCTTGTGTGTGTATGTGTGTGTGTGCTTGTGTGTGTGTGTGTGTGTGTGTGTCAAATGCGATAAAATTTGGTCAGCATAAGGTTCAAATACTTTTATAAGGTGCTGTTGAAATGTATTTGTTGATTGCTTGGGTTGGTTTTTATTTACAGCTCGTTGTGCTTTCTATTTTCCTTTTATTTTGATTTTTTTTTTTTGCCTTTTTTGTGGTCAACTCGTTCGTAGCCAGGAAATTACCAAACATGTACAAAACAAGCCAACAAAAAAAAAAAAAAGGTCAAACAAGTAAGCAAAAGAAATGCGGTTTTTCATATGGCTTCGCATATGCTCCACATACACATTTACAGATTAGTTGTTGCCACATATATATATATATATATATTGCTGAGCAACAGCTTGGCCAAAAACTAAACCGTTGCTTTCATAAAAATCAACACATAAAAAACTTAGCCAAATATAAGCAACCACATCAATAAACCAAAATTTTTAATATAAATAACTCAAGTTGAATATTGTTCGAGTGACCGAAAGCTGATGCATGAATGCCCTTATTTTACAAGTGTGTGTGTGTGTGTGAGGGTGTGTGTGTGTGTGTGTGCTCGTGGGCATGCCATGCGTATCTTTGGTTTATGAGTTGTGTAAAATTTGACCAGCATAGCATTTGAATAATTGTTTACTTTGATTTGTTGCATTCCAAAAGCAAATTAATATTTGCTAATTTTATGCTGCCTACTTCGGGGCAAGTGCCTTAAACATCTGTTTGAAATGAATATTTGTTTTAAATATATTTTATGCTGCAAAAAGGATTTTGCTTTATTTTTATATACTTCGCTATATATATATATATATAAATAGGCCGTTGGGCTTCAAATTCAAAACGTCGACATATATGTGGGAATATTTTTTTTAATTACTAACTAAACATAAGAAATTACAATTTACCCGTGTGTAAATACAACATATTTTGTACTTAAAGTAAAAAATATATAGTATAAATATTAAAATAATAAGTATTAAAATATTTTGATATTAAAGCCAGGATACTCCATCAGTCAGCTCGTTCGTTATGGCCGCTGATTTAATACATTTCAAGCATTTAATTTTACTTTCTATGGCTGTAGCCCAACACACAAAAAAAAAAAAAATGTGCAGGAAAGCGAACTAAATAACACACAAAACAATTTTTTTGTTCGTTTATGTCTTTTAAGTTTCATCTACTGCGGCTGCTTTTCTTTCAGCATATATACATTATTTTCTTTTTTTTTTTTTTCATCCGGTTGCCTTTCAGACACATAAATAAACTTGTCACACGCAGGCAGCACAGATAAAAAGCAAAAAAAAAATAAAGCAAAAAAAAAACTGAAAATGAAGAAACTTGCTTAACTTCAGCCGGAAAGGACGCTGCGCTTTGAATGGAAGTCTTGGTTCGCCCCTCGTCGTGCTCATTAAGTGCAGAAAAAACGCCTTTTCACTGTCATTGATGTCATTCACGTGCTGGCAAAAAAAGTTTGCAATCGCCAGACATATGCTATACGTATATCTATATATATATATATAGAGAGTTAAAGCAAGATGAACAGTAAGTGGGGTGCGTGGGGGGGCAGAGCTGGTGACTGTGACAGTCATTCGAGTTTCTCGCTCATTAACCGCGTACGATGCTGACACGCTTGAGTTACTTTCAATTAAATGTCGATGAAAAGCTCGCGACACACTCGTCTAGAGAGCACACACACACAACACACACATACATAGTCTATGTGTGTGAATGTGCATAAATTAAAATTCAGCGATATTCACATTCGTTGTCCTCAATGAGATGGCACTCATAGCACGCGCCTATCCCACATTATTATGAGCAATTGTCTTGCAACTGAAAATAAATATATATAAAAATAAAAGCCACAGAAATGATTAAGTACGAAAGTACAAAAAAATGAAATGCATTCGTAAATAAAAGCAACATTTAATCCCGCCTGACATAGAAGCATCAATCCTCGGCATAGGCACATAAGCACAACTTGGCCAAAATGTGCGTATCGAATTTGTGCTGCTTATTTTGGCTAAATTCGTATAAACTCTGTTAATTTCCTGTGACTTGATTGATGATTCAATTGATTTAACTGCCATGACGGGAAACATTTGCCAAGTGTACGCAGCGGCAACATTTATTATTATCTTAAGTATTTATGACAGAGTGATTTTCCATATAATTTATATTTATATAATACATTTTCTGTGTGTGGTTGAATGTAAAAAAAATCTATAAATAACTGAATGTTATATGTTGTATGGAGTGCCTTGAGTTCCATCAAGAATTTTAATTATATTTAGTCAATTAATGTGTTTTTTTTAATTGTCGGTTGATTGGAGATTATTATTTATTTATTACCGCTTAAAGAATTTACAGCAAATTTGCATGTTAGCACCATTTAATCAGTGATTATATAATTTACTTGGCGTATGCGTTATATGAAAAAATAAGTTAATTTCCTGCTGCATATTTGCAGGCAGTTATATATTTTTAGCTACCCGTTTGGCCAATTATAAAATTAACTTGTTTTTACCCGTGTGGTTGTACAAAATGCAAAAAGTTACGCCCCCCTTTTTGCAGCAGCGAACGCCTTTTGCATGCGCGTAATTTATTTGTAAATTTCATGTAATTTATGCAACGCACACAAACACACACAAACAAACACACTCACTACAGTTGGCAGCAGGCAACCCTTGGGCATTGCTTGTGTGTGTGTGTGTGTGTGTGTGTGTGTGTGTGTGTGTGTGTGTGTGTGTGTGTGTGTGTGTGTGTGTGTGTGTGTAAACCAATTAAATGACCGTCGACGTGTTTTGTTTGCTTTACAGTTTTGTATTTTTCGCTGTTATTTTTTTTGTTGTTGTTTTTGCCGCGCTGATTTTATGTTGTTGTTAAATTTCATTTTGTTTTCTGGCACTTTTTGAGTAAGGGGCGTCTTAGATAATTTGTCTAACACACACACACAAACACACACACACACACACATAAGCTGATACCAATTTAACGCTTGGGTTCGGCTTTAGAAAAATTTGTTGTGGCACATTGGTTTATGCAAAGCTGAGCAGAGATAACGCTTTCCGTTTCGCCGGAGTTCCCAAATATATATCCCCAATTTTAGCGGCACACACAGTAGTCAGGTACTGACTACCCTCCCCCCTCCCACCCACCATATTGTTTTGACCATGTTGCCGGTGATGATGTTCTTGTTTCTGTTCCTGTGCCTGTTTGTTTTGTTTTGTTGGCTTTTGTTTCGCTTTGATTGTTATCACGATGTGTTAACGAGAACTGTGCCTGTTAGTTTCGCGTCATGTTTACTTGGCTGTCAGCTTGCATATGTATATGTGTGTGTTTGTGTGTTGTGTTGTGTTGTGTATGTTGGATGCTTGTATTGCGTGTAGGCAAACAGTACCCTCATCATAATCACCATCACGTCGGTATCATCATCAACATTGCATTTAGCATGTTGTCGCTGAGTTTCGTTAAACATTGCGCAAACCGTTAAGTGATCTTTGTCATTTTGGTGGCACAGACACCAACACACGCACACACACACACACACAAACCACACTTGACGCACGCTGCTTAGCACGAGTGTGTTGTGGGCGTATTGCCAAGTGCCTGCTGCCACTTCCAGAAAATGCTTCAGCAATTTAAGATATATCC
Source organism: Drosophila dives (assembly GCA_035042365.1). Classification (NCBI taxonomy): domain Eukaryota; kingdom Metazoa; phylum Arthropoda; class Insecta; order Diptera; family Drosophilidae; genus Drosophila; species Drosophila dives. The sequence continues at coordinate 31,367 of JAWNLJ010000414.1, read as the reverse complement.
CAAATTTTTAAACTACAATTGAAAATTAAATTTCAATGAAATAAAGACAAATGAAAAGCAGATAAACAGCAGAAAATTTTATAAAAGCAAATAATAAATTAGTATTTTTTTTTAATAAATTTTTAACAAATTGACATTTTGATTAACATAAAAAAAAAACTGTTATATTTTAAAACAATTTCAAAAAATTGGTATAAAAAATCTCGAGTGCACTTAATAAAAAAAATGTTGATGGCTTTTGGCGAGTGTGAAAATGCAGTAAATAAATGTGTGAAATGCGACTGCCTCTTCCACAAAACTAAAACTCAAATGATATATTAATTCAATGGAAATATTTTTGGCAAAATCTCCAACAGTTTTCTGTTAAAATGCGGTTCGCCTTTAAGGCCACGCCCAAATAATTATCTACTGCAAAAGCAAGCGTAAAAATAAATAGAAATAACAAAAAAAAAAATAAGAATAGAAAATGCTGAAAAACGAGGCAGCCAATTTTGAGCAGACACATTTGGTACTCAAGCACACACACATAGACACTAATAGCAACACACACACACACACACACATACACACAGAGACTAGATACACGCATAGAAGACACAATAGACAGGCTGAGAAAGAGTGTAGCAAAGGAAGCGCTGCCGGCGCTGGTGCACATTCTGTGTAAGTAATTTGCATACCGGATCAATCTTGAAAAATTAATGGCTTCCCAGACAGATAATGGTAGACCACACACGCAGCGGCACACGCAGCAGAGGAGGAAGCCGGGGCCACAGCGAAATGACGACGCAGCCAACCAAGAGAAACAGCAGTTGAGGCAGCAGTTGAGGCAGCAGTTGAGGCAGCAGTTGAGGCAGCAACAGCAGCATTTGAGGCAACAGCAAAGCGTGTTGCGCTGTGTGTTGCCAGAGTGTTGCAAATGCTGAAATATTACACATACGCAACGTTGTTGCGTCTCTTTGCGGTGTTCGGCAATATAGCGTAGTAGCCACAATGCGTTGCCGACTCCATCGCCGTTGCCGTCGTCATCGTCGTCGTCGTCGTCGTCGCCGCCGTTGTGGTTGTCAGCGTCAGCGTCAGCGTCACGAAACGATGGCTACGACAATGTGGAGTGCCTTGGCAACGTGTGACTTGCTCTTGGCTTGCGGTTAGCATTTTGTGGGCGTGGGCTTTTTCCCTTGGATTGCCGGTTACGAAGCGCCCATGTGTCAGGCAGCTGACTCGCACCCCTTTTCCTTACCCCTTTGCCACGCCCTGCCTTCCTTCCTTTGCGGCACAGAGCGGCGTAAATCTTAATCCTCACATTCCCGGCAACACGCTGGCAACGCCGGGCGTTATTAAACAACAACAACGAAAAACAACAACATTTTCCGGGCCAAAAGTGCTTTAAGCTTGTAGCTCTTTTAAGCCTTAGGCTCTACCAGGAAAACCTTGTATAGAATTAGAAGAAGCTACAAACTAATAGCTTTTAATCAGTTCCTGTATATTTATAGCTTTATAAGTTGAAAATATGCTCAATTAGAAATATTTTTGGAACGGAAATTTAGTTTAATGTGACATTTAATAATCCAAGCTTGACCAACTCGGGGCTCACAACAGACTTACCCTAAGGTGGGTTCCCGGGCACAGGGAAATGCAGCGGATGAGCAGGCGAGAATGGGTGCAGAGAGGCTCCTTATAGGGCCTGAACCATTTTGTGGCATAGCTAAACTCACAATACGGCTGCAACTGAGGAGAAGAAGAAAAGCAAAGGAGACTGCGGAGCTGGGAGAAAGCACGGGGACTCCGACATGCCAAATGTCTTTTGAGCGGCTATAATCATAAACGATTTAAGCAAATAATATCCATGGACAGGAATAGGCTAAGAATACTTGTCGATCTACTGACAGGACATCTGTCCAAACTGGGTATTTGTAGCAGCAGTCAATGCAGTTTTTGTGAGATCGAGGAGGAGTCTTTAACTCACATCCTAACGGGATGCATCGCCCTTGCCAGGAGAAGATGCAGCATCCTAGGGATGCATGTTATGAATGTCAAAGACCCATCAAAGATCCTGATATTCGTTCAGGAACTGGGGTTGATGGAGGAGCTATAAGCTCAGAAGGGGGCACAATAGATCTATTAGGACGCAGTGCACGAAACCCTCCAATAAATAATAATAATAATACATTTAATAATTGATTTAACTGTTTTATTTAATAATATATTAAAATATTTCATTTAATAATAGATTTAAAAAACAATATAGTTAAAATTTGCTTCTAGTTATTTAATTATTTGTTGATTGGGCATCTTTTTAATTTATTTAAAAATACTAATAAAAAAACTAAGCAATTTTTTGACAGATTAATTATGTCTCAATTAGCGAATAGTTTGTGAATCATAATTCGAGTTGTGCAGCAAACAAAATGAAATTTTCCATATACATTGTTGGCCAAAAGATTGCAACATTTGGTTTGTATTCGAGCTGCAACTTAAAGTGCACACACCACACTTAACTGTAAAATGTATAAGTGTGTGTGTGTGTTTTTTTTTTGTAATAAAACTTTGGTATGCAAAACAGAAATAGTGCAACTTTAGGATCTACTCGCCGCGAAGCGCTCATTTAGCATTTCAACCATAAATTCTGCAATTCCGCCTACCGCCTACCCAGAAGGCACTTCACACAGAAGCTGGCTGTGGCAGCTCCCCACCCCCCTGACCCAGCGTCGCTGCTGCATTTGCGCAGATAACTCATCAGACTAAGGCAAACAGATTCATCTGAACTCCGCTAGCCACTTTCATTTCATGCTCCCAGCTTGGAGCTGATGTTCAGGGCGCACACACAAAACTTTCCACATAAATTCTGCGCAATTTATTCATGGTAAAAAAAAAAACTCGAGAATAAGAAGAAGAAGAAGATGGGGAATAAAAAGCAAAGGTGCGTCGCCCGGTGACTCGGACTTGCAAACAATTCCCTGCTCCCTGCTCCCTGCCACAAGTTGTACAGTTCCCCAGTTCGCTCAAAGTTTTTTTTTGCCAGAGACGACGAATGCGTCGTGGCAACAGTGACAACAACGGAAAAGACAAAAGGGGGAGAGAGGAATGTGGGGCAACTGGAATGTGGCATGGGAAAGGGACACATCAAGTTGTAGCAAGATTGATATAAGACTTTTATATTCAGGCATTTTGCAAAGCTTATTCCAGCAGATAAACAACTACACAGAATATAAAAGTTAAAAATATGCTAATGTGCTGGGTGGGCTGTGCCCACTGATAAGAGCGAAAGAGAGAGGGAGAGAGTGGGAGAGAGAATGTGAGCTGGACACTGGTCCTTTTTGAGGGGCAATGCGTAAGAAGCTTAGCAACAAATTAGATGCCCCGGCAATTAGTTAAAGTCATGGCTCGAAGCGCTCAAAGTCGTAAAAAGCCGAAGCAGAAAGTTTTCAATTTGGCTTGGAGACAAGCAGCACTTCACCTACTTCACGCTTGTTGGATTTAATTTTATCGTGACATAACCTTTTCGCTGGCAGGACGCAGCACGAGACTCGAGTCTCTCTCAGCTGTTGCTTCAACACGATTGAGACGACTCCAAGTCTGCTGCTGCTGCTGCTGCAGTAAAACTTATTTTTATAGCGAGCTTATCTTTAATTTTATGTGTGAATGCGGCAACTGTGCGACATTAGCGGTAATTGGCAAGAGCCATCACAGTCAGTCAGCCAGATAGACAGACAGACAACAACAACAAAAACAACAAGCAGCTCAAAAGTCAATTTGTCACTTTGTTGATTGTCGCGTGTCGCCCACAACTCAAACAATTGCAATTTGCCTTACCTCACGCGTTTTAATTGAACTGCACGCAAATTGCCCATGCAAATTTAACAGCAACAGCAAAAATCAACTGCTGCTGCTTGTTGCAACTGCAACCCGCCTCTAGCCGGAAATTGCATTGCACTTGACCTGTCAGCGCTCAGTGCTCATTAAGGAATTTCAATAAAAGTTTCTCGCATAGAACAAGCGTTGCCACACACCCGCTCCCCTCTACGCCACACTCTGTTGACCGATGCTGCCGCAGCTGCTGCAACTGTTGCAGCTGGCCGCCGCCGCTATATCCGCTGACGATGATTGGCGTGTGTGCGTTGCACGCGTTGCGGTTGCATCGGTTGCATTTGCATCGCCTTTGCACAAAAATTTTTCGGGCGTATTTTGTGACTTATGACAAATGTGCGCTGCTGCTGCCACTGCCACTGCCAATGCTAATGACATCACGTGCTGCTCAACAAACACACCTCTCCACCAACTCCCGCCCCCTCGTCATAGATTTTGACTGTCATCAATGTGCGGCAGCATGGCCCATGATCAAAATACGTCAAATGTCTGCCAATGTGTCTTGTCTGTCTTGTGTTACGCGTCCTGCGGCTTCTGTTTTGTGCCATCCTGCCATCCTGCCATACTGTCTGTCTGTCCGTCTGTCTGTCTGTTTGTCAGCTTGGCATGTTGTTGACAGCGCTGCTCAAATGTTTGTGTAGACCTCATCACAGGCCACCGTCCAATCGACGGTATCCCATGAGATTTTTCATTAGTTGCTCCTCCTCTGCTCGCTGCTCACATCTCGATACATACATACATCCATACATACATATATTGATATACATGAGTTGTGTGTGTGTGGCAACCTGCGCGTGTTGCAAGATTTATACAGTGAGTGCCAATACACAAACAACATTGTTAGAGGACATGTTCATAAACCAAGTAAGCTGCTTCACAGACACCACGTTGACCACATTGTTAGCTCATTTGGCTGTGCTCCGGATTTATATATATCCAACTATATATCTATCTCTCTCTGTCTTTCTCTTCATCTCTCTTTCTCCCTAACACTCATTTAAGCTTGTCATCGTTTTCCCATTTTGCATTTATTTCTTGGCATCATTTGACAAAAAATGTTAATTTATTTAGTTTTCTTATCAAAAATAGTAAAAATTCAATAAAGCACTTAAAAAATTAAATTTAAAATTAAACTTACAAAGTAAATTTAATTTAAATAAGGTAAAATAATTTAAAAATTATAAATCAAACAAATAAATACAAAATAAATGAATAATGCACTTAAAATAAACAAGCGTTGTTTATATAATATTAATTTTATATAATATTAATTTTTGTTATACAAATATATTAATTTTTTAGGTACATATTAATTTTCGATTACTTTAAGTTTTGTTATAGTTAATTCTCAAAAAACTTGTAGTATAAAATGATTAAAATATATATAAAAAATATGTCTGAAAAAAAACATGTATTTCATAAATAATATTGTTGAAACTTTAAGTTTTGTTATAGTTAATTCTCAAAAAACTTTTAGTATTAAATTATTAAAATATAAAAAAAATATGTCATAAAGCAAAAAATAAAATTGTTGAAATTTAAGTCCCAATTGTGTGCGCTGATTTCGAAAATTCAACATAAGAAAAGTAAATAACCGAACTGAACAGGAAGATGTGGGGGATTGGGGGAAGAACAAACAAGATTGTACCTTTTCAACCTTTCAATACTCAATAACTCAATTTTATATAAAAAGCAGAGCACAATCCCAATTCGGCAATCTTAAGTGGTGAGTCTGGACATATTTGGACACTTGAGCTGAGTTTTGTGCTGAATGGCAGAAATCAATTTCTTTATCGGCCTGCACTAATATGTCAAATGTATATTTTTGATGGTTTGGGAAAAATGTGGATTCTTGAAAATATCCTTCAAGCGAAGGTAAACAAATAAACAAACAAACAGACTCCTTGCTCATTGCCCAAAGTAAAGCAGAAATTGGGCAATTGATTGATAGCCAAGGACCTCAGCACAAATACCCCAACATATCTTTCATATATTCCATATATACATACACACACACACACACATTTTGAATAGAAAGAAATTTCTATATTCATTAGCTACGCCTGGCCACAAAAATTTATTTTTAATGACTGCCAACCAGGGCATTTCTCACAATTCGCTTCAATGTATTTTTCATGAGTTTGTAAAGTGAAAAACTTGTCTGTGCGTGCAAATAACTCATATTCATTGATATTCCTTTGCATGCTCTGGGTTTTTTTTTATTCTCCAACTCCTGCTTGGGCCGTCAATGACTTTGGCCATATTTTTTCCAGTCCAGCGTAATTGCCATGTCCTGCACTAAATTCTTGTCTTGTCCTCAAAAAATTTGGGCCGCCCAGCATCCATCGCGTGCACTGCTCATAAATACTTCTAAGTCTCAGTTCAGCCAAAAAATTAAGAGCAAAAAAAATTATATAAGAATATAGGCAAAGAACAGAAGTGAAAATAAAATGTTAATTTTCGCCGACTGCGAAATACTTTGTTTCTAGCATTAACTGAAATTTTAAGGCCTTGCTCAAGTCAAAGCTGTTTAAAAAAATATTAAAAAATTATAGCTCAAAAAAAATGTTAAATCTATTCCCAAGTCTATTCCGATATACCATTTAATATACCGATAAATAGTATATTATACAGAAAACTTCTTTTACATTAGCTATTCTCGTTGATTCTTACACTCTCCAAAAAGTAGGCGTGTCTCTTTTTTGTGCAGAATCATCGCCAAGATTTGAGTTATTTATGTCCGCCATTCAGACTTGTCCGCCCAGTCCCCCCCCCCCAACCCCCTAAAAGTCAATATATGTGCCACTGATCGTTAATCATAATCGACGCATAATATTTTGCAGCTTCGAGCGGCATTCGGAACTAATTTATTTGGAAATGAGTTAATTTCCTCGAATTGTGATTTTGTGCTGATTTCATGGCACTGCTCTAAGTAATTACAGAGCACTTTAGATCAAATATCGTAGTCCCAACGATTAGATGCAAATTTCTGATCCATTTCTCAAATTATAATTAATTGTGGTAATTTTATGCAGGTAAATAATTGCCAAATATTTATTTTAATGGGAATGAAAATATTTGGGGCAGCAACAAAGCTTTGATTCATATACCAAAAGCCAAGCCACGAGTGATTTAATAGGTATTAAAATATTGGGTAGAAATAATAGTCAAAATTTCGTTATTAGTTAAATTATAATAAAGTTTGCGCTTTCTTTCTTAGATTTTTTAAAAAACTCAATTTTTTATGCAAATAACTTTAACGCACTTATTTAAACGCTTATCAAATTAACAGAATATCCAAAAAGCGAACACAAATAGCTCATAAAGAAAAGTTAAATTCTGTTGACTTTTTTAAAGCGTTTTTTTAAAGGCATTAAGTGAAAGTTTTGGCCAGACAGCGGATCTGCACGCCCCTTCACCCTGCCTGCTCGTGGCACTTGTTGGGGGCATTTGGCAGACACAAGGTGTCCAATACGGAAGCTGTCAAAATAAAGTTTTACAATTCACGAGTTTCAACGCCGCCCCCCGCAGCAACAAAGCAAAAAAAAAAAGAAGAAAAAAATCAGAACTAAGAAAGAAAACGTTTGGCTAATTTGCGCTTGACACTTTATGTGAAATGACGGCAACAACAACAACAACAATGTCCACATCAATGACAGCAACAACATTGCCGCAATATGAGACCCCAATCGAGATACATCCTGCATATAGAAATCCCCGCCCCTCCCCCAACCACTCTACTGGCTGGCGACGCGACGAAGCATTCGTCAAAGCCATGTTTTGGTCAGCAGCTGTCAGTCACGTCAAAACCAAACCCCCAACCGTGAAAAGGTAGCGAACATTTTTCTTTTATAATTATACTCTATAATTGAGTGAAGAAGATAGCATATTCGTTTTAACCAAATTTTTCTATCAGCCTCTATTTAAAAAAATTCGCATTTTGTTACCTCATTTTTATATCATTTATTTATACTCTTCAAAGCTTATTTTAATTTTATAATTGCCTCATATACACTGCAACAGAGTATTGTGTAGTCGTATATAACATTATTATACGTTTTTATCTGCATAAAAAAATGTTAAAAATATACTTGTTCGCGTACCGAAAACGAAACATGAAATATGCATTTTGTTTGGGCGTTATAAATAGCTTGTTACAAAGGCCACATTTAATGGTAATAAAATTGCCAGTTTTAAACTGCAAAAAGACAAACAAAGCAAAGCAAAAATAAGTAGGCTATTTTCAAATCAAAATTTTGGAGATTTATACGACTAGGATATAATCTGCAGACACTTAAAAGTCAGCTTAAAGTTAGGTTATTTTAATTTTTCCTGAATTGAATTCGATTAAAATATTTATATAGTTATATTTATATATTAAACTTTATATATAATTATTTTAAATGGTTACAAAGTGTATTTCTAAATGCGAAAAAAATTAATAAAAATATACAGAATATATAATAGTCTTAGTCTATAGCCTATTTACACAAATTTCAATGGTTACAGAGTATAAACATTTCCAACTTTATTTTGGAACATTACGTTTGTGGAGCTATAGATTAAGATTTGCTGCATTGGCGATATTTCTGTGGGAATCGTAATAAAAAAGTTTTCTGCATCGTTCCGTCCAGAAACACCTGAGGCCCAAGGAAATTTTCAATTGATTTTGCTAGCAGCCCCTGCCCAAGTCCCGCCCCGCCCCGTCAAATCCACTCAAGTTGGAAAGCAACATTTCGCTGACAGATTGTATGCCATTTTTTACGAAATGTTTGCCAAAGTATCGAGAGAAACTTTGAAATGCGAGGCAGGCCAGCTGAAACAAGCAGCTGAAAAATAAAAATTAAATCTCGAAAATCTCAAAAAAAAAAAACTTTGCACAACTCGCAAAAACTTTTTGCTGCCGTGTGACATTACCAGGCGGGTTAATGCTCAGATTCCTGGCAACAGTGTCGCACTTCAAAGAAGCCCAATCCTTTTTGTTTTTTTTTTTTTTGCAACTTGTGTAAAATTATAAATTACAAGTCAGCTACGAAAAGTGATCATAAATTACAATAAAATTGATGCTGGTCACAATTTTGCTGAAGACTAATGTCCCTCAACTAAATAATGATGCCCAGCGGCCACAAAGCCTGGGGACGCAGGGCCTGCTGGACTCTCGCCATGGGGTCTTGCAACATTTTGGTGCCCTGTGTCCTGTAGCGCGATTTGTTCTGCATATTAAGTTCCCTGCTGGTGTAGTGTCGTTTTGAGGTTTGTCAATTAAATGACCATGAACCACATGTCCACATGTCCAATGCCAATTTGCACTCTTGGCCAGGTCTCAAATGGGTTACTTAACGTTTCTAGAATATCAACTTTTCTTCTCGTTTTGGCAATATAAAAAAATGTTTATGGATGAATAAAAAAGTAAAATTATGCAAACATCACAAAAATGATTCAGTAGCTAAAATGTTACAAATTTTATTGAAAATAAAAACAACAATTTATTGATTAAATATTTTTTTTAAAATGGACCTGATTAAATTTCCTGGCTCTAACCTGCATTAAAGACAGACCCGGCTGCAATATTTGATAACTTTAGAATTATTAATTTATTCTATAGAATACACATATATAAATATCATTATATAAATTTCAAATTAACCTTTAAGCGTATTTAAGTTGCTCCATTAACCCTTAACATGTGCCTCCCAAAAAGTAGTTTGAATGAATAATTTCTGCTATTTACCTCAGTTAATTTAAATACAATACACAAAATAAGGCTCGAATGCCGAGACACTTATTTGATTTAGCATAAAGTGTGGAGAACTCCGCCCCTGTAATTTTGGTGCCTCCAGGCGTGGCTTACTGCCACAGCAACCGCCACTGCCACTGCCATTGCCACTGCCACTGCTGGCGGAGCCGGCCCCCTGCTAAGTGGTACTTTGCTTTGTAATTTATGCAGTTGAATGAAAAGCGTTTCAAACAACATTTAATTAAGTTAAGGGGCGGGGCGCGAGGCGTCACAAACCAAATTCAAAGTTAAACTAACGAATTAAAAAAAAAACATACACAAAAATAGAAATAACAAGAAAATAAATTTAGAGCGGGCAGCCCGAGGTATTTTGCTCTTCATTCAAATGGTGCCCATTTTGGCCAAGTCATTTAAGGCCGCTGCCTGCTCTCATATGCCAAGCAGATACCACACCTTATAGTCGGAATTTCAAATACAGCCCACTATGCTCCCTGCTCCCTGCTCCCTGCTCCCACTGCTAGTCCCCAACCATCCGGGTCCCTCGGGGAATGTGCGTAAGGCCAATGATTTTGGCAGCAGCAGCACGAATGGAAAAAAATTGGGTCGTCTTCGTTGGCTTTTAATGTCTTTTTGCCTGGCACTTTGTTGCTGTTATCAGTGGCAGCGTTTGGAAATCTGCACAGCGGCCAAAAAGTTCGCTGATAACAGTTACAAAGGCCTAGGCCAAAAGGCAGCGACGCCAACTGCGGCAGCGGCAGCAGCAGCGACAGCGGCCGAGGCAGTAGCAGCAGCGCAGCAGCTAATAGCTCAGCCGCTCTGTAATCTCTGTCAGCAGTTTGCTAGTGAGTGTGCGCGTGTGTGTGTGTGCATGGGTATTTGTGTGTGTGTGTGTGTGGGAGTATGTCGCTGTGTAAGTAGGGCTAGAATATGTGGAGCAAGTTGCGCTTTGTATAGCTCTTTGCAAGTTTCTCTGCCGCAGTCGCTGTCGCTAGCAGTAATGCCGCATTCGCTGGCGCAGCTGCTGCTGCTGCTGCTGCCGACGCAAACACGACGAAGTTGCGACGATGTCTGTGTCGGAATTTCGTGGCATTTTTTGTCCGCTGTTCTTGTATTTGTTGTTGTTAAGACGCATGCGCTTCCCATTGCTGAGAGAAAGTTACACGGAGCTAAGCAATGGCAATTTTGTTCCATTCCATTTCGTTTGCACTTCTGCAAATGTAATTGTAAAGACACTGTTAAGACGCTGTTAACTCTGCTGCTAGTCTAACGCAGAATAATATGTTTTTGTTGGATTGACAAAATGATCAGGATAAATTTATATAAATATTTCACAATGATTTAAAAAAATATAGAAAAACGTCAAAAAGACTGACATAATTGCTGATATTTTTGGGAATTCTAAATAATTGGTTTTTGATTTATTTGAGTAATTTCAAATGGAAACGCTTCTATAAATTGAGGTGCTAGATACAATATTAAATATTACCTTTAAAATTAAATAAACAATTAAACGCCAATATTTTACTGTGAATTATTTAATTAGTTCTATAAAAGAAAGTTGATTAATAATATTAGCCTATTTCGAGTACGATTTAATGATTAATTACTATAAAAAAAAAGATATTCCTTTGATTTAAGCCACATTCCTGAAGAGATGCCCAAAACTATTGTTTCAATTCCAAACGTTGCTCCAGGAATAGCCAAGTCTCGTTCCATTGCCAGTCGCATCATCATCATCAGCAGCAGCAGCCGGATAAACGGGACTCTGTTGCTGCTGCTGCTGCTGTTGCTTGTGCATTGAGCTAACAACAACAACAACAACTTCGGCACAAAATGCCGATGCGCTACGCAAATTGCAAGCTTCACTTAAATGGTTCGTGGCCCATTCTTCGTCCTTCGGCTCTCACCCACTGGCCAGGTTGCGCTCTCGTGTCGAGATTTGCTCATCGTGCGAGTTTCAACAGCGACTGCTGCTGCTGCTGCTTCTGCTGCTGCTGCTGCGACGTTGACTGCGAATGGTGACTGCGCTATTTGGCTGCCATCGCCAACGTCTGCCTTGATGTTTTTGGTCCTTTGGCAATCGTTCGTTCAGTCGTCGTTGCGTGTTGTAGGTGGTCTGGTCTGCTCTGGTCTGGTCTACGCAGCTGCTCCCCAAACTTTTGCTGTCTGCTGAACTGAATGTGTGATGCCTCTGCTGATGCTGATGCTGCCGCTGCTGTCTATCGCCGCTGCCCAATGCTGCCACATCTTCCACAATGACGACGACTAACCATACCAAAACTCCTGTTTCAATTGCTGTACGCGACGCGACGCGTTCAGTCAACGTTTAAATGCGTTACGTAGTGCAAGAAAGTGACGCGTAATTTTGAGTTTAAGTTTGAATTTGGCGTTTTAAGATTTGAGTTTGAATTTGAATTTAAGGCAACACGACAATTGGCCTCGTTAGAGCGGGGCAAGGACTTGAATTGACTGCGTGCCCAAACTGCCTGCCTGTCTGCCTGCCTTCCTGTCTGCTGGGCTGTCCTCATCGGCGTCATTATAATGATCATCAACTGTCGTCAGGTGTCAAGTGCCCAGTATGTGTGTCAATTAAAATATCTCAGCTCAGTGAGTTGCGTGCGTGACTGTGTTTAATTTTGTGCCACACGCACCACAGCGTGTATGTGCAACATGCGCCTCAAGCAAATAACGACCACCACGGACCAAGCATAAATTCAACTACCACACACATGCACAAACACTCCTCTTAATGTGGCAATAACAATATTCAAGTGTGCTTCACAAATAAGCCATATTTTAATCACAGCAAATATTAAAAATTGCGGTAAGTTTTCTATTGACAAAAATAATATTGATATATTGCTTATTAGCTGTCAGATTCATATTGCAATTTTGCAGCTTCAACAGTTTTACTTTTTAATTAATTAAGTTTGCACTTTGGTCAAAAATAGCCAATAACTAATATTTAATGAATTTCATATTTTGGTCGCGTGAAATTTCAGTTCAGTGATTTGAAAATTTGATTTGGTTTTTAGTTTCATATGTGGTTGTCATTACCAATTTAGTTTGGCTATTTTTATTGCTGATAATTATATTTTGTGGATTTGTGTCGGTTTTGAAAATAAAATAATTACAGAGAAAATGTGTGAATGTATATAGAGCTGGGATTATTTAAAGGGTGGAGAGTGCTTGATAAGCTAGATGATTTATTTAGATATTTAGAACAGAATTAAAAAATTTAGTTAGTAGGGGAAAATATATGTGAAATGTGTTGAATAAGCAGAATATTTTACAAGTTATACATACAAGTTATAAGTGAAATTATAGGTATAATAAATCAGAGTTATTTACTGATATTTATTTTGGAACAACTAATCTCATGCGTCATATATCTGGGCGATAAAATAAGTAGATTGCTTTGTCAAAAAAAAATTTATTTATTAAATTATGCATAGTTAAAATATATTCTCTCTTAAATAAATTTCATTTGAATATAAGTTTGATTTTTTTATAAATAATTATTTATCCTTTAAGTGGTTGGTCAAAATTTCATTCTGCTGCTTTAAACATGTATAAAACAAATTTAACATTAAATAATCTAAGAACTTAATTTAAAATATATGAAATAAGCTTATATTATTAAAATAAATTAAGCGAAATTAAACTAACAATCGTTAGTTTAAAATAATTTACTGAGCTTTCAAATCTCGATTATCAATGCATTTAGTTTGCCTTAAGCCAAATGTTTGCTTTTGGCTTTGACAGCGATTCGCTTGGCTGCACATTAAATTATGCTGCGCATAAATCAGCTTGGAGGCAGGTAATAAAACCAAGCAGACTGAAAGGAGCACAAAAAGGAAAACAAAGAGAAAAAATAAATTAGAATACATTACGCATACGTCAGGTGTAACAAATGTGCTAAAGTGCTGAAAGTCCTCATACCTTGCTATGCATATAAATTGATAACCATATGGCTTACCCCTTATCTACAGTTACATTCTCTGTTTAACCAGTTGTTGCTGCTGCTTCTCCAATTTAATTATAAAAATCAACGCCATTAAATGTGGCGCAAAGTGGCAGGCTGCAAACCGTAACACATTCCTTAGCCGTGGAATGTCCTTGTCATTGTAGCTGCTTGCCTCAGATGGGTGCCTGATAGAAAATTAGATGCCAAAGGCATATAGCCTGGCGTCCTGGCGAAACTCGTGTCGAAATGTAAATAAAACAAAGACTGTGAGACGTTTGTAAAAGCGAAAGCTGATGGTAATGTACACACACGCACACACACTCCCACACACAAGAATGTATGAAAAATAATAAAAAGCGACATTTACGACACATAACATGGCAGCATATTACAGCAGTCAGCAAACGTTTGGTTTGCGTACTCCAAAATTGCCCGGGAGAAGAGTCGAGTCGAGTTGAGATGAGGTGCGTCGCGTCGCGTTGAGTTCAGTTTTGTGTGGCACATACGTGGCGTATACGCATTACAATGTTTCGCACTGATTCTGTCTGTGTTGCCATGCAAATGTATACAATGTAATTATATGCACATGCCAGTTAGAGATGTGTATGTGCGTGTGTGTGTGTGTGTGTTGGTGTGTGTGTGTGTTAATATCGTGTGTCTGCTGTGCCAGTTGTTGTACTACAACTCAAATAATTGCTAAAGCAGCGGCGGCTGCTTGGCAACAAACAGCAGCAGAAATGACTTTTTAAAAACAGGAACACACAAAAGCAACAACAACAACAACAGCAACAACAACAACAACAACAACAACAACCGTGTATCGCATTAAGAAAACAACTTTGTTTGTTTTGTTACACAAGCACCCTTGCTAGCACACACACACACACACACCATTGTGTTGTTGTAATTCTGAGATACTCTTGAGCACAACAACAACAACAACAACAGCAACAAACAAATTTCAATGGCAAACAAAGTTTCACATTTTGGGGGCATACGCCGTGAATTTTCATTTAATTAGACAGCGCATCATCAGCTGCTGAGAACCCACAGCTCCAGCTCCAGCTTCAGCTCCAGCTCCAGCTCCAGCTCCAGCTACGGTAGCATCCACACAAAAAACAACCACACAAACCAACTCATCCTTTTGATGGTTAGGCAAATTTGTGAAACGTCTCAAAAATTACAAAAAAAAAACAACAAAATAATAATAAAAAAATAAATAAAAGTTAAAAAATAAGTAAGAAAAATAAAAAAAAAATTAAGCATTTTGCTTTACTGTGTTTGCTGTGTGATGATGATGCTCTCTTTTTTTTTCTTGGTGCTCCGTGCGGGGTTGTGGGGTGTGGTGAGGATGGCAAGCACTTTCAAATGATTTCATTTTGCGTGAAAAACCGCACACAGGATATGCAAGAGCTTGAACCTAACTGTAATGCTGACCAATTTGTGGATCCTTTTTTGTCCCTCTGCTTTCGCTTGCTCCTTCTGAGCAAAAGACAGAGAGAGAGAGAGAGAGAGAGAGAGAGTTCCTGAACATCCTGCCAGACATGGAAACCAATTAATTTTAAATTGTCTGAGAGTTGAGCAAACCCAATAACCTACACCCCTTCCCCCCCCCCCCCCCAAAAAAAAAGGGAAACTCTTTGTTGCAATTGGTCTTTTTCTCTCTGTCTCACTCTCTCTCTATATATACGTATATATATATATTTGTCCAGCACTGTTTGTTGGCCTTGTTAATAAAAATCCAATTTGTCAAGGACCGTAGACAAGGTGCTGATAGCGATGAGGTTTTGCCATCTATTTGGGTCCCCCTAATGGCAGCAATCCCTATGCAAACCACAAAGGGTCACTCGAATGCCCAAGAATATTCGACACAGGACACTCACAGGACCAATTTCAAAGGACTTCACTTTGATAGGAAATTTTCACACATGATTTTTTTATGGGCCAATTTGCACACATTATAAGTTTGTCCAATTTTTCGAAAAGTGGCATGCCCCAAAGGTATACCAGAGAAAACTTGCTTAAAAATTATTCTTTGTTTAGGTAAGTTTCACTTCGGTTTTACTGGCATGAAAGAGTTGACTGGCTTGTCTATTCCAATTACTTGAGCTGGTGCTGCTTATTTTTTAAAACTGTTGAAAATAACATCCGTTTTTTTTTTAATAATTATTTTACAATTTTTAAATTATTTACGTGCCTCAGAGTTTAACATCTATAATTATGTAGACATTATAATCGCATTATATTTTTTTTTTCTAAAATAAATTACATCGAAAAATAACAAATAAAAAGAAAATTTAAAGAAAAAATATAAATATATAAAATACACATAAAAACATTAACAAATCACAAATAAAAAGAAAATGCAAAGATATAATACAAATATTTAAAATATAAAATTTAAAAAATCATTAATCAACAAATAAATTAAATTATTCTAATTACGTGTCATTCTAATTTTGTTTTTAGTTATACAAGTTTATACATAAAGATATAATATAAATTTTTAATATATATATATGTATTAAATCATTAATAAACAAATAAATTGTATTATTCTAATTTCTTATCATTTTAATTTGGTTTGTAATTATACAAGTTAATACAACACAAATAACAAAAAAAAAGAAATATATAAAATATATATATAAAAGCATAAATAAAAAAATAAATTGTATTATTTTTATTACTTGTCATTTTAATTTGATTTGTAGTTATACAAGTTTATCCATAGAGTTGTGTAAGGGATACTTTATTATTTAACTTAATAATAGGAGAAATTGTAAGCATCTTTAAGTCGAGATGCCGTTGCTTTTTCCAATGCTCTATTAGTTCTGTGCAGCTCCTAAATACATTTTCTATTATGCCAAAAACAATTTGGTAAACAATTTTAGCGAGTGCGGGTAAAGTCGTTTACCAAAAGCTGCCAGCTTTGTCGAGTGGCCATCAACTGAAATATCTCCAACCGAGGGGGGAGAAAAACACTACAAAACAAATAGCATGAGGAACAAAAAACCCAAAATAACTGTAGTAAATGGCGCCTTGTGTTTGTGCTTTGGCTGGAGAAATCCTTTTATGTTATCAACGCTTACGTAGCCAGCAATTATTTGCTACTTTCGGTTGCTGCTTTGCTTGCGTAAATTAAAGCTTGCCGGAGACCAGATAGATGAAGAGAGAGAGAGAGAGAGAGAGAGAAAGAGTAGGGAAGAAACAGCTAAGCAGCCATCCCTTTGGCTACAGAGCCAAACCCCTCAGTTCCGCCACGCAAATATATTTTGTAACGTATGTTAATACAAACGTTTTGCGTATTGCCACGTTTTGGCTGGTTATGTATGTGTGTGGTGTGTGTGTGGGGTGTGTGTGGAGTGTGTGTGCGTCTGTGTGGGAGCTGTGCAAGCTGGCCAAAGCATTCGCTTCCTTTTTCGCCTAATGTCTTTATACATATATATATATATGTGTGTTTGTGCCACATATATTTTGTGGCAGTCAGGCCAAAGAAGGACTCGACAAAACCAGATCCTGGCAACGCATTTGGGTCCCCTGCTTAACCGCAAGACCATAAAATTAAACTAGTGCATAATTAAACACTCGCAATTAGGCGTAATTTACTTTGCGTGTGTCTCTGCTTCAATCTCTGCGGCTGTTTGTTGTTGTTGTTGTTGCAACTCACCACTTTTGCCACTGTCCCCCCCCGCTCTCATATTTTCGCAACATTAGTTTTTAATTAAAAAATTTTCATCACATGCGCAAGTATGTTGATGTCTGCCTGCCACTTGCCACTTGCCACATGCTACATAGCTGCAATTTTATTTAAGTGTCTTAATTGTTTTGTGCGTTCAATTTACTACGCAATGAGGCAAACAGCAGCTGATCAGCTTTGCCACACTTCCTTTAAGCCTTCTGTAAAAACCACTGCTTAAACCAGAAAAAAAAAGATACATAAAAAAAAGGCTTAGGCAAAGTATTCAGTTAAGATACTTATGCATAAACAAAAAGTAAACAACAGCTGAAAATGGAAATGCATTGTAAACATTGCCAAGTTGTAATAATTAATCCGTAAGATTTACAAAACACAACTTGCGCAGTCCCGGACAGTCTTGCTTCCAAGGATTCATTACTCAAAAGTTCTGGCGGAGATGGGGCGGGCAAAGGAGCGTTCTTGCCTCTTGCCTTACCCAAAGGATCATCGCTGTTGGCTGACTGATAATTTTCTTTTCTTTTTTTTTTCTTGTTGCATGCCACAAGAGCAAACAGCAAGTCGCGTCTGCAACGCGATAAGATGCAAAATCATTTCTTGCAGCTGCCTCATCTTATTGTGCTTACGATGCGGCAACTGACTCACTGACTGACCGAATGCCAGACTGACTGACTGTCGGACTGACTGACTGACTGACTGACAGACTTTTGCTCATTCAATTTACATTTTGCTGCGACTGCAAAGACTGCTCAAAGCCATTATTTTTGCTGTTGTTGTTGTTGTTGCTGTTGTTGCTGTGGAGGCGTTTTCAGCATTTGCCAAGTCAAATATTTATGTTGGTGGTTAGGATTTGGATTGTGGATTCGCTAAGGATACACTTTTGTACACTTGGCGCTCAAATGCAAAGCAATTGTAAGTAAATTAATTAATGAAAATATTCCAGATAAGCAAAGCGCACACTCCAAAGAAGGGGTTAAAGTGAGGAGAGTGGGGTGTACATCTTAAGGTGGCTAAGTCGCATTTAAGCCGCTTTTCGAGCACAGATTTTGCCAGCTGGCAATATGCAAAAGTGGGCTGTAAAAGCAGTTTGCGCTCGACGAGGCGTGTGAGATTTGCATAGTTTAAACAAAAGTCAGCGAATTGTTGCTTATTTGTATTCACATTTAATTGACAGCTGACAAGTTGATTATGGGCCAATTAGTGAGCTGCTAATTGAAATTAATGTGCGACACGCTAAGACAAGGCAAATGACCTAATTTGAAATTTAGGTCTTAAAAGCTGGCTAAGCAGTTTTCACTTTTAATTATAATTGGAAATATGCTGATTTGACTTATTATAAAATCAACATTAAATTTTCTATTTATATGACTAATATGTTCAGGTTAAAACTCGACTGATTATAGCCAAATATATATGTCAGCGATCATATTACCAGTTGGCAGCTGTGTGTTTTATTTATGGTTATTTGGAGTTTGGTTTCATTAAAGCCAGAAAACTGGATTCATAAATTGTTAGCACGCAGCAAACTAACGCAACAGATTTGATTAATTGCAACAACTTTGCATATATATTAAATGTTGGCTACCTGAAGACAGAAGGGGAGAAAGAGAGAAGGTGAGCGAGAGCGAGACAGGTAGAGCAGGAGCAAGAAGCAGAGCTGTTGCAATCATTTGAAAAGTCATTTGTAAATAACATAACCGAAAAGCATTAAAAGCTAATCCTATTTGAGCCAGCAGCCAGCAGCTGAACACGTTCCATTCCTGGCTATTTGGGTTACAGTTTGTGCTTGGGGTCTGAGTTGGGTTTTTGTGGGTTGGCTTGGCTGTGGCCTGTGGCATCAACTAGAAATCCATGGCACAAATCCACGACACTCGCTGCTTGGCCAATATTTTTCCATTTTCGTTTAGCGAGTCGCGTTGCATATTTATGTGATTTATTATGGAAAGCTAGATACACCCCCCCACACACCGCACACCACTCTTCTCCACAAACTCACAAGCTCACAAATCCTGGGTGAAGTGACCCCTAAGCTTTCTGCCAACTGACTCGTTGCCAGTTTTGGCCTAGAGCGACATTTTTTTCCAAAGGTTAAAAACAAAAGCAGCAAGAACACAAATAAAAAGAGAAATACGAAAATTAGGTTTATGCTTTGCCCTCCCCTCCCCTCACATCACTTCGAACTACAGTGCCACACCCATTTTCCAGGTGATTCCTGGTATATGGCCAGGTAATCTGGGCCATTTTCAACTGTCTTTGGCTCGGAAGGTTAGCTGGTTTTTTTTTTTTTTGGGCCACTGTTTGATTATTAGCCACTGGCCTTGTTTCTGATGCTTATAAATTTGGTTCAGTTGATTTGAGTTCAGTACAGGTTTTTCTTGGTTTTTCCTTTTTGTTGGTTGAATTTTTCAGGGTGTGTTCAATATGCCGGACACGGACACCCAGCGAATAATCTTTTAAGGCTACTTTTACACCGGCGCTGTTCGTGTCTGACTGGGCAGCAGTTGGTTTTCACCCCCCTGCCTCTTCTGCCACAATTTGCTGTTCCTTGCTGTTTTTGTAGCTATTGCCTTTTAAATGTTTTTGCCAATATTTACATTCCAGAGGTTAGGCAGTGGCACCCAAGAAAACAATTTTTATATATATTTAATTTTAACACGGAAGCAAATATTGTGGGGGACTTTGTACCGTAATCTTGATAAGCCACCACTTTGATAGATGGTTCTAACGGCACCTTATTTACGTGCATCTGGCCAAAACATATTTTACTCGTTGTTTGTGTTTTTTTTTGGTAGCAGTTAATTGAAAATTCTACTGCAATCATTTTTGTAGCATACTTTTTGGGGCCAGGAATGCGGGCTGCAAATAATCTGCTGCTCGATGAAGCTTAACAGAAGCGCTGGCAATAATTTAAGAATATTTAAAACGAGAGTTTTTTTCACAATAAAACGCAATGTGCCGTTATTATAGCGACTTCCCCCGTCGTAAAATGCATGTGTAATTCCCGGAACATTGTTTCTATGTATAGAAAAAAGTGCTGAATGTTTGTGCATAAAACGTGCTCGGAAAACATGCCACCTCGACATATGGCAATCTGCGGTAGTATTTATGTAAAATGCCAACATTGATGTCTTCATGTGTCTCCGACTGACTGGGCGACTGATGGATGAGAACTGTCATCTGTCTGTCCATTTTCCCGTCGTCCTGGCAACGCATCAGCTGTCTGCCAAGCGCTCGACGCGACACAGCGAAAGATTCATAATTGTTACACACACACACACATGCACACACTCACACATACACACAGGAAATGCATTGAAACTGCTGCTATAATTATTACATTTGTTTTTGGTGGAATCTGCTGTGGCAAATAGCTTACACAATATGCATACAGGCAAAGTCATACTTCATATTTCATATTCCCACTCGTATTTCCCTAGGTGATTCGCCCACAACGGACATAACTTTAATTCATTGTAATATTGTCAACGCTTCAACGTGTGTCTGTCATCCCACACGCTGGATGTTGCCACTCGTGTTGTTGTTGCAACAGCAGCAGCAGCAGCAGCATCATCAGCGCTTCAGCCATATTACGTATACGCAATTTATACCATTTACAATCTGTGCCAGAGATGCGCCTCACTTAACGGCTTAATATATTGTTACGGCAGCTGGCGCCGCATAATCACGCACACACACACTGACACACATGTAACACACACACACACACCCAATGCACACACACTTGACTGCGCACAGCGCATAATGAAAGAAATGGCAAAAAGGCACATGGCAAAAACCAATCCAATTCAAACGCACTCAGAGGGAATATTTATTAAAGCGTGACACACATACAGCTATCCACCTATGTGTGTATTTGTACTTATATGTGTGTGTTAGTGTGTGTGTTGGTTTTCTGTAATTTAATTATAAACTTTGAAAAGTTTTGAAAACTGCGCAGCTGCAGTCTGCAGACAATTGCCATCTGTCTTGCTTGTCCTGCGAATAGGTAACTACCACATGTGGCACCAACTCCAAACAAAAGTGTCAGTTGCAGTCGGCAAATTATAGAAAACGGGGGTAACTAGCCCCCCCCACCCGGCCTGCCTAGTTAATGGGGCAAGTAGCCTCGGGCTTGACTAGTTTATGCATGTGCAGCATATTGAAAAGGCAACGCGTTGGCTTTTTCTACCATTTGTCAAGCGCGAAACTTTTGTAATTAGATGAAATACACAAAAAAAAAAAATATATATATATATATATATATGTGTGTGTGTGTGGCAAAGTTGCGACTGCGTATGCTACAAAAAACTTGGAAAAATAATGGGTTTTGAGGTTTAGCTTTTATGCTTTAAAGGCACATCATTATCGCAATGATTTAAGAATTTAATTTTGTTAGATTTTTATTCAGTGCAAGGTTTTTTAATCTATATTTCAGCCAGCTTAAAAGTTAAATTCTGTTAAGAGCCTTTTAATCTTAATTTAGCTGCTTAAAAGATCAAGCACTTTTATTATAATTTTTGTACTTTGTAGAAAGTTGCATACTTGTGTAATCTGATTTATAAAATTGTTCTTTTTATATATTTTTCAACGAGTGAAAATTTGCACAATTTTCTTATAAGACAGCTTTTAGTAGCATTTTTCATAAATCATGACACTGCAATCCAATACGAATGTCAACTTAAACAGCCAACGAAATGTCTTGAAATATGCAAGGCTCACAAAAAAAACCCAAAAAAAAACCCAAAAAAAAACCCAAAAAAAAAAACAGAGCTCAACTAAATGACAAGCGCTGTGGAAGGCTGGCTGCCACTGGGAGTGCATTTACATCTTATCAACAGCAACAAGAGCCAGCGGCAGCCGCGGCAGGTGCCAAGACAGCTCTGAGGTAGAAACAGCATCCATTAGGAGGCAGCAACAGCAACAGCAGCAACAGTGGCAACAGCTGCAGCAGCAGCAGCAGCTGCTCACCTGAGCGCACAATATTAATGGAGTCTCTCTCCGGGTGCACTACACGTTAAATAATTTTTCTTGATTTTTTTCCCCCATTTCCGTAATACTTTTCCCTTATTTGTTGCTGCCTTTAGCTGACTTTCAGTTTTTAGAATATGTAAATATATATATATATTTTTTTTTTGAAGTTCAACTACTATTATTTTTTTTTTTTTTTGTTCGTATCTCCGGCTTTTGTGATTCGCTACGCTGATTTATGTCGCTGGCAAATTATATTAAAACTGCAGGCACTCAGCTTGATGAAGTCGCCAGTCTGTAGCTCTGGGTTAGATCACATCGCCTGGCTCCATGATAATGCCTGCCAATTGCATTTGCTTGGTGGCAGCTTATCTGCATCCCCATTTCACCCACCCATCCACTTTTATCTTTAGTTTTTGCCACACTTTGCGTCTCTCTGCCACACGCAGCGGCAGCGGCAGCGGCAGCTCTGCCCTTATCGGCATCTGCATCTGCAGCGCTTGTAATAAATCAGCTCGTCGCTTTACTCACTTCCTGTCGTTTCATATTTTTTTTTTTTCTTTCTTCTGTTGCTGTCTGTTGCAAGTTAACCTTTCACACACACACACACACAGACACATACATATTGCTGAGGCATCATCCTGTCAATACCTTGGCCTGAGCTTAGTCTTCAGCGCTATATTTTCGACACATCATTTTCCATGTTGAGGTGCGGGAGTGGGAGAGCACACAAAAAGAATTTCCATTATTTTTTCCATCGTCATTGATAGAGCACTATTTGCAGCCCCCCCACAATCTTGCCAACTGTTACCTTCTGGCCTTGTTTGACGTGTAAAATATCATCAACTTAAGTAGATAGTAATACTTCTCCAGGCACAGGCACAGCCACCTCAAGACTTGGTTCAAAATGTTTTCATAATGTGTCAAGTTTGCTGCCAGACTTTTGCCAAAACTCTTCAACTTTAACAACTGATTAGCCTGTATTATTATTATTACAGAACTATGAAAGTCAGAAATTGAGATACGCTCTAAAATTTTGAATATGGTTTTCTAGCTATACTAAAGATAGGTAAAACTGCCTATTGAAATGCTAGTTTAAATAGTTAATAATTTGAATTTGTTCAATATTTGTTCATGTACAGAAAACCAATTCGTATATTAAATTTTAATTGGAAACAAAGTATCAGTAAAGGCGATATGTATATATATATCATTTGCATTTGAGTGCATTTGTGCATGAGTATATTGAAAATTAACATAATCACATAATGTGTTAGTTGGCTTTCAAGGAAATCAGATAAAAATGCAATTAAAGGATTTAATGAAAATGCCAAAATGTCTGTTAATAATTTCGGAATGTGCAACTTCGATAAGACAAAACAGAGACACACACACACACTAACACACACACACACACACACACACACACACACACACACACACAGCACACACATACACACACACACACACATACACACACACACATACACACACACACACACACTTACACACACACACACGCAAGTAGTGCAACAAAAGTAATTAAGGCCAGCAAAACTAATTAGGTGTCTTTTTGCATATTTCTGTCAACAATAACAGGCAACAGACAATGAGAACTTGTAACATATTTTGCTGCACATTGCTTTGGCCAAGAACAACCGCAGGTCACATTTGCTATTCGATGTGGCATTCCACTTGAAAATCAATCAATCAGCAAGCTTTGCTCAAAATCTGTTGCAAGTTTTATAAATGCTGAGCGAGTCGCTTGGCTCATGAAGCATTTTATATGCTTGTCATTTGGGCCAACAAACCGTCGGCTCCCGCCGGACTGCTCAGTGCTCCAGCTTGTTGAGATGTCTCTGTGTGTGTGTCTGTCGTGTGGCTGTCTGTTCGTTTATTTAACACTGATTGCCAATGCACACAGAAAATTTCGGCAACGATGAGTTTGTGCTCGCAAATCGCTTCAGTGCAGCCCCCAGTGATACCCAGATAATCTTGTCTATATGTGGCCCGGCTAAGGTTGCTAAGTAAACTCTGAACTGTGAACTCTCAACGGTAGTGTAATCAATGCCCATTGCCAAGTGTCTCCGAAGTTTGGCTCTGTATCTACTATTAAACTGCTACTATTACATTCGAAAATGTTACAGTTAAGCCCCTCTGGCATTCCTTTCAAGAACCGAAACCAACTGAAAATTCATTCGTTTGTTTTGCTTCGATTTAAGCATATTTGAGTAAATCCCGGACATGACACTTGGCCACAGGCAAATGCTAGATATTGTTTCAATTAGTAGCATCAAAAGGATCTTATTTCTCATGAAGTTATTAAATTGACAGCACATCGTGTTCAAAATGATATCTGACACAAGTCAAGAACTAAATTAAATGTAAATTAATTCCTATTATTTCTGTTGTTACATTTATTAGCATTAATTATTTTAATTGAATTTCATTTTATTTCTGTTGAATAGAATTTTATTTCAATTGTAATAGGATTTAAAAGGCGCTTCGTAATTATGCCATTTATTTTAGAAGCGGCTTTTGTCAAGGTTTCATTGCGTTTCATTATTATTTTGTGAAAGAAAATTGAAATTAAAAATTTAAAATATGGCTTTTGCTTGAACAAAATTAAAAGGGTTGAAAATGTACAAAGAGAATTAGCTAAAATATGACATGACCCTTATAATAAATTAAGTACCTATAAAAAGCGATTTTCAATTAATTTTAAATTGCCACAAAACAAACTGTGGCAGAAAAAAACCAGGTAATTGAAATTTCGAACAATAAAATGAAATATAACCAGCTATTGGAATAATGTGAAACACGTTTATTGTAGCGCCATTTTTGGCACATTGAAATAATTACGGTTATTTATTAGCCAGGTGCAAATAAATTGCAAACGCAATGAAAAAAAAAATAAACTTGAACTCTATATAGAAATATAAGCATGTTTAAATGCTTATAAAGAGGTATAAATTACGCCTGATTTCACGTGCCATTACCAGGGGACAGTAATGAAAGTAAAGTGCAGCAAAGTGTGGCATAATTTATGGCGTACAACCGACAATTTCCTGCCATAATAAGGGCGTGCGGCTCAAAGCAAGGGGGGGTGTGTTTGGGAAGCAGCACAATATTGGCTGTATGAGTGAACACATATCACGTAACTGACAGTATTCTGTATGTGAATATAAATTGCTCACATATGAAATACTATCGCAAAGCAAAATTAAATATAGGTATTTCTTTATTGTATTTATTATTTTATTAAATTAATTAGAAAAAATAGCAAAAATGCAGCCCAAATGCCAATGATTATGTGTACTTAATTTACTCTTAATTTTATGTCGAAAAATATACCTAAATTATAATTTTATTAAGTCATTCTGTATATAATAATATATTGTAATAGCCAATTATTATTTTTAGTATTCTGTATGAAGATATCGATTGATCAAATATGAAATACTAACGAAATGCAAAATTAAATAAACGTATTTTTTATTGTGTTTATTATTTTATTAATGTAATTGGAAAAAATAGCAAAAGTTTGGCCCAAGTGCCAATATTTATGTGTACTTATCTTACTCTTAATTTTATGTAGAAAAATACAACTAAATAATAATTTTATTAAGTCGTTCTTAAGGTTTTTTATATAATAATATATTGTAATAGCCAATTATTATTTTTAGTATTCTGTATGAAGATATAGGTTGCTCACATATGAAATACTATCGTAAATCAAAATTAAATAAAGGTATTTTATTATTGTGTTTATTATTTTATTATATTAATCAGGAAAAATAGGAAAAGTGTGGCCCAAATTATTGTTGCTCAAATATAAAATACTATCGTAAAGTTATTTTAATATTTTGTTTATTATTTTATTAAATTTATTAAATGCCAATATTTATGTTAATTTATCTTACTCTTAATATTATGTCGTAAAATACACCTAAATTTTATTTTTGAAGTCATTTTTTATATAATAATATATTGTAATAGCCAATTATTATTTTACTCAATCAATGCTCAATCCATCCATATCCTCGACCTTGTGTAAAGGGTATGGAAATGTTAAGTCAAATGTGTCCAGATCCATTTAAAACTGTTTCCATTGCTGTGCTCAGCTGCCAGCAGACAGTGTTTGTTATTAAATTGAAACCCTTGGCAAATGCAAAAGGCAACAACCAAAGGTAAAAGTAACTTTTCGATCAACTTGAGTCGGGTTAGGGTCATGCCAGGGGGGGAGTGGAGTGGATAGCAAGGTGTTGGGTTGGGATTGGCAGCTGCGAGTTAAGGAATCAAATTGCAGGCGTGCGGCTGGTGGGCTAAGGGCAAATACATCATTTTGCCAAAGAGTGGCAATTTAATTCTGTTTCCCTTTCAAGGGTTGTTTACCCGGTGCAGGTGCCGGGATGGGTGTGTGGTGTGTGGGGGGTCCGTCCAGCTATATAATATCACCGACGTTAACTTCAAGCTTCAGCAGATTTGTCGTCCCCTTATCGTCACCACATTATTAATAGCTGACGCCAAATGCTAATAGAAAGATGGCAGATTATCAGCACAAATTTCCCAGCTGCCATATTTCCATATTTACATAACATAATAATACTTATATATGTATATATGTATATGTGTATATATGTATATGCAACGTGCAAGTTTTGGACTGAGATGAAATTGCTTTCAGCTAGATAAGCAATCAGGCAGCGAACTACTCTCTCACTCAGCACTTAGCTGATGATGCCTTAGATCAACATCCATCAATACCAGCAATGCCCCTTTTGCTGCAGCCACAGTCACAAGTCGTTCCAGACCCACTCTGCCACCCCCCCTTTGCCCACATTCAGGCAGCCAATTATTATGCAAATTGCATGCTACTTGTACTTCGACTTCAATCCTCAAATACAGACATAGAAGCAAATTTAAAATAGCAGCAGACAAAACAAAAAAAATTAAGTAAAATTGTGTGTATCCGATTGGCAAATACACTGTTATTTGGCATTGTAAAAAACTTAAGATCAAGAAATTATTTGCCACTTAGGCTTTTCTCATGCATTTCAAGCTGCTTTCTATACAAATTTCTGATATTCTCCCAATATATTATTCTCTACAGGGTATCTGGAATAGGTTGCAAGGCGAATAAAATATGCAACTTGGACCTTGGCACAGACCACACTAAATCAATACATGTTTGCTGCTGCTCCTGCTGCTGGTCCGCGTCTGAGTCCTGCCCCTTCTTTTGTTGCACGTTCAGCTGCCTGTTCTTGGGAGTTGCGCGCTGAGAGTTTGCGGTTCTGGCAACAAATCAACATTTGACTTTTGCATAAATTGCAAGTAGCAACAAAATTGCTAAAAAAAAAAAAAAAATATATGCGATGAAGAAAAGTAATTTTCTCGCTTTCGCTTGCAAGTAGAATAACATTCAACGCCCACTGTTTTGATTATGCGCTGCTGCCATTTGTGTTGGTTGCTGATGCGTTGCACTTGTGTCTGGGGAGCAGCAGCAGCTGCAGCATGCCACCAGGTGGCCACCTGCTGTTGCCATGTTTGTGCGGTTAGATGCAGATTCTGTTGTTGTTTACTCATTTCCTGAGCAGAACTAACTAAGCATCCTTGGCCAACACAGAAAATTGGCAACGTCTTCATTCCGCTTCAGTGATTGCTGCCTTGATTTACATTTCAAAGAGCTGCTCGACTTTAAGATCTGAAAATTAACAATTGCCGATTTCAGGCATAAGACTTGACAAAACCCGTTTAAATCTGTGGCAGAAAGCCGTTGCAAATCGAGCTGAATCAATGTGCAACAAACAAAAACAGGAAGTGGACATTGTGTGCTTAACTTTGTTTCCGCTCTTCGACGGCGACAACTGAAATTCGATGCGTCCTGGCTGTGTCCTGTGTCGTTTGAATGCCTTTTTTTGCTGTCCTTGCAACTGAGACTCCATGTGTGCGTGTGTGTGTGTGTTGTAGCTGCAAATGCAAATTTGTTCAAAGTTTATTGAGTGCACGTGACGGCAAACAAAAGTGCAAAGTTTCCCATGGTTCGTGCCTCCTAGGGGGAATTTTCACACAGCTCAATGGGTACGAGCATTTCCTTGTTTTTCACTTTTGTTTTCCATTTTCCACAGCCTGCCCATAACTCTGTCGTCATTTTTTTTATTCCTCTTATAATCGTTATTTTCAATGTTTAACTTTTCCCCTGGCTATTGGTGAAATGACACTTTAAGCTCACTTTAATCTTAAAAGAGCAATGAAAATCATTTTGAAAAATTGTGAAAATCTTGGTTAAATAAAATTGCAGACTTTTGATTAAAAATATTTGTACAATTGTTATTTCCTTGGATTTTATGCACCTTATAAATATATTGATTTGATATGTGGTATGCATTTTAATCTCTTTTAAACCTCATATTTTTTACACTGAATAACGAATTTTATGATTTTATTTTATATCACTTAACTGGCAATAATCCCAACAATGTTATTTAACTAACAATTGCCCAGTAAAAATTTCTTCATTCTGAATTTACCGAGTGCACCTAAAGTCACTTGACAAAGAAACAGCAAATGCATAAAAAATAAATATCAAAATTTAATGGTCAAATATTTTGCATCATTGCAGATATTCCAGAGCAGCCGCAACCAAAGGCAAGAAGGCCAAAATCGAAGCATAAACTAAAAATCAATAAAAGCCTTGGTAAGTACTAGCCAGGAATTTGATGCAGTAGATGCACATTTTTTTTTTTTTACTTCGTCCTGTGGAAGAGGAGTTTTTTTTTATTTTCTGTATTTTTGTGTGCAAACAATTTAAGTGCAGAAATTTGGATACTTTTGACTATGCTTATGGCAAATGCTTTTATAAATTTTATGGCTCAAAGCATTCCATTGTCGTTGGACGACGTTTAACCCATCTTCCATTTTACGAGCAGCCAAGCTGAAGTCAGCTAGAAGCTGCAACTGCAACTGCCACTGCAACTGCCACAGCAATAGCAATATTAAGCAGCCACATCCTTTCGCATCTAACTAACTATAATTTTAAAGCTACAAAATCCCAGGGGCGGTAAGGG
This sequence comes from Drosophila dives, assembly GCA_035042365.1. Lineage (NCBI taxonomy): Eukaryota > Metazoa > Arthropoda > Insecta > Diptera > Drosophilidae > Drosophila > Drosophila dives. The sequence goes on along the minus strand of JAWNLJ010000414.1, from coordinate 2,067 downwards.
GTTGCGAACGTTGTTGGGCGTGACTATAAGCCAAATTGTATAAAGTTTAAGCTTGATTAAAATTTAAAAAAAAAAAAAACGAAAAACATCAATATCTCCATTATTAACAAAGATATGACAGTTTTAAAAATTTAATAAAAGAAAAAAGCGAAAAACATCAATTTTTTTATTAACAAAGTTTTAAAAAAAAAATTAGAAATTTTGGTTAATTTCCAGCCCTAAGTACCAGGTGAACAGAAATCAGCAGCAAGTTGCTGTTTATGTGCCAAAATAAAAGTAAAGCATACTTTCAGGGCCAAAATTCAGCAAATACTAAAATATATTGCCTTCTTTTTATTGCAGGTAATTTTAAGATCCAAATTTATCATTGCATACTTTTAGGTGCCGAAAAATGATTTTGGCATGCAGTAAAAGTATGCTACGTTTATTTTAGTAATATTTAGAAACCACCAGCTGATTTCTGTGCGCCTGGTTCTTGGAGCTGGAAGTCATCCAAAATTTGTGAATTTTGCTAGATGCATGCACGAAAAAAAGCGATTGGCCTCGCGCGATTAGCAAAAAAAAGATTGCTTTTGAAATAAATAATTTGTGATGCCAATTTTAGAATACACATAAAATGTTCAATTAAATGGTGCTTAATATTTTAAGCACTTCGATTGCATTTGACCTTTATAGATATAATAAGCTGCCCTTCTCAATATTTTGTCTATTCTTATGCAGTTGTGGTTGCAATACCAATAAACAGAAATCAGCGCAGCACGTTTCTGTATATGTGGCAAAAAAATGCAAACCATACTTTCACGGCCAAATTTCAGAAAATACTAAAATGCATTGCATACTTTTAGGCTTATGCTTTTTCAATTCAAAAGCCATGTTAACATGTAAAAAACGTGAGACCGAAAAAAGATGGAAAATTCACAGAGCAAGGATGTGGAATATTGAAAAACTTGAATGGATAATTTGTAAATCCTGCTTTTAAGAACATTTGAAAAATTCAAAAGCAACTTAGCTTTTTTTTACTTGCAAAGTTAAATTTAATAAGACGAACTCAAACTATTTTTGTTTTCTTAAAGTTAAATGTCAAAGTTGAGCTTAGTTTGCTTTTGATTTTGTTGTAGTTCACTTGCAGGTTACCGGCGAATTTAGAAATTCCAATCAGCTAGCGTCGCTCCCCACCCACCACCACCCACCCGCAAAACCACCTACAAAAAAATAAAACGAAAATAATCTGCAATAAAAATGTTTTCCTTTAATAAAAATTCAATTTCCTCGAAGCGACACATGTTGGAGAGTCCACGACGACGACGACGATAGCAGCAGCTGCCAGTCGAGTCAAGAGGCACTGCGCCGGATGCAGTTTAGGTAAAAGGCATCTGCAGGGCTTTCACTCCAGCTCCCAGCACCCAGCTTTCAGCTCTCAGTTCCACTCCCCCTCCGGGTTGTATTCCATTGCCTTTGGGCTGGACGCTTGCGCTGGGAATGTCTTTCAATTTATAATGACGACGCTTGTCGAGTCAGTATTGCCAGTGTGCGGATGTGTGTGTGTGTGTGTGTGTTGCACAGCAGACAAGCGGATAGCACACTCAGTATATGCGTTGCGCGTGGCAGCATCGAGTCAGACAGCCGCATCGATGATTGCATAGCTTAAAAAGTAGACCCCAAACCCCCCCCCCCCCCCCCTCCTTCTGCTGCTGCTGCAACATTAAAAGAAACGCGGCAAACACATCAATTGAAAATGAGGCGCTGCCTGCTGCAGCAAGCTTGTTGAACGTGGCAAAAAGTTCTGTTGATGCCTGTGGCATGCCTTGGGCTATCCTTGTCTTCTGCCTTTGAGCAGGACTCGGTTCGAGAAGACGTATCAGACTCCGACTACGACTCCGACTCCGACTCCGACTCTGACATTCTGTTCCTTTCTATTGAACATCAGCTGCTCAGCATTTATCAGGTTTAATATTGGCTTGGCATCATTTGTTGTTGACTACTTATTAAATTCATCTTAATCTTAATTACAACACAATATTTACCCAAATATATTTCATATTCTGCTTAAGTTTCCATGCAACTTAT